>ML058330.1:4524583-5226968 GCA_003013855.2 Liriodendron chinense | reverse complement strand
GCATATCCCGCTAATTTCAACCTATAAATGTCATTGATTGCAGATTTCACATACCTAAAATTTCTCCTGCATTGCGAAGGTGAAGATGCCTTCTTTAGATTCACGTTACACGCTTTCGGTTCTTTTATCGCCGTTGTAGCAGACCTATCTGTGATCTTGGAAGTCGATTTCATTGTTGATTTGGAAGATTGCATTATCTCTCCTTCAAAGCAGCTCAGATCGACGCACTAATAAAAGATGTTGCATCCGTAACATCACGTACTTCATCGAGGGCGACTTTTCCCTCATCGGAAGAATCGAGCGGAATCGATGATTAATGGCGTATGAATTAGTGAGGTTTGAAATTCGACTGGAAAGGGCATTGAGCCGGCTGAAGAAGAGAGGGAATATTATCTTGGAAATTAAATAAAAGAAAATGAAATCAGTAATAAGGAAATTATAAGAATAGGTTAAAACAGTTATTCCAGGGTTAGGGTTTTGGGCAGCAATTTCGGGCATTGAGTGGGTTCGGACAGGTAGTGGATGGACACGAGAAAACAAAGTACCAGTTTCGCTGAGGAGAAAGGCAATCGTAGCGAGAGAGAGAGAGGGAGAGAGACGAAGGCTGCAGCTTATAAGTGGGGCCCACAGATTCCGTAATCGGCTGTGACTCGGGTACCTGAAATTGCGTCGGGTAGCCTAACACGACACCCTACGCATACGCGTGCGGAAGCTTGAGGAGCAACTAGAATTATGGCTAAACCTATAGGAGGGGGGTGATAAGGACCTTTTTAAAATTATTTTCGCCTACTTAAACAATTCAACAAATTAAGTTACGTAAGTGATAACACTTCGGCTTCCAAGCCTAAGTGGGTCCAATTAATAGACTAGCAAAAGATAAAGCAATTAACAACCTAGTCTAATCAACTCATGTGGACTAGAGAGGATGGATCAAGAAATACTCAAGTCAACATGAGGAGTGAAAGTACATCTTGTGAGTGTGGATGTGCCTATCAAGTGCCTAGCATACATTCCTAACTAAGCATTCATAATTAACAACTTAAACTTAATGCATTAAAGAGAAATGTGCTCAAGATCAATCACAAACACAAGGATGTATAGTGGTTCGACTACTTGTCTACTCCACTCCCGGTTCAAGTACTCAACCCCTTTGAGCACACCGGCATTCACTGGGGAGTTTAAATCTGGTTCCTCCCAACCAAGGTGTTTTAACTCGGATCCACCCAACCGGGGAGTTTACAGGTTCCTCCCAACCTACACGTTTGCACCCGTGTTGGTGGCTCCCCCTTGGAGACTTTGTTTTAGGCCCGACTGACGTGCAAAGGAACGGCTGACGTCCCTAGGTTTTAGGCCCAACTAATAGGCCAAGGATCGACTGACGACCCCGGGGGCGAGTTTGTCAAACAAACTCTACACTCAACTCCCACAGGGAATTGAGTGGATGGACTCTTAGCAAGACAACCTACTTGTCGGATTGAGCCCCTTTTTCAGCGCCGCTTCGGGTTGCTTCTTCTCGCTCTCCCGTGCTTGAATCAGCTCCCCTTGTGCTCCCCTGATCGTTGACGCCGTTGCTTTGCCAAGGCTTCAGCTCCAAGATCAGCTACCTTGCATGTGATGCTCCATTGGAGATGCCCAAGGTGCTAGGGAATGGTGAAACCTCTACAAATGGTAGGAAATGGGTTTCCTAGAGGAATGCACCTAAATGGACTCCTAGGAAGTGTTTAGACAAAGGATTTAACTATCATCAAGGTGTCTAAACCCTAGGAATCAAGAGGGAACAAGTCCATTCTCAAGATGCCATTGAATGGCCCAAACTTGTGATGAAAACACAAGGAGAATGACTTGCTTTAGGTTTGGGATAGAGCCTCTAATGATCTCTAGCAATGGTGGCTTCTATCTCCTCAAAATTCCCTCTCTTGGCTCAAAAATGAATCCCCCATCTTAAATAGATTTTCTTCCAACGGTCAAAAAACGGGCAGATTCGCTCATCTCCGATTGATCGGAAGAAGGTCCGATGGATCGGAGACCTGTCCGATTGATCGGAGATAAGTCCGATTGATCGGAAATCCATCCAGTGAAGTCTCTGGAAGATATTCCGATTGATCGGAACACTTTCCGATTGATCGAACGGACCCCTTCCGATGGATCGGAAGACTGTCCGATTGATCGAAAATATGTCCAGTGGATTTTCAAGGTTGCTGGAAAAATTTCCGATTGATCGGAGATTCTGTCCGATTGATCGGAGCTTCTGTCCGATTGATCGGAGTCCTATCGGAGCCACTGTCCGATTGATCGGAGTCCTATCGGAACACCTATCGGAAACTGCTGTTTGAGCCTTTTTTATTGCAGCAGCTTCCACCTCTTAAATTAATCTATCTTATCATGTTTTTCATGGAGTTCTAAGACTAATAATGATGACTAAGGGTATACCTAGTTGGTCCAAGTCATCTAAGAGGTTATGGGTTAGGTTTTGGTCAAGGCAAGGCACACCAAGGCATCACTTTTACCTGTTTCTTCTTCCTTGATGCAGCCGGTCCGTCTTGAGTCTTCATTCTTCGTCTTCATTAAGCTCAACCGACACTAGACCCACTGACCTAAGTAATTGACAAACAAGGTGCACTAGTATGCCATAGAAAAGTGCACTAACAATCTCCCCCTTTGTCAATTACTTACAAAAACCTAACCTACCAAAACAAATACATGTACAAGAGATTACATTGATATGAAATAAAATACAGGACTCTTGACATGCCTAAACTAAGCAGCTCCTCTTCAGTTTGCTCCCCCATAACCTGTCAATCCCTGCATCACAAAACATAGCAAACTAGTTTTGGTGGGACTTGATCTTTCTCCCCCTTTTTGTTAGCAATTGACAAGCTATTCTCTCCCCCTTAATGATGCAACAATTAAGGTCAAGGTAAGAGAAGATAGTATGTCATAATTATAACTATAAACACATGCTAACAAGGAGAGTATAGGGTGCATGATACATAAATACATGGAGCATGCTAAGGAACATGATTAACAAGAAAATGAAACTATCTAAGCATAGTTAATCATGCATAATTGGTCATCTATGATATACACTAAGCATTAAAGCTCAAGGGCTTATAGCCCAATCAACCAACCTCCCCTATTGGTATATCAAGACCAATACTAAGCAAAGATTAGCATACAATGAAGCATAAAACTCAAGATGATTAGCTAATCTAAGCATGGTAATAATCTAGCAAGCAAATATATTAATTAAAAGCAAGGCTAAATTATCAAAAATTGGGCTAATGAGGCTTGAATCCTCTGATTTGCCCATACACATAGAAATGAGGCTGAAATCCTCAGATTTACCTATATAAGCATTTCTAGCTACCCTCACTAACTATGTTTAGTTTGATAAGCCTAAGGGTAACTAATTTCCTCAACACCCTCATAAAATGTAGCATGAGGTGAGGGGTTGGGAACTCCTACTCCTAGAAGGGATAGCGGTTGGGATCCCCTCTTAGATAAGCGGGAAGAGGGGTAGTGGTGGAAGCCGAGAGAGCTAGATCATTATGTTGGCTCCCATCACTAGTAGAATCATCGGATTTGGAGTCCAACTCCTCTGTATTATCCCACGTGGCAGCCATCGCCTTTTTACCTTTCGGTTTAGGCGTTTCCGGACAGTCCGGGGCAATATGGCCACGTTGACCGCAATCGTAACATCGGACGGATGAAGGTTTGGATGATTTCCCTTTATGTTTATCACCCTTCTTGTCCTTCTTGTCACGGCTATTCCCTCTATCAAATTTGAGGAATCTCTTGAATTTTTTGTTTAATTTTTCTTCCTCATCATCCTCATCATCGCTATCTTCCTCCGACTCACTCTTAATTTTCTTATGTTTGTGAGAGGATTTTAAGGCGATGTTTTTCTTCCTAGAGGGGGCCTTAAAGTGTAGTTCATGAGTTTGTAGGGAACCTATGAGTTCTTCTACTTTCATACTATCTATATCTCTACACTCCTCTAAGGCAACTATCTTGGAGTCAAATCTTCCCGGGAGGGACCTAAGTATTTTTCTACAAATCCTTCCTTCCGGAACCCGATCCCCCAAGACAAACATGGAGTTACAAATATCTGACAATTTAGTATAAAACTCCATGAAAGTTTCAGTCTCTTCCATCCTAATATTTTCAAATTTGGTGGTTAAGAGCTGAAGCTTCGAGCGTCTTACTGTGCTAGTTCCCTCGTGGGTAACCTCAAGTATATCCCACGCTTCTTTTGCAGTTGCGCATGTGAGAATGCGCTGAAATTCATCCGGGGAAACCGCACAGCAAATCGCATTGAGAGCTTTGGCATTTGCCATGTATTGAGCTCTCTCTATGTCATCCCATTTGGAATCATCTTTGGGAATGACAATGTATTTCCCATCAACCTCCACTTGCTCGGTGGGCAAGGTATATCCAGTTTGTGTGCTAAGCCACACCGGACGGTCCATGGATTGGAGAAAAATTCTCATTCTCGCTTTCCAATAAGCATAGTTAGACCCGTCAAAGAAAGGTGGACGGTTGGTGGCACTCCCATCTCGGTTAGACATGATGCTAGTGCTCCGGTATCGGATCTTACTCTAGACGGTTACGTCCTTGAAGAGCAACCCGCTCTGATACCAATTGAAATTGCGTCGGGCAGCCTAACACGACACCCTACGCATACGCGTGCGGAAGCTTGAGGAGCAACTAGAATTATGGCTAAACCTATAGGAGGGGGGTGATAAGGACCTTTTTAAAATTATTTTCGCCTACTTAAACAATTCAACAAATTAAGTTACGTAAGCGATAACACTTCGGCTTCCAAGCCTAAGTGGGTCCAATTAATAGACTAGCAAAAGATAAAGCAATTAACAACCTAGTCTAATCAACTCATGTGGACTAGAGAGGATGGATCAAGAAATGCTCAAGTCAACATGAGGAGTGAAAGTACATCTTGTGAGTGTGGATGTGCCTATCAAGTGCCTAGCATACATTCCTAATTAAGCATTCATAATTAACAACTTAAACTCAATGCATTAAAGAGAAATGTGCTCAAGATCAATCACAAACACAAGGATGTATAGTGGTTCGACTACTTGTCTACTCCACTCCCGGTTCAAGTACTCAACCCCTTTGAGCACACCGGCATTCACTGGGGAGTTTAAATCTGGTTCCTCCCAACCAAGGTGTTTTAACTCGGATCCACCCAACTGGGAAGTTTACATGTTCCTCCCAACCTACACGTTTGCACCCGTGTTGGTGGCTCTCCCTTGGAGACTTTGTTTTAGGCCCGACTGACGTGCCAAGGAACGGCTGACGTCCCTAGGTTTTAGGCCCAACTAATAGGCCAAGGATCGACTGACGACCCCGGGGGCGAGTTTGTCAAACAAACTCTACACTCAACTCCCACAGGGAATTGAGTGGATGGACTCTTAGCAAGACAACCTACTTGTCGGATTGAGCCCCTTTTTCAGCGCCGCTTCGGGTTGCTTCTTCTCGCTCTCCCGTGCTTGAATCAGCTCCCCTTGTGCTCCCCTGATCGTTGACGCCGTTGCTTTGCCAAGGCTTCAGCTCCAAGATCAGCTACCTTGCATGTGATGCTCCATTGGAGATGCCCAAGGTGCTAGGGAATGGTGAAACCTCTACAAATGGTAGGAAATGGGTTTCCTAGAGGAATGCACCTAAATGGACTCCTAGGTAGTGTTTAGACAAAGGATTTAACTATCATCAAGGTGTCTAAACCCTAGGAATCAAGAGGGAACAAGTCCATTCTCAAGATGCCATTGAATGGCCCAAACTTGTGATGAAAACACAAGGAGAATGACTTGCTTTAGGTTTGGGATAAAGCCTCTAATGATCTCTAGCAATGGTGGCTTCTATCTCCTCAAAATTCCCTCTCTTGGCTCAAAAACGAATCCCCCATCTTAAATAGATTTTCTTCCAACGGTCAAAAAACGGGCAGATTCGCTCATCTCCGATTGATCGGAAGAAGGTCCGATGGATCGGAGACCTGTCCGATTGATCGGAGATAAGTTCGATTGATCGGAAATCCATCCAGTGAAGTCTCTGGAAGATATTCCGATTGATCGGAACACTTTCCGATTGATCGAACGGACCCCTTCCGATGGATCGGAAGACTGTCCGATTGATCGGAAATATGTCCAGTGGATTTTCAAGGTTGTTGGAAAAATTTCCGATTGATCGGAGATTCTGTCCGATTGATCGGAGCTTCTGTCCGATTGATCGGAGTCCTATCGGAGCCACTGTCCGATTGATCGGAGTCCTATCGGAACACCTATCGGAAACTGCTGTTTGAGCCTTTTTTATTGCAGCAGCTTCCACCTCTTAAATTAGTCTATCTTATCATGTTTTTCATGGAGTTCTAAGACTAATAATGATGACTAAGGGTATACCTAGTTGGTCCAAGTCATCTAAGAAGTTATGGGTTAGGTTTTGGTCAAGGCAAGGCACACCAAGGCATCACTTTTACCTGTTTCTTCTTCCTTGATGCAGCCGGTCCGTCTTGAGTCTTCGTTCTTCGTCTTCATTAAGCTCAACCGACACTAGACCCACTGACCTAAGTAATTGACAAACAAGGTGCACTAGTATGCCATAGAAAAGTGCACTAACAGTACCGAAATGGCCCGCCAGATGGAGGGCGTTACCCTTCCCAATTTGGTGTACCCCACGAAATAGAATATCTAATGGGCATGTTATTGAAGATTTCAAACACAACGTCCATCTCTCGATCGATGTGTTATAAGACAAGATGTCCCGCTGTGGGCCCTCATCGAACACCTAGCTCACCGAGTAAGCATCGATCAATGTGTTCATCACATAAATGTGGTCTCGCTAACCCGAATTTCAATGCTTGGGAGAGGACGGAACGTGGACTCAATGAGGCCCTTCAGCAGAGCCTTGGGAGTGGACGGATCCATTGTATCTTTTTTCAGGGATGCGTGGCAGATGCCCAAACGCTTTGATACCAAAAAACTAACTACTGCGTCCGATCAAAAAAGAAAAAAAAACTAACCGTCTACCGCATGGCAGTGTGTTAGCGTCGCATAAAAAACAGAGAAAAACCAATGTGAAGATGAAGTAAGCATTTTTTTATTCTCTCACCTGAAAAAGAAAAAACAAACCGAAATAAATAAAAAACTCTAAAATTCTAAAATTATAAATAATAATAATAATAAACATACCACTATAGTTATACCAAAGCTTCCATTGCTGAAAACGCTACTGTCGTAATTCTACTCATCACCTGAAAAAAATGTCAAATATAATTTTATTAAATAGAAAAAAAAGAAAAAAAAACTTCCATTGTAATTTTTTCTTTTTCTCAATTAGTTTCTCTTGGAGTTTTGCTATGATTGTTTCAACCCTGACAAGCTTCTGGCAATGAAGATCGATGAACTTGATTAGCTTGTTCGTTCCAATGTATCGAATTACCTCGCTATTCGTCCGATTCGCATAAATTTTCTTCTTTATTTTACAGAGATCAGTTGTAATCGAGGCATGATTCTTAATACGCCTAGTGTAGAATTGCGCGATATTACGTATGTTTTTTTTTTCCATCTTCACCATTTCCGTAGTGATTTCCTTTTGCTCATTGTTTGATCCAGATAATAAATATCCCGCTAATTTCAACTTATAAATGTCATTGATTGCAAATTTTACAAACCTAAAATTTCTCTTACATTGCGAAGGTGAAAATGCGTTCTTCAGATTCACGTTACACGCTTTCAGTTCTTTTATCGCCGTTGTAGCAGACCTATCTGTGACCTTGGAAGTCAATTTCATTGTTGATTTGGAAGATCGCATCCCTCTCGCCTTCAAAGCAGCTCAGATCGACGATCTAATAAAAGATGTTGCATCCGTAACATCACGTACTTCATCGAAGGCGATCTTTCCCTCATCGGAAGAAAGGATGTTGCTGTCATCATCATACCCTCTCAAACAGTAGTTATAATGCAACTCGCTATCCATTTCTGCTTCGCTCCTCGAGCGGAATCGATGAGTAATGGCATATGGATTAATGAGGTTTGAAATTCGACTAGACAGGGCATTGAGCCGTCAGAAGAGGAGAGGGAATATTATCTTGGAAATAAAATGAAAGAAAATGAAATCAGTAATGAGGAATTTATAAGAATAGGGTAAAACGGTTATTCCAGGGTTAGGGTTTTGGGCAGCAATTTCGGGCATTGAGTGGGTTCGGACAGGTAGTGGATGGAAACGAGATAACAAACTATCGGTTTCGTTAAGGAGAAAGGCAATCGTAGCGAGAGAGGGAGAGAGAGAGAGAGAGAGAGAGAGAGAGAGAGAGAGAGAGAGATGAAGGCTACAAGCTATAAGTGGGACATACAGATTCCGTAATCGGCAGTGACCCGGGTACCGGAATGGCCCACCAGATGGAGGGCGTTACCCGTCCCAATTTGGTGTATCCCACGAAATAGAATCTCTAATGGTCATGTTATTAAAGATTCCAAACGCAACATCCATCTCGCGATCGATGTGTTATAAGACAAGACGTCTCCCTGAGGGCCCTCATCGAACACCTGGCTCGCTGAGTAAGCGTCGATCAATTTGTTCATCATATAAATGTGGTCTCGCTAACCCGAAATTCAATGCTTGGGAGAGGACGGAACGTGTGCTCAACGAGGTCCCTCGGCAGAACCTTGGGGGTGGATGGATGCATTGTATCTTTTTTCATGGATGCGTGGCAGATGCCCAAACGCTTTGATGCCCGAAAACTAAGTACTGCATCCGATCAAACCAGAAAAAAACTTAACCGTCTACCGCATGGCAGTGTGTTAGCGTCCCATAAAAAACAGAGAAAAAGCAATGTGTAGATGAAGTAAGTATTTTATATTCTCTCATCTGAAAAAGAACAAACAAACCGAAATAAATAAAAAATTCTAAAATTATAAATATTAAATAATAATAATAATAAACATACCACTGTAGTCATACCAAAGCTTCCATTGTTGGAAATGCTACTGTCGTAATTCTACTCGTCATCTGAAAAAAATTTGAATTATAATTTTATTAAATAGAAAAAAAAGAAAAAACTTCCATTGTAATTTTTTCTTTTTCTCAATTAGTTTCTCCTGGAGTTTTGCTATGATTATTTTAACGCTGAAAAGCTTCTTGCAATGAAGATCGATGAACTTGATTAGCTTGTTCGTTCCAATGTATCGAATTACCTCCCTATTCGTCCGATTCGCACAAATTTTATTCTCTATTTTATAGAGATCAGTCGTAATCGAGGCATGATTCTTAATACACTTAGTGTAGAATTGTGCGATATTACGTACGTTTAGTTCCATCTTCACCATTTCCGTAGTGATTTCCCTTTTCTCATTGTCTGATCCGGATAATGGATGTCTCGCTAATTTCAACCTATAAATGTCATTGATTGAAGATTTCACATACCTAAAATTTCTCCTACAATGCGAAGGTGAAGATGCCTTCTTCAGATTCACATTACACGCTTTCAGTTCTTTTATCGCCGTTGTAGCAGACTTATCTGTGATCTTAGAAGTCGATTTCGTTGTTGATTTGGAAGATCGCATCTCTCTCGCCTTCAAAGCAGCTCAGATCGACGCTTTAATAAAAGATGTTGCATCCGTAACATCACGTACTTCATCGAGGGCGACCTTTCCCTAATCGGAAGAAAGGATGTTGCAGCCATCATCATACCCTTTCAAACAGTAGTGATAATCCAACTCGCTATCCATTTCTGCTTCCCTCCTCGAGCGGAATCAGAAACACATGGCTCGCCGAGTAAGCGTCGATCAATGTGTTCATCTTATAAATGTGGTCTCGCTAACCCGAATTCAATGCTTTGGAGGTGACGGAACGTGGGCTCAACGAGTCCCTTCGGCAGAACCTTGGGAGTGGATGGATCCATTGTATCTTTTTTTAGGGATGCGTGGCGGATGCCCAAAAGCTTTGATGCCTGAAAACTAACTATTGCGTCCGATAAAAAAAGAACAAAAAAAACCAACCGTCTACCGCATGACAGTGTGTTACCGTCCTATAAAAAAAAGAGAAAACCAACGTGTAGATGAAGTAAGCATTTTTTATTCTCTCACCTGAAAAAGAAAAAACAAACAGCAATAAATAAAAAATAAAAAATTATAAAATTATAAATAATAAATAATAATAATAATAAACATACCACTGTAGTTATACCAAAGCTTCCATTGCCGGAAACGCTACTGTCCCACTTGTACTCATCATCTGAAAAAAATGTCAATTATAATTTTATTAAATAGAAAAAAAACTGTTATTGTAATTTTTTCTTTTACTCAATTAGTTATTCATGGAGTTTTGTTATGATTGTTTCAACCCTGATAAGCTTCTTGCAATGAAGATCGATGAAGTTGATTAACTTGTTCGTTCCAATGTATCGAATTACCTCCCTATTCGTCCGATTCGCACAAATTTTCTTCTCGATTTTATAGAGATCAGTTGTAATCGAGGAATGATACTTAATACGCCTAGTGTAGAATTGCGCGATATTACGTACGTTTAGTTCCATCTTCACCATTTCCGTACTAATTTCCTTTTCCTCATTGTCTGATTCAGATAATGCATATCCCGCTAATTTCAACCTATAAATGCCATTACTAGGAGATTTCACATACCTAAAATTTCTCCTGCATTGCGAAGGTGAAGATGCCTTCTTTAGATTCACGTTACACGCTTTCAGTCTTATTTGTGATCTAGGAAGTCGATTTCATTGTTGATTTGGAAGATCGCATCTATCTCGCCTTCAAAGCAGCTCAGATCGACGCTCTAATAAAAGATGTTGCATCCGTAACAGCACGTACTTCATTGAGGGCGATCTTTCCCTCATCGGAAGAAAGGATGTAGCTTCCATCATCATACCCTTTCAAACAGTAGTGATAATCCAACTCGCTATCCATTTGTGCTTCGCTGCTCGAGCGGAATCGATGAGTAATGGCGTATGGATTAGTGAGGTTTGAAATTCGACTGGAAAGGGCGTTGAGCCGGCAAAAGAGAAGAGGGAATATTATCTTGGAAATTAAATAAAAGAAAATGAAATAACTAATGGGGAATTTATAAGAATAGGGTAAAACGGTTATTCTAGGGTAAGGGTTTTGTGTAGCAATTTCGGCCATTGAATGGGTTCGGATAAGTAGTGAAAGGGCACGAGATAACAAACTACTAGTTTCGCTGACGAGAAAGGCAATCGTAGCGAGAGAGAGAGAGAGAGAGAGAGAGAGAGAGAGAGAGAGAGAGACGAAGGTTACAGGTTATAAGTGGGGCCCACAGATTCCGTAATCAGCGGTGACCCGGGTCCTGGAATGGCCCACCAGATGGAGGGCATTACCCTTCCCAATTTGGTGTACACCACAAAACAGAATCTCTAATGGGCATCTCTCTCGCCTTCAAAGCAGCTCAGATCGACGCTCTAATAAAAATGTTGCATCTGTAACATCACGTACTTTATCGAGGGCGAACTTTCCCTCATCAGAAGAAAGGATGTTGTAGCCGTCATCATACCCTTTCAAACAGTAGTGATAATCCAACTCGCTATCCATTTCTACTTCGCTCCTCGAGCGGAATCGATGAGTAATGGGGTATGGATTGTGAGGTTTGAAATTCGACTGGAAAGGGCATTGAGCCGGCGGAAGAGGAGATGGAATATTATCTTGGAAATTAAATGAAGGAAAATGAAATCAGTAATGGAGAATTTATAAGAATAGGGTAAAACGGTTATTCGAAGGTTGGGGTTTCGGGCAGCAATTTCGGCCATTGAATGGGTTTGGACAGGTAGTGGATGGACACGAGATAACAAACTACCGGTTTCGCTGAGGAGAAAGGCAATCGTAGCGAGAGAGAAAGAGATAGGGAGAGACGAAGGCTGCAGGTTATAAGTGGGGCCCACAGATTTCGTAATCGGCTGTGACCCAGGTACTGGAATGGCCCACCAAATGAAGGGCGTTACCCTTCCTAATTTGGTGTACCCCACGAAACAGATTCTCTAATGGGCATGTTATTGAAGACTGCAAACGCAACGTCCATCTCGCGATCAATGTGTTATAAGACAAGACGTCCCGCTGTCGGCCCTCATCGAATTACTGGCTCGCCGAGTAAGCGTCGATCAATGAGCTCATCACATAAATGTGGTCTCGCTAACCTGAAATTCAACACTTGGGAGAGGACGGAATGTGGGCTCAACGAGGCCCTTCGGCAGAACCTTGGGAGTGGACGGATCCATTGTATCTTTTTTCAGGGATGCGTGGCAGATGCCCAAACGCTTTGATGCCCGAAAACTAACTACTGCGTCCGATCAAAAAAGAAAAAAAAAAACTAACCGTCTACTGCATGCCAGTGTGTTAACATCCCATAAAAAACCGAGAAAAACCAATGTGTAGATGAAGTAAGCATTTTTTATTCTCTCACCTGAAAAAGAAAAAACAAATCGAAATAAATAAAAAATAAAAAAATTGTAAAATAATAAATAATAAATAATAATAATAATAAACATACCACTGTAGTAGTACCAATGCTTCCATTGCAGGAAACGCTACTGTCGCAATTATACTCATCATCTGAAAAAAAATGTCAATTATAATTTTTTTAAATAAAAAGAAGAAAAAAACTACCATTGTAATTTTTTATTTTCTCAATTAGTTATTCTTAGAGTTTTGTTATGATTGTTTCAACCCTGACAAGCTTCTTGATATGAAGATCGATGAACTTGATTAGCTTGTTCGTTCCAATGTATCGAATTACCTCCCTATTCGTCCGATTCGCACAAATTTTCTTCTCTATTTTATAGAGATCAGTTGTAATCGAGGCATGATTCTTATTACGCCTATTGCAGAATTGCGAGATATTACGTACGTTTAGTTCCATCTTCACCATTTCCGTAATGATTTTCTTTTCCTCATTGTCTGATACAGATAATGCATATCCCGCTAATTTCGACCTATAAATGTCATTGATTGAAGATTTCACATACCTAAAATTTCTCCTGCATTAAGAAGGTGAAGATGCCTTCTTCAGATTCAAGTTACACGCTTTCAGTTCTTTTATCGCCGTTGTACCAGTCTTATTTGTGATCTTGGAAGTCGATTTCATTGTTGATTTGGAAGATCGCATCTCTCTCGCCTTCAAAGCAGCTCAGATCGACGCTCTAATAAAAGATGTTGCATCCGTAACATCACGTACTTCATCGAGGGCGACCTTTCCCTCATCGGAAGAAAGGACGTTGCAGCCATCATCATACCCTTTCAAACAGTAGTGATAATCCAACTCGCTATCCATTTTTGCATCGCTCCTCGAGCGGAATCGATGAGTAATGGGGTATGGATTAGTGAGGTTTGAAATTCGACTGGAAAGGGCATTGAGCCGGCGGAAGAGGAGAGGGAATATTATCTTGGAAATTAAATGAAAGAAAATGAAATCAGTAATGGGGAATTTATAAGAATAGGGTAAAACGGTTATTCCAAGGTTTGGTTTTGGGCAGCAATTTTGGCCATTGGGTGGGTTCTGACAGGTAGTGGATGGACACGAGATAACAAACTACCGGTTTCGCCGAAGAGAAAGGCAATCGTAGCGAGAGAGAGAGGGAGAGACGAAGGCCGCAGGTTATAAGTGGGGCCCACAGATTCCATAATCGTCTGTGACCCAGGTACCAGAATGGCCCACCAGATGGAGGGCGTTACCCTTCCCAATTTGGTGTACCCCATGAAACAGAATCTCTAATGGGCATGTTATTGAAGACTACAAACGCAACGTCCATCTCGCGATCAATGTGTTATAAGACAAGACGTCCCGCTGTCGGCCCTCATCGAATAACTGGCTCGCCGAGTAAGCGTCGATCAATGAGTTCATCACATAAATGTGGTCTTGCTAACCCGAAATTCAACGCTTAGGAGAGGACGGAACGTGGGCTCAACGAGGCCCTTCGGCAGAACCTTGGGAGTGGACGGATCCATTATATCTTTTTTCAGGGATGCGTGGCAGATGCCCAAACGCTTTGATGCCCGAAAACTAACTACTGCGTCCGATCAAAAAAGAAAAAAAAAACTAACCATCTACCGCATGGCAATGTGTTAGCGTCACATAAAAAACAGAAAAAAACTATTGTGAAGATGAAGTAAGTATTTTTTATTCTCTCACCTGAAAAAGAAAAAAACAAACCGAAATAAATAAAAAATAAAAAATTATAAAATTACAAATAATAAATAATAATAATAATAAACATACCACTGTAGTCGTACCAAAGCTTCCATTGCCGAAAATGCTACTGTCGCAATTCTAGTCATCATCTGAAAAAATGTCAATTATAATTTTATTAAATAGAAAAAAAAGAAAAAAAACTTCCATTGTAATTTTTTTCTTTTTCTTAATTAGTTTCTCCTAGAGTTTTGCTATGATTGTTTCAACCCTGACAAGCTACTTGCAGTGAAGATCGATGAACTTGATTAGCTTGTTCGTTCCAATGTATCGAATTACCTCTCTATTCGTCCGATTTGCTCAAATTTTCTTCTCTATGTTACAGACATCAGTTGTAATCAAGGTATGATTCTTAATATGCCTAGTGTAGAATTGCGAGATATTACGTACGTTTTTTTCCATCTTCACCATTTCCATAGTGATTTCATTTTCTTCATTGTCAGATCCAGATAATGCATATCCCGCTAATTTCAACCTCTAAATGTCATTGATTGTAGATTTCACATACTTAAAATTTCTCCTGCATTGCGAAGGTGAAGATGCCTTCTTCAGATTCACGTTACACGCTTTCAGTTCTTTTATCGCCGTTGTAGTAGACCTATCTGTGATCTTTGAAGTCGATTTCATTGTTGATTTGGAAGATCTCATCCCTCTCGCCTTCAAAGCAGCTCAGATCGACGCTCTAATAAAAGATGTTGCATCCGTAACATCACGTACTTCATCGAGGGAGACCTTTCCCTCATCGGAAGAAAGGATGTTGCAGCCATCATCATACCCTTTCAAAAAATAGTGATAATCCAACTCGCTATCCATTTGTGCTTCGCTCCTCGAGCGAAATTGATGAGTAATGGCGTATGGATTAGTGAGGTTTGAAATTCGACTGGAAAGGGCATTGAGCCGGTGGAAGAGGAGAGGGAATATCATCTTGGAAATTAAATGAAGGAAAATGAAATCAGTAATGGAGAATTTATAAGAATAGGGTAAAACGGTTATTCCAGGGTTAGGGTTTGGGGCAGCAATTTCGGCCTTTGAGTGGGTTCGGACAGGTAGTGGATGGAAACGAGATAACAAACTACCGGTTTCGCTGAGGAGAAAGGCAATCATAGCGAGAGAGAGAGAGAGAGAGAGAGAGAGAGAGAGAGAGAGAGAGAGGCTGCAAGTTATAAGTGGGGCCCACATATTCCGTAATCGGCTGTGACCCAGGTACCGGAATGGCCCACCAGATGGAGGGCGTTACCCTTCCCAATTTGGTGTACCCCACGAAACGGAATCTCTAATGGGCATCTTATTGAAGATTGTAAACGCAATGTCCATCTCGCGATCAATGTGTTATAAGACAAGACGTCCTGCTGTGGGCCCTCATAGAATAGCTGGCTCGCCGAGTAAGCGTCGATCAATGTGTTCATCACATAAATGTGGTCTCGCTAACCCGAAATTCAACGCTTGGGAGAGGACGGAACGTGGGCTCAACGAGGTCCTTCGGTAGAACCTTGGGAGTGGGCGGATCCATTGTATCTTTTTTCAGGGATGCGTGGTAGATGCCCAAACGCTTTGATGCCCGAAAACTAACTACTGCGTCCGATTAAAAAAGAAAAAAAACTAACAGTCTACCGCATGGCAGTGTGTTAGCGTCCCATAAAAAATAGAGAAAAACCAATGTGTAAAAGAAGTAAGTATTTTTCAACCAATGTGTAAATGAAGTAAGTATTTTTCATTCTCTCACCTAAAAAAGAAAAATACAAACCGAAATAAATAAAAAATAAAAAATTGTAAAGATATAAATAATAAATAATAATAATAATAAAGATACCACTGTAGTCGTACCGAAGCTTCCATTGCCGAAAACGCTACTGTCGCAATTCCACTCATCATCTGAAAAAAAGTTAATTTTAATTTTATTAAATAGAAAAAAACTGAAAAAACCTTACATTGTAATTTTTTTTCTCAATTAGTTTCTCCTGGAGTTTTGCTACGATTGTTTCAACCCTGACAAGCTTGTTGCAATAAAGATCGATGAACTTGATTAGCTTGTTTGTTCCAATGTATCGAATTACCTCCCTATTCGTCCGATTCGCACAAATTTTCTTCTCTATTTTACAGAGATCAGTTGTAATCGAGGCATGATTTTTATTACGCCTAGTGTAGAATTGCGCGATATTACGTACGTTTAGTTCCATCTTCACCATTTTCGTAGTGATTTTCTTTTCCTCATTGTCTGATACAGATAATGCATATCCCGCTAATTTCAACCTATAAATGTCATTGATTGAAGATTTCACATACCTAAAATTTCTCCTGCATTGCGAAGGTGAAGATGCCTTCTTCAGATTCACGTTACACACTTTCAGTTCTTTTATCGCCGTTGTAGCAGACCTATCTGTGATCTTGGAAGTCGATATCATTGTTGATTTGGAAGATCGCATCCCTCTCGCCTTCAAAGCAGCTCAGATCGACGCTCTAATAAAAGATGTTGCATCCGTAACTGTAGACACCCCACCTTCGGCTACACTGTTGATAGAGATAGCTGGTTGAACGGAGGACCATACCCCCAAATCCCAAGTCCAAACTCAGCCAAACTCACCCTTGTAAGCCCCATTCCATAGCCCAGTTCAAGCCTAAACCCAGTCAACCCAGTCCTAAAAACCACCCTGAAAAACCCCCCATAAAAAAGGCCAGTCAAAAAATCTCAAAAAAGTCAAACTCACTGAGTCAACCCGCTGAGTTAACCCGCTGAGTCAACCCGTCGAGTCAACCCGTCGAGTCAAAACACCGAGTCAACCCGTCGAGTCAACCCGTCGAGTCAAACCACCGAGTCGACCCGCTGAGTCAACTCACTGAGTCGACCAGCGAGTCCAACAGCAGCCCCGAGGGAACGGCCGTACTCGTTGGAAACCGAGGAGCGGCCGTACGGGCGGCCCATGGCAGGCCGCCCGGATAAAATTACGAGAGCTGCCACTCTCTGCTGCTATAAATACCCCCCTCCCCTTCTCATTTCAACAATCCATTCGAAGCCTTTCAAGTCCAGCCAGTCCGGGTGCGGTCCGAGTCCTTCTCCACCCCTTAGCCCATTTTTCCACCAAGGAGAGCCCGAGTGAAGAGAGTCTAGCCCTGGTCCAGCCCAGCCTGACCACTGGTCCAAGCCTCTCAAGTCACCCAAGTCTTGATCCAACCACTCGAAGCCAACCCTTGCGACACCTCCGTCCACCCAGCTACTCATTTTCCAGCATCATCTCATTTGCATCTAGCATAAGTGCAACATTTACTTTCCTTCCAACCCCCCTGCTTCACTACAAGCACCTTGATTACTCAAGCACACATGCATATGTCTTTATATTAAGCACCTGTCAGTTCGAGCGTATGCTCTGGGCTTGCCCGTTGTTGGAACCTGCCCATCAGAAACTCTTACTGTTCAGACCTGCATTCATGCTTCACCATAAAACACCTTGATCATTCAAGCACACTGCATACGTCTTATATTAAGCACCTGTCAGTTCGAGCGTACGCTCTGGGCTTGCCCGTTGTTGGAACCTGCCCATCAGAAACTCTTACTGTTCAGACCCGCATCCATGCATCATGTCATTCATGAGAATATACGAGGATTAAATTAGACTTTCAAGTATTCGATCGATTCTGTGAAGTAGAGACCGTACTTCGGTACGGGCAGTGTGTGGGGTGCTTAACCTCTTCCCACCCTGTAACCGTGATCCCTTACCTTGAATCTCTGACCGCAGATCAACAGGAGTCATTTTAGAGGAAGGAATCTTTGGATTCCCTTCTCTAACGTTTCTACGGGGTCTAGCCGACTGTAGATTCGAAGTAACTGGCTAGTGGCGACTCTGGTCTTATATAAATTCACTTAAACACATCCAGCTCAATACGACAACCAAACGAAGCCCTCGAGAACGAGGCAAGCCAGTGGCACAAACGGCGATTTCGCACTCACGCATCCTCATCTCCTTCTTTTCCGAAAGGAAAGGGGAAGGGAGAAGAACGTCGTGTGGGAGCGCGGGAAAATCGGCGAGGGTCCACAGAATGGCGACTCTGCTGGGGATAAGCTAGTCCCACTAGTCGTGATCCAACTTGAAAACAGAATCCTTCCCGTACTTGAAAGTCATTAATCCTCATACAATCTCATCTGCATAGCATCCTACCCAAACCCAAACAAACAAAAAAGAAAATTCCAAAACAAAAAAAATAGAAAATCCCAAAACCCCAAAAGAGTAGAGTATAGTCCTCACCATTGCGCCACCTCGGGCTCAACGTGTTCGGAGACAGCTTCCCTTTCGCAGCATAATCCGCACTCGGGTTCAGCAAGCCATGTCCGACCACGAAGAAGAAACTCATCACTTCCCTGCTCTTGAAATGACCGAAGCGCAACCTCCAGCGCAACAGCCCATTGATAATACGCCAATCATACAAGAATTGGCACAAGGAGTGAGAGCAATGCAAGAAATGCTCTTGCAATTCATGCAAGCACAAGCCACCCCAGCAGCCAACAATCAAGTTGGCCCAGTTCAGCAATCTCAGCAACCATGCTGGGTCCTCCCGGCCTCCAGTTCAAATCAAGCACAACCATCGGAGTCTGCCCAAGACTACCGACAGCAGCCATCTCAGCCCTTCGCTATGGGGCATCCTTCTCAATATCTTCCTGCGACGACAAGGCCATCTCAGAGCACTTCCGTTGTAGGAACATCCAGTCAGCTTCCAGTCAATCTCGCAAACAACAATCTCAGTAGATCTCAGCATGTTCCCGCCGATGGGACACCTTTTCAATTCCAGCACATCCCCGCCGATGGGATTTCAATTCAATTTCCAGCAACAGGGACAGCACTGGCGAATGCCCACAACGGGGGTCACTGTCAAGCCCACATCAATCAGCGGATAGTGGCGAATACCCAACAAGGGGGTCACTTCCCAGCATCTCAGCCTCCTGCAAACAGGAGCACTTTTCAATTCCAGCACATCCCCGCCGATGGGATTCCAGTTAATTTCCAGCAATCTTCAATTCAGCAAAATCCAGTTAATTTTCAGCAATCTTCAATTCAGCAAAATCCAGTCAATTTCCAGCAAGTTCCAGTTCAACCTTCAGTACAGTCTCCAGTTCAGTTACCATCATTTCAAGCACAAGTTCATCAGAATCCAGTTCAGTCATCAAATCAATTTCAGCAACCCGCGGTTGCTTTTCAGCAAGCCCATAGGGTCGAAGACATCGACCACTATGCCGAAGAAGAACGTGCCTTACTCCAGGAGGCACCAGTCGCTCGAACAGATCACTCAGGACTGGACGAGTTGCGGGAGCAGTTCCAGATCTTGCAAAATCAGCTTCAGCGACAGCAAGGAATCGAATTACCTTCGACCAAGTTCAGATACTTGTGTCCTTTCCCAGATGCTCAAGTACCTCAAAACTTTGAGGTACCAAAATTCAAGAGATATGATGGCAGCGGTTGTCCCACAGCACATCTCAAGGCTTTCTGCGGGGAGCTGAGTGTAATCGCAGGAAACGAAGGGGCCCTTATTCGTTTGTTCCAAAAATCTCTGAAGGGCGATGCCCTAGATTGGTACACTTCATTGGACTGCCACCGCATCAGAACATGGGAACAGCTTTCCCAGGCTTTCATCGACAGATTCGCATACAATCTCAACATGGCACCCAGAAGAGCCGACCTCGCAGCACTCAGGCAAAGGAGTGATGAAACACTATCAGCTTATGTGGGACGTTGGCGAGCTATGGCAGCCAGAATGCGGACACCCATCGACGATGAAGAACAAATCTCCATGATTGTTCATTCAACATATCCAGGCATATCCGGGTATCTCATCTCGCATCCATACGCGAACTTCTCGCAGCTAATCCGTGCTGGAGAGCAAGTCGAAGCAGGAATCCGAGCCGGGACGATCTCCCCATGGCCTCATCAGGCCACTCCAGTCAAAAGGAACAGAGTGGAAGGAAGACGTATCGGGCACGGGAATGGAAACCGCAGTGGTTCTCCTCCCCGCCCAACAGAGGTAAACAACATCAACACCACTGCTCAAGGAAATCAACATGCTCCCTCACAGGGACGTCAACAGTATCAGCAGAACCAAGTTCAGCATCAGCCTCAGCGATATCAGCCACAACCGAATCCTCAGCCACAGCCACATCGACAACAGCAGCAGTTCAGAGGAAACGGCCTATACTCATACCAGAACAGGCAGAATTACAGGGAGTCCAGGAAGTTCACTCCACTCAGTCAACCACTTAGTCAAATCATGACTACGCTGGTACAAAAGCAGTTACTCACTCTGATGACACCTAGGCCTCCTCTTCATCCTTTGCCACCAAACTACCGAGAAAATGAGTATTGCGCCTATCATCAAGGACGTGGCCACGCCACTGATAGATGCTATACTTTGAAGAATGCCATACAAGACCTGATTGATGACCGCAAGATCGTCATCTCGGTCCCTGGAACTTCTCCAGCAGCTTCCACCAACATTCTTCAGAATCCTCTGCCTCAACATCCGACGGACCCCAGTTCGTCTCGTGGCCCTGCAGTCAATAGTATAGAAGAAGGGGATTATCTCGATCGCTTCTTCTCCCCCATCCAATCCATTCACGCCTACACTTATGAGCCAACAAATCCTCCTCCAGTCTTGCAAGGGGCAAGTCCCTTTCTTCCTTCAATCTCCGAGCCAGTAGTGCTTGAAGGAGCACCTCCATATGATATACCAGTTGTTCAAGGGGCACCTTACAACCATTCAAGCTGGGAACCAGTCGTCCTGGAAGGAGCACAATCATACATTGAGCCCACATACGAACCTGTCATCTTGCAAGGGGCAACTCCAGAACAATCCAATCCACAATGGAAGGATTACACTCATCAGCAGCAAGAGCCCGTTGTCTTGGAAGGAGCTCTTCCAGTCAAGACTGTCATATTGCAAGGGGCAAGTCCCGGAGGCGTATCAATCACACTACGACAGCTCGGACGAACAGAGAAACCTCTTGCCATATCAAGAGGACCAGTATTCATTCCGTGGGAGCCTCCCGCTCCAGGAACAGTCAAGCCAGGACCACGACCTTATGTGGTCTATGAAGACAAGCCTCGATATTACCCCTTCAGCACAGGCAACAATGTAGTTCTCAAGGCAAAAGCTCCATACGAGGAAGATCTGGTACCTACACCAGCACCGTTGCAAGAACCGGTGGTCCTAGAAGGCAAAAGGGAGGAAAACTACAAAGAGGTTCCATGGCACTATCCAGAATGTGCGGAAGTGGGGAACATGAATCCCAATGGGCGTTGCATCCGAAGAGATAATCAGAATAGAGGAGATACCAAAGGCGCTCTCTCAGGCCTCAACAACAAAAATGAAGCCGCATACGATGTGGCGACTCAGCTCAAGTCAATCCCTGCACAAATCTCAGTATGGGAGCTACTCTGCACATCTCGCATACACCGAGAAATGTTTGCCAAAACCTTGAACGATGCTCATGTCTCCTCCGATACGGCACCAGAAATGATAGCTTTGATGATTGGACAACTCCTGGCTCCACGCGCCATCACCTTCACAGATAATGAGTTACCACCAGAGGGACGTGATCATGGGCGATCCCTCAACATAGCCTTACGATACAAAGACCTCTGTGTTCCGCTGGTCCTTATCGATAATGGCTCAAGCTTAAATGTCTGCCCACTCAAGACTGCAGAACGTCTGGGAATCAGTCCTTCTTCATTCCGACCCAGCACCATATGCGTCAGAGCATTCGACAACACCCGCCGATCAGTGGAAGGGGAGGTCGACATAGAGGTACAGATAGGTCCGGAAGTCTCCACCATCACATTCCAAATCTTGGATATATCAGCCTCTTTCAACATGTTGCTCGGACGACCGTGGCTGCACAAGGTTGGAGCTGTGCCATCAACCCTGCATCAACGAGTGAAGTATATCCGTGGAAATCAAGTGATCTCTATCCATGCAGAGAAGGAGCTCATCATTCCTTCCAATGCTGCTGCCACTGAACCAGACATCCCGGTCATCGATATCCAGCACTCTGAAGAAGACATCCCATTTCACAGTTTCGAATTCGAGACTGTGAACTCTATCGCCAATCCAGAACCGATAAGGGCGGACCGTGTCTTTTCACCGGCAGAGCGTCTAAGCCTCAAATACCGAATGAAGAATCACTTCAAGTCCAGAAAGGTACCGCTGATATATAACCAACGCAAATGGGGACTCGGATACAGGTCAACATTCATGGACAAAAGGAGGAAGAAATTTCGGTGCTCACCCATCCAATTTGTCAAGCCAGGAGAACCTTGCAAAGATCCAGGAGGGAATCAACCGACTGCACTACACAAAGGCCTCCCGATGAGCCTAGTTTGGGCCACGTGGCCCCCCATTCGATGGGATCAGATTCTCGAACCATCTAAGCCTCCAGAAGAAGAAGAAAATGATGAAGACGAAGAAGGAAGACAAATACAGCAGCTTCAGGGCCAGGTTACTCTGACACCTGCTCCCAACCAGGGGCACAACTTGCCCACTTCTCTCAACCAGGGGCACAACCTGCCCACTTCAATCAGCCAGGGGCACAACCTGCCCACTTCAATCAGCAAGGGGCACAACTTGCCCATCTCAGCACCAATTAGCGAGGGGCACGACTTGCCCATTCCTACAGAATCAACATCAACAATCGCCAGCCAGGGGCAGAAGCAGCCCATCCATTGGACCAAGAAAGGGAAGTGGCCAGCCCTAGATTGGTCTGATGTCCAGGTTCCAAACTTGTGTCTCACTGTGGAACCAGACGAACTGCAATGCGAGGTAAGTGATCCGGGAGGGACTGAGTGCGACTCAGATCTCGAACCCGACCAGCAAGAAGTCATGGTCATTAGGCCAGACCATGATTCTTCGCCCAAATCATCAACCCCCACCTCTTTAGGGGAGGAAGTGTGGGGTCCTGAATGGTCATTTGTTCCCCTAACTTTTGAATCAGCCAAAGAGCCATCTGAGGGCTCTGGCTTCCAAAAAAAACGCCTATTTAAGTGACGATTGGAACTTTGGAACAAGTTGGGATCAATCATGGTCTGCAATGCCCGCTTGTTCAAAGTCCCGTGAATTTCGAAAATCCAAAAAAATAAAAAACTTTCAAAAACCAAAAACATCTATCATTTCACTTTCAGAAAAATCTCAAAAACCAAAAAATATTTCTTTCCCTGCATTCAATAGTGTGCCAAGTTCGTCTAAAGAATCGCATGAGTTTGAAGTCGAATCATATGATTTCGACATCGAATTAGACTTCGAACTCATGGGTCTGGACGAAGCTCGGGACGAGGAAGATGATGATCCAGCTCCCGAACTAGAGGATCTTCTCAAAAAGTTCGAATCTAAAGCCAATGTTGTAGCCGATGATTTCGAGATAGTAAACTTGGGGACGCCTGAGATCCCTAGGGAAGTACGCATTGGAAAATCGTTGCCACCTGAGATGAAACAGAAAATGATAGAGTTCCTAGCTCCAAGATTGTCCAACTTCGCGTTCTCATATGAAGACATGCCGGGGCTCGATGAAGAGCTCGTTGTACACCATCTGCCAACCAAGGCAGATATGAAGCCAGTGAAGCAGAAACTTCGAAGAATGAAGCCAGAGTGGGCCCTGAAAGTCCGAGATGAAGTCATCAAACAATACAACGCGGGATTCTTGGTAGTCTCCAACTACCCTGAATGGCTCGCCAACATCGTGCCAGTACCAAAGAAGGACGGCAAGGTTCGAATGTGCATCGACTTCCGAGATCTCAACAAAGCCAGTCCAAAAGATGACTTCCCTTTGCCACATATCGACACTCTGGTCAACAACACTGCTGGATACAAGATCTTCTCATTCATGGACGGGTTCTCAGGTTACAATCAGATCAAGATGGCCGTCGAAGATCGTGAGAAGACATCGTTCATCACTCCCTGGGGAACCTTCTGTTACAGGGTAATGCCGTTTGGTCTGAAGAACGCAGGAGCAACATATCAGCGAGCAATGACAGCATTATTCCACGACATGATGAACAAAGAACTTGAAGTATATGTGGACGACATGATCGTCAAATCTCGCACAATTGAAAGACACTTTGAAGATCTGAAGAAGTTATTCAACAGATTAGAAAAGTACAAGCTCCGCCTCAACCCTCAGAAATGTGTCTTCGGTGCAATGGGAGGCAAACTCCTCGGCTTTATGGTGAGCAAGGATGGCATCAGGGTCGACGAGACCAAAACCAGAGCAATCATCGAGATGCCCCCTCCTAGAACAGAGAAAGAAATTCGTGGCTTCCTCGGCAGAATTCAATACATCAGTCGCTTCATCGCACAGCTCACACCTATCTGTGAGCCCATATTCAAGCTCCTCCGAAAAAACGTTCCTAAAGAATGGAATGATGATTGCCAAGTCGCCTTCGATCGCATCAAGAGATATCTCATGAATCCTCCAGTCCTAGTGCCGCCCGCTCCTGGACGACCACTATTGTTATACATCTCAGTAGCAGCAGAAGCCATTGGCTGTGTCCTCGGCCAACACGACGAGACCGGGAAGAAGGAACAAGCAATATACTATTTGAGCCGGAAGTTCACCGACTACGAAACCAGGTATTCCCCGATCGAGAAGACTTGCCTCGCCCTAGTCTGGGCAACTCAGCGACTCCGTCAATACATGATTGCATTCCCTATTCTCCTCCTCGCTCACATGGATCCGCTCAAGTACCTGTTCGAGAAGCCGGCACTCACTGGAAGGATAGCTAAATGGCAGCTACTCTTGTCTGAGTTTGACATCACCTATGTCACTCAAAAGGCAATCAAAGGACAGGCCCTCGCCGATCATCTTGCGGCTCACTCTCTCCTGGACTATCAGCCGCTCAAGACATTCTTCCCT
The DNA here is from genome assembly GCA_003013855.2 of Liriodendron chinense. Taxonomy (NCBI): domain Eukaryota; kingdom Viridiplantae; phylum Streptophyta; class Magnoliopsida; order Magnoliales; family Magnoliaceae; genus Liriodendron; species Liriodendron chinense. The sequence goes on along the minus strand of ML058330.1, from coordinate 5,201,866 downwards.
GATGAAGATCTCTTACTCATTGAAGAGGAAGAAAAGAAGAAAAAAGATGAATGGACGTTATTCTTCGACGGCGCACCAAATTCTAAGGGGAGTGGTATTGGAGCAATCCTCTACTCTCCAGATGATGTCCCTATTCCTATCTCGAGGCGCATCACATTCAAATGCACCAACAACATGGCAGAGTATGAAGCATGCATCGCTGGCTTAAGGGAAGCCATAATCTTGGGCGTCAAGAAGCTATGAGTGTTTGGAGACTCACAGCTTATCATCAATTAGACCAATGGCGAATGGAAGACCAAAGACGAGAAGTTGATACCATATCATGTGTATCTTGACAATCTGATCGAAGAATTCAAGGAAATCACCTTCTCATACATGCCCAGAGCCAAGAACCAGTTCGCAGATGCTCTCGCCACGCTCGCATCAATGCTCGAGATCCCAAAAGGAGCTTCAGAATGGGAGCTCACAGTCGAAATTCAAGATGAACCTGCCTTTTGCCTGCAAATAGAAGAAGTTGAAGCTGTCCCTGACAAACCCTGGTATGCCGACATCAAGCAATACCTCGAAACCCAGGAGTATCCAGAATCAGCAACAGCAACAGATCGCCGAACTATCCAACGTTTGGCCGGCCAGTTCACCATCAGTGGCGAAGTTCTCTACAAGCGATCCTATAACCACATCCTTCTTCGATGCGTCGATGAAACAGAAGCTGCAAAGATCATGGAAGAAATACACGAAGGAATCTGTGGCCCACACATGAATGGGCACATGATGGCAAAAAAGATTCTACGACTCGGCTACTATTGGCTCACCATGGAGACAGACTGCTTGCCAGCACGTCAGAAAATGTTTCAAGTGTCAGGAGCATGCAAATCAAATCCATGCCCCATCATCAGAGTTATACAACCTGACCACCCCCTGGACCCTTCTCCATGTGGGGACTCGACATCATCGGCAAAATCAGTCCCAAAGCATCAAATGGTCATGAGTACATACTTGTGGCAGTCGACTACTTCATCAAGTGGGTAGAGGCAGCCTCCTACACCACGATTGCAGCATCTCAAGTGATCAAATTATGAAGAACAACATCATATGCCGGTATGGAATCCCTAATGCTATCATCACAGATAATGGGACCCCTGTTCGTCAACAAGAAGATGGATGACTTCCTCAGCAAATTCAAGATCCAACGTCATCGATCAAGCCCCTACCGTCCCCAGATGAATGGTGGGGTAGAAGCCGCAAACAAGACAATCGTCAGGATACTCGAGAAGATGGTCGTGACCTATCGAGATTGGTCAGATATGCTCCCATATGCACTTTGGGCCTATCGAACGTCTGTACGGTCTGCTACGGGCGTTACTCCTTTCGAGCTTACTTACGGAATGGAAGCAGTCCTACCAGTCGAGGTGGAAATACCATCACTACGGGTGTTACTAGAAAGCGGAATTGAAGAAGGAGAATGGCAACGGGCCAGATTCGATCAGTTGCAGCTAGCAGATGAAAAGCGCATGCGTGCACTAAGTCATTCACAATGCTATCAGAAAAGGATCGCTCGGGCTTACAACAAGAGAGTCCGGAAAAGAAGTTTCAAGGTAGGCGACATGGTCATGAAGAAGATTCTACCGTCGCACCTTCCGGATCCCAGAGGAAAGTTCAAACCCTCGTGGGACGGGCCGCTGATCATCAGAGAAGTACTTCCTGGAGGCGCCCTCAGACTCACCAGCATGAGAGGGGTGGATCTTCCTGAGCCAACCAACGCCGACAACGTGAAGATCTTTCACGGGTAAGTCATTCTGACCTTATCAAGAGTTACTTTAATAGAGCTGAAGTCAAGAGGTCGAAGCTAAGACCTCTGAGAAATCGTTCCCGTCCACCAACAAGTGTTTCAAAAAAAAAGGATTAAAAAAGAAAAGACAAAAAAAAAGAAGAAAAAAGAATACAAAAAAAAAGAGAAAAAAAAAGAGAAAGAAAAAGGGAAGCCAAAGAAAGGCACTCAAGAAAAATCAATCCAAGAAACACAGTCATCCATCCATTCATCTCAGAGGGGTCTTTAGCAAAGACCGACAGCTCTATTATCGTAACTCAGGATAAGGGCTGAAAGACTGCCATCGGCCGGCAACGACGGATTCCCGACCTCTAGCCGCCGCAGTTATCCTGAGATCCAGAAAGAAAGAAAAGAAAAAAAAAGAAAAAAGAAAATGTGTGCCTAAACAAAGAGGGCGGAGTGAAAACCCGAAAGGGCGCTCCGAGTAAAAACAGTGGGCATACAGCGGACTTGGTGAAAACCTGAAAGGGCGCCAAGGGTAAAAACAGCACAGCTGCCAAGGGGCAGGCAAGACCAAATACCCGGGACGTGGTGAAAACCTGAAAGGGCGCCACGGGCAAAAATGACGGGAAAAAGCCGGCTGTGGTGAAAACTCGAAAGAGCACTGCAGGCAAAAATGGCTCAAATGAAAAAGAAAGAAAAAATAAAAGTGCAGGTACCAAGAAATCAGACAGTCCAGATCGGTTCAAGCAGTGAAAGTGCAAGAACAAGAGGAAGTACAGTCAGGAGCGAAGAACTCTACAAACTCTGACAATCTCAGGAAGCAAGAGTTTCCATTGCCTACATCTCTAGGGAACCAAAGGATCAAGCAAGTCAAATCTCGAGACATCGGTCAAGGCATTGGCCGAGCCCCAGTTCTGATTCCTATATCCCGACACAAAGTCCAGAAACACTCACAAGACAACTCATGGCACAGTAGATTTTCAAACAGTTTTCTCTTTTTAATTAGATGCATCATATTTCTTTTACACATATCATACCATCTTTTTCAAAAAATACAAAAAATTTCATCATCATCAATCATATATGCAAAAAAGAATGTGCAGGTGGCCAACACAATCAATCTCTACCCTCCTCCTCGGCCACATCAGGTGAGTCCTCTGACTCATAAAAAGATAGTCTCGCTCTCAACCTGCTCACCTCCATACGCAGGTAATGCACCTCATCGCGCTCAAGGGTACGGATCGCTGTCTCCTCATCAGACAACCTCCGATCGGCAGCCAATCTCCTCGACATCATCTCACAATGATACCGAAGTGCAGAGATCTCAGACAGCAGATGGCCATGAGTGGCCAAAAGGAAGCCAGGATCGACAAAAGGGCGCTCCTCAAAAGGTTCATATGAACCAGATGAAGAGCCAGCATCTCCGAGGATATCCTGCTCATCCTCATCAACAGTCCGGTGCCAACAAGGGATACGTCGATACAAAGACTGCTCAGCAACCCAGTACTGATATGGGGCGGTCGCCATCGGAAAAGTCCTCAGCTCAAAACCCAGTAAATCAGCAGTCAAGTAACTCGCCCAAGAACAATCAATCCGGGTCCTGAAGTCAGAGGATCTAGGTGGAAGTGCCCGACGCCCGATACCCGTAAAGCGAAAACAGGAACATCCTGCTCATACCCAAACTGCCGCAGGAACCGAATGGGATGGTAAGAGAAGTAAGATCGAAAGCCTACCAACATCAGAGGAAGGCGGTGTGCATCGCAAAGCACTGGAGGAAGTGAAAGCCAAGATGACTCCCAACGAACGTTCCAGTCACGCAGTTCAGCGAACATCCTGCGATACAAGGGCTCGCTCATCCTAGCCGTATGCGGAAGGAACTCCATATATAACGCATGATGTCAGAGCCTAGGGATGCCAGGAAGAGGTACAGGAACGGTCAGAGAAAGACGCTCCCATAGCCATACCTGATCACAGAAAGCAAAAGAAGTTCAGCTAGAGCAAAACAATTCCTAGCAAAGCAAGAAGAAAAAAGGTGCAGAAAAGATACCTGAAGGAAAGCACAACAGCCGCGAAGGACACGAGTGCGGCCCAGGGCACAGTCGGTCAGCCCATCAAATAGCTCGGCCAAGATGAGAGAAATGATCCCCTGCCGACGGACAGCTCGGCTCATCACCTCAAAAAGCAAAGGAGTCTGGGACCTGCGCCATCCCGAGAACAGCACCTCAGCAATCAAACAGAACATCAGTGCGTTCCGAGCAAAGGTGGAACCAGCCACACTCCGAGGACCCGAAAAAAGATCATACAGTAAGTCCAAGGAGAACACAACAGCATCCTGGCCACCAGCTGCAGGCCGAACAAGATAGGGGATCCCGAACCAGTTCTGCGGTGTAGCAGTCTTCGGCGATGTCTTCGGCGAGAAGTACTGAGTATAATCCAAGGGTAAGCCTGTCAAGCGTGCAAGCTCCTCCAAAGAAGGCCCCATCTCCATATCGTTGAACGCAAACAAGTTCAACGAGGGAACCCAGTCAATCAAGGCAGCTCCAAGCATCCTCCAATCAATATCAACTCTGGCCAGATGAATCAGACTGCCAAAGCCATAAGACTCCAAATCTCGAATCTCATAAACTGACAACCTGTCGAGCCAAGCAAGCAGTCGTGGCGAGCAAGAAGGACGAGAAGCAGCTGACAAGTCCTCACTGGCACCCCCTCCAGAACAAAAGGCCCAGAAATCGAGGACAGCTCATCAAGGATCGGAAGGTCAACGGGCGAAGGAGAAGGAAATGCTGGAACCTCTGCAGACTCGACAGCCCCTGACCTGCCCTCAGTAACGGCTATGTCTGATATAGTCGCATCGCCATCCGAAACTGTCATAATCTCAGCCGCATGAGAAGACTCGCCCACCTCATGAACAGAATGTGCAAAGGGCCGATGACCAAAAGAAGAACAATGCTCCCAACCAAAAGAGCCATCAGTGAAGATCACACCGCACATCGTGGCATCCTGACCAATCTGACCGTCAAAGAATACATCTGAACCATCCAAAGGGGTCCCGGCAACCCCGATCAAAGAATCAACGGTCAGATCTGGACCTGCGGCCCCCTCCAACAGAAAATCATGAATCCAGTCATCATCCTGACCGATCAAAGGGATCATCGAGGCATCTACACCGTCCATCATCAAGGGGACATCATCAATGATCACATCAAGTCCACCCAAACAAGTGTGCCGCACATCTCGACCCTTATCTAGAGCATCCAAACCGTCAAAGGTACCATCTGAGCTATCCATACCATCCAGACATGAGATCAGCCCATCTATGTCCCTCATAGTCCCATCATCACCGTCCATCACGTCATCCATGGGACCCACACTCAAGGGATGCATAGCCTCACCTATGTCCCATCCCATCATCTCATCCATACCATCCATTCCTCCCATAATGAGGGGCCCATTCAAATCTGAAAATCCAGCCATCCCACCATTAATGGAGCTATTCAAAGCTCCACCAACCACCATCCCAAGCCCCTCATCAATGCTTCCATTCAATGCACCATCTACACCCTCCATTAGAGGAATCCCTCCATCATTAAAGCCCTCACCAAGTGCTGGAGTGTGGGACCCACCGACCTCTCCCACTATGGCCCACAAGTCATCATCCAAAGCTGCCCAAGAAAGGACAAAATGAGAAGAAGACAAGATGAAGAGAAAAGACAAGGGGACAAGAAGATTCATGGCCGGAATCGAACGGTCCAGTACAGGGAATGTGGGGACAGCAGCAACAGACAGCAGAGGATGTCCGAACCAGAGCCAGCCCAGGCCGCTCAAGAGGCTAGCTCTGGGCGGGCCTGCCCTGGGCCGCCCATACGGACGCAGATCCCCTCTCTCCGCGGGATTGGCTCCGGGGCTTTTGGTAGGTGAGGCTGACAGTCCACGTCAGCAGATGGCGCTCCGTGGGCCGCCCAAGGCTCCGGTCCACTCCAAATTTCAACTGAAGATGATCAAGATCATACAAAAGGTGCCCCACTGGTCCAATCACGAAGCAATGTGGCCGGAATATGGCTGATCAAGCCAAAGAAGGGGGAAAGTGATCAAGTGGGGGCCACAAGCAATCCAAGCCATTCAAAGACTAGATCATCATGATCTAAACCATTGAAGAACCTACATGAGCCGTCAAACAACAAGATCAAAGGTTTGATCATCACAAGAAGGGCCAGAATCCAAGATCTAATCATCAAGTGGGCCCACAAAGCCAAATCAAGCGATCAGAGACATTCAAGCCATCATCCACACCATGAGAAGCATTCTAGCCTCACAAATCATCAAAAGAGATGCCCCAAAGTAAAGCTAAGGTCTCAAGTGGGGCCCACAGGGTCGAATCCATCATCTGAACCATGCAAGGGCTAGATCACCAGGATCCAAACCATTGGAAAGCTTACACAAGTCATGAAGTATCAGATCGAAAGTCCAATCATCAAAGGAGGGCCAGAATCCAAGATCCATCATCAAGGTGGGCCCCGCAAGGCACTAAACAAGCGATCTGAACCGTTCAAGTCATTGTCCATGCAGTTGAGGAATCACAAATCATCAAGGAACAAGTCATAAGTCAAAGCATCCACGATATCATCAAGAAATTTGAGACAAAACAAAGACTATATATATTCATTCAAAAAGAGCTTGATACAAAAGATAGAGGCAAAAGTACAAGGCCATATAAAGCATAGCCAGCTACAAGTCACCGACATAGTCATCGTCGTCCCTCCTCGCGTCCGCTCCCGACGATAAAGATCCATCAAAGGAGCTGTCACTGATCCTCCAGCATACTGCGACGGCCACCTGGAACATAAAGCGAAGGAAGCAGAGGCCCTTGGCCGAACAACAGATACCACTCATCATAATCACGATCCGGGATCGTGAAACGAAAGCCGGGCTGGCCCACCAGAGCCTCAACTCTCTCATCAACTGGCATCCGAGCAGCTGGAGGAGGAGCAGAACAGGGGACCCGAGCCACCCCAGTGACTTGCCGAAGCAATCTCTCCCCCAGGTACCATTGGAAAGACTCAGCGTCAGAAAACATAATACGGAGACATGAAGCATCGTATGCCTCCACGCGCTGGGGTGTGTAGTAGAGAGGGAAACTAGCGTACGGCATCCGGGCAAACTGCAAGCAGAAGAGGTTACCACGATCAGTTACAAGTACAGCACAAGGACAAAGACAAGCAAGATACTTACGTCCTCAACGGTCAACCAGTCTATATCAGCACGCCAATTGTCCCCGGGAACTCGGGAGTTCCGCTGACGATTCTGTTGATGCCAGTACATGTGGCGATACTAAGAGGGTTCAATGTCATCTCGCATCCTCGGCGCAAGATGCGGAAAATGGTCATAAAAGCAGGTCTGGATAAAAGTACATTTAATGATCAGAGAGAGGAAGGAGGCAAATGGCTCCAAGGAAGATGAAAGAAGAGGTACCTCAACGACAGGCCAGAAGCCTGTGAAGGACCGGCTATGCCGACAGGTCTTGTCCAGACCTTGAAAGAGACGGGTCAGGATGGCCCCATTCCAGTTATAGGGGTGATGAAGGTCCTCGACTAAACGAAGAAATTTAGGATCAACTCTCTCATTCGCATGGCAAAAAAGAAAGGATCCAAAAGCATAAGTGATCATGGCTCCGCGCCTTGTGGAGGGCCTCTCGTTCGGTGGTGGGGATGACGGAGGCAAAATTGTTGTAAAACCATCGCATCTTCACTTGATGGCCTTGGAATTCACCCTCAGGAGGGACGTCACCGACAAGCCGCAGCCAATCAGTGGAAGAGAGGGGAGCTAGAGAGCTAACTTGAGGGACAATTGCCCCATGAAATGGGAAACCTATCTGCATGTAAATATCCAAGGGGGTTATTCCCCACTCCCCACAAGGGAGCTGAAAGGTGTGGGTCTCATCCCGCCACCTCTCACAAAGGGCCGCAAGCATCATGCGGTTGGCGTCGTTATTATGGAAGCGTAGGGTGAGGAGGCCAGCAAAAGGAGTATCATCTAGTACTCGCTCAAGCAAGGGCTGTGGCTCTTTCATCCAATTGTCCCAACGATCCCTGGTACCTCGACCCTTGATAGCAGGAAGAGGTTGATGCTCCATAGCTAGGGAACACATGTGGTCCCCTCGGCAGACAATGAAAGCAAGATCATCCTCGTCAACCACTCGGTGACCTCTGGTGCCATCCGCCATGGAATCCTACAAGCCTGGCAAGGTAAGTCCCTATCCTTTACCCGTTAAAATCCAAATTCTCATCCAAGAAACCCATGGGATTGGACTCACATTTAAATGCAAAATCTAAAGTCCAACTCCATGTGTCACTTAGGATATGTGTTGGGCCCATTGGAAAAAGTAAGGCGCACCTTAAAGAAGGTGGCATAGCATGCCTTGGGCAAGAAAGTCCATCACCTAAGGACACATTTTGGACAATAAATACACTTAAGTGCCATGGGACAACAAGGGTGAGAACCCTACATCATATGGAGCCCCTCTTCAAAGTCTATATGTGCCAAGGATTGATCCACTTTCATGCCAAGGCCATGTTTCTCACTTAAAGGTTTCCATCTTTTTACACATATGCATGGACAAGTGGGGAATAGAAAGGAAACGGGCCCCCAAGAGCAACCCAAATGCCTCATCTCAATGGATTGGAGAGAGCACATAGCCCACTTGAAGAACATGAGGACCCATTCATGGGTTAACCATGGGCAACCTTATGTGCCTCATCTTGATGAAAGTTTGGACCATGAAAATACAACAAGGAGGTCTACCCACAAACATATGAATCAAAGAAGCTAAGGGTAGAAAGTTGATGCACATAGCCCACATGAAGAATCAAAGTTGAAAATGCCCATGAAAAGGCAAGTTTGGGCAACTTATGTGCACCAACTTGTTCACCAAAAAGGGAGACCATTTGAGCACAAAAGAGCATGGCTTGATGAGTCACCCAACCATCATGAAAATGGATAAGAATGGTACACATAGCCCACTTGAAGATCAAAATCCAAAATGTCCCATAGCATGGGGACAAAAAATGGGCAACTTATGGGTACCATTCCTTCTCACAAATGGAAGAAGAAATCACTCATATTTGAATGATGATGGGTGATCCACCAAGCCCCCATAGAAAAGTTCAAGGAGCTATGGTTGTATGGATAGCTCACTTGAGGATCATCCATTTGAGGTTGATAACATTAAAGGGAAACTCTTGAGAATCACATTCCTACCACAAAGAAAACCATTTGAACTTAGTGAGATTGTGGGAACAACTCACTCATGGGACTTGTAGATGGTCAAGTAACTCAAGTCCTCCATCCATCAAAGGAAAAAGCAAAAAAAAAAAAAGCCTACATGGACAAAGCGTAGTGGTGCACACATGGTCCAAAGAAATCCAAGCTCCAATGAAGGCCCAAAAGCCCATACACATAAAAAACTCCAAGGAGCCCACCACACTTTGTGCAAAGATGTACATCATAATCAAAGAAATGATGGAAGAATTGGGCCACTTGTCCATAAAGGCCCAACTAGGAAAGCTAGCCCACTTGAAGATCCAAAATGAAGATTGGGCTAGCCTCCTTAGTCCATACACATGTGAAGAAAGATGGGCCCCATGAGCCCAAAACTCGAGATGGGCCCTACCATGACCATGGGCCCAAACCTTGAAAAAAAGATGGAAAAGAAAGGAAGAGCATTAAGGAAAAATGACAAGGGCAAGAAAGCATGAGGGAGCCCAAAATGAAGCATTGGGCCCATCAAATACACCAAGGGCCATGACTTCACTTTGAGCCCATTTGATACACATAAAAAGAGGCCCAACTCCCATGAAAAAGATAGAGTATTTTGCCATGAACACTTGGTGACATGGCAAAATCACCCTTTACATGCACATGGAGGGAGTGTGAAAAAGGAAAAAATGATGAAGTGGAGAGCTTGCAATGTCCTTCTCCATGCACCACCTTTGAAAGAGACTTGAGATCTAGAAAAGGTCAAGAATACTTGGGCCCACCTTCACACCTCTTGAAATAGCTACATGAAGAAAAGAAAAAGGACCATGAGAAGAGACAATGAAGATGGAAAAGGACAAGAAAGAGAAAGGAAGTGGTCCATACCTTTACCACTCACCAAAGAAGGACCACCTTGCTGTCCCAAGACCTCTCTAAGGCCCACCACTTGAGAAGAGCAAAGGACCACCAAAGAAGAGAAAGGAAACTTGAAGAAAGAAAGAGTATGAGAGAAAGAAGAGAGAGATTGCACGTTTGAGGGGGGGAGGGTGCCCCATGTTATATAGAAAAGGGGAGGGCACCCTTTTACCCAGCCCCCTGAAGAGACCAGGAGGCACAGACCGGGCGGGCGGCCCATGGGAGGCCGTCCTAGCCTCCACCTAAGTGAGGTGACTTCTCACCTCCTCTCCTTGGGAAGAACTCCTCCTTGGGAAGGGTGGTTGCAAGTGAATCTTGTACCTTCATGTAAGAATGAAGTGATGGAAGAGAAGGGTGAGAAAAAGGAGGAAATCTCATCAAAATCTCATCTCATGAGAAATGGGTGAGAAATTGGGTTGATGATGTGGAAAAGTTCCATGGAATTTCCAAGAAAAAGAAAGGAAAATTGGACTTGGTCAAACAATGATCTCAACCATCCAAAGGTATGACCTGATGATCCGAACCATTCCAAAGAGAATTCCCGCAGTCTCCAACCTGGATTGTTGCTCTTATGTACAGATTTTGGGTCCGAAGACCTTAAACTACGTCGGGATTAACATCCCGAGAGATTTTCAATAAAAGCCGGTATTGGTCTTGATTGCTCGAATCAAGATCCGACGACACCGAGTACTTTCGAAAACCACAAAAAATATATTTATGCATTTCCAACACTTATTTGTACATAGTTTTGGGTCCGAAGACCTTAAACTACATCGGGATCAACATCCCGAGAGATTTTCAATAAAAGCCGGCGTCGGTCTTGTTTGCTCACATCAAGATCAATGACTCCGGACATTTTCAAAAATCATAAAAATATATTACCAGCCCCGCTTTTAAAGTTTTGGTCCGAAGACCTTAAACTACGTCGGGATCGACATCCCGAGAGATTTTCAATAAAAACCGGCATCAGCCTGGATTGTCCATCCGCTGACACCGGACATTTTTCCAAAAATAAAAAAACATGTTTGCCCCTCTTTTGTACAGTTTCATGGTCCGAAGACCTTAAACTACACTGGGATTAATTTCTCGGGGGACCTTTCTCGCTTTCAACTAAAAACCGGCATCGGCCTCGACTGTTGGGATCATGGTTCGATAACCCGGATCATTTCAAAAATATCAAAAATATTTTAAAGCTTTCCATAAAAACCAGTATCAATCTTGATCACCCGAGTTGAAATCTGGAACCTTTTCAAAACAAAAAAATATATATATAGATACAATATAAAACAAAAAAAATTTCACCACTAGTTTCAAACGCACCAATTTATCCCCAGCGGTCCGAAGACCTTAAACTACACTGGGATTACCTTCTCGGGGGCTTTCTTTCCTAACCTGTTCCAGGCATGGCTGACACTTGATCGTACGGGTGTCTGGAATCTCTTAAACAGGTAAGGGCTGTGGCGGGCAGAACTCCGCAATCCTGTTCGTGTTGAACGCACCGTGATAGACAACCTTGATTTGGAAGTCACTGTTGAATCTGAAGGATGTTCCCTGTTCCTAAAACTCATGAAGGGGATTAAGGCTGTTGGGAGGTGGAGCGCACCCTCACGGAATTGTGAGCAACGTAAGGCCCCAAACTGGATTGACTAAGGGAAATGTGAGGATGTGGCTCATTTTGTGGCCGAAGGAGTCCGTCGGACGATACGTGGTCTATGTGCATTGCACATGAGGAACAGGCAACTTTGTGGGTGTGTTGACTGAAAACCCTCAAAATCTCCTCATCCGAAGATGTAAAACTACGGCACTTAACTGTGTGAGACTCGTCTTGCTCGCTGACGTAAAATGGATCGGGTGCCTTACCAGCAGTAGAAGCTGGAAGTGGATGAAAATTCCACACTTTTCCCTGCATTTCAGAAAAACCACAAAAATACAAAAACATTGCAAAATCACCTTTTCAAAAATCACAAAAAATATTTCCCTTGCTTTCAAATCAAAATATTTTCAAAAATCACAAAAATATTTCCCTTGCTTTCAATCAAAATATTTCGAAAATCACAAAATATTTCCTGTGTTTTCAATAAACTGATCTCAACCCTGACCGCTCAGGTAAAGATTCGGATCCACATATTTACAAAAAATCACAAAAATTAGCATCCCCAGCACTACAATTCAGGAGTCTTGAACTCCGCTCACTTCACAGTATGGGATGACGGATCCAATCGCCCGCAAATTGGAATCTTGACCAAAACGGGCAACCAAACACCATCTCAATCACATGTATGCCCAGAAGAACATCTTGAAGTCGAATGATATCCTCGTACATTCTCATTAGCAAAGAAACAGCATCTTGGGACGATGGACCTGATCGACCACGGGTCGGGATCTTGACCAACCCGCTGTCCAAACCTCCGTATCAAAAAGAAAAATCCCCAAGGGAGTACAACCCTGCAAGCAATAAGCTCAAAATTCTCTGCATCTCCAGCAAAAGCAAAATCATCAAATGAAAAGAGAATGAACCAAGCCATGCATTCATCATGCATCTCCATGCATCAGCATCCATCGCATCAATCATCATGTTTACCTGCTTTCAAAATAAAAGTCGGTTAGCCAAAAGCCCCACAGGCATCCCTAGTGGAGGCACGTGCAAACCAGATTCCCATTTCAAAAAGTCAAAAAATATTTCTATTTACAAATAAAAACCCCACGGAGTATCACTCCCCAGAGTGGGTGCCTTTTCAAAAATCCAAAAATGTTTTCCAGTAGAGCGTTCTGCCTCCAACACGTTGGGAGATCTTCCATATCTCTGGGTAGGAGCCGACGCAAAAATCAAATAAGATCTGATGTCTCGCGGTTTCCCCGGAGATCATCGGATCCAATGCACTCAAAGTACGGTCGAACTGAACTCCAGTGTCAGTGCGGTCGTACCCCATGCCAAGATACAAAAAGATGAAAGCCAAAAGGCTCGGTCACAGAAACCATTTGAACAGGTGGAAACGATGAATTGTAACCCAAGTATCAAAATCAGCAGATTGGGTGGAAAGAGTTCACCCGCACATACCTAGGCGTGGATGCCTGAAGTACCTTGACTGAGTCCAAGTCGGCGTAGTAGAATCCCGTAAGACTATCTGACGCAGGGCGTCTAACCACTTTGATAGTCAAGCGAAACAAGTACTCCTGGAGTGATCTGGGAAAACATCAAACATCAAACAAACAATCACAGGGTCAGTAACCTCGTAAGACTGTCGACGCAGAGGCTCTGTTGTACCTTTCCGATGTTAGTACCGATCGGGAATGGAAGGGTTGCGATTAGGTACCCAGGTTGCAGCAAACTGCAGGGACAATCGTAACGTTTTCTCCAAACTCTCGCGGTATGTGCGAGTTATCAATTTCCAGACAATCAATTGACTCAGATACAAAGGACAACAAAGACTTCAGACCACAATCAAGGAAATAATGAATTGCAACCCAAGCATCAAAACCAGCAGATCGGGTGGAAAAGCCCACCCGCACATACCTAGGCGTGGATGCCTAAAGTACCTTGACTGAGTCCAAGTCGGCGTAGTAGAATCCCGTAAGACTATCGGACGCAGGGCGTCTAACCACTTTGACAGTCAAGCGAAACAAGTACTCCTGGAGTGATCTGGGAAAACATCAAACATCACACAATCAGTCTCAGGGTCAGCATCCTCGTAAGACTGTCGACGCAGAGGCTCTGCTGTATCTTTCCGATGTTAGTACCGATCGGGAATGGAAGGGTTGCGATTGGGTACCCAGGTTGCAGCAAACTGCAGGGACAATCGCAACGTTTTCTCCAAACTTCCGCGGTATGTGCGAGTGATCGGTTTCCAAACGATCAACTGACACAGATGCAAAAGCAAGCAAAGATTTCAGAACATGATCTATGAATGACCGGGTCAGAAGTGGGGTGTCCACTCGCTTTGGCATTCGGTTGCACGCAACCTCTGCCAAAGAGGGGCATCTGTAGACACCCCACCTTCGGCTACACTGTTGGTAGAGATAGCTGGTTGAACGGAGCACCATACCCCCAAATCCCAAGTCCAAATTCAGCCAAACTCACCCTTGTAAGCCCCATTCCATAGCCCAGTTCAAGCCTGAACCCAGTCAACCCAGTCCTAAACACCACCCTGAAAAACCCCCCCATAAAAAAGGCCAGTCAAAAAATCTCAAAAAAGTCAAACTCACTGAGTCAACCCGCTGAGTCAACCCGCTGAGTCAACCCGTCGAGTCAACCCGTCAAGTCAAAACACCGAGTCAACCCATCGAGTCAACCCGTCGAGTCAAACCACCGAGTCGACCCGCTGAGTCAACTCACTGAGTCGACCAGCGAGTCCAACAGCAGCCCCGAGGGAATGGCCGTACTCGCTGGAAACCGAGGAACGGCCGTACGGGCGGCCCATGGCAGGCCGCCAGGACAAAATTACGAGAGCTGCCACTCTCTGCTGCTATAAATACCCCCCTCCCCTTCTCATTTCAAGAATCCATTCGAAGCCTTTCAAGTCCAGCCAGTCCGGGTGCGGTCCGAGTCCTTCTCCACCCCTTAGCCCATTTTTCCACCAAGGAGAGCCCGAGTGAGGAGAGTCTAGCCCTGGTCCAGCCCAGCCTGACCACTGGTCCAAGCCTCTCAAGTCACCCAAGTCTTGATCCAACCACTCGAAGCCAACCCTTGCGACACCTCCGTCCACCCAGCTACTCATTTTCCAGCATCATCTCATTTGCATCTAGCATAAGTGCAACATTTACTTTCCTTCCAACCCCCCTGCTTCACTACAAGCACCTTGATTACTCAAGCACACATGCATATGTCTTTATATTAAGCACCTGTCAGTTCGAGCATATGCTCTGGGCTTGCCCGTTGTTGGAACCTGCCCATCAGAAACTCTTACTGTTCAGACCTGCATTCATGCTTCACCATAAAACACCTTGATCATTCAAGCACACTGCATACGTCTTATATTAAGCACCTGTCAGTTCGAGCGTACGCTCTGGGCTTGCCCGTTGTTGGAACCTGCCCATCAGAAACTCTTACTGTTCAGACCCGCATTCATGCATCATGTCATTCATGAGAATATACGAGGATTAAATTAGACTTTCAAGTATTCGATCGATTCTGTGAAGTAGAGACCGTACTTCGGTACGGGCAGTGTGTGGGGTGCTTAACCTCTTCCCACCCTGTAACCGTGATCCCTTACCTTGAATCTCTGGCCGCAGATCAACAGGAGTCATTTTAGAGGAAGGAATCTTCGGATTCCCTTCTCTAACGTTTCTACGGGGTCTAGCCGACTGTAGATTCGAAGTAACTGGCTAGTGGCGACTCTGGTCTTATATAAATTCACTTAAACACATCCAGCTCAATACGACAACCAAACGAAGCCCTCGAGAACGAGGCAAGCCAGTGGCACAAACGGCGATTTCGCACTCACGCATCCTCATCTCCTTCTTTTCCGAAAGGAAAGGGGAAGGGAGAAGAACGTCGTGTGGGAGCGCGGGAAAATCGGCGAGGGTCCACAAGTATCTTCAGAAACATTAGTGTATTGCAAGGTAGCCACCACTTCTTCAAATTCTTTTAAGTGCAAATATGGGCTGTCAGAATCTAACCCATGGAACTTTGTTATTAGTTAAATCACACCCGGCTTTATATCAATATTTCCCCTGGTTGGTGGTAAAACCACACAAGAGGGTGTAGTTGCACGGGCCGGTTGTAGTTAGTCCCGTAATGATCTCATTGGAGGAACATTATGTACCTCATTCTCTCCTACTCCCTCTTGATTTGCGTTTGTAGTTGGAGTAGGGGGGAGGATTCCTTAAAGGTGTTTGATCCATACTCCCCAAATTATCACAATGTTCTACAGATTTTCGGACTCGTCTATGGACTGACAATGGTCCAACTAGACTACCTTCGGATTGGAGACGATTATTGTGGCCTCGTTCCCAACGGGACATAAACTACAAAATCCAAAATCTGACTAAACCTAAATCCTAAAATCTGAAAAATAAAAATAAAAAACTAAAAGAGTTCAAGTTGGAAGGATAGTACCGATTTGCTTGAACTAAAAGAACTTCCTACAAAACAAAACAAACTTTGTTAGTTCTATAATTAAGAAAACTAATCCTAAGAAAACAATAAATCCTGACTACTTCTACTCTATAGCCACTGAAACAATATAGAACCGTTATCTAAATTCCCCGGCAGCGGCGCCAAAAACTTGTTTGCTCGCCTCAAGTGAAAGGCTGTGATGTAGTAATAAAACTCGGTAAGACCGAGGCCGATCCACAGGGAATTGGAACACAAGTTCCAAACTATTCCAGCAACTCAGTTTGCAATAAATAAGAGATTCAATTGGGCAATTATGCTTAAACAGAAACTTAATGAAAACAGTAATTTAAAGGCACTAAGGCATTCAAGGATCCACTTGTAGTAATTCCATGTCAATCCAATCAATCAAAGCAAGATACACAACTAGATTTGAAGTCCTATCTCTCATCTAGTTGGAAAATAAAACATTAAACACATTCAATCCCACTCAAGTTGAACTTCCAAGTTCTAGTCCCATTCAACAATGTAGACTTTGAAATCATAGCCTTCGGAGTAACAACCATGCCTATGGACTATGGCCTGCTCAAGGATTACTATAATTCGAATCTAAACAAGCACAACATGATAATCTTAGAGAATTGCAAGGAATGTATGTCCGGAGCACATGAACTCTCATAAAACATCTAAAACTATCAACTTTAAGAACTAGAATATGCAAAAATCCAAACTTGAAATAGAACTACTTGAATTAAACTGAATCAAACATGAAATTGGCTACAAGCTTCATCTCTCCGCCTTAGCTGAGAGATTCTAGCCGAGCATTTTCATACTACAACTAGAACTTATAAAAGAAACTAGAAAACATAGAAAAATCAGAGTTTTGAGGGTTGCAGACGCTCCACGATGACTTCCTTCCTCTCCCACGACGTCCCTTGGCTTCTATGATGCCCTAAGAAGAAGCCCTAGGTATCCTTTTATAGTATAGTGTGGAAGGTTCCAGATTGTGCAAGAAATCCCAGACTGCGTAGAGAAAGTCGGAGCTTTACGGACAAGCTCTGTTACATAGACGACCGGTCTCAAAAGTGCAAAATTTGTCCAGTGAGTTTTCATAATTTCAGACCCCAGACTTTTAATTCAAGGACCGATCGCACGACCAGTCGTGGATGGTCCAGTGAAGTTTGGCAGTGAGAGTTCTTTTCTGTTGAGTGTTCAGACCGGTCGGACGACCGGTCCTGGCTACGGATGACCGGTCGGACAACCAGTCTTGGCTGCTTTTTCCTACCCTCTTTTCTTCTCTCCTTTGCTTCTTTCTTCTTTTCTTCTTTCATTGATCCTCTTTCAATCTTTATCCCATGCATCTAAATACATTCTTTTGGTCTCCGATTGGGTGCAGTTTTCTCTCATTCCTATGATCACAAAACATGCATTAGATGGGCATTTTAAGCATGCAAACCATGCATATAATGTGATGTAATGGGCAATGCGATGTATAAATTGGAGGTTCAACAATGCTCCTCGGTGTGTCTTTGATGGCTCTAACTATGGGTTGTGGGTCATCCACTTTCAGAGTTTTTTCAAGGGTCATGGTTTGTGGGGAATCATTGATGGAACTATTCCGGTCCTCACCTCTACAGACGTAAAAAAACTCATTAACTGGGAGATGAAAAATGAATGAATCATTACATGGATTATCGACTCCGTGGATAGGTCAATTATTGTCGGCCTCACTCCTCACCACACTGCTAAGGCGATGTGAGATCATCTTCAGACGATTTATCAACAGAGCAATGATGCGAGGTTATACCGTTTGGAGCAAGATGTTGTTCATCTTACTCAAGGCGATCGGAACATTCAGGCATTCTATTCTGAGATTGTTGCCATATGGATTGAAATGGCAATGATGGATCCAGCATTCCCTAACGATTTTGAAATTTACTAGGCCATGCAAAATCGCACCAGGGTGTGACAATTTCATATGAAGTTGCGATTGGAGTTTTAACATTGTCAGGCTTCACTCCTCAACCTCAACCCCCTATCGTCCCTTAACATGGTCATCAATGAACTCTTAGTTGAGGAGCAACGCCTCAAGGTCCTCTCTTCGCCTTCTTCAGGATCTTCTGATCTTGTCTTTGCTGCCTCTGCTTCCACTAGGACTCGTGGCTCAACTCCTCTCACATGTCATAGTTGCAACAAAGTGGGCCATCTCGTCGCTCAATGCAAAGAATGGTGTGCATACTGTCACCAAACAGGTCCTTGACTTTAGGATTGCCATACAAGGTTGTCCGCCTCTGGCCATGGTCGTGGTGGACGGGGTCATGGTTCGGTTCATCGTGGTCATGTTCTCGTTGCCACTTCTTCTGCTTTCACCTCTGAGGTTGGTACTATCGATGTCTACTCCAGCGATTCCGCCTCCACTTCCCCCACCACATTGTTTCCTGAGATGCTCAATCAGATCATACAGGCTCTTTCTTCTGTTGGCTTGTTAGGTAGTTTCAAATCCTTTATGTGGTTCTTTGATTTCGGTGCTTCCAACCATATGACCATTAATGAATCATATCTTCATGATATCTAACCTTATACTAGTCACCAGGTCATTGTTACTACGGATGAGACTAAATTACCCATCCAATCCATTGGTTCCTTGACATTAACTCATTCTCATCTCTAGTTTGTCCTTTGGGATGTGTTTTATGTGCCTAGGCTTTTATCAAATTTGATTTCTGTGGACCAACTTACTAATAACAATTGCTTGGTCACGTTTCTTTCTAATCATTATTTTGTGCAAGATCTGGCAACGGGAAAGGTAGTTGGGAATGGTAGGAGGAATGGACATCTTTTTGAGCTAAACTTCACTCATTTCGTTACTCCTACAAAATATTTTCTCGCACCATCTGCTTCTGATATTTCCAATGCTCACAGAAAGTGACAACTTTGACACTCTTGTCTTAGTCACCCACACTCAGATCGGTTGGTTCGGTTGTTTTCTTCTAGTTTATTAGATAAACTAAAAATTAATAAATCTTTCTTGGATATTTCTTGCTCTTCTTGTTGTTTATCTAAAAGTAAATGTGCCTCTTTTCTTTTGAGTATAACTCATACCCCATCTATGTTTGAGCTTGTGCACACTAATGTTTGGGGACCATCCCATGTCTTATCTATGTCTATTTTACGTTACTACATCATTTTCATTGATGATTTTACGCGATACACATGGATACATTTTTTTGCATTCAAAATCGCAAGTTTATGACATTTTTAAGCAATTTGCTGCTATGGTGGACACTCAGTTTGGGGTAAAGCGTTCTGACTCAGGGGGGAGGGGAGTATCTCTCACTCACTTTTCGTGCTTACCTTAGGGATCATGGGATAATTCATCAGACCACTTGTTCTAACACACCACAACAGAATGGGATGGCTGAATGTAAAAATCATCATATTGTGGAAACTGCCAACACACTAATGACTGCGATGACAGTTCCTATATCTTTTTGGGCTGAGGCTATGTTACATGCAGCTTACCTAATTAATTACATACCGTCAAACATTTTGAATCATGCATCTTCATACTTCTCTCTTCATCGCCGCCTTCCTGTTTACTCTACACTTCATGTGTTCGTGTATGTGTGTTATGTTCACCTCTCGGCCCATGAAATGTGACAAACTGTCACACCCCAAAATTTAAAATTCGAGTATATTAACCCAAAGCCTGAGTTTTAGGGTGTGAATTAAATTTGAGCATACATTCTAAGAAATTCCATTTCACATATCGCACAATTATCTAAACTAAAATACTTCATTAAATTTTAACTAAATTCAAACTCAAAATTCAAATATTCATCTAACTAATCTATTTCAACCTTCTTTCTACTAAAAGAAATTTCATTAACGTCTTATTACATCAACTTGAAATAATATGAAAATAAACCTAAATTATGGTTGGTTCCTCAGTAGAAATAACCGTCCAAATACTATGCGTCTCTTGTGAACTCTTCTTCCTGGAAACCTGCACCTGTAGTTTGGTTGTGTGAGCTAGAAGCCCAGTGAGATCATTATCATCCCTATTGAATTCTAGGAAAGTACATACAGTTTGGTATAAGTGAAGACTAACCCAGATTATAAAGGAGTAGGAACATACTAATGTTGAGCTTTCATTTTATACATTTTCTAGCCCATTGCATCACATTACATGCATGGTTTGTATGCTTAAAAGACCCATTTAATGCTTGTTTTGTGTATGTAGGAATGAAAGGGAGAAGTCATGAATTTGTTGCTAAAAGGGTCCCTTGGAACCACATTGAAGACACTGAAAAGAAACCCTGAAGAATCACGTCAGAAAGACCTGGATCGGCCAGAAGAAAAGAAGATTTCAGCATTCATAACAGAAGGCCGTCGGGCGCCTGACCATAATCTGGTCTGGTGCCCGAAAATTGGATGAAAATATGCTGAACCCGCTGGTGACTTTTGGACCTGACCGGGCGCCCAACCAACATCTGGTCGGACGCCCAACCAACATCTGGTCGGGCGCTCGATATTCAAGTGAATTTTCATCAAAACGCGCTGACTGAATTAAAGCTTGGTCGGGCGCCCGACCAAAACATGACCGGGAGCCCAATTAGCGTCCGACAACTGACATAAGTGTGTAAGTTTTTACACAATCTGAGGCGGTTCATGATTTTTCCTATAAAAGGACACATTGGCATCCTTGTTAAGGTATCCTAGAAGAGTTCTAAGTTCGTGGGAAGCAAGGGAGATCATCGTGGAGCGACCGCAACTCCTCCAACTAGGGTTTTTTTTCTAGTTTTTCATGTTTTTGTTTAGGTTTTCTTTGAATTCTAGTTGAAGCATGATAATGCTCGGCTAGAACCTCTTAGATAAGCTAAGAGGTGAAGCTTGTAAGTAGTTATCATATTAAATTCGTTCTAATTCAAGTACTTTGCTTTAAGTTGGATTTTTAAGTTCTAGTTTAAATAAAAGTTGGTATTTTTAGATGTTTTTATGAGAGTTCATGTGCTTCAGACATGAGTTCCTTGCAATTCTCCGAGATTATCATGTTTGGATTGATTAGATTCGAATTGTAATAACCCTAGAGCGTACCATAATCCATTGGCATGGTCGTTACTTCGAAGTCTACATATTCGACTTCTACGTGCTTCATTAGAACTAGAACCTTATTCTTCAACTTGAGTAGGGATTGTTTGTGTTGAATGCCATATCTTCCAACTAGAAGAGAGATAGAACTTCCATTCTAGTTGTGTTATGCTTGGATGAATGAATTCTTATGAGGGCTATCACAAGTGGATCCTTGAGGCCTTAGTTCCGTTTAATTACAGATTTTTTTTATAAATTATTGTTTTAAGTTAGTTTATAAACTTGAAATCATTAATTCATTGAATTTGAAGTTGCTGGAACAATTTGAATTGGTTTACTTAATTCCCTGTGGATCGATCTCGGTCTTACTGAGAATTATTACTACATCGTAAGCCTTGCACTTGAGGCGAGCGAACAACTAACGGTTCAACTAGAGTATGATGCATGCCTACATGATGTTAATGTCATGAATGCATGATTTTTCCACTTGGATTAATTAAGTAAATTGACTTTTCATAATTTACATGCTACAGATATTAAGATTGCAATCCCGAAATGCTCACCTAACTAGTCCATGCAAGGCATGTACTTATAATCATGATCTCACCATTGCTGACATCAGGGTTATAATCCCGACATGTTCGCCTGACCGCTTTGGCATTGCGGCAATCTCGACATGCACGCACATGAGCAATTCCTACATGCCCACAAATCAAGGCACCCGAATCTCGCACGACCAAACAATAGGTCATCACAATCTCAACATGCTCACTTAACCGGGATCATGCGAAGCGGCAATCCCGACATGCACACATATGAGCAATCTCGACATGCTCATAGATCCGTCGCCCAAACTAACCAAATTTCAAAGCTTACAATTCAATTTCAATTTCAACATGATCATGTGACCAATTCATTCATCAAGCAATCGTAATGCAAGTCAATAGCACATTCCAAGCACACAATGCATGTCATGCATGTAAGATTCATGAATAGGCAAGTTATTCAATAAACAACAGTAAATTACGATCTAAGATGTACATCCTACGAGGAAACGAGAGTTTTATCTAGGTTAACACACTAAGGAAATGAGAGTTTCATCTAGGAAACTCTTAACCAAATCTGTTCATTGTATATACATGGGATTTGGCGAAACTCGGAAAGGTTCTAATGTTATGATCCGATTTCTCGCAGAATTGGGGTGTCTTGTCATGTTGTGTTTCTTGAGCATGTTCAATTTCATGCATCTTAAGGTTCTCTTTATCCTTCATCATTTACTCATGTTCTTACCTTTTTTTCCCGACATTCCATCTGCTCCAAGTGTTGTTCCTCATCCATTGCAGGTTTACACACACCAGCCATGAATAGATCCTCTTCTTCTCAACCCTCTGCCATTCCTGTTGTCGATCCAGAACCTCCTACAATATGTCGTTCCACTCGCCCACATCAGCCTCATAATCGCTTGATCTATTCTATGTCTGCCATGACTACTACTCTAGATACTATTTCCATTCCCCACTTTTATTCTTAGTCTACCTCTAAGGATTGTTGAAAGAAGGCTATAACAGAAGAACTTCAGGCCTTAGATGAGAACCATATATGGGAAATTATCTCTCGTCCTCCCGGGCAACAATTGATAAGTAGTAAGTGGGTATATTCAGTAAATCTCAAGTTCGACGGATCATTAGATTGTTATAAGGCTCGGCTTGTGGCTCAAGGATACAAGCAGGAACATGATATTTACTATGAGGAGACATTAGCTCCTGTGGCCAAGATGAAAACAGTTCACACTCTTCTTGTAGTATCCTCTATTCGTGCTTGGCCCATTGCTCAAATGGATGTAAAAAATGCATTTTTTCATGATGAACTTCAAGAAACAATTTACCTAAAGCCTCCTATAGGTTCATCCATTCCTGGTGATATGGCTTGTCGCCTAAGGAAGGCTCTGTATGGCCTCAAGTGGGCACCAATGGCATGGTTCCAACGCTTTGATGATGTTGTTACTAGTGCTGGGTTCTCTCAAAGTGGACATGATCCTTCCTTATTTGTGCGCACCACCACCCGTGGCATCATCATTATTCTTATTTATGTGGATGACCTTCTCTTGATTGGTAGTGATATTTTGAGTATTTCTGACTTGAAAGTGGTTCTACAATCGTCTTTCAAGATGAAGGACTTAGGCCCTCTCACATACTTCCTTAGGCTTGAGGTTTTATGGTCAGAAAGAGAGATCCTTGTCAGCCAACGAAAATACACCAAGGATCTTCTTGTGCTTGGTAAAATTGACAGATCAAAAGACTGTTTAAACCCCCTCAGAATTGAATGTACAGTATGGACATGATGATGGTGACCTTCTTGCACAGCCTACTTTGTATTGCTGCTTGGTGGGGAGTCTTGTTTACTTCACAATGACTCAACTAGACATTGCTTATTATGTCCAAGTAGTTAGGCAGTTTGTTTCGGCGCCTCGAACGCTTCATATGACTGTTGTGACACATATACTCCGTGGAACCATAAACTGAGCCATGCTCTTCTCGTCTACCACACCACTAGATCTTCGGGCTTATTCTGATGCTAATTGGGCAGGCTACCCTCTCACTCGGCGGTCTACTATTGGATACTATATATGTTTTTCTTAACACTTCCCTCATTTCTTGGAAGTGCAAGAAACAAGCTATTATTTCGAAGTCAAGCACAAAAGCAGAATATCGGGCAATGTCGGCTACCTATAGTGAGATTGTATGGTTGCATGACCTTCTTTCATATTTGGATGTTCATCTACGGTCTCCTACCCCTCTACATGTTGACAACATCAACGCTGTACATGTTGCTTTTAATCATGTCTTTAATGAAAGAATGAAGCACGTTGAAATTGACTGTCATTTTATTCGAGAAAAATATCAATCTAAAATTATTTATCTTCCCCACATTATGTCGTATGATCAAATTGCGAATATTTTTACGAAGACGCTTACTTCTGCTCGTCATTCATTTTTTGTTGACAAACTTTTGCTTGTCAATGACCCGCATCAGTTTGAGGGGAGGGTGATAATCGTTATGGGCTACGACTGAATGGCCGTAGTGTGGGGCACACTGGCCCCGTTGTATTATGTTGTATTCCGTTGTGTTTTTCCTTGTATAGCTCACCTTGATTGGCTCTATTTGTTTGATTATTTTCCTTATATAGATATGTGCTTATTATACATTTCTATATATTTCCACCATTGAGATTAGTTGAATATTAAATATCAGAAGGAGAATTCTCAGCATCCTTGTTTTGTCTCTATTATCATAGGTAAGATGGAATTACATTTGGTCACACACAAATTCCATTGGCATTTGGAGATGATAGGAAGGATTGAGATTAGGTGGGATAGAATTGCATTTGGTTCCATGCAACATTTTTTGTGGATTTCAAAAACCACTACGTCTTGGGCCCCACATTGATCCATGTATTTTATCCATACTGTCCATCCATATGCACACTTTACATGTGGCATTCGAGTTGTATACATTTACAAGTGATTGACATTAGTTGTGAATCAAGTTTGTTGATTACAATTACCAAACCAAAAAAAAAAAAAAAAAATTGTTGATTACAATTCTGTGGCCTACCAGACACAAGTTTTGCTTAATACAATGTTTCTTGGAAGAATTTAATCCCAAACACAAGATTGGTGCTGAAAATACCATTGTATTTCCAAACATGCAATCATTATGTAATAATGGTATTAATTCCATCTAATGCAATTCAATACCATTTAATTCCGTGGGCCCAACAGGCCATAATTTTTGAAAAAGTAAACTCAATAGTACAATTCTATCCATTCATTTTTATGCCACCGCTAACTTTTTCTAATAGGGGTGTTTTTTGGGACAAACCATCTATGCTCAGGTCCAGTACATGAGTGAACCTGATTTGACAATCACTTGCCAGACGCCGTGTGTAAAGAGATGACTCTATCATGTTCCAGTTCTTCCAGGTCAACTGTGTCATCTCCTTTCGAAAGGGCTCATTTAGATTAGTATTTAATTAGTAAAACTATATTTTCCTGGCCTTTTATTTTTGATACAATCAGAACTATTTACGTGCGGTCAAATTCCAGTGCCTTCTGTGGCCCCAGGAATTTTTCAATGGTAGATGTTCAATTCACACGGTTTACTCTGTTGTGGTCCACTTGAGCTCTTTGGATTGGGAGTGGATTAGCCGGGTAACACCCACTAAGGTGTTACCCTAACCGTGTGGGGCCCACCTTGCTGTATTTTTTGTATATCCACTCCGTCCATCTGGTTTTCCATTTCATTTTAAAGCAAGATGGCAAAACTTAAGAAGATCCAATTATCAGGTGGACGATGCCGCTAGCAACAGTGATGAAAAACCATTAAAAACTTTCCGTGGACTAAGCTGATATTTATATTTTCCTTTCATCCAGGTCTTCTTGACATTACTAAGAGGTTGGATGGAAAATAAATCTTATAAAATCTTATGATGGGCCTTTTATAATTTTTAATGGTGACGTACTCAATCACAACTGTTTCCTGTGGTGTGATCCATCTGAAATTTGTATCTGCTTAATGTTTTGTACCACGTCCTAAAATGGTCTGTGTAAACGGATGGACGGCGTGGATATACAACACATCTTCAATGTGGGCCCCAGTAAGGGTAACACCCACTAATCTGTTACCCGGGTGACAACTAATCCGCTTGGATATGCTTTATTTTTTTG
Source organism: Liriodendron chinense (assembly GCA_003013855.2). Taxonomy (NCBI): domain Eukaryota; kingdom Viridiplantae; phylum Streptophyta; class Magnoliopsida; order Magnoliales; family Magnoliaceae; genus Liriodendron; species Liriodendron chinense. The sequence continues at coordinate 5,176,059 of ML058330.1, read as the reverse complement.
TCTCACGCTATAAAATTATATGTTAATATAGATAGACGGAGTGGATAAATACAAAAATCACGGTGGCCCCACAGAGTTTACTCAGTACGCAATCCGCTTCCATCCGCGCACCCGCTATCTGTAATTAGAAGTACTTCGGGCGCGATTTAGGTGTTACCCTGGCAACAGCTTTCTACGGACCATTTTAAGATGAGGTTCCAAAAATTTCAAGTAGACCATACCACCAGAAACAGTGCGTTTGAGTGTCCCACCTTTGAAATTTCCAAAGAGCCGACAGTAAAATATAAAGAACAGATTGATCCAAAACTTTTGTCGCCCACAAAACGTTTTTAATAGTTATTCATCACTAGTTGGTTCACCTGAGATTTGGATCTTTTTAGGGTTTTGGATCACATCCTAAAATGATATAAAAAAGCAAATAAACAGAGTAAATATATATAAAAAAAATACATCAAAATGGGCCTCAAACGGTTAGGGTAACACCCACAAAGCTGTTCTCAAGGTAACACCTAATTCGCGCCCTTGCGCAGGAAGTGTGCTTGGAGCCTAGGTGTCGGAACCTAGGTGGGGCCTCGCTCGGGAATTTTAGTATATGCGAACAAAACCAAACTAAAGTTGGCCTCACTAAAGGAAAAGGTTGGTAGGGAAATTAATACCGTTGAAACCTCCCTGGATCCAGGGTGATGGTTCTATGATATCCATACCGTTCATAATGTCATTATTATGGCCCCACAAATATTTCAACTATGAACATTCAATCTTCATGTTTTCGGCCCACTTGAGTCTTGAATTTGGTTCAATTTTGTTCTCATGTCTTAAAATAAGCTCCCAAAACGGATGGACAGGGTGGATTTATAAAAAAACCATCACTATAGGCCCCACCTCAATTCACAGTGCAGGAACTTACTGTGCACGGCTTTCTTAGGGAAATCCGTACCCCCCAGTACTTTGCGTGGGGGCGCGGATTTCCAGCAAAAGCCTTTAGCCCGAAGTTCTTGCGCTAGCAACCAAGGTGGGGCCCACAATGATGTTTGTTTATGAATCCACCCGGTTCCTCCATTTTGGGAGCTCATTTTAGGACGTGAGAACAAAACTGAACTGGAGCCAAGACTCAAGTGGGCCTCATTAAAGGAAAAGGTGGGTAGCTAAATTACTACCGTTGAAACCTCCCTAGGGTCCACAGTGATGTTTATATGACATCCATACTGTTCATAACGTCACTCCTACTGGGATGAACTGGAAACACAAATATTATCCTGATTCGAAACTCCTGTGGCTCCACAAATATTTCAACTGTGGAGGTTTAATCCTCATGTTTTTTGCCCACTTGAGTCATGGATCCGGTTCATTTTTGTTCTCATGTTCTAAAATGAGCTCCCAAAACGGATGGACGGGGTGGATACATCAAAAAAATCACTATGGGCCCTACCTTGGTTCAAGCGCAGAAACTTCATGCGCAAGGCTTTCAACAGGAAATCCGCGCCCTTCGCCTCCGTACTCACGTCTTGGGTGAGACCCCGGAACCAGCAATGTGGGTGGGACCTGACCATAGGAGCCCACCTCTATACATGAATTGTATATCTATGCTGTTCATCATTTTTTTCGGCTTGTTAATGACTATTAAAAATCTTTTGTTGGTCATGAAAGTTTTCTTTCAACCTATTTGTTTTTTTCATTTCATCCCTCCCTACGTGACCTAATCAACAGATTGGATGGTCAATAAACATTACGAAAAACTCTAGGAAGTTTTTAATGGTAGCAATTCAATGAGCACTGCTTCCTGTGGTGTGGTCCACCTAAAATTTGTATGTGCTTCATTTTTTGGACTTCGTCCTAAAATAATATGAAGAAACAGATGGACGGCATGGATATACAACAAATACACCGAGGTAGGCCCTAGGTTCAGGGTCCCACCCACATTGCTGGTTCCGGGGTTTTGTTGGGTGCGTTTCACACAAGCCTTCGGATCTCGCCCCCCAATACACTAGAATTATGGACTATGCTAATGCAATAATCAAGAACAAACATCAACCACACGAACACAAAGAGTTTTTACGTGGAAAACCCTCAAAAGAGGTAAAAACCACAGGACCTAGTCCAGATCAACAATCCACTATCTCAGGGAACTGTTACAACCAATCACAAGCACACACCGCTTGGATCAAACTTCTTCACCCACGCAGGGATGGATAAACTATAAGAGAATAACAAAGGAGAAACGATCTCACCGATCCCGAGGACGTAGAAGTGCTGAGACGACCGTTGCACAGAAGAATCCCTCTTCAAGCAACTTCTCCCTTCTACAAGCTTCCTCTTTCTCTCTCTTCTCTTTCTCTCTTCCTCTTTTTCTCTATTTCTCACCTTGGACGTGTGTAGACACCCCACCTTCGGCTACACTGTTGGTAGAGATAGCTGGTTGAATGGAGGACCATACCCCCAAATCCCAAGTCCAAACTCAGCCAAACTCACCCTTGTAAGCCCCATTCCATAGCCCAGTTCAAGCCTGAACCCAGTCAACCCAGTCCTAAAAACCACCCTGAAAAACCCCCCATAAAAAAGGCCAGTCAAAAAATCCCAAAAAAGTCAAACTCACTGAGTCAACTCGCTGAGTTAACCCGCTGAGTCAACCCGTCGAGTCAACCCGTCGAGTCAAAACCCCGAGTCAACCCGTCGAGTCAAACCACCGAGTCGACCCGCTGAGTCAACTCACTGAGTCGACCAGCGAGTCCAACAGCAGCCCCGAGGGAACGGCCGTACTCGCTGGAAACCGAGGAGCGGCCGTACGGGCGGCCCATGGCAGGCCGCCCGGACAAAATTACGCAATCTGCCATTGTCCGCTGCTATAAATACCCCCCTCCCCTTCTCATTTCAACAGACCACTCGGCCAGAGAGAGCCCGTCCGTCTGAGTCACCCTCCTTCTCCACCCTTAGCCCATTTGTCCACCAAGGAGAGCCCGAGTGAGGAGAGCCTAGCCCTGGTCCAGCCCAGCCTGACCACTGGTCCAAGCCTCCCAAGCCACCCAAGTCTTGATCCAGCCACTCGAAGCCAACCCTTGCGACACCTCCGTTCATCCAGCTACTCTTTTTCCAGCATCATCTCATTTGCATCTAGCATAAGTGCAACATTTACTTTCCTTCCAACCCCCCTGCTTCACTACAAGCACCTTGATTACTCAAGCACACATGCATATGTCTTTATATTAAGCACCTGTCAGTTCGAGCGTATGCTCTGGGCTTGCCCGTTGTTGGAACCTGCCCATCAGAAACTCTTACTGTTCAGACCTGCATTCATGCTTCACCATAAAACACCTTGATCATTCAAGCACACTGCATACGTCTTATATTAAGCACCTGTCAGTTCGAGCGTACGCTCTGGGCTTGCCCGTTGTTGGAACCTGCCCATCAGAAACTCTTACTATTCAGACCCGCATTCATGCATCATGTCATTCATGAGAATATACGAGGATTAAATTAGACTTTCAAGTATTCGATCGATTCTGTGAAGTAGAGACCGTACATCGGTACGGGCAGTGTGTGGGGTGCTTAACCTCTTCCCACCCTGTAACCGTGATCCCTTACCTTGAATCTCTGACCGCAGATCAACAGGAGTCATTTTAGAGGAAGGAATCTTCGAATTCCCTTCTCTAACGTTTCTACGGGGTCTAGCCGACTGTAGATTCGAAGTAACTGGCTAGTGGCGACTCTGGTCTTATATAAACTCACTTAAACATATTCAGCTCAACACGACAACCAAACAAAGCCCTCGAGAACGAGGCAAGCCAGTGGCACAAACGGCGATTTCGCACTCACGCACCTCTTCTTCTTCTTCTTCCGAAAGGAAAGGGAGAACGACGTCGTGTGGGAGCGCGGGAAAATCGGCGAGGGTCCACAGAATGGCGACTCCACTGGGGAGTAGCTAGTCCCACTAGTCGTGATCCAACTTGAAAACAGAATCCTTCCCGTACTTGAAAGTCATTAATCCTCATATAATCTCATCTGCATAGCATTCTACCCAAACCCAAACAAAAAAATAGAAAATTCCAAAACCAAAAAAAAATAGAAAATCCCAAAACCCAAAAAGAGTAGAGTATAGTCCTCACCATTGCGCCTCCTCGGGCTCAACGTGTTCGGAGACAGCTTCCCTTCCGCAGCATAATCCGCACTCGGGCTCAGCAAGCCATGTCCGACCACGAAGAAGAAACTCATCACTTCCCTGCTCTTGAAATGACCGAAGCGCAACCTCCAGCGCAACAGCCCGTTGACAATACGCCAATCATACAAGAATTGGCACAAGGAATGAGAGCAATGCAAGAAATGCTCTTGCAATTCATGCAAGCACAAACCACCGCAGCAGCCAACATTCAGGTTGGCCCAGTTCAGCAATCTCAACAACCATGCCGGATCCCTCGGGCCTCCAGTTCAAATCAAGCACAACCATCGGAGTCTGCCCAAGACTACCGACAGCAGCCTCCTCAACCCTTTGCTATGGGGCATCCTTCTCAATACCTTCCTGCAACAACGGGACCATCTCATAGCATCCCAGTCGCAGGGACTTCCAGTCAGTTTCCAGCCAATCTTGCAAACAACAATCTCAGTAGATCTCAGCACATCCCCGCCGATGGGATTTCAATTCAATTTCCAGCAACAGGGACAGCACTGGCGAATGCCCACAATGGGGGTCAGTGTCAAGCCCACATCAATCAGCGGACAGTGGCGAATACCCAACAAGGGGGTCACTTCCCAGCATCTCAGCCTCCTGCAAACAGGAGCACTTTTCAATTCCAGCACATCCCCGCCGATGGGATTCCAGTTAATTTCCAGCAATCTTCAATTCAGCAAAATCCAGTTAATTTCCAGCAATCTTCAATTCAGCAAAATCCAGTTAATTTCCAGCAAGTTCCAGTACAGTCTCCAGTTCAGTTACCATCATTTCAAGCTCAAGTTCATCAGAATCCAGTTCAGTCATCAAATCAATTTCAGCAACCCGCGGTTGCTTTTCAGCAAGCCCATAGGGTCGAAGACATCGACCACTATGCCGAAGAAGAACGTGCCTTACTCCAAGAGGCACCAGTCGCTCGAGCAGAACATTCAGGACTGGACGAGTTGCGGGAGCAGTTCCAGATCTTGCAAAATCAGCTTCAGCGACAGCAAGGAATCGACTTACCTTCGACCAAGTTCAGAGACTTGTGTCCTTTCCCAGATGCTCAAGTACCTCAAAACTTTGAGGTTCCGAAATTCAAGAGATACGATGGCAGTGGTTGTCCCACAGCACATCTCAAGGCCTTCTGTGGAGAGCTGAGTGCAATCTCAGGAAACGAAGGGGCCCTCATTCGATTGTTCCAAAAATCTCTGAAGGGCGATGCCCTAGATTGGTACACTTCATTGGACTGCCACCGCATCAGAACATGGGAACAGCTCTCCCAGGCTTTCGTCGACAGATTCGCATATAATCTCAACATGGCACCCAGAAGAGCCGACCTCGCAGCACTCAGGCAAAGGAGTGATGAAACACTATCAGCTTACGTGGGACGTTGGCGAGCTATGGCAGCCAGAATGCGGACACCCATCGACGATGAAGAACAAATCTCCATGATTGTTCATTCAACATATCCAGGCATATCCGGGTATCTCATCTCGCATCCATATGCGAACTTCTCGCAGCTAATCCGTGCTGGAGAGCAAGTCGAAGCAGGAATCCGTGCCGGGACGATTTCCCCATGGCCTCATCAAGCCACTCCAGTCAAGAGGAACAGAGTGGAAGGAAGACCTATCGGGCACGGGAATGGAAACCGCAGTGGTTCTCCTCCCCGCCCAACAGAGGTAAACAACATCAACACCGCTGCTCAAGGAAATCAACGTGCTCCTCCACAGGGACGTCAACAGTATCAGCAGAATCAAGTTCAGCATCAGCCTCAGCGGTATCAGCCACAACCAAATCCTCAGCCACAACCACCTCGACAACAGCAGCAGTTCAGGGGAAATGGCCAATACTCATACCAGAACAGGCAGAATTACAGGGAGTTCAGGAAGTTCACTCCACTCAGTCAACCACTTAGTCAAATCATGACTACGCTGGTACAAAAGCAGTTACTCACTCTGATGACACCTAGGCCTCCGCCTCATCCTCTGCCTCCAAACTACCGAGAAAATGAGTATTGTGCCTACCATCAAGGACGTGGCCACGCCACTGACCGATGCTATACTTTGAAGAATGCCATACAAGACCTGATTGATGACCGTAAGATCGTCATCTCGGTCCCTGGAACTTCTCCAGCAGCTTCCACCAACATCCTTCAGAATCCTCTGCCTCAACATCCGACGGACCCCAGTTCATCTCGTGGCCCTGCCGTCAATAGTATAGAAGAAGGGGACCATATCGATCGCTTCTTCTCCCCTATTCAGTCCATTCATGCCTACACCTATGAGCCAACAAATCCTCCTCCAGTCTTGCAAGGGGCAAGTCCCTTTCTTCCTTCAATCTCCGAGCCAGTAGTGCTTGAAGGAGCACCTCCATACGATATACCAGTTGTTCAAGGGGCACCTTACAACCATTCAAGATGGGAACCAGTCGTCCTGGAAGGAGCACAATCATACATTGAGCCCACATACGAACCTGTCATCTTGCAAGGGGCAACCCCAGAACAATCCAATCCACAATGGAGGGATTATACTCATCAGCAGCAAGAGCCCGTTGTCTTGGAAGGATCTCTTCCAGTCAAGCCTGTCATATTGCAAGGGGCAAGTCCCGGAGGCATATCAATCACGCTACGGCAGCTCGGACGAACAGAGAAACCTCCTGCCATATCAAGAGGACCAGTATGCATTCCATGGGAGCCTCCTGCCCCAGGAACAGTCAAGCCAGGACCACGACCTTATGTGGTCTATGAAGACAAGCCTCGATACTACCCCTTCAGCACAGGCAACAATGTAGTCCTCAAGGTAAAAGCTCCATACGAGGAAGATCTGGTACCCACACTGGCACCGTTGCAAGAGCCGGTGGTCCTAGAAGGCAAAAGGGAAGAAAGCTACAAAGAGGTCCCATGGCACTACCCAGAATGTGCGGAAGTGGGGAACATGAATCCCAATGGACGTTGCATCCGAAGAGATAATCAGAATAGAGGAGATCCCAAAGGCGCTCTCTCAGGCCTCAGCAACAAAAATGAAGCCGCATACGATGTAGCAACTCAGCTCAAGTCAATCCCTGCACAAATCTCAGTATGGGAGCTACTATGCACATCTCGCATACACCGAGAGATGTTTGCCAAGACCTTGAATGATGCTCATGTCTCCTCCGATACGGCACCAGAAATGATAGCTTTGATGATTGGACAACTCCTGGCTCCGCGCGCCATCACCTTCACAGATAATGAGTTGCCACCAGAAGGACGCGATCATGGGCGTTCCCTCAACATAGCCTTACGATACAAAGACCTCTGTGTTCCGCTGGTCCTTATCGATAATGGCTCAAGCTTAAATGTCTGCCCACTCAAGACCGCGGAACGTCTGGGAATCAGTCCTTCTTCATTCAGACCCAGCACCATATGTGTCAGAGCATTCGACAACACCCGCCGATCAGTGGAAGGGGAAGTCGACATAGAGGTACAGATAGGCCCGGAAGTCTCCACCATCACATTCCAAATCTTGGATATATCAGCCTCTTTCAACATGTTGCTCGGACGGCCGTGGCTGCACAAGGTTGGAGCTGTGCCATCAACCTTACATCAACGGGTGAAGTACATCTGTGGAAATCAAGTGATCTCTATCCACGCAGAGAAGGAGCTCATCATTCCTTCCAATGCTGCTGCCACTGAACCAGACATCCCGGTCATCGATATCCAACACTCTAAAGAAGACATCCCATTTCACAGTTTCGAATTTGAGACTGTGAACTCTATCGCCAATCCAGAACCAACAAGGGTGGACCGTGTCTTCTCACCGGCAGAGCGTCTGAGCCTCAAATACCGAATGAAGAATCACTTCAAGTCCAGAAAGGTACCGCTGGTATATAACCAACGCAAATGGGGACTCGGATACAGGGCAACCTTCATGGACAAGAGAAGGAAGAAATTTCGGTGCTCACCCATCCAATTCGTCAAGCCAGGAGAACCTTGCAAAGATCCAGGAGGGAATCAACCGACTGCACTACACAAAGGCCTCCCGATGAGCCTAGTTTGGGCCACGTGGCCCCCCATTCGATGGGATCAGATTCTCGAACCCTCTAAGCCTCCAGAAGAAGGAGGAAATGATGAAGACGAAGAAGGAAGACAAATACAGCAGCTTCAGGACCAGGTTACTCTGACACCTGCTCCCAACCAGGGGCACAACTTGCCCACTTCTCTCAACCAGGGGCACAACTTGCCCACTTCTCTCAACCAGGGGCACAACCTGCCCACTTCAATCAGCCAGGGGCACAACCTGCCCACTTCAATCAGCCAGGGGCACAACCTGCCCACTTCAATCAGCAAGGGGCACGACTCGCCCATCTCATCACCAATTAGCAAGGGGCACGACTTGCCCATCTCTGCAAAGTCAACATCATCAATCATCAGCCAGGGGCAGAAGCAGCCCATCCATTGGACCAAGAAAGGGAAGTGGCCAGCCCTAGATTGGTCTGATATCCAGGTTCCAAACTTGTGTCTAGCTGTGGAACCAGACGAACTGCAATGCGAGGTAAGTGATCCGGGAGGGACTGAGTATGACTCAGATCTCGAACCCGACCAGCGAGAAATCATGGTCATTGGGCCAGATCGTGACTCTTCGCCCAAATCATCAACCCCCACCTCTCCAGGGGAGGAAGTGTGGGGTCCTGAATGGTCATCTGTTCCCCTCACTTTTCAATCAGCCAAAGAGCCATCTGAGGGCTCTGGCTTCCAAAAAAAAACGCCTGTTTAAGCAGCGACCGGAACTTTGGAACAAGTTGGGCTCAATCATGGTCTGCAATGCCTGCTTGTTCAAAGTCCCCCGAATTTCAAAAAGCCAAAAAAATCAAAAACTTTCAAAAACCAAAAACATCTAGCATCTCAATTTCAGAAAAATCTCAAAAATCAAAAAACATTTCTTTCCCTGCATTCAATAGCGTGCCAAGTTCGTCTAAAGAGTCGCATGAGTTTGAAGTCGAATCATATGATTTTGACATCGAATTAGACTTTGAGCTCATGGGTCTGGACGAAGCTCGGGACGAGGAAGATGATGATACTGCTCCCGAACTAGAGGATCTCCTCAAAAAGTTCGAATCTAAAGCCAATGTTGTAGCCGATGATTTCGAGATAGTAAACTTGGGGACGCCTGAGATCCCTAGGGAAGTACGCATTGGAAAATCGTTGCCACCTGAGATGAAACAGAAAATGATAGAGTTCCTAGCTCCAAGATTGTCCAACTTCGCGTTCTCATATGAAGACATGCCGGGGCTCGATGAAGAGCTCGTTGTACACCATCTGCCAACCAAGGCAGATATGAAGCCCGTGAAGCAAAAACTTCGAAGAATGAAGCCAGAATGGGCTCTGAAAGTTCGAGATGAAGTCATCAAGCAGTACAATGCGGGATTCTTGGTAGTCTCCAACTACCCTGAATGGCTCGCCAACATCGTACCAGTACCGAAGAAGGACGGCAAGGTTCGAATGTGCATCGACTTTCGAGATCTCAACAAAGCCAGTCCAAAAGATGACTTCCCTTTGCCGCATATCGACACTCTGGTCGACAACACCGCTGGATACAAGATCTTCTCATTCATGGACGGGTTCTCAGGTTACAATCAGATCAAGATGGCCGTCGAAGATCGTGAGAAGACATCGTTCATCACTCCCTGGGGAACCTTCTGTTACAGGGTAATGCCGTTCGGTCTGAAGAACGCAGGAGCAACATATCAGCGAGCAATGACAGCACTATTCCACGACATGATGAACAAAGAACTCGAAGTATATGTGGACGACATGATCGTCAAATCTCGCACAATTGAAGGACACTTTGAAGATCTGAAGAAGTTATTCAACAGATTAGAAAAGTACAAGCTTCGCCTCAACCCTCAGAAATGTGTCTTCGGTGCAATGGGAGGTAAGCTCCTCGGCTTTATGGTGAGCGAGGATGGCATCAGGGTCGACGAGACCAAAACTAGAGCAATCATCGAGATGCCCCCTCCTAGAACAGAGAAAGAAATTCGTGGCTTCCTCGGCAGAATTCAATACATCAGTCGCTTCATCGCACAGCTCACACCTATCTGTGAGCCCATATTCAAGCTCCTCCGAAAAAACGTTCCAAAAGAATGGAATGATGATTGCCAAGTCGCCTTCGATCGCATCAAGAGATATCTCATGAATCCTCCAGTCCTAGTGCCTCCCACTCCTGGACGACCACTATTGTTATACATCTCGGTAGCAGCAGAAGCCATTGGCTGTGTCCTCGGCCAACACGACGAAACCGGGAAGAAAGAACAAGCAATATACTATTTGAGTCGAAAGTTCACCGACTACGAGACCAGGTACTCCCCGATCGAGAAGACTTGCCTCGCTCTAGTCTGGGCAACTCAGCGACTCCGTCAATACATGATTGCATTCCCTATTCTCCTTCTCGCTCACATGGATCCGCTCAAATACCTGTTCGAGAAACCGGCACTCACTGGAAGGATAGCTAAATGGCAGCTACTCTTGTCTGAGTTTGACATCACCTATGTCACTCAGAAGGCAATCAAGGGGCAGGCCCTCGCTGATCATCTTGCGGCTCACTCACTCCTGGACTATCAGCCGCTCAAGACATTCTTCCCTGATGAAGATCTCTTGCTCATTGAAGAGGAAGAAAAGAAGAAAAAAGATGAGTGGACGTTATTCTTCGACGGCGCAGCAAATTCTAAAGGGAGTGGTATTGGAGCAATCCTCTACTCTCCAGACGACGTCCCTATTCCTATCTCAAGGCGCATAGCATTCGAGTGCACCAACAACATGGCAGAGTACGAAGCATGCATCGCTGGCTTAAGGGAAGCCATGATCTTAGGCGTCAAGAAGCTACGAGTATTTGGAGACTCACAGCTTATCATCAATCAGACCAATGGCGAATGGAAGACCAAAGACGAGAAGTTGATACCATATCATGTGTATCTTGACAATCTGATCGAAGAATTCAAGGAAATCACCTTCTCATACATGCCCAGAGCCAAGAACCAGTTTGCAGATGCTCTTGCCACGCTCGCATCAATGCTCGAGATCCCAAAAGGAGCTTCAGAATGGGAGCTCACAGTCGAAATTCAAGAAGAACCTGCTTTTTGCCTGCAAATAGAAGAAGCCGAAGCTGTCCCTAACAAACCCTGGTATGCCGACATCAAGCAATATCTCGAAACCCAGGAGTATCCAGAATCAGCAACAGCAACAGATCGCCGAACCATCCAACGTTTGGCCGGCCAATTCACCATCAGTGGCGAAGTTCTCTACAAGCGATCCTATAATCACGTCCTCCTCCGATGCGTCGATGAAACAGAAGCTGCAAAGATCATGAAAGAAATACACGAAGGAATCTGTGGCCCACACATGAATGGGCACATGATGGCAAAGAAGATTCTACGACTCGGCTACTACTGGCTCACCATGGAGACAGACTGTTGCAAGCACGTCAGAAAATGCTTCAAGTGTCAAGAGCATGCGAATCAAATCCATGCCCCATCATCAGAGTTATACAACCTGACCACCCCCTGGCCCTTCTCCATGTGGGGACTCGACATCATCGGCAAGATCAGTCCCAAAGCATCAAATGGTCACGAGTACATACTTGTGGCAGTTGACTACTTCACCAAGTGGGTAGAGGCAGCCTCCTACACCACGATTGCAGCATCTCAAGTGATCAAATTCATGAAGAACAACATCATATGCCGATATGGAATCCCTAATGCCATCATCACAGATAATGGGACCCCGTTCGTCAACAAGAAGATGGATGACTTCCTCAGCAAGTTCAAGATCCAACGTCATCGATCAAGCCCCTACCGTCCCCAGATGAATGGTGGGGTAGAAGCCGCAAACAAGACAATCGTCAGGATACTCGAGAAGATGGTCGTGACATATCGAGATTGGTCAGATATGCTCCCATATGCACTTTGGGCCTATCGAACGTCTGTACGGTCTGCTACGGGCGTTACTCCTTTCGAGCTTACTTACGGAATGGAAGCAGTCCTACCAGTCGAGGTGGAAATACCATCACTACGAGTGTTACTCGAAAGCGGAATTGAAGAAGGAGAATGGCAACGGGCCAGATTCGATCAGTTGCAGCTAGCAGATGAAAAGCGCATGCGTGCACTAAGTCATTCACAATGCTATCAGAAAAGGATTGCTCGGGCTTACAACAAGAGAGTCCGGAAAAGAAGTTTCAAGGTAGGCGACATGGTCATGAAGAAGATTCTACCGTCGCACCTTCCAGATCCCAGAGGAAAGTTCAAACCCTCGTGGGACGGGCCGCTGATCGTCAGAGAAGTACTTCCCGGAGGCGCCCTCAGACTCACCAGCATGAGAGGGGTGGATCTTCCTGAGCCAACCAACGCCGACAACGTGAAAATCTTTCACGGGTAAGTTATTCTGACCTTATCAAGAGTTACTTTAATAGAGCTGAAGTCAAGAGGTCGAAGCTAAGACCTCTGAGAAATCATTCCCGTCCACCAACAAGTGTTTCAAATAAGGGGATTCCAAAAGAGAAAAATACAAAAAAAAAGGGGGGGGATTCAAAAAGAAAAGACAAAAAAAAAAAAGAGAGAAAAAGAATACAGAAGAAAAAGAAAAAAAAAAGAGAAAAGAGAAAGAAAAAGGGAAGCCAAAGCAAGGCACCCGAGGAAAAAATCAACCCAAAAAGAAACACAGTCATCCATCCATTCATCTCAGAGGAGTCTTTAGCAAAGACCGACAGCTCTATTATCGTAACTTAGGATAAGGGCTGAAAGACTGCCATCGGCCGGCAACGACGGATTCCCGACCTCTAGCCGCCGCAGTTATCCAGAGATCCAGAAAGAAAAAAAAAAGAAAAAAAAAAGAAGAAAAAGAAAAAGAAAATGTGTGCCTAAACAAAGAGGGCGGAGTGAAAACCCGAAAGGGCGCTCCGAGTAAAAACAGTGGGCATACAGCGGACTTGGTGAAAACCTGAAAGGGCGCCAAGGGTAAAAACAGCATAGCTGCCAAGGGGCAGGCAAGATCAAACACCCGGGACGTGGTGAAAACCCGAAAGGGCGCCACGGGCAAAAATGACGGGAAAAGGCCGGCTGTAGTGAAAACTCGAAAGAGCGCTGCAGGCAAAAATGGCAAATGAAAAAAAAATGAAAAAAAAAAAAAAGAAAAAAAAAAGAAAGTGCAGGTACCAAGAAAGCAGACGGTCCAGATCAGTTCAAGCGGTTACAGTTCAAGAACAAAAAGAAGTACAGTCAGGAGCGAAGAACTCTACAGACTCTGACAATCTCAGGAAGCAAGAATTTCCGTTGCCTACATCTCTAGGGAACCAAAGGATCAAGCAAGTCAAATCTCGAGATATCGGTCAAATCATTGACCGAGCCCCAGTTCTGATTCCTATATCCCGACACAAAATCCAGACACACTCCCAAGACAACTCATGGCACAGTAGATTTTCAAACAGTTTTTTCTCTTTTCAATTAAATGCATTATATTTCTCTTACACATATCATCTTTTTCAAAAATACAAAAAAAATGCATCATCATCAATCATATATGCAAAAATCAGTGTGCAGGTGGCCAACACAATCAATCTCTACCCTCCTCCTCGGCCACATCAGGTGAGTCCTCTGACTCATAAAAAGATAGTCTCGCTCTCAACCTGCTCACCTCCATACGCAGGTAATGCGCCTCATCGCGCTCAAGGGTACAGATCGCTGTCTCCTCATCAGACAACCTCCGATCGGCAGCCAATCTCCTCGACATCATCTCACAATGATACCGAAGTGCAGAGATCTCAGACAGCAGATGGCCATGAGTGGCCAAAAGGAAGCCAGGATCGATAAACGGGCGTTCCTCAAAAGGTTCATATGAACCAGATGAAGAGCCAGCATCTCCAAGAATATCCTGCTCATCCTCATCAGCAGTCCGGTGCCAACAAGGGATACGTCGATACAAAGACTGCTCAGCAACCCAGTACTGATATGGGGCGGTCGCCATCGGAAAAGTCCGCAGCTCAAATCCCAACAAATCAGCTGTCAAATAACTCGCCCAGGAACAATCAATCCGGGTCCTGAAGTCAGAAGATCTAGAGGGGAGTACTCGACGCCCGATACCCGTGAAAGCAAAATGAGGAACATCCTGCTCATACCCAAACTGCCGCAGAAACCGGACGGGATGGTAAGAAAAGTAGGATCGAAAGCCTACCAACATCAGAGGATGGCGGTGTGCATCGCAAAGCACTGGAGGAAGTGAAAGCCAAGATGACTCCCAACGAACGTTCCAGTCACGAAGTTCAGCGAACATCCTGCGATACAAAGGCTCGCTCATCCTGGCTGTATGAGGAAGGAACTCGATGATATAACGCATGATGTCAGAGCTAGGGATGCCAGGAAGAGGTACAGAAACAGTCAGAGAAAGGCGCTCCCATAGCCATACCTGATCACAGAAAGTAAAAAAAGTTCAGCTAGAGCAAAACAAATCCTGACAAAGCAAAAGAAAAAGGGTGCAGAAAAGAATACCTGCAGGAAGGCACAACAGCCGCGAAGAACACGAGTGCGGCCCAGGGCACAGTCGGTCAGCCCATCAAATAGCTCGGCCAAAATGAGAGAAATGATCCCCTGCCGATGGACAGCTCGGCTCATCACCTCGAAAAGCAAAGGAGTCTGGGACCTGCGCCATCCCGAGAACAGCACTTCAGCAATCAAGCAAAACATCAGGGCGTTCCGAGCAAAGGTAGAACCAGCCGTACTCTGAGGACCCGAAAAAAGATCATACAGCAGGTCCAAAGAGAACACTACAGCATCCTGGCCACTAGCTGCAGGCTGAACAAGATAGGGAATCCCAAACCAGTTCTGCGGTGTAGCAGTCTTCGGTGATGTCTTCGGCGAGAAGTACTGAGCATAATCCCAGGGTAAGCCTGTCAAGCGTGCAAGCTCCTCCAAAGAAGGCCCCATCTCCATATCGTTGAACGCAAACAAGTTCAACGAAGGGACCCAGTCAATCAAGGCAGCTCCAAGCATCCTCCAATCAATATCAACTCTGGCCAGATGAATCAGACTGCCAAAGCCATAAGACTCCAAATCTCGAATCTCATAAACTGACAAGCTGTCAAACCAAGCAAGCAGTCGTGGCGAGCAAGAAGAACGAGGAAGCAGCTGACAAGTCCTCACCGGTATCCCCTCCAGTACAAAAGGCCCAGAAATCGAGGACAACTCATCGAGGATCGGAAGGTCAACAGGCGAAGGAGAAGGAAAAGCTGGAACCTCTGCCGACTCGACAACCCCTGATCGGCCCTCAGTGGCGGCTATGTCTGATATAGTCGCATCGCTATCTGAAACTGTCACAACCTCAGCCGCATGAGAAGACTCGCCCACCTCGTGAACAGAGTGCGCAAAGGGCCGATCACCAAAAGAAGAACAATGCTCCCAACCAAAAGAGCCATCAGTGAAAATCACACCGCACATCGTGGCATCCCGACCAATCTGACCGTCAAAGAAAGCATCTGAACCATCCAAAAGGGTCCCGGCTACCCCGATCGAAGAATCAACGGCCAGATCCGGACCTGCGGCCCTTTCCAGTAGGAGATCATGAATCCAATCATCATTCTGGCCGATCAAAGGGATCATCGAGGCATCCACACCGTCCATCATCAAGGGGACATCATCAATGATCACATCAAGTCCACCCAAAGAAGTATACCGCACATCCTGGCCCTCATCCAGAGCATCCAAACCGTCAAAGGTACCATCTGAGCCATCCACACCATCCAGACATGAGATCAGCCCATCTATGTCCCTCATAGTCCCATCATCACCGTCCATCACATCATCCATGGGACCCACACTCAAGGGATGCATAGCCTCACCTATGTCCCATCCCATCATCTCATCCATACCATCCATTCCTCCCATAATGAGGGACCCATTCAAATCAGAAAATCCAGCCATCCCACCATTAATGGAGCCATTCAAAGCTCCACCAACCACCATCCCTAGCCCCTCATCAATGCCCCCTCTTAATGCCCCATCTACCCCATCCATTAAAGACATCTCCCCATTATCAAAGCTAAATTGAAAATCTGAAGTGTGGGACCCACCTTGGACAGCCCCCACAGCCCCCAAATCTCCACCATCCATTGCCCAAGAAAGGACAAACCAAGATGAAGACAAGATGATGAGGAAAGAAGAGACAAGAAGAATATTCATGGCTGGAATCAAACTCGCCCGTGCAAAGCAGATGGAGACAGGGACAGTGGACAGCAGAGGATGTCCGAACCAGGGCCAGCCCAGGCCGCTCAAGAGGCGAGCCTTGGGCGGCCTGCCCTGGGCCGCCCGTACGGACGCAGATCCCCTCTCTCCGCGGGATTGGCTCCAGGGCTTTTGGTAGGTGAGGCTGACAGTCCACGTCAGCAGATGGCGCTCCGTGGGCCGCCCAAGGCTCCGGTCCACTCCAGATTTCAACTGAGATTGATCAAGATCATATGAAAGGTGCCCCACTGGTCCAATCACGAAGCAATGCGGCCAGAACATGGCTGATCAAGGCAAAGAGAAGGAAAAGTGATCAAGTGGGGGCCACAAGCAATCCAAGCCATTCAAAGACTAGATCATCACGATCTAAACCATTGAAGAACCTACATGAGCCGTCAAACAACAAGGTCAAAGGTTTGATCATCACAAGAAGGGCCAGAATCCAAGATCTAATCATCAAGTGGGCCCACAAAGCCAAATCAAGCGATCAGAGACGTTCAAGCCATCATCCACACCATGAGAAGCATTCCTAGCCTCACAAATCATCAAAAGAGATGCCCCAAAGTAAAACCAAGGCCTCAAGTGGGCCCACAGGGCCAAATCCATCAATCTGAACCATTCAAGGGCCAAAACATCAAGATCCAAACCATTGGAAAGCTTACACAAGTCATGGAGCAGCAAGATCAAAGGTTCGATCATCAAAAGAAGGGCCAAAATCCAAGACCCAATCATCAAGTGGGCCCCGCAGGGCCTAAACAAGCAATCTGAACCATTCAAGTCATTGTCCATGCAGTTGAGGAATCACAAATCATGAAGGAATGAGTCAAGAGTCAAAACATCCAGACATCACCAAGGAATTTGGGAGAAATTAAAGCCTGTATATTCATCCAAAAGAGCTTGATACAAAAGGGGACAAAAACAAAAGTACAAGGCCATATAAAGCAGAGCCAGCTACAAGTCACCAACATAATCATCATCGCCCCTCCTGGCGTCCCGCTCCCGACGATAAAGATCCATCAAAGGAGCAGTCACTGAACCTCCAGCATACCTGCGACAGCCACCTGGAACGTAAAGCGAAGGAAGCAAAGGCCCCTGGCCAAATAGCAGATACCACTCGTCATAATCACGATCCGGGATCGTGAAACGGAAGCCAGGCTGGCCCACCAGAGCTTCAACTCTCTCATCAGCTGGCATCCGAGCAGCTGGAGGAGGTGCAGAACAGGGGACCCGAGCCACCCCAGTGACTTGCCGAAGCAATCTCTCTCCCAAGTACCATTGGAAGGACTCAGCGTCAGAAAGCATAATACGGAGACATGAAGCATCATATGCCTCCACGCGCTGAGGTGTGTAGTAGAGAGGGAAATTAGCGTACGGCATCCGGGCAAACTGCAGCAGAAGAGGTTACCACGATCAGTTACAAGTACAGTACAAGGACAAAGACAAGCAAGATACTTACGTCCTCAACGGTCAGCCCGTCTATATCAGCACGCCAATTGTCCCCGGGAACTCGGGAGTTCCGCTGACGATTCTGCTGATGCCAGTACATGTGGCGATACTGAGCGGGTTCAATGTCACCTCGCATCCTCGGCGCAAGATGCGGAAAATGGTCATAAAAGCAGGTCTGGATGAAAGTACATTTAATGATCAGAGAGAGAAAGGAGGCAAATGGCCCCAAGGAGGATGAAAGAAGAGGTACCTCAACGACAGGCCAGAAGCCTGTGAAGGACCGGCTATGCCGACAGGTCTTGTCCAGACCTTGAAAGAGACGGGTCAGGATGGCCCCATTCCAGTTATAGGGGTAATGAAGATCCTCGACTAAACGAAGAAATTTAGGATCAACTCTCTCATTCGCATGGCAAAAAAGAAAGGATCCAAAAGCATAAGTGATCATGGCCCGCGCCTTGTGGAGGGCCTCTCGCTCGGTGGTAGGGACGACGGAAGCAAAATTGTTATAAAACCATCGCATCTTCACTTGATGGCCTTGGAATTCACCCTCAGGAGGGACGTCACCGACAAGCCGCAGCCAATCAGTGGAAGAGAGGGGAGCTAGAGAGCTCACTTGAGGGACAATTGCCCCATGAAAAGGGAAGCCGATCTGCATGTAAATGTCCAAAGGGGTTATTCCCCATTCTCCACAAGGGAGCTGGAAGGTGTGGGTCTCATCCCGCCACCTCTCACAAAGGGCCGCAAGCATCATACGGTTGGCGTCGTTATTATGGAAGCGTAGGGTGAGGAGGCCAGCAAAAGGAGTACCATCTAGTACTCGCTCAAGCAAGGGTTGTGGCTCCTTCATCCAATTGTCCCAGCGATCCCTGGTACCTCGACCCTTGATGGCAGGAAGAGGTTGATGCTCCATAGCTAGGGAACACATGTGGTCCCCCCGGCGGACAATGAAAGCAGGATCATCCTCGTCAACCACTTGGTGGCCCCTAGTACCATCCGCCATGGAATCCTACAAGCTTGGCAAGGTAAGTCTCTATCCTTTACCCATTAAAATCCAAATTCTCATCCAAGAAACCCATGGGATTGGACTCACATTCAAATGCAAAATCTAAAGTCCAACTCCATGTGTCACTTAGGATATGTGTTGGACCCATTGGAAAAAGTAAGGCCCGCCTTAAAGAAGGTGGCATGGCGTGCCTCAGGTAAGAAAAGTCCATCATCCAAGGACACATTTTGGACAACAAATGCACTCAAGTGCCATGAAATCAACTAAGGATGAGAGTCCTACTGCACATGAGAAGTTCCTTTTCAAAGTCCACATGTGGCCAAGGATTGACTCACTTTTATGCCAAGGTCATGATTCTCACTTAGGATGTCTCCATCTTTTTACACATATGCATGGACAAGTGGGGAATAGAAAGGAAACGGGTCTCCAAGAGCAACCCAAATGCCTCATCTCAATGGATTGGAGAGAGCACATAGCCCACTTGAAGAACATGAGGACCCATTCATGGGTTAACCATGGGCAACCTTATGTGCCTCATCTTGATGAAAATTTTGACCACGAAAATGCAACAAGGAGGTCTACCCACAAACATATGAATCAAAGAAGCTAAGGGTAGAAAGTTGATGCACATAGCCCACAAGAAGAATCAAAGTTGAAAATGCCCATGAAAAGGCAAGTTTGGGTAACTTATGTGCACCAACTTTTTCACCAAAAGGGAGACCATTTGAGCACAAAAGAGCATGGCTTGATGAGTCACCCAACCACCATGAAAATGGATAAGAATGGTACACATAGCCCACTTGAAGATCAAAATCCAAAATGTCCCAAGGCATGGGACAAAAATGGGTAACTTATGGGTACCATTCCTTCTCCCAAATGGAAGAAGAAATCACTCATATTTGAATGATGATGGGTGATCCACCAAGCCCCCATAGAAAAGTTCAAGGAGCTATGGTTGTATGGACACTCACTTGAGGATCATCCAGTTGAGGTTGATAACATTAAAGGGAAACTCTTGAGAATCACATTCCTACCACAAAGGAAGCCATTTGAACTTAGTGAGATTGTGGGAACAACTCACTCATGGGACTTGTAGATGGTCAAGTAGCTCAAGTCCTCCATCCATCAAGAGAGAAAGCATGAAAAGAAAAAGCCTACATGAACAAAGTGTATTGGGGCACACATGGTTCAAAGAAGTGCCCAAGTTTCAATGAAGGCCCAAAAGCCCATCCACATGAAAAACTCCAAGGAGCCCACCACACTTTGTGCAAAGATGTACATCATAATCAAAGAAATAGTGGAAGACTTGGGCTACTTGTCCATATAAGCCCACCTAGGAAAACTAGCCCACTTGAGACCCAAAATGAAGAATGGGCTAGCCACCTTGATCCATACACATGTAAAGAAAGATGGGGTCACCCAAAGTGAGCCCCATGAGCCCAAAACTTGAGATGGGCCCTACCATGCCCATGGGCCCAAACCTTGGAAAAGATGGAAAAGAAAGAAAGCTCCAAAGGAAAAATGACAAAGACAAAAAAGCAAGAGGGAGCCCAAAATGAAGCATTGGGCCCATCAAATACACCAAGGGCCATGACTTCACTTTGAGCCCATTTGATACACATGAAAAGAGGCCCAACTCCCATGAAAAAGATAGAGTATTTTGCCATGCACACTTGATGACATGGCAAAATCACTCTTTACATGCACATGAAGGGAGTGTAAAAAAAAAAAAATGATGAAGTGAAGAGCTTGCAATGTCCTTCTCCATGCACCACCTTTGAAAGACTTGAGATCTAAGAAAAGATCAAGAATGCTTGGGCCCACCTTCACACCTTCTTTGAATAGCTACATGAAAAAGAAAAAGGGCCATGAGAAGAGACAATGAAGATGGAAAAGGACAAGAAAGAGAAAGGAAGTGGTCCATACCTTTACCACTCACCAAAGAAGGACCACCTTGCTGTCCCAAGACTTCTCTAAGGCCCACCACTTGAAAAGAGCAAAGGACCACCAAAGAAGAGAGAGGAAACTTGAAGAAAGAAAGAGTATGAGAGAGAGAAGAGAGAGATTGCACGTTTGAAGGGGGGAGGGTGCCCCATGTTATATAGAAAAGGGGAGGGCACCCTTTTACCCAGCCCCCTGAAGAGACCAGGAGGCAGAGACCGTCCGGGCGGCCCATGGGAGGCCGTCCTAGCCTCCACCTACTTGAAACGACCTCCCTCTCCCTCTCCTTGGGAAGAACTCCTCCTTGGGAAGGGTGGTTGCAAGTGAATCTTGTACCTCCATGTAAGAATGAAGTGATGGAAGAGAATGGTGAGAAAAAAGAGGAAATCTCACCAAAATCTCATCTCATGAGAAATGGGTGAGAAATTGGGTGGATGATGTGGAAAAGTTCCATGGAATTTCCAAGAAAAAGAAAGAAAAATTTGACTTGGTCAAACAATGATCTCAACCATCCAAAGGCATGACCAGATGATCCAAACCATTCCAAGAAGAATCCCAAGAATCTCCGCCCTTGATTACTGTTCACATGTATGAATTGTGGTCCGAAGACCTTAAACTACGTCGGGATCAAGATCCCGAGGGATTGTCAATAAAACCGGCATCAGTCTTCTTCAAGATCTGGTGGCTCCGGACATTTTCAGAAAACCAAAAAATATATACATCACTTGTACAGTTTCTGGTCCGAAGACCTTAAACTACGTCGGGATCAAGATCCCGAGGGATTTTTAATAAAAATGGGTATCGATCTCGACCATCAAAATCAGAATCGATGACCCAGAATATTTTTCAAAAAAAAAAAAAATGTCTTTCCTCTTTTAAAGTTTTGGGTCCGAAGACCTTAAACTACGTCGGGATCAACGTCCCGAGAGATTTTCAATAAAAACCAACATCGATCCCAGCCTTTCAGGCCAAGATCTGATGATCTGGATCATTTCAAAAAAAACAAAAAATGTGTTTGCCCCCCCTTTTACTAAGTCTGGGTCCGAAGACCTTAAACTACGTCGGGATCGACATCCCGAGAGATTTTCAATAAAAGCCAGCGTCGGTCTTGTTTGCTCAAGATCAATGACTCCGGACATTTTCAAAAATCATAAAAATATATTACCAGCCCCGCTTTTAAAGTTTTGGTCCGAAGACCTTAAACTACGTCGGGATCGACATCCCGAGAGATTTTCAATAAAAACCGGCATCAGTCTGGATTGTCCATCCGCTGACACCGGACATTTGTAAAAAAAAAAAAAAAAAAAAACAAAAAAACAAAAAAAAAAAAAAAAAATGTTTGCCCCTCTTTGTACAGTTTCATGGTCCGAAGACCTTAAACTACATTGGGATTAATTTCTCGGGGGACCTTTCTCGCTTTCAACTAAAAACCGGCATCGGCCTCGACCGTTGGGATCACGGTTCGATAACCCGGATCATCTCAAAAATACCAAAAATATTTTAAAGCTTTCCATAAAAACCAGTGTCAATCTCGATTACTCGAGTTGAAGTCTGGAACTTTTTCAAAACAAAAAATATATACAATATAAAACAAAAAAGTTTTCATCACCAGTTTTGATGCACCAATTTATCCCCAGCGGTCCGAAGACCGTAAACTACACTGGGATTAACTTCTCGGGGGCTTTCTTTCCTAACCTGTTCCAGGCATGGCTGACACTTGATCGTACGGGTGTCTGGAATCTCTTAAACAGGTAAGGGCTGTGGCGGGCAGAACTCCGCAATCCTGTTCGTGTTGAACGCACCGTGATAGACAACCTTGAGTTGGAAGTCGCTGTTGAAGCTGACGGATGTTCCCTGTTCCTAGAACTCATGAAGGGGATTAAGGCTGTTGGGAGGTGAAGCTCACCCTCACGGAATTGTGAGCAACGTAAGACCCCAAACTGGAGTGACTAAGGGAAATGTGAGGATGTGGCTCATTTTGTGGCCGAAGGAGTCCGTCGGACGATACGTGGTCTATGTGCATTGCACATGAGGAACAGGCAACTTTGTGGGTGTGTTGACTGAAAACCCTCAAAATCCCCTCATCCGAAGATGTAAAACTACGGCACTTAACTGTGTGAGACTCGTCTTGCTCGCTGACGTAAAATGGATCGGGTGCCTTACCAGCAGTAGAAGCTGGAAGTGGATGGAAATTCCACATCTTTTCCCTGCATTTCAGAAAAATCACAAAATACAAAAACATTGCAAAATCACCTCTTCAAAAATCACAAAAATATTTCCCTTGCTTTCAATCATAATATTGTCAAAAATCACAAAAAATGATTTCCTTGCTTTCAAGAAAATTTTCAAAAAAATCACAAAAAATATTTCCATCGCTTTCGAATCAAAAATCACAAAAATATTTCTCTTGCTTTCATCAAAAATATTTCAAAAATCACAAAAATATTTCCTGTGTTTTCAATAACCAATCTCTATCCTGATCGCTCAGGTAAAGATTCGGACCACATATTTACAAAAAAATCACAAAAATTAGCATCCCCAGCACTACAATTCAGGAGTCTTGAACTCCGCTCACTTCACAGTATGGGATGACGGATCCAATCGCCCGCAAATTGGAATCTTGACCAAAACGGGCAACCAAACACCATCTCAATCACATGTATGCCCAGAAGAACATCTTGAAGTCGAATGATATCCTCGTACATTCTCATTAGCAAAGAAACAGCATCTTGGGACGATGGACCTGATCGACCACGGGTCGGGATCTTGACCAACCCGCTGTCCAAATCTCCGTATCAAAAAGAAAAATCCCCAAGGGAAGCACAACCCTGCAAGCAATAAGCTCCAAGTTTTCTGCATCACCAGCAAAAGCAAAATCATCAAACGAGAAGAGAATGAGCCAAGCCATGCATTCATCATGCATCTCCATGCATCAGCATCCATCGCATCAATCATCATGTTTACCTGCTTTCAAAATAAAAGTCGGTTAGCTAAAGACCCCACAGGCATCCCTAGTGGAGGCACATGCAAACCAGATTTTCATTTCAAAAAGACAAAAAATATTTCTATCTGCAAATAAAAACCCCACGGAGTATCACTCCCCAGAGTGGGTATCTTTTCAAAAATCCAAAAATATTTTTCCAGTAGAGCGTTCTGCCTCCAACACGCTGGGAGATCTTCCATATCTCTGGGTAGGAGCCGACGCAAAAATCAAATAAGATCCGATGTCTCGCGGTTTCCCCGGAGACCGTCAGATCCAATGCACTCAAAGTACGATCGAACTGAACTCTAGTGTCAGTGCGGTCGTACCACATGCCAAGATACAAAAAGATGAAAGCCAAAAAGCTCGGTCACAGAAACCATTTGAACAGGTGGAAACGATGAATTGTAACCCAAGTATCAAAATCAGCAGATTGGGTGGAAAGAGTTCACCCGCACATACCTAGGCGTGGATGCCTGAAGTACCTTGACTGAGTCCAAGTCGGCGTAGTAGAATCCCGTAAGACTATCGGACGCAGGGCGTCTAACCACTTTGACAGTCAAGCGAAACAAGTACTCCTGGAGTGATCTGGGAAAACATCAAACATCACACAAACAGTCTCAGGGTCAGCAACCTCGTAAGACTAACGGACGCAGAGGCTCTGCTGTACCTTTCCGATGTTAGTACCGATCGGGAATGGAAGGGTTGCGATTGGGTACCCAGGTTGCAGCAAACTGCAGGGACAATCGCAACGTTTTCTCCAAACTCTCGCGGTATGTGCGAGTTATCAATTTCCAAACAATCAACTAACTCAGATACAAAGGACAACAAAGATTCCAGACCACAATCAAGGAAAGAATGAATTGCAAACTAAGCATCGAAACCAGCAGATCGGGTGGAAAAGCCCACCCGCACATACCTAGGCGTGGATGCCTGAAGTACCTTGACTGAGTCCAAGTCGGCGTAGTAGAATCCCGTAAGACTATCGGACGCAGGGCGTCTAACCACTTTGACAGTCAAGCGAAACAAGTACTCCTGGAGTGATCTGGGAAAACATCAAACATACAATCAATCACAGGGTCAGTAACCTCGTAAGACTGTCGACGCAGAGGCTCTGCTGTACCTTTCCGATGTTAGTACCGATCGGGAATGGAAGGGTTGCGATTGGGTACCCAGGTTGCAGCAAACTGCAGGGACAATCGCAACGTTTTCTCTAAACTCTCGCGGTATGTGCAAGTGAGCGATCTCCAAACGATCAACTGGCACAGATGCAAAAGCAAGCAAAGATTTCAGACCATGATCCATGAATGACCGGGTCAGAAGTGGGGTGTCCACTCGCTTTGGCATTCGGTTGCATGCAACCTCTGCCAAAGAGGGGCATCTGTAGACACCCCACCTTCGGCTACACTGTTGGTAGAGATAGCTGGTTGAATGGAGGACCATACCCCCAAATCCCAAGTCCAAACTCAGCCAAACTCACCCTTGTAAGCCCCATTCCATAGCCCAGTTCAAGCCTGAACCCAGTCAACCCAGTCCTAAAAACCACCCTGAAAAACCCCCCATAAAAAAGGCCAGTCAAAAAATCCCAAAAAAGTCAAACTCACTGAGTCAACTCGCTGAGTTAACCCGCTGAGTCAACCCGTCGAGTCAACCCGTCGAGTCAAAACCCCGAGTCAACCCGTCGAGTCAAACCACCGAGTCGACCCGCTGAGTCAACTCACTGAGTCGACCAGCGAGTCCAACAGCAGCCCCGAGGGAACGGCCGTACTCGCTGGAAACCGAGGAGCGGCCGTACGGGCGGCCCATGGCAGGCCGCCCGGACAAAATTACGCAATCTGCCATTGTCCGCTGCTATAAATACCCCCCTCCCCTTCTCATTTCAACAGACCACTCGGCCAGAGAGAGCCCGTCCGTCTGAGTCACCCTCCTTCTCCACCCTTAGCCCATTTGTCCACCAAGGAGAGCCCGAGTGAGGAGAGCCTAGCCCTGGTCCAGCCCAGCCTGACCACTGGTCCAAGCCTCCCAAGCCACCCAAGTCTTGATCCAGCCACTCGAAGCCAACCCTTGCGACACCTCCGTTCATCCAGCTACTCTTTTTCCAGCATCATCTCATTTGCATCTAGCATAAGTGCAACATTTACTTTCCTTCCAACCCCCCTGCTTCACTACAAGCACCTTGATTACTCAAGCACACATGCATATGTCTTTATATTAAGCACCTGTCAGTTCGAGCGTATGCTCTGGGCTTGCCCGTTGTTGGAACCTGCCCATCAGAAACTCTTACTGTTCAGACCTGCATTCATGCTTCACCATAAAACACCTTGATCATTCAAGCACACTGCATACGTCTTATATTAAGCACCTGTCAGTTCGAGCGTACGCTCTGGGCTTGCCCGTTGTTGGAACCTGCCCATCAGAAACTCTTACTGTTCAGACCCGCATTCATGCATCATGTCATTCATGAGAATATACGAGGATTAAATTAGACTTTCAAGTATTCGATCGATTCTGTGAAGTAGAGACCGTACATCGGTACGGGCAGTGTGTGGGGTGCTTAACCTCTTCCCACCCTGTAACCGTGATCCCTTACCTTGAATCTCTGACCGCAGATCAACAGGAGTCATTTTAGAGGAAGGAATCTTCGAATTCCCTTCTCTAACGTTTCTACGGGGTCTAGCCGACTGTAGATTCGAAGTAACTGGCTAGTGGCGACTCTGGTCTTATATAAACTCACTTAAACATATTCAGCTCAACACGACAACCAAACAAAGCCCTCGAGAACGAGGCAAGCCAGTGGCACAAACGGCGATTTCGCACTCACGCACCTCTTCTTCTTCTTCTTCCGAAAGGAAAGGGAGAACGACGTCGTGTGGGAGCGCGGGAAAATCGGCGAGGGTCCACAACGTGTTAGCAACCCAATGGGATGCCCTAATCCCGTTTTGGAGCGCTTAAGTACCAAAAACGGAAGAATTAGAGCCAGATTAGGAAACTGCGTACAAGCAGTCCGCGCCGGGTCGGGCGCCCGGTCACCAAAATTGTGGGGCGCCCGGCCAACCAAAAAACAATCCAGCGAGAGCACTTAGAGAAAATCTGAATTTCGGACGCCCGGACCAACATGGTCAGGCGCCCGGCCGGGTCATGGGGCGCCCGGTCACCAAAACCATGGGGCGCCCGGAAATGGACAAAAGTGTCCAGCAGCCTTGCTGCCTATTTCTAAGATTTCGGTCGCCCGGCCACTAAATGGTCCGGGCACCCGGCCACTTCCAGTTCACTCTCTCTCTCCTCTGTCACGTGAGGAGGAAAACTCCATCAGGTCTCACCCAAGTCGCGCCCGAATCCCGCACACACGTACTGGTTGAATTCCCTCGCACAAATCACCTCGCCAATTTCGCTCGAGAGGGCGAAAAACCCTCTTCCCTCCAATCCCTGGCGCCACATTCCGTGGGAAGGAAGATATAAAAGCAGAGAAAACGCCTTTCCCGCCATCCTCAAATCCCAATTTCCATCTTCCCTACGGACAAACGCCTTCTCCCTCCTCTCGCTATTTAAAATGTACCAATTTCAGAGAGAATGCGTTGTGCATTTAGAAATGCTTCTGAGTTTGATTTCGACCTTCGGAGCGTAACTTGCAAGCATGGGTCGGCGTTCTAGTGGTGTTACGGTGAAGAGGGAAGTTTTTGATAGAAATTTCCCTGACGTCCCGCTGGGGTTTTCGGCTGCTGATTCGATCCCAGTTACAGTCAAACGCGAAGTTGATGGCGATGGTGGGTCTTTAGTGGATGACCTCGATCATATTCCGTTGAAGAAACGGATGAGAATGCTGCCTGTTGGTGGGCCATCTGGTTCATCATCTGGCACTGAGTCGAGCGGAACAGTTCCAACGTTAGTATTTGATTTTGATAAAGAAAATAAAGTGTTCTTTTTTGTGTTGTGGAGTGAAATGGGTGGCGTTGATTTTAGGAACTAAAAATGTGAGGTTTGGTCGCAGGTGTTGCGTGGATGCGGCCGTTATAGAAGAAGCTCGCCCTACAAAGGTATATATATGCTAAGAGTCATCTGGTGGGGTCGGTCCACCCTTTGACGATCCAAATAATTCATCTGGTGGGGCCCGCTATGGATGGCTGTTTCTGTAAATCGCGGCCCCATTGGATTTTCCTAACCTTTTTCCTCACTTCTCTTCCTTTTGGTTCGTTGATCGCATGTGCCGCTGTACAATTGTTCGTGGCGAGCCACAGGGGTAACAGGCTTTCCACTAGGCAGTTTGGACCGTCCGGATTGATCGGGGCCCTGACCTGCCAAAAATTTGTAAAGTGGGGCCCAGCAGATGTGGACCGTTCGAACTGATTAGGCCCCACTCTGTGCAATTACAGGCCCTGAACTGATGACAAATGGGACATGCGGGCCCAGCGGAAATCTGGTTTCTACAGGGTCTTCCTGCTAACGGCCCGACGTCTAGTGAGATGAGGTTGTGTCAATGCGGGGTCCCCATTGGGCTTAAGACAACTCAGTGTGGGGACCGTGGGATCGTATCCCTGGGAAGGTTGGGAGACTCGGCTTCGGTAATGACCCTATGTACTTACTGGTGGGCACCGGAAAAGCTCTATGGGCCCACCATGGTGTATATGTCTTATTCACGCTGTCCATTCATTTTGCCAGTTAATTTTAGGCATGAGCCCAAAAATGAGGTAGATTCAAATCTCAGGTGGACCACACCAGTGGTAATTGAAAGCCCACCATTAAAAACTTCCTAGGGCCCACTGTAAGTTTTATTTGCCATCCAAGCTGTTGATTAGGCCATATGGACCTAGATGAAGCAGCAACACAAATATGGACACGGATTGCGTCCAACCCCTGGTCGGACCTTTAAGTGTCTGACCAGATCTGTGCGAGGGCCCACCATGATGTATTGGTTTATCCACTCTGTCCATTCATTTTCTGATATTATGTTAAGGGATGGGCCCAAAACTGAGGCAAATCCAACGGTGTTATGGACCACACCAGAGATGACTCTTGCATTTAATGCAACTTGAATTTTTATCCGTACATTTAATGTGCATTTAATGCAACCCAAGCTTACTATTTGGTGTGGTCGACTACAGTGTTGGATCTGACTAATTGTTGGGCTCATACCTTAACATGATCTTATAAGAGGGATGGACGGGTTGGATAAACCGATACATCATAGTGGGTCCCAAACAGTTCTGGTCGGACGCTTAGTTCCTGTGGCTAAGATGAAAACAATTCACACTCTTCTTGTAGTATACTCTCTTCGTGCTTGGCCCATTGCTCAAATGGATATAAAAAATGTCTTTCTTCATGATGACCTTTAAGAAACAGTTTACCTAAAGCTTCCTCCAGGTTCATCCATTCCTAATGACATGGCTTATCGCCTAAGGAAGGCTCTGTATGGCCTCAAGCGGGCACCAATGGCATGGTTCCAACACTTTGATGATGTTGTTAGTAGTGCTGGGTTCATTCAAAGTGGACATGATCTTTCCTTATTTATGCGCACCACCACCCGAGGCATCGTCATTATTCTTGTTTATGTGAAAGACTTTCTCTTGACTGGTAGTGATATTTCGGGCATTTTTTACTTGAAAGTGGTTCTACAATCGTCTTTCAAGATGAAGGACTTGACCCCTCTCACATACTTCCTTGGGCTTGAGGTTTCGCGGTCAGAAAGAGGGATTCTTGTCAGCTAATGAAAATACACCAAGGATCTTCTCGCACTTGGTAAAATTGACAAATCAAAAGATTGCTCAAACCCCCTTAGAATTAAATGTACGGTATGGACGTAATGATGGTGACCTTCTCGTGCAGCCTACTTTGTACCGTTGCTTGGTGGGGAATCTTGTTTACTTCACAATAACTCAACCAGATATTGCTTATTATGTCCAGGTAGTTAGGCAGTTTGTTTCGACGCCTCGAACGCTTCATATGACTGCTGTGACACACATGCTCCGTGGAATCATAGACTGAGCTATGCTCTTTTTGTCTATCACACCACTAGATCTTCGGGCTTATTCTGATGTTGATTGGGCAGGCCACCCTCTCACTCGACAGTTTACTACTGGATACTATGTTTTTCTTAGCACTTTTCTCATTTCTTAAAAGTGCAAGAAACAAGCAATTATTTCGAAGTCGAGCAGAAAAGCAGAATATCGGGCAATGTCGGCTACCTACAGCGAGATTGTATGGTTACATGACCTTCTTTCATATTTGGGTGTTTATCTAAAGTCTCCTACCCCTCTACATGTTAACAACATCAGTGCTGTACATATTGCTTTTAATCATGTCTTTAATGAAAGAACGAAGTACATTGAAATCGACTGTCATTTTATTCGAGAAAAATATCAATCCGACATTATTTATCTTCCCCACATTGCGTCCCATGATCAAATTGCGGATATTCTTACGAAGATGCTTACTTCTGCTCGTCATTCATTTCTTGTTAACAAACTATTGCTTGTTGATGACCGACATCAGTTTGAGGGGAGAGTGATAATCGTGATGGGCCACGGCTGAATGGCCGTAGCATGGGGCCCGTTGGCCTCACTGTATTTTATTGTATTACATGCTAATTGTACATCTTTATACATCTCTATATGTTAAATATCAGAAGGAGAATTCTCAACATCCTTGTTTTGTCTCTATTATCATAGGTAAGATGGAATTACATTTGGTCACGTACAAATTCCATTTGGCATTTGGAGATGATAGGAAGGACTGAAATTAGGTGGGATGGAATTGCATTTGGTTCCATGCAAGATTTTTTGTAGATTTCAAAAACCACTACATCTCCGGCCCCACATTGATGCATGTATTTTATCTATGCTCTTCATCCATATGCGCACTTTACACATGGCATTCGAGTTGTATACATGTACAAGTGATCGACATTAGTTGTCAATCAAGTTTGTTGATTACAATTACCAAATAAAAAAAAACAAAAAATGTTGATTACAATTCTATGGCCCACCAAACACAAGTTTTGCTTAATACAATGTTTTTTCATAGGAAAAATTTAATCCTAAACACGAGATTGGTGCTGAAAATACCATGGTATTTCCAAACATGCAATTATTGTGTAATAATGGTATTAATTCCATCTAATGCAATTCAATACCATTTAATTCCATGGGCCAAACTAGCCATAAGTTTTGAAAAAGTAAACCCATAATACAATTCTATCCATTCATTTTTATGCCACTGCTAGCTTTTTCTAATAGGGGTGATTTTTCGGACATAAACCATCTATGCTCAGGTCCAGCACATGAGTGAACCTGATTTGACAATCACTTGCCACATGCAGTGTGAAGAGATGACTCTATCATGTTCCAGGTCTTCCAGGTCCATCTCCTTTCGAAAGGGCTCATTTGGATTAATATTTAATTAATAAATTTATATTTTCCTGGCATTCTATTTTTGATACAATCAGAACTATTTACGTGCGGTCAAATTCCAGTGCCTTCTGTGGCCCCAGGAATTTTTCAATAGTACGTGTTAAATTCACACGGTTTACTCTGTTGTGGTCCACTTGAGCTTTTTGGATGGACGCGGATTAGCTACTGACAGGTTGGGTAGCCATCAAGCTACTGAAGTGACGTCACCAACTTCTGTGGGCCCCACCATGATGTATATGTTGTATCCACACTGTCCAACCATTTGGAGAGTTCATTTTATGGCATGGTACGAAGAATGAGACAGATCCAAAGCTCATGTGAATCCCACCAAAGAAAACAGTGCGGCTTGATCTCCTACCTTTAAAATCTTCTTGGGGCCACAGAAGTTTTAGATCAAGCTGAGATTTGTGTTTCCCTTCTTCCATGTTTGTGTTAACTTATGAACAGGTTGGATCTCAAATAAACATCATGGTGGGCCCTAGGAAGGTTTCACTGGTTTTTCACTGCCCCCACTGTTTTCTTTGGTGGGGTCCACTTGAGATTTGGATCTTGAGATTTGGATCTGTCTCATTGTTTAGCTCATGCCCTAAAATGATCTCTCCAAATGCATGGATGGTGTGGATACAACACATATATCATGTTGGGGCCCACAGAAGTTGGTGACGTCACTTCAGTAGCTAGATGGCTACTCACCATGTCAGTAGCTAATCCGCGTCCTCTTTGGATAAGGAGTGGATTAGCTGTTAGCGTGGGTGTTACCCTAACCGTGTGGGGCCCACCTTGCTGTATTTTTTGTATATCTACTCCGTCCATCTGGTTTTCCATTTCATTTTAAAGCAAGATCCCAAAACTTAAGAAGATCCAATTATCAGACGGACGATACCACTAGAAACAGTGATGAAAAACTATTAAAAACTTTTTGTGGACCACAGAAGTTTTGGATCCAGCTGATATTTATATTTTCCCTTCATCCAGGTCTTCTTGACATTACTAACAGGTTGGATGGAAAATAAATCTTATAAAATCTTACGATGGGCCCTTTATAATTTTTAATGGTGACGTACTCAATCACAACTGTTTCCTGTGGTGTGATCCATCTGAAATTTGTATCTGCTTAATCTTTTGTACCACATCTTAAAATGGTCTGTGTAAACGGATGGACGGCGTGGATATACAACACATCTTCAATGTGGGCCTCGGTAAGGGTAACACCCACTAATCTGCTAGCCGGTTAACACCTAATCACGCATGGGGCTCTCAATCAGTCGGATCTGGGTTGGATTCAGTTGGATCCAGCTCCAAGTCCGTATATGTGTAAACGGATTCGGATCGGATTCGGATCCAAAAGGTGATATCCATATCTGATCCATTTATAAATTTTTATATCCATTTCCTATCCAAAATCCATATAACCATTGGATTCGGTCGGATCTAGGTCCGAATA
This sequence comes from Liriodendron chinense, assembly GCA_003013855.2. Classification (NCBI taxonomy): domain Eukaryota; kingdom Viridiplantae; phylum Streptophyta; class Magnoliopsida; order Magnoliales; family Magnoliaceae; genus Liriodendron; species Liriodendron chinense. The sequence goes on along the minus strand of ML058330.1, from coordinate 5,143,464 downwards.
CACTCCATTACAAATCTGAAAATATATGTAATATAAAATATATACTATAATATATTTAATTTAGTAGAAAAATGATGCAAATTCCACTATTTGTTGTGGCATGATCGACCTAAGGCCTAAAATAATTTGTAAAGCGGATGGCCAGCATGAATTTAACATATACAATAAGGTGACAATGAGTCGGATCTTAATCGGATTCAGATTGAACTCGGATATATTCTAGTGAATCCAAATCCAGTCCAATTAAGTAATCGGACCTATTTTAAGACCCAAATCTGCATTATACGCATTTGGAGCGGATCTCATATTTGACTTGCTCCATTGAGAGCCCTACTCACACACGGAGTGGATAAATACATAAATCAAGGTGGCCCCACTGAGTTTACTCCGTATGCAATTCGCTACCATCCGCGCAGCCGCTATCCGTATTTTGAAGTACTAGGCGCGAATTAGGTGTTACCCCCGCAATAGCTTTCTACCACCCATTTTAAGATGAGGTTCTAAAAATTATGCATATCCAAATCGCAATTGGACCATACCACTAAAAACAGTGTCATTGAGTGCCTCACCATTAAAATTTCCGAAGAGCCGAAAGGAAAATATGAAGATCAGATTGATCCAAAACTTTTGTGGCCCACAAAATGTTTTTTAATGATTATTCATCACTAGTATGGTCCACTTGAGATTTGGATCTTCTTAGGGTTTTGGATCACATCCTAAGATGATATGAAGAAGTAGAGGGACTGCGTAGATATATAAAAAAAAAAATACATCAAAATGGCCCTCACACGGTAACACCTAATTCATGCCCAAGTACTAGGTGGAGCCCACAGTGATGTTTTTTTATAAATCCAACTCGCCCATGCGTTTTGGGAGCTCATTTTAGGACACGATAACAAAACTGAACCGGATCCAAGATTAAAGTGGGCCGGTAGGGAAATTACTACCGTTGAAACCTCCCTGGATCCACAGTTGGCCCTACAAATATTTCAACTGCTGAACGTTCAATCTTCATGTTTTCGGCCCACTTGAGTCTTGGATCAAGTTCAGTTTTGTTCTCATGTCCTAAAATAAGCTCCCAAAACGGATGGACGGGGTGGATTTATCAAAAAACATCACTGTGGGCCCCACCTTGGTTCCCAGGCAGGAACTTCCAGCGCAAGGCTTTCGCAGGAAATCCCCAATTACTCGCGTCCGTACTCAGGTGGGCCCCGTTCGATGGACGATCCCGAATCGCGCACGCACGTACCGGTTGAATCCCCTCGCGCAAATCACATCACCAATTTCGCTCGAGAGGGCAAAAAACCCTCTTCCCTCCAATCCCTGGCGCCACATTCCGTGGGAAGGAAGATATAAAAGCAGAGAAAACGCCTTTCCCGCCATCCCCAAATCCCAACTTCCATCTTTCCCTACAGACAAACGCCTTCTCCCCCCTCTCTATTTAAAATGTACCAATTCCAGATAGAATGCCTTGTGCATTAGAAATGCCTCTGAGTTTGGTTTCGACCTTCGGAGCGTAACTTGCAAGCATGGTTCGGCGTTCTAGTGGTGTTACGGTGAAGAGGGAAGTCTTTGATAGAAATTTCCCTGACGTCCCGCCGGGGTTTTCGGCTGCCTGATTCGATTCCCAGTTACAGTCAAACACGAAGTTGATGGCGATGGTGGGTCATTAGTGGATGACCTCGATCATATTCCGTTGAAGAAACGGATGAGAATGCTGCCTGTTGGTGGGCCATCTGGTTCATTATCTGGCACTGAATCGAGCGGAACAGTTCCTACGTTAGTACTTGATTTTGATAAAGAAAATAAAGTGTTCGTTTTTTGTGTTGTGGAGTGAAATGGGTGGAGTAGTTGATTTTAGGAACTAAAAATGTGAGGTTTGGTCGCAGGTGTTGCGTTGATGCGGTCGTTATAGAAGAAGCTCGCCCTTCAAAGGTATATATATGCTAAGAGTCATCTGGTGGGGTCGGTCCACCCTTTGACGATCCAAATGATTCATCTGGTGGGGCCCACTATGGATGGCTGTTTCTGTAAAACGCGGCCTCTTTGGATTTTCCTAACCTTTTTACTCACTTCTCTTCCTTTTGGTTCGTTGATCGCGTGTGCCGCTGCACAATTGTTCGTGGCGGGCCACAGGGGTAATAGGCTTTCCACTAGGCAGTTTGGACCGTCCGGATTGATCGGGCCCAGCATTGTGCTGATCGGGCCCCTGACCTGCCAAAAATTTGTAAAGTGGGGCCCAGCAGATGTGGACCGTTCGAACTGATTAGGCCCCACTCTGTGCAATTACAGGCCCTGAAATGATGATCAATGGGACATGTGGGCCTAGCGGAAATCTGATTTCTACAGGGCCTTCCTGCTAACTGCCCGACGGCTAGTGACATCAGGTTGTGTCAATGCGGGGGCCCCATTGGGCTTAAGACAACTCAGTGTGGGGCCCGTGGGATCGTATCCCTGGGAAGGATGGGAGACTCGGCTTCGGTAAAGACCCCAATGTACTGGTGGGCACTGGAAAAGCTCCGTGGGCCCACATGGTGTATATGTCTTATTCACGCTGTCCATTCATAATTTAGGGCATGAGCCCAAAAATGAGGTAGATTCAAATCTCAGGTGGACCACACCACTGGAAGCAGTGGTAATTGAAAACCCACCATTAAAAACTTCCTAGGGCCCACTGTAAGTTTTATTTGCCATTCAAGCTGTTGATTAGGCCATACGGACCTAGATGAAGGGACAACACAAATATGGACGTGGATTGCATCCGACCCCTGGTCAGACCTTTAAGCGTCCGACTAGATCTGTGATGTATTGGTTTATCCACGCCGTCAACTCATTTTCTGATATTATGTTAAGGGATGGGCCCAAAACTGAGGCAGATCCAACGGTGTTATGGACCACACCAGAGATGACTCTTGCATTTAATGCAACTTGAATTTTATCGTACATTTAATGTGCATTTAATGCAACATAAACCGATACATCACAGTGGTCCCAAACAGTTCTGGTCGTATGATTAAAGGTCCGACCAAGGTCGGAGACAATCCGCGTCCCACAAATATCAGCTTCATCCAAAACTTTTGTAGTGGCGGGCATTCAATCACCACTGTTTTCTATGATGTGGAGGTTTGGATCTGTCTCTTTTTTGGGCTGATGCCATAAACTAATTTGAAAGAATTGGATGAACGGTCTGGATAAAACACATACATCATGGTGGGGCACAGCTTTTCCCAGCATCGACCAGGACCGAGGTTGGTATTGGAGGTGCCACTACTGAATCCGAGTCCAGAATGGGGTCATTCTAACTGGATTAGCCTGATGTGGGCCCGCTTCTATTTGATTGCACAACCTAGTTTCAGTATGTGCTTGCAATTTTTTTACATACCTGCATTGCTGATGCTCATTGCAGGCTTCCTCAAGCCGCGCAAGGTCTCGGCGGTCCGGGGATCTGACAGACATTGATGATGCCGCAGCGGTTGCAGATCCACCATACATCTATTCTGAAAATGGGGCCCGGATGAATGATCCATTCCGTCCGAGGTTAGATAAGTTCGCATGACATAATCATGGTCGCAATTTCCTGTGGTGTGATCCACAATACATGAGACAAAGTGGGCCTCAGGGTCAGGGCCGCACCTTATCCTCTCTATTCGCTGGCCTGACTTGTAAGCATGCAGAGGGGAGTGAATTCGGTCAGTTCAGGGTGACATGGTGCTATTTCATTGGCTTGGCAGACTCAGCCGATGTGCTGAGTATGTACCTGACTCGACAGCCTAACCATCTCTGGCAAGTTCCAATAGGCCCATCTCTAGCAAGCATTTGGTCAGCTAATGAAATGGCGCCACATCATGTCCAGACGAAACTTCCTTAGCCTGACTGCTGCTCCCCATGCAGAGGGCCTGCCTGCAACTGATTGCTACATCAAACAAATGCAGCTAGTCCATTAGTTGTGCCTTCAAATTACCACGATGGATCCAAAAAGTCAGTCCAATCCAAGAATTAGTTGGGCCACACTAAAGTGATAGGTGTGAAATCATCTCAAACCCTCTAAATTCAAGTGGAGTGGCCTACATAAGTCTTGGTATATATTGAATTTTAGGAAATTCTTACTTGTGTGGTGCATCAGATAAGTGGAATGGATGGCATATACACACCTTGGTAGACCCAACATGCAATTTGAAAGATTTTAATGGTGGGACTTTCCATCTTAATTGTTTCCCACTTGAGTGTTGAATCTACCTAGTTTTTGGGCCCTAGTGCAAATAAAAGGCGATGCAGTTAATGAACAGAGGTGGATTTTACCAATATAAAGCCATGGAAGCCATGGAAGCATTTTTGTGGTAGACTCCCAAGGAGTTTCAACACAAGGTCTCGGGTTTGAGTCCCATAGGTGGTGAAAATCCACTACGGCGTGAGTTTGGGGGTGTGTGTGCGTGGTTGGGTGTCGGGTGGGTGTGTAAAAAAAAAAAAAGAACCATGGAAGCATTTTTGTTTCCAGGAGGGAAGATAGGACGCCAATTTCCTACAACCCCGGTTGCAGATAGCAATGCTTTTGGGGCCCATTGCCATGTTTCTGTTATATCTGTTTCATCCATCAATTGTGCCAGCCAGGTTAGGACTTGAGCTAAAAAAACAGGTTCAAAATTTGAGTGTGCCACACCACAAGATATAGTAAGTCTTGAATGCCCACCATTGAAACCTTTGTGAGGACCACAGGAGTTTTGTATTAGGCTAATATTTGTGTTTGCCCTTCATCCGAACCACTTTCAAGCACACTTTGAGTAGCCCCATCTCAAACAGTGGCACATGCCCAATCAAATATTACCACGTCACAGACTTACCGAACTCGTTGTTTCCCTGACCTCACCAAATCTGGTTCTAAATCTGAGCCATATTCAAATTATCCAAACAATTTATATAACGAGTCCCACTTCTTAGTGGATATACACCAAAATCGAATTGTTTTGGCCCATTTGCTTTCAGCATTGATAGTCACGATAACTTTATATAATCAAAGGTTTGCAATATTCGATCCAAGGGTTTTCTCAGGCCTCCTCCATCCAAAGGAGCCCTATCACATAAACCGGTTTGGTGATTAAAAAACCCAAATCCAACAGCTAGAGTCCCGTATTTCATTCAATATGTCGGAATTTATTCACACAAACCTCCTGAGGGAAATTCGCATTTGGGAGATGATACTGGAAAGTAGGAAGAACCATATATAATATGTAGAGCTATCCATACACAAGACACCTGATAGAGTGGGTGTTGGATCGGGTACACACTTATGTTGGAACTAGGGCTGTCAACGGCCGGGCCAGGGGTTGGCTCCGGCCTGGATTTTGAATTGTCTTGGGCTGGGCCATTGGTCTGGCCCACTTGGAACCAAGTGGATTGCTCAAGTTCAAAAAACTAAATCCAGGGTACAATTCCCATCCACATTTCTTTTACACACACACCTTCACACCACACACAAACTCTTGTGAATCTACCACTAAGCCATGAGAGATGGCTCTATGGTGTTCTAGTTCTTCCAGCTCCATTATGTTATCTCATTTCGAAAGAGGTTTTGGAAAACAAACGAATATATCCCTGATCTATTGCAACACTATACATGACTTGAGCACTTGAATCCAAAGTTATCTTCCAATTATTAAACTAAAGGTCATCTTTCAATGATCCAAACCATTTATATGCACAATTTCACTTTGTATGGCAAAAAAAGACAATGAATAGAGTTTCTTAAATTTTATTATTTCTAGCTTTCAATTATTCAACTCTTTGCCTTTGAACATGGAAATTGGAGTCTTTATGTGTTGTATACATGTATAGATGAAGAATGTAGTATAAGGTGGACCTCATGGGACCTTCCCATGAGGTCGAGCTTTATGAGCCCCACCATGATGTGTTTTGGACATCCACCCCATCAATCAAATGCACCTTTCCATAGTGGACCATGTGCTGAAAATTAGGCCAATCCATGACTTAGATGAGCCACACCATAGACAACAGTCAAGAGTGGATGCCCACCCATTGAAACCTTCCTGGTTGTTTATAGGACCCAATCAGATGTGGTTCAGAAATCCAACCCATCCATTGTGTCCCACTTGGATGAGGGATCGCACCAAATTTCAGGCCATTCCAGACCTCAGTTGGGTCCCACCTAGTGCTTTTAGATGTTTTTAGGCATTACTTGACATGGTTTCAGATTGCGTGGCCCATCTGAGTTCAGATGCGGCTGATTTTTGGGACATCCCATGAACTAGAGGGCATTCACAGAATACACGGTGTGGATGTTTGGCAGACATCATGGTGGGCCCACAGCTTGAACTTCCCTTCCGATAAGGTGGACCATATAGAACCCTTTCCCGTAGAACCTTATGGATGCAACTGATTTTTGTGTGTTTGTTTGTGGGTAAGAGAGATTCCAACTAGTGGATAATGTCCAACCTATTAAGTGCATGTAACATCGAACCTTTTCAATTGGTTGGCCCTATGATGATGATCATTTAATACAAAAATCAATTTGTTTTTGCTCGTTAAGTGGGTCAAACCATATAAAACATTTTGTAGCCTAATATAAATAGCAAAAAAGAGGTCTAGTCCATTGAAAGAGAATATATTATTGATTTTTTTCCTAGGTGATCCTCATAATAAGCCGGTTTATTAGACAGGTTGAATGTTGCACACACTTGAAAGGTTGGAAATTATTGGCTGGGTGGACCATAACTTATAGTCTAACTGGTTGGACTTGAGACCTGTCTCTCTCTACACACAATTCTCAAAAAATCAGTTGTGTTCAAAACTCAAGTGGGCCACACCATCTAAATCCATGTGAAACCATGCTTAAAACATCTAAAAGCAGGTGGTGTGGTGGGCCTACTTGAGTATTGGAATGGCTTGAAATTTTACATAAGAAAGTTGGGAAAGAGACTGAGACCTGAACATCCGGAGATCTTTTGCAGCATGCCGCGACGATGCAAGGGTGAATCGGGTCCTTCTAGCACTCACTCCGATGACCCGTGCTTCATTCCTCAACGGAGGGTGCCACCTTTCCGATTATGCCCGAGATGGGCAAGCTCCTAACAACCTGAAGGGTCGGGGGATCCGTACCGGGTGGAATGAATGGTTCGTGGGTGCCCAACCTCAGTTTGACCAGGTGCTTGAACGGACCCCTTTGAGTGGCCTCTTCCAAGTGCGCCTTGGACAGGCGAACTTGGCCCTTTTGACAGTCCTGGTTGAGCGCTGGAGGGCTGAAACCCATACCTTTCAGCTGCCTTTTGGAGAGTGGAGTATCACACCATTCGACGTATTTATCCAGACTGGGCTTCGATACGAGGGGGCGCTCGCTTCCCTTCGAGGACGACCTGCCGCTCCCTACAGAGGAGCAGTGGGTTAGATGGCTTGGAATGGCCCCTCCTCCTTCAGAGTTTCAAGGTTTGTGCCTCAAGTTGCGTTGGCTGTCTGCAAATTTTGCTAGTCGAAATCCGCAGACTGAAGAGGAGGCTGTACAGAAGGCCCGAGCCCTGATTTTATACACTTTAGGAGCCCTGCTCTTCAACCATGGGAATGAGCGGGTGAGCTCGCGTCTTCTTTCTCTTGTGGCAGATATCACCTTCCCAATCCAGTATAACTGGAATGCCGCCCTTCTTGCTCACCTCTATGAAGGGTTAGATAAGGCGATCCGTCGGGAAAGTAAGTCACTGATTGGCTTCTTTCCGCTCATCGAGGTGCGTTTTTTACTCTTGACCTGGATCCTTCCAATCATTCTCCTCCTTTTATGTGCATGACATAATTTGTTATCCTCCCTTGCAGGCTTGCTTTTATGACTATTTTTCGCATTTAGCGCCTCCACTTAAGAACTGCTCACCACCTACTGCTCGTATGATGTTGTGGCACCAGGATAACCGCAATCGTAGTCGAAAGCACTCGGACCTAGCTTGGAGGTCTAACATCGACTCCCTTGTATGGTCAGATGTAAGTTCATCCCCTTGCTCCTGTTTTGCTCCATCTGGAAGCCCTTTCTTATGTCCTTGTCCCTTTTGCAGTTTGTGCCACAGCCTTACTTGCGATCGGCAGCATCGCGTGCCCCTGGGGCCCAAGCTGCTTTCCAGGCCTCTCGTTGTCGTTGTATTTTGAAAGATCCACAGGCAACCAAATGGTATTTGGGGGAAAGGTTGTATTGGCAGTTGACTGGTTGCCCACTTGTTCCCCATCGGCCTCCGATGGAACCGGCCAATTGGGCAAACATACCTGAGTTTAGCGCTGCATTGGAGGGCATTGATGCAGATGCTTTTGTAGACAAGCAACGAGATTATGATGCTTGGTATGCAAAGTTTGGAGTCGGCCCCTTCTTGCATGATGCCTATGCCCCAGGTGGAGGTGCACGTTTTGCCGGAGGGCGGGTCCTTGCTCCACATGTGGAGAAAGCCAGAGAAGTAGGCGAAGACCCGTACAACCAGGAGTGACCTTACCTCACTCTCTTGTCAATGCTTGTATCTTTTGCTGCGTTGGTTTCTTCTAAAGGCGCTGTATTGAAATCTTTCATGTGAATGAAATCCTCTTTTGACTTAGCATTCTTCTTGATCTCCTTTGCTTACTGCTGTTTGATAGCCCTCGAAAGAAATGATATGGTTGTAAAAGAAAATAAGCATGCATTATAAAGTGAATTTGCAGAATTCTTGGAATGTGGACCGTGCCGAATCTGGCGTTTGATAAGGAGATGTACAGTCCCCACTCCAATTTCATATCAGGCGTTTGATAATCAGAACATGCAATGGGCATACACTCCATCTCTCAGGCCAGTATTCTACCATATATTTCATACACAATTTTCCATATGAACATGAATGGGGCACCCAGACCTATGAACCACTAGCCAAAACTGGCATGACAAACCTGTGAACAACTAGTCAACACTGGCGTGACAAACCTGATGGGGCTCTAGACCTATGAACCACTAGCCAAAACTGGCGTGACGAACCTGTTTGTCGAGGGCCGTGACAAACACGTACTGTACCTGTACGAAGTGACCAAATAAACCTGACTACTCCAAGTCTGTCAAGTTTAGGATACCATGACTCCCATGTCAACACTGTAAACAATCGTCATATCCTATATTGTGTGCGTACCTGTTTCGCAGTTATATGGAAGATGGTGGTGACAAACCTGTAAACAGTGTATGGGCCCTCATCTAAAAGGCCATACCCACCATGTCAAACTTGTTCATAATACAACCTATGAACCTGCAAATCCATCTGAAAATTATACATACATGAAAAAGTGTAAATACAAAACACATGTTATCTATTGTCCAAAATAATATCAGTGACTGTGGACCACATCCACAATCATAAAACACGAGAGCCATAATATAGTATCATCCATCCAAAATATCACCAACTATATGCCAAAGTTAGCTTGGCAAGTCCAAAATATCGATGCAGGCCATGAGACTAAGGCCTAATGCAACCTCGCAAAAGCTGCACATCAAAGAGGTGAGACTTCAACCTCTCTTAGCCCACTCTGGACATTGAATGTGGGACCACATGATGGAAGGTTGTCATTAAAGGTGGCCCACATGATGAATGATCCATATAGAAGGTTGGGCCCTACATGATGGACAGTCCATAGCAAAGGTGGGACTTACATGATGGATGGTGGACGTCAAACGTGGGTCTCACATGATGAACTATCCACATCAAATGGGCCCCACATGATAGATGGTCCACAACAAAGGTGGGACCCACATGATGAAAGGTGGACATCAAAGGTGGGCCCCTCATGATGAACGACTGATATTGAACATGGGGCCTCACGTTAAGGTGGGCCTACGTAATTAACGTTTCACATCAAAGGTGGGCCCCACATGATAAATGGTCACATCAAAGTGTGGCCTAGCATGACAAAGCATGCACATCAAGTGGGTTCTATTTGATGGGCAGTCCACATCAAAGGTGGGACCTGCATGATGGATGATGGTCATTGAAGGTGGGGCCCACATGATGGTCGGTTGACATCAAAGGAGGCCCCCACATGATGAACGACCCATATTGAAGGTGGGGCCCACACAATGAATGATCCAGATCAAAGTGGGTCCACATAATGTGTGGAGTGGGCTTCACATGATGGATGGCCCACATCAAAGTGTGGCCCCTCATAATGGACAGTCCATATCAAGTTAGCCCCACCTAATGGATGATCCACATCCAAGGTCTCACATGATGGATGACCTATATCCAGAGTGGGCCACATGATAGATGATATACAAAGAAGGTGGATATCCAAAGTGGGCCCCATTTGATGGACAATCCACTTCAAAGGTAGGGCCCACACTATCAACACATCAAATGTGGACTCCATGTGATGGGTGATGGGTAGTGGATATTGAGAACCCCACATAAAAGACAATTAGCATTGATGGTGGGCCCCACATGATGGATGACCTACATCAAGTGGGCCCCTAATGGTGAATGGTCTACATTCAAGATATGCATTGCTTGTCAGATTACCCACTTTGAAAGTTTGGCTCACACAATAGACTGTCCACATCAAAGGTGGGCTTCATATGATGGTTGATCCATATTTAATGTATGAGATAATGGATGACCCAAATGTCTTAGAATATAAAGATTGTAGTCATCCATTTTTTTTTTTTTATTTGGAGCATTGTTCATCTATGTTAAGATCCACCAAAACAACTATTTGGATTGCTTTTATAATAAAGTTGTTGTAATCTTACATCAACTATCCGTGAGAAGAAGCTTTTATTTGAAAGTTTTACCAAACATGTTTATTTTAAATAAGAGTTTTTTTTTTTCAGACTTGAAAACATAATTTTACTAAACGATCGAACTTATTTAAAACAAGAGTTATAACAAAAAGAGCTCAATGGATTAGCTTTTATTGAATTAGAGTATAGATGCTAAACCAGCCCTAAAAGATTTATTTATTTATTATTTTTTTACAGGGTTAGTACATACACCCTATTGTTGGTACACCCACCCACACTATTAGTCACACAATGTTAGCCACCCCCACTTGGGAATCAATACTCAGACCTCAAGTGTTGAAACAAGGTTATCTTCACTTTGTTTGCTTGAGCTTTGGATTCAGGTGTAGCCTACCCTTAATAAGCACCATTGTAAAAGTTACTTATCCCAAAAGTTTATATTTTTTTATTTTCAACTTTAAACTTTTCCACTTTTTTACTTCTACCCCCCACCATGCGAATGGATAGTCTCTCTCAAAGGAGGCCGCACATGATGGGCGATACACATCAAAGGTGGGGCCCACATGATGGATAGTCCAATCAAAGGTGGGCCCACATATTGATTGTCCACATCAAAGGTAGACCCCCAATGATAAATGACCCACATTAAAGGTGGGGTCCACATGATGGACAACACACATTAAAGGTGGGCTCTATATGAAGGGTAGTGGATATTGAAGGTGGGCCTCATGTGATGGATGGCCACATCAAGGCCCCATATAATGGATGGTCTGCATCAAAGGTTGGCCCCACATGATAGATGGCCCATACCAAGGCCCTACATAATTGATGGTCCACATCAAAGGTTAGCCCCTAATGATGAATGACCCACATTTAAGGTAGGCCCCACATGATGGACGACCCACATCGAAGGTGGGGCCTACATAATGGACATCCACATCAAAGGTGGGCTCTACATAATGGGTGGTGGACATTAAAGGCAGGCTTGCATGATATGCAATTTATTTTGATGGTGGGCCCCACATGATGGATGACCCACATCAAGGCGGACCCCACGTAATGGACAATACACATCAAAGGTGTTAATGATGAATAGCCCACATATAAGGTGGGCCCCGCATGATGGATGGCCCACATCAAAGGTGGGCTCCACATGATGGGTGATGGATGTTAAAGGCGGGCTTCACATGATGGATAATAATATTGATGATGTGCCCTACTTGGTTAACGGACCACTTCAAAGTTGGGCCTTGCATGATGGATGGTCTACATTAAAGGTAAGCAAGCATGATGGATGACCCGCAAGATGGGGTTTTCTTCCTCATAAGTTGAGGAGAGATAGTGCAGCCTAGGGGTCATTGGGCGCCCAACTAGTCAAGGTCGAGCGACCGAAATTCACCCGAAAGAAGCAGTTGGTCCCTAGACAGTTTTGAAGATTGTAGGGCCCCCGATTGTATGTCATCGGGCCCCTGACCATGCTGGGTCGGGCGATTAAAATTCAGCATATTTTCTCTAAAACTCACTGACAGATTTTGGATTTGTCGAGTGTCCGACCAAGTCGGGTAGGGCGTCCGGTGGTGCGTAGACTGGGAATCCGCACTTTCCTATTTTGGGTTTAACTCTTGCATGAGGCTATATATTGGCTTCCAATTCGAAACCTAAGTATCCCAATAGGAGGTTTACACGTCCAAGGTAAGAGAGAGAGATAGAAAAAGAGGAAGAGAAGAAGAGAAAGAGAGAGGAAGCTCGTAAGAATGAGAGTTTTCTGCTTGTGAAGGTGATTTTCAGTGCAGTCGACGTCTCAGGACTTCTACGTCCTCGTGCTCGGTGAGATCTCTCAGTTTCTCGTTATTTTATTGTTTATCTACTCCTGCGTGAGTGAAGAAGGTTAGATCAAAGCGGGTTGTGCTTGTGATCGGGTTTGTAAACAGTTTACTGCATAGTGGATTGTTTCTCTGGACGAGGTCCCATGGTTTTTACCTTTTTGAGGGTTTTTCATGTAAAAATCTCTTGTGTCGTTTACTTGATGATTTGATCTTGTTTATTGCATTATCATATCATATAATTCACATAGTTTGGGGGGCGAGATCCTAAGGTTTTGTGCAATGCACCCAACACTGCATCCACATGATGGATGGTGAATATCAAGGGTGGATCGAACAAGCTTGAGGGATAAGTACTTATGTAATGTTGGAAACCAAACGTACTTTCTGGCTGACATACTTATCTGGTGCATAAGTAGGAACCAAGATAAGTTACATAAGGCATAAGTAGCTTATGTAAAGTACCTCACTATCCAAACATCCGTTAGAGAATTGTACACACATGTAGGCCTGCAAACCTCTTTCGATATATATGGGTTGAGTCATACTGGGGTGGCTTAAGGTCACCCAAAATGGAACAAGCTTTTATTTTTAAGCACATCCAATGGGTGTCAAAGGTATCTCCAAACCTGGCCTACATAGTAGATACCTCCCCAGCCCAAAAGCCCACAAGCTGCCTCATCCATTAATAGCCCTACGTATTCTACTACATTATGGATATATGATATGGTGGGATGATAAGACGGGCTCGTCACTCCTAAGAACATGCATAGTTGCATGGGAATGCATATAGACCAATCACAACAATCTTATTTTGCTTCCAGAACTTAAGATAACTCGACAATTTACTTTTTATAATCCATTGGGATGGCTATAACTAGAACGGATAGGATTACTCAATTAGTGTGATTTTAGAGTTTTGCCCCATTCACATTGTCCCACAAGTTTTGAATGGTTAGATAGTCGTATGGATGATACATTGAGTGTCCTAAGTTAACCTGCTATCAAAATGATTCAACTGCAATAGCAGACTCAATGAAAAAAAAAAATGAAGAGAGCAAAAAAAAAAAAAAGCACACCTAGTCAACGAGTAGACTGGCCAAGTGTTGGGTAAGGGGCTTAGGTTGGATTCAAGCCGACGGCAGAACCATAGATGACGTGTTTTATTAGGAAAAGACTTGGGGCCTATTTGTTTTACAGTTTTACCATAGTAAATGGTGGTAAATATGCAATGATTACCTTTCATTCCCATTTGAATTCGAGGCAAAATACTAAGGTAAGCTTGCCTGAGAATCCAGATTGCATCAGGCATTGATGCCTACTTAAAATCCATGGGTCCCACGGTGATGTATGTGTTTCATCCACTCTATCAGTACATTTTACCAGCTCATTTTTGGGCATGAGCCAAAAAAGAGGCAGATTGTAAGCTCAAGTGGACCACACCACAAGAAACAAAGGGATAATGATGTCCACCGTTAAAAATTGAAATTCATGCAGGGCCCATAGTGAATGTGTTTGTCATCTAAACCAAAAACGCAAATATTATATTGATCCAAAACTTTTGTGGTCCCTAAGAAGTTTTCAACTGTAGGCATTCAACTCCCACTATAGCCTGTGTTGTGGACCACATGAGCTTTATATTTGCCTATTTTTTGGACTCTAAGGTGTTGTTTGGTAAACTGAAAAATTAAGCCTGAAAATTAATTTAAGTACTGAGAACTTAAAGTGCTGAATTTAAGTACTTATAAGAACTGAAAAATCTGTTTGGTAATTTGTCTGAAAACTACCATTAAAAACTTATTACGGCCATAAAAGTTTTGAATCAAGCTAATATTTGTGTTTTCCCTTAATCCAGGTCTTTGTGTTCTTATGAACAGGGTTGACGGTAAATAAACATCATGGTGGGCCCTAGGAAGGTTTCAATGGTGGGCATCATTGTCCCCATTGCTTTCAGTGGTGTGGTCCACCTAAGGTTTGGACTTGTCTCATTTTTGGGCTCATGCCTTAAAATGATCTCTCCAAATGGATAGACCATGCAGATATAATACATACATTATGTTGGGGCTTATAGAATTTGGTGACTTCAAGTACTTGCGTGGGATCGTGTCATAGATAGTAAAGTAAACAAAGAAGGGTAATCCTTGTCATTATTAAATGTTAATAGAGATACTTTTGTCAATTTTTATTTAAAAATTTAAAGAGGAACCACTTACCGCATTCAGATATAAGTTTTAAGTCAAGTTATCATGGCTGAAAATAATCCACTTAATTTAAGTAATTTTTCCAATTAAGCACTTAAATTTTTTTAATTACTAAACGGTCTGAATTACTAAAATCACTGAAAATAGGATTTTTAAGTGATAAGTCATAAAATTAAGTTTTACCAAACGCCCCCTAAGCCTTAAAATAAGCTGATAAAATGGGTGGACAACGTGTACAGACACATACATCATGGTGGGCCCCACAAATTTTATGCATCTCATTATTCTCCTTTTGGATCAACGACATAAGGGAGGTTTGCATGAATTTATCATGGTTTACACATTTACCACCATTTACCATGGTAAAGCAAATAAGCCTTTAGCAGCTTACGTGGGTGCTTATGGGGTAACTTTTTCTTATGTGTGGAAAAGATTTAAGGTATCAGAAATCCACTCAACCCATCTGTTACACCATCCCTTGTTTGGCCACAATCTCCAAAATTCAAGCAGCCATACAATCCGAGTTATATAGAATTATTATGGTATGGCCCACTTGAGTTTAAGAATACTGGGATTTCTTAGGGTGCGTTTGGTAAAACTTAATTTCATGACTTATCGCTTAAAATTGTTAATTTCAGTGATTTTGGTAATTCAGACCGTTTGGTAACTAAAACAAATTAAATACTTAATTGGAAATATTACTGAAATTTGGTGAGATTTTTTCAGTCATCGCACCTTAACTTAAAACTTAATGCTGAATGCGGTAAGTGATTCACCTTTAAATTTATTATGAATTGCGACGATAATAGCCCTGCCAAGTTTTAAAAACGACAAGATTATCCACCAAGAGTTTTCAAAAGTCATAAAGTGGTTCCTTCTTCTCCCGCAAAGGGAAAATCCCTAAAGATACGGAAGCCAAATCGTTCTCAAATTTCCATTTCTTCCCTTAATCTTGAGGTGAGGTTTTAATTTTTAATTTTTTTTTAAACCTTCTTAGGGCTCACCATGATGTTTATTTGTCATCCATACCATTCATAAGGTCACACATCCCATAATGAAGGGAAAACAAAAATATTAGCTTGATCGAAAACTTCTATGACCCTCAAGAAGTTATAGAAGATAGACGTCCAATCTCATTGCTTTATGTGGTATGGTCCACTTAAGCTTTGGATCTGCCTCATTTTTGGGCTCATGTGATAAATTAAATGATCTCACCAAATGGATGGACGGTTTGGATATAACTCAAACATCATAGAAGGGCCCACAAAACTTGATGTTGCTGACCAAAAGGAAATATGTGGTGCTACGTGACACACTAAACCACATTCAAACCATGATACATGGGCCTCGGCACGATGTATGTTTTGTATTCACACTGTCCATTCATTTGGAGAGATCATTTTAAGGCATGACCTGGAGAATGAGGCTGATCTAAAGCTCAAGTGGACCCCACCATAGAAAACGGAGGGGATAGTGACATCCATTATTGAATACTTCTTAGGGGCCACAGAAGTTTTCCATCAAGCTGATATTTGTGTTTTCCCTTCCTCCATCTTTGTGTGAACTTATGAACAGGTTGGATCTCAAATAAACATCATGATGGGCCTAATAAGTTTTCAACTGTGGATGTCACTGTCCCCACTATTTCCTGTGGTGGGGTTCACTATAGCTTTGGATCTTCCTCTTTATTTGAGTCATGCCCTAGAATCGTCTCTCCAAATGGATGGACAGTGTGGATACAGCACATACATTGTGATGAGGCCCACAGAATATGGTGACGTCACTTAAGTAGCGAGATTCACTACTCAACTTGTCAGTAGCCAATCCGCGTCCGTTCAAATCAAATGGGGAGGGACGCGGATTTTTTGTGAAAGCCTTGCACAGGAAGTTCCTACGTTGGGAACCTAGGTGGGGCCCATAGTGATGTTTTTTGATAAATCCACCCCGTCCATACGTTTTGGGAGCTCGTTTTAGGACATGAGAAAAAAAATGAACCAGGTCTAAGATTAAAGTGGGCTGAAAACGTGAGGGTTGAACATCCACAGTTGAAATATTTGTGGGGCCACAGGGTTTCGAATTAGGCTAATATTTTTGTTTTCAGTTCGACAAATATGACTTTTACCAAGGAAATTTTTCTTAGGTAAATGTCATAATTTCCTGGGTAAAAGCTATTACTGACGAAAATGTTTGCCGCTGTTTTTGTCGAAATATCACCCTCGAGAAAAACAATTACCAGTGAAATTTAACTTGTTGTCAATAAATAACTGACCTTTTCCAACAAAAAAATTCATTGGTAAAAGTCAACAATTTCATGGTTATTATTTAAATTGTCAGTAATTATGTGACTATTACTAAAGGAAAAGTTCCTTGGAAGACAAAACTATTACCGAGGAAATGTTTCCTTGGAAACGGTAGTAGAATTACCTACCCTTCAAAAGGTAGTACCTATTTCCATGGAAAAGGTAGTGGCCTTGCCAATGAAATATTTCTTTGGAACATTCAATATTCCAAGGCATTCAATCGTATACTAATTAAAATGACCATTCAACCGTAATAATGTTTTGAATAAAATCAAAATGTCAATCCTACTAGTACATAGAACCAATACAAAAAAAGACATCTATCAACAAGAACATCCCCACTATCACCAACAAACAGTCTGCAAAACAAATCAAAATACAATATTAGTAATTAAGCAAGCCTCAACCAATGCATGAAGAGAACCTGTTACAATTTTCAAACCAGAAGATGGCTCCTGGCTCCACTCACCTGCAGCATTGGCAGGGTGTCCTGGAGGTACGGGAGACTCAACACCTGATACAATGGGAAGAATACAATGAATCAAGTAATGGATTTTGCTAGCCTTCACCGGTAGTTTTTTTTTCCCTCTCCTAAAGAAGCGTTCTGTAACTGCTTTGTAACTAGAAATGGCACTTATTTTCAACCTCACAATGGGGATTCTGACCATTCAATAATCTAAGCCATCTGTTCAGAGGACATGTCATGGAATAGGAGTATCTTGCCACCTAATAATCCTAGCCATATCTTTCTCACATGCAGGTGGACAATTGCAAGTAATGGTTCAAAGCTGAGCCTGAATTTGGATGGTTAGGATCATCTGATAGGTGGGATTTTGATATATCTCCATCCAAGATTTCACTACATGAATAGTTCGGATCACCAAAAGGCAGTCACCAGTGCAGTTTACGCTGTGCAAATTTCCCGACCGAACATTCTGTCCTAAAAGTATTTGAGTTTTTATGACTCGTAATCAATACTTTGCATGGTTTTGCAATCAGAAGAGCCTTACTCGAACTAGATCTTGAAGGAATTTGATGTGCTCCATTACCTCTAAAAGAACTGAAGCCGTATCTGTCTGCAATCAACCAATAGTAGAGAAGAAATTAAATTAAAAAAAAAAAGGAAAAGAAAAGAGGCTTGCTCAATGTCAAATGCACCAGCGGCACGTAGATGCATCCACATGTGCCAAGTGTTACGTGATATGTTGTCCATCCAGTTAGGACCCAACATGTAGATGCCCAAAGGTTGGATCTCAGGCAGGTGCTACATTGACATGTGTGCTTGCGTGTGTATGAATATCCACACAACCAGATTTTAATGGGTCCAGGTCTAGTTACCGTTTTAAAATAAGGACACACTTGTAAATATATCACGTGTGTGAGATCTTAGCTTTCCATGATGTTGGAAATAAATAATGCTTATGCCTCTTGCTTAAAAAATCAGATAATTCACTCTTAAGGTGGGCCACAAGTTACAAAATTGAGGTTAACGGTATTCTTTTTTTTCCACCTTGTGTATGGTGGATGAGTCACTACCATTCAAGGCATGGGGAAGTAACTATAAAAGTAGTCTTGTCCGATTATGTATGGCCCCATCACATCTGACCACAACCATATATGGCTGTCATATAAACATCACTGTGGACCCAGGGAGGATTCAACGGTAGTAATTTCCCTACCCACCTTTTCCTTTAGTGAGGCCCACTTGAGTCTTGGATTCGGTTCATTTTTGTCTCATGTCCTAAAATGAGCTCCCAAAACGGATGGACGGGGTGGATTTATCAGAAAACATCACTGTGGGCCCCACCTAAGTTCTAGCGCAAGGCTTTTGCAGGAAATCCGGCGTCCCATGGGGAGCGAATTAGGTGTTAAGGGGGGCAACTTAGTGGGTGTTACCGCTACCGTGTGGCCCACATGGATAATATTTTGTATATCCACGTCGTCCATCCGTTTCTACAGCCCATTTTAGGATGGTATTACAAAAATTATGAAAATCCAATTCTCAAGTGGACCATACCACTGGAAACAGTGCTGCTTGAGTGCCCACCATTAAAATTTTCAAAGAGCCCATCGTAAGGTTTTGGTAATGTTTATTTGCAATCCAAGCTCTTTGTAATGTTAAGAATGTATGGATGAAGGGAAATTTTAAAGATTAGATTGATCTAAAACTTTTGTGGCCTGCAAAATACTTTTAATGATTATTCATCACTCTTTCTATTGGTATGGTCCACCTGAGATTTAGATCTTCTTCTAATTTTGGATCACATCCTAAAATTAAGCATAACAACAGATGAACAGCATAGATATACAAAAAATACATCAAGGTAGGCTCCACATGGTAAGGGTAAGACCCACTAAGGTGTTATCAGGGTAGCTACTGGATGCGGATTGCCTAGTGATGTTGCCGGTAGCTATGTGTTATTGGATGGTGCTATGTAAGACCTATCATGATTTATGTGTGTTTATCCATGTTGCTTATCAATTTTGGACAAGTATTTTAGGGCGTAATAAAAAAAAATGAGGTAGATTCAAGTCTCAGGTGGACCACACCACAAGAAAATAGTGGTGATTGATTGGCAACCATTAAAAACTCCACGGATCATTATAATGTTTATTTGTCATCCAACCCGTTGATTACCCTTCATCCAGGTAAAGGGAAAACACAACTATTGGCTTCATCCAAAACCATTGTGTCCACCAATAAGTTTTTATTGGAGGGCGTTCATTCACCACCGTTTCCTATAGGTTGGTCCACATGAGATTTGGATTTGGTGGCAAGGCAATATCATGTTTTGTCTTATATTCTATAAATGATAGAAATTGAGACAATAGAGACAAACATGACAAATTGTCAATTTTCAAATCTTTATGGTTTTCTTTTACTAAACAAGTTTTTGTGAAAAAATTACTCATCTTCAGATATCAGGACTTTTTTTAAATTAATAACCAAACAGAATTTTTAATACTTGCAAGTACTTAAATTCAACACTTTAAGTTTTCGGCACTTAAATTAAGTTTCAAACCTTATTTTTCAGTTTATCAAACAATACCTTAGTTGTCCTTTCATTATCATGAGTTACAGTCAATTAACTGATAAACGTGGCTTTTCAAGCGTATGGTTAGCTAAAATAGAGGTGGATGTAGAGCTTAAGTGAGCGCTCTAATATTTCAAGCAGCATGCCTTTCTTGAGCTTTTTATCTGATCCATGTCCTAACATAACATGGGGTGATACTCATGAATGGATTCGTGAATGTAACATGTACATCAACATGGTGGCTCACACAGTCTGACGCCTGCATGAACAGCTTTGATACTTCGTAATGTGAATGGCCTCTATTCATAGATAGAGAAGAAAAATAACGTCACCCAATGAAAAGTACCATTAGAGATAGGGTGCCATTAAGGATAGGGTGCATTTAAAGTCACGGTTATAGTTATTAACCAGAGGTGAAGATGGGTCAAGACCTGACGGAGTTCTGCCAAATCTTGATTTTTGGCACACATTAATGTATGTGTTATATGGAAGCGGATTGGGTAGTGAGTAACTCCGCACGCTTACTCTGTGGGGCTACCGTGATTTAAGTATTTTATCTACTCCGTCCATCCATCTTAACAGAAAATTTTAGGTATGGTGCCAAAAAATGAAGCATATCAAAATCTAAAGTGGACCACACCAGAGGAAAAGTATGAACTGAATGTCTACCATTGAATAATTCTCGGAGTACACACAAGTTTTGGATCAAGCTGATATTTGTATTTTCCCTTCATCTCATATCATGTGATATCATGAGCAGGTTGGATGACAAATAAACATCACCGTGGGGCCTAGGAAGGTTTCAACAGTAGAAATCATTATTCCCACTGTTTCTGTGGTATGGTACACTTGAGATTTGGATATGCTTAAATTTTGGGCTCAACCCCTAAAATGAGCTGAAAAAACATATGGACGGAATAGATAAAGCACATACATTCTAGGTGGGCCCAACAAAGTTTATGCAATCCGATTCCGTGTTGTATATCCAAGCTGCCGTCCATTTTGCAGGGGCCCAAAATTGAAGCCGATCCAAATATCCCGGTGCCACAAGAAAACGTGGTGATGGACCATTAAAAACTTCATGCGGGCTACAAAAGTTTTGGATCAAGCTGATGTGTGTATTTTCCCCTTCATCGTGGGACTCTATCAAGAGCTTGGATGGCAAATAAGCATTATGGTGGGTCCTAGAAACTTTTTAATGGTAGTCTTTTACCACCATGGTTTCCTATTGTGTGGTCCACTTGAGATTTAGATCAACTTCATGTCCATGCACTAAAGTAAGCTCTCAAAAAGGATGAAAGGTGTGGATATACAACACATACATCAAGGTGAGCCCCATGATTAAGAACTGGTGGAACTTGGCCATGTCTGATCTGACTGGATCCGAGCCCATTAAACGGAAGCGGATTAGCTGGTGAACCCTACACCACCGACTTGGCTGGTGTATTGACGTCCGCAAGTTCTGTGGGCCCCACCAAGAGGTATGTGTTATATTCAAATCGTCTAATCATTTTTCGGGGTCGTTGTCAGGATTTACACAAAAAATGAGATGGATTCAAATCTCAAGTGGAACACATTTGCAGAAAGCAGTGGAGATTGTCTGTCTGCCATTGAAATCTTTTTGGCGGTCACAAAAGTCTTTGATCAATCTGATATTTATTGTTAGCCTTCATCCAGGTCGTTGTGACCTTATGAACAGTTTGGATGGCAAGTAAACATCATTGTGGGGCCCTGAGAACCTTTTCCTTTTTTGGACCGTTCGTGCAATTACGGTGCTCGAGGACTGACACCGTCCTCTGCGTACTCCACGTACCCAGCAAGGTTGCTGGTGCTGGGTTCACCAGCCAATCCGCTTCCCCATTAAACACGGAGTGGATTAGGGGTTGCTCGGGTAACATATTAGTCAGGTGCTTCATTCACTCTGGGCCCACCTCGATGTATGTGTTGTATATCCACACGGTCCATCGGTGTCTCCAACTCATTTCAGGGCCTGTTGTAAAAAATGAAGCAGTTCTAAGTCTCAAATAGATCACACCACGGGAAGTACTTTGCGTCCGTACCTAGTTGGGCCCTACCCGATGGACGATCCTTGAATCCCGCGCACACATTTCAGTGGAATCCCCTCGCGCAAATCGCCTGCATACGCTTTCCTTCCCATCCCCAAATCCCAAATTCCATCCTTTCCCACAAACAAACCGTTCCGAGTTTCCAATCAATCTAACACTTTTTTTCCTCTTCAATCCTTCTACTCGAATCAAAAGAAAGGGTGCAAAAAAAAAAAAAAAAAACCCTAGCCAGAACCCTTCTCCTCTCTCTCTCACATGTACCAATTCGAGAGAGAGAGAGAATCCGTTGTGCATTGAGAAATGCCTTTGAATCTCCGTTGTCCATAGAGTCCATATGCGGATGACTTTGATTTCGACGTCGTAACTAGCAAGCATGGGTCTGCTTTCTAGTGGCTTTACAGTGAAGAGAGAAGTCAATGATGGAATTTTCCCTAATGTCCCTCCGGGGTTTTCGGCTGCCGATTCGATTCCGGCTACAATCAAGTGCGAAGTTGATTGTAATGGTGAATCTGCAGTGGATGACATCGATCATCTTTCGTTGAAGGAACGGATGAGATTGTTGCTTGCTGGTGGGCCGTCTGGTTCATCGTCGGGTAGTGAGTTGAGCGGAAGAGTTCCAACGTTAGTAGTTGGTTTTGATGATTAAAAAAAAAAAGAAAAAAAGAATTGTTCTGTTTTTAAATCTTTTGTGTTGTGTAGTGAAATGGATGGAGTTGATTTTAGTAACTCATATGAGGTTTGATCGCAGGTATTGCGTTGATGCGGCCTTTACAGAAGAAGCTCGCCCTTCAAAGGTATATATGCGAAAAGTCATTACTTTGTATGATATGCTTTTGATTAGTTTTGGAAAAATATTGTACAAAATCCTAGTTGCATTGGGGGCTTGGCGCCTGCATTTCTTGCTGGTGGGGTCCACCCTTTGACGGTCTAAATGGCTCATCTGGTGGGGCCCACTATGGATGACCGTTGCTGTAAAGCGCAGCCCCATTGGATTTTCCTATCCTTCTTTCTCCATTGTCCAACATCACAGTTTCATGCATTTTTCTTATTCCTCTTTTGCATGCTGTTGTTATGAATTTTCCCTTTTCCTCCTTTTCTTTTTGGTTCCTTGATCGTGCGTGCCACTGTCTTCCTGGGGGCCCATGGGAAATCGGCTTTTCTCTAGGCAGTTTGGGCCATCCAATCGATTGGCCCACCCTTGTGTTGATCGGGCCCCTGACCTGCCAAAAATTTGTAAAGCGGGGCCCAACAGATCTGGACTGTTTGAACTGATCAGAGCCCGTCCCTGTGCAATTAGAGTCCCCAATCTGATGAGAAATGGGCCATATGGGCTTCAGAGATCAGAGTGTGTCATGCGGGGCCCATTGGACTTCAGACAACTTAGTGTGGAGCCCATATGGTAGTTTGGGCTGTCTAGATCGATCAGGGCCCACCCTTATGCTGATTGGGTCCCTGACTTGCCAAAAGTTTGTGAAGTGGGACGCAGCTGATCTGGAATGTTCAAACCCATCAGGCCCCACCCCTGTGATGGATTTTGCGATAGCTTTAGACCATCGCAAATACCCATTCATAGATTGGGCCCTATCATGGATCACATATTTTATAAAAAAAAGATACCTATCAACATTTCAATCTGTTGTTGCTGATTTCTGAACAACGGACGAGGTGGATGAAAGACCACCTAGGATTGATGCGTGTCGCTGATATCTTGCTGGTGAGCTGGTTGGATCTGAAAGATAAATCCTGCACAACACAAGGAAGGTTAAGAGAGTGGCCTAAATAGAGTTTTGCGTACCTTTGAATGGGGATGGAGGTCCCTCCTTATAGACCATCGGATAAGAATCATGGGCCACAATCTTGGGAGTGAGACTTGTTAGGCGGTGTGATTCCCGCAGACGGAGATCACGCTGGTAACGGCTTAAAGACGTGTCTCTAGTAACGGCTAGAGATGTGTTTGTCTTCTTCGGATCCGTTTCCTGGACTCTTGCCCGTATTTATGTTGGTTGCAGTTCAGGTTGGTCTGGCTTTGTGAAGGCTCGAGGCCGAGCGCTGGGCTCATCAGCCGTGTTAGTAGAGCAACTGAGTTCAGGTTGCTTTGATATATCCAAAATGCCCTTTGTGAGGACTGATATGTTGTCACGTCGACTCAGGTCCTTATGGTAGGCGTCCCGCGCCTCCCTTCGGTATGCGAGCTCATATAGTCCTCGGATCAGGTCCTTATGGTAGGTGCCCTGTGCCTACCTTCAGTATGCGAGCTCATATATAGTCTTCAGATCTAGTCCTTGGATCAGGTCCTCCGCTCTCTCACACTTACGATCGAGCGCCTTGCGCCTACCTTCAATTTCTGAGCACGTGGACCTGTACCTCGGCCTGTGGGCCTATGGATTTATGGGCTTTCCTTGGGCCCTAAGGTCACCTCGGATTTACCCATAACAGTAGCCAGAGTCTGGCTCGAGAGCAAGACTGAGTAGAATAGCCGACCTTAATCCTCTTCTAATTGAGGCCTAGAGCTGAGACCTAGGGTTTTTTTTTTTTTTTTTAATGATGCTCTTTCTGAAGCGTTTTCATTCTTTACCTGTTTGCCTATCACTTGTGCATCTGCATTACTTTTTGCATTTACTTACGCATCGTGGCGTTGCGATGTCTAATGACTTTTATGTCTCATGACTCTCATCCCCCCCCCCTCCCCTCTCCCTCCCCCCCCCTCCCCCCCCACTCCGAGGCTGAGCAGAGTTCTGTTCGGTTTCGGGGAGTACAATTTTATTTGGCGTATTGGTACAAGGACCTTTTCGCCTGAGCTGACCTGACATAAGGTCTTAGTTGCCTTTTAGGTTTCTGCCTCTTAGGCTAGGGTGCATCTTAGAGCGCATTGTTAGCGGGAATGGCCTTATTCGACCTCCTCCCTTTTGTCACTGGATGCCTAACTCTAGGCCTTGGCCCTGTTTGGCCTTCCTTTGTGAAAACTAAGCAGAATTTTTGAAATCGACTTGTATTTATTGATTAGATCAACTTACAAGAATTTCCACCATGTATATATAGGCGATTGGTCGACTTTGTAGATGTTCTGGAGACAAGCTGAGGGGTTTCTGGATAATAGACCTTCAAACGTTTAGCGTTCCAAGGGTGAGGGAGAGACTGACCTTCCATATCCTTGAGTCAGTAAGTGCCTGGCCAAGGTGAATTAATGACTTGGTACGGGCCTTCCTAGTTCGGCCTAAGTGTTTTCAAGATCTTTTCCTTCGTCTCCTTAGAAACCTTTCATAGGACAAGGTCTCCTGCTTTGAACCTCCTCTGTTTGACCCTGGAATTGTAGTACCTTGCGACCCTTTGCTAATAGGCCGCTACCTTCAAGCGGGAGGTCTCCCTGACTTCTTCCAATAGATCGAGGCCGAGTCATAGCTGCCTTTCATTAGCTTTCGGCTGGAAGTCTTGAGTTCGGTAAGAGGGCATCCCAATATTGTCAAAAGTGATCGCATAATCGCATAATGCCACCTATAGATCGCATAATTGCATATGCCATCGCTTACTTTCCATTTTTTTCAATTTTTTATTTTATTTTTTTCAAAAAAAAAAAGTTGTGCGATCGCTTATGCGATCGTGTGCATAAGCGATCACACAGGATCACTTATGTCATGTGACAACATTGGGGCATCCCAACTTTGACTGGGACAATAGCCTTGGCCCCATAAGTAAGATTGAACGGTGTCTCGCCTGTTATTGACCGAGCTGTAATCCGGTATGCCCAGAGTACGTTAGGGAGTTCCTTGGCCCAAGCCCCCTTACCTTAATGATTTTGTTCACGGCCTCAACTTGACCATTGGCTTGCGGGTGGTGAGGCGAGGAGTTGTTCTGGATTCCGAGCTTCTGGCAAAACTCTCGGAACTTAGCGTTGTCGAATTGACGGCCGTTGTCCGTGATGATCGTATGAGGGATCTCGAACCGACATATTATCGATCTCCAGATGAAATTCGTTGTCTTCTTTTTCATGATCGTGGCCAACGGCTCGGTCTCAACCCATTTGGTGAAGTAGTCAATAGCGACGATCACGTATTGTGTCTAACCCCTACCCTTTGGGAGAGGGCCAATGATGTCCACCCCATATTGCGCGAACGGCCAAGGGCCGGTCATGGAGGTGAGTTCTTCTGGTGGCAGATGAGGCATTGGAGCGAATCTTTGGCAGTTGTCGCACACTTTAACGAGCTCCTGGGTGTCTTCTTTATGGTCAGCCAGTAATACCCCCACCAAAGCACCTTATGGGCAAGAGCTCGTCTACCGAAGTGATTATCGCAGCAACCATTGTGAATATCTCTGAGTACGTATTCGGCCCTGTCTAGCCGCAGGCATTGCAAACACGGGAGCGAGAACCCTTTCTTGTAGAGCGTATCTCCGATCATGGCGTACCGAGCAGACCTGTACCTTATTTTTCGAGTTTCCTTCTTGTCATCAAGCAGCTCTCCATGTCGTAGATATCAGACAAGGTGTCCCGTAGCGGTATCGATGGGCGTAACGGTGCCCACCGTTTCCGATACGGATACGGGCGGTATCGGCCGATACGGCCCCCGTAACGGTCCAATTTTTTTTTTTTTTTGCCAAAAAATTCTAAAAAAATATGGATTAAATCCAGAAAATTCCAAACATCCCAAATATGCATTCATTTATAATTTTGAACATGTTTATGGTGGTGAAGCGGTCTACTCTTTGGTGAGAAAGCTGTATCGGGCTGTCTGATGAATTTATGAAGTTGATAACCTGGAATTAACGACAAAACTTATAAATTCAAATTTCTAACTGTCTATTATAAGTAACACATATTATCCAACCTTTAAACCAGAATTTTTTTTGAAAAAAATTAATTTCCTTAATTTTGAAAATTATTCCGAAATTAATCTGAAATTGATGCAACTATTGTTTAAATTGATTCCCTAATATATACAAATGTAACAAGACATTAATGTAAACACAACCAATGCATTGACAAAGTAAAACAAGCAAGAGAGTTGAGAAATATTCTAGTTTTGACTGAATGAGTATCCTCCAATGCAGTTTTGACTATTGAACTTCAACGCAATGCAAGCTATCCTATATGACCTAGATCTATATAAGGATTCAATAAAATCTAGAAAATAACTAACTGGACTCAACAAACTATGACCCCTACGCAGAGCTGGAAAGTGGGTCGAGCTGTGCGGTCAGCTCGCCGGGGGTGCAGGGGGCAGCGCGCCCCTGCCCGGGGTTCGGGGCGGAGCGCCCGAAAGCCCAACGGTTTTTTTTTTTAGGGAGGAGAAACTAGAAGAAAATCGAAAAAAAAGTCATTTTTTTCTACAAAATGGGGACTCTTGTGTGTCTAACCAATATAGTAAAATAAGCCGATCTGCAAACACTGGTTTTTAGCAAAAGAATAGATTAGAAAAGAAATGGGAGAAGAAAAGTGTGAAAAAATAACAAAACATCAGATTTATATTAAAAAAAAAAATCTGTTTTCCGACCGTTACGGGGGGCGTAACGGCCATTTTGAGGCGTAACAGCCGTTACGCCCCCCGTAACGGCCGTTACGGGCCAAAAATTTGGGGGTCCCCGTTTTGGAACCCGTATCGCGTAATGGCTTCGGCCGTTTCCATTACGTATCGGCCGATACGGCCGATACGTAACCGTTTTGGCCTACCTTGATATCAGATGATCGGGTCTATCCAGGTCGGCTCGGTGTTGACGGGGAGCATTTCCTTCGGTTCTTCTTGGGCAATGCTTCGCCGAGGGAGGAACTCGATGGGGATAGTCTTTGTGAGGTCGTCGTCGGCCGTGGATGCTAGCTTAGTCAGGAATCTGCATTTGTATTCTCTGTCCTCGGGACTTGTACGATCTCGTAACGCTCGAAGAGTCTGAGAAGTTCTTGGGCCTTTGCTAAATAGGCGATCATTTTCTTCCCCTTCGCCTGATACTCGGTGGTCACCTGTTTGACCACCAACTGTGAATCCCCGTGCACCCTCAACCTCCAGACTCCTATTGCTGAGGTGAGTCGGAGTCCGGCCAGGAGGGCCTCGTATTCAGCTTCATTGTTCGAAGCTTGAAAACCGAACCTTAGGGTGTACTGAACCTTAACCCCGTCCGGAGAGGTCAAGATAAGACCTGCTTCGCTGCCTTGTGAGTTGGAGGAGTCGTCGACGTGCAAGGACCACATCGGTCACAGTGAGCTCTCTTCAGATGTACCTCCAACTTGTTATATCTCCATTGGTAGAACTTCTGTCGAAACTTGTCCGTTTGGTGAGCCTTGGGCACCTGACGAGCCACGGCTTGCCCTTTGATGGCAATGCGTGGTCGGTATTGGATGTCGAATTCTTCGAGCTCGATAGCCCATTTTGTGAGCCAACCAGATGTCTCTGGCTTTTGTAAGACTTGACGTAGCGGTTGATCTGCTAGCACCGCTATCAGATGTGCTTGAAAGTAAGGCCTTAGTTGCTTAGCCGAGGTGACTAGGGCTAAAGCCAACTTCTTGATACATGGATACCTTGTTTCCACATCGAGCAGGGCCTTGCTTACGTAGTAAACCGGTCGTTGTGTGCCTTCATCATCTCGTATCAGAGCCGAGCTGACCGCTGAAGGTGAGACCGCCAAATACAGTAACAGCTCTTCGCCTGGTGCAGGCTTGGACATCAATGGCGGCGATCCGAGGTATGCCTTGAGTTCCTGGAAGGCCTGCTTGCAGTCTTCCGTCCATGTAATCTCCTTGCTCCCTCGCAGCTGTTTGAAGAAAGGGAGACATTTGTCTGTTGCCCTAGAGACGAATCTGTTGAGAGCTGCGACTCGACCAGTGAGGTGCTGGATCTCATTTATAGTAGTGGGCGAGCTCATCTTGATCAAGGCTCGGATCTTTTCTGGATTCGATTCAATTCCTCGTTGATATACCATGAATCTGAGGAACTTCCTCGAGCTGACTCCGAATGCGCACTTGCTCGGGTTGAGCTTCATCTGGTACTTTCTCAGAATTCCAAACATGTCTCGAAGGTCTTCAATGTGGTTTTCCAACCTAACACTCTTGATGAGCATGTCGTCCACATAGACTTCCATCATTTTGCCGATCTGGTCCGCAAACATGCGGTTGACCAACCACTGATAAGTAGCCCCTTCGTTCTTTAATCAGAAGGGCATAACTCTGTAACAGTAGAGGCCCCGATCTGCGATGAAGGCCATCTTATGTTTATTTAGAGAATGCATCCGAATCTGATTGTGTTCGGAATATGCGTCCATGAAACTAAGGAGCGCGTAACCCGAGTGACGTCGACAAGTTGATCTATGTGGGGAAGAGGGAAACTATCTTTTGGGCAGGCCTTGCTGAGATCAATGTAGTCCACATAGACTTGCCATTTCCTGTTAGCTTTCTTGACTAGCACAACATTGGTGAGCCAATCTAGATACTTGACCTCTTCAATAAAGCCAGCCTGAAGTAATTTGTCGACCTCTTCATTGATCGCGACGTACCTCTCGGAGTTGAAGGGGCGTCGCTTTTGTCGAACGAGCTTATGTGCTAGGTTGACATTCAAGCGGTGGACCATGACTTTCGGGCTAATCCCTGGCATGTCCTGATGCAGCCAATCGAACACATCAGCGTGTTCCTTCAAGAGAGCACCGAACTCTTCACGGAGCCCAGGGTGAAGTTGTGATCCGATCCGAACCACTTTTGTTGGGTCGTTGTCTATGACCGGGATGGCGAGTAAGTCCTCGGCGGCCGAGCCTCTTTCTACAGATTCCTCCCTGGGATCCAAAGAGGTGGTACGTGTGACGGTGGAGACCCGGCTCTTGCCTTGGAGGGACATCTCGTAGCAGCATCGGGCTTCTTGTTAATCACCCTTGACCACTCAATGCCCTCTTCGGTTGGGAACTTCATCGACAAATGGTAGATGAAGATCACGACCTTGAGCACTCTGAGGGAGGGTCAGACTGACGGCGTTGTTAGACCAACGGCGTATCGACCACGAGGAAGTCCACCATTAATAGCACTTGATTGGGCTCCTCCCTTGCGGTGACTGGGAGGGTGATCCTCCACGTAGGCATTATGTTATCCCTTGTGAAGCCGATCAGGGGAGTCTTAATAGGCTGAAGCTGAGACCTTTCAATCTTCATCTTCTCAAATACTGAAGCGTATAGGATATAGACAGAGCTCCTTGTGTCGACTAGCATTCTGAATTTATTTTTTATTGGCGACCACCATATTTACTACTAGTGAGTCGTCGTGGGGATGGATAATCCCCTTTGCATCCTCCTCGGTGAAGGTGATCAGACATGAGTTGGCCTTAGGCATCTTGGCAGGTCAGCTCGTGATGTTGACTGAGTGTCCTGCTCTAGACGTCCGGGCTTGGCGGGTGTAGGCCTTTCGGGTGTTGTTAGAATCCCCTCCAGTGGGTCCGCCGATGATTGTGTGGATCTCCCCAACTGGGTCGTTATTTATTTGCTCCTTCAGATGTTCTATACGAGCTGTTGCCCTCTGGTCATCCTGACACTGGGCGACGAACTCCCGTAGAAAACCCTGTTGAATGGGGGTTTCAATTTGTTGCTTCAGGTTGAAGCAATTGGCCGTGTTGTGGCCGTGATCTTTATAGAAGAGGCAGTACTTCGACTTGCTTCTTCGGTTAGGATCGATTTTGATCTTTCTGGGTCGATTGAACATTCGTTTGTCCTTTACGACAATGTATACCTGCTCGACAGGCGTGTTCAGAGGTGTGTAGCGTTCGAAACGATTGTGGCTGAGGCTTTGGGTCCTCGCGGCATGTTGCCTTGGTTGGACGAGCCTCAGTCGTCCTTTCATCGCTTGGAGCTGGAGTCTTCTTTTGAATCTCTCCTCTTCGATGAGGACCTGTGAGCACTGACCATCTCTTCAGCATTAATGTGTTTTTGTTCTCGGTCCATAAATTCGGCCACGGACTGAGGGGGGTCCTGGCCGACCGACCAGAGAAACGTTCTATCCCTCAGTCCTTCGATCATTGTATGCAACATTACCTCCTGTGATAAATTTTCGACTTGGACCGCCTCGGCATTGAGTCGAGCGAGGTAGTCCTTTAGGGACCCATCGTCCCTCTGTCTGACCGCAGCAAGGTGCATGAAATGCTTCCTTGGGTTCGTGCTTCTAATGAACTGAGTTGCGAAGGCCCGACTGAGCTGTGTGGACGAGCTAATGGACCTCGACTTCATGTTGCGAAACCATTTCCACGCTGAATTTGTCAATGATAAAAGGAAAGCCTTGCACATGAGGTTGCTGTTAGCACCGAGGAGCTCCATTTGGACACGGAGACCTGGCTCTTACCTCGGAGGGACATCTCGTAGTAGCGTCAGGCTTTTTACTGATCACCCCAGACCACTCCGATGCCCTCTTCGGTTGGGCCTTGAGTGCTCTGAGGGATGATGACATTGTAGATTGACGGCGTATCGACCACGAGGAAGTCCACCATTAATAGCACTTGATTGGGCTCCTCTCTTTCGGTGACTGGGAGGGTGGGGTGATCCTCCCCTCAAGCATTATGCTATCCCCTGTGATGCCGATCAGGGGAGTCTTAACAGGCTGAAGCCGAGACCTATCAATCTTCATCTTCTCAAATGCTGAAGCGTACATGATATCGACAGAGCTCCCTGTGTCGACTAGCATTCTGAATATTTTTTTATTGGTGACATGTTAAAACTGAAAATGCTACAAGGACATTTTCTGTGTATTGTTGCTCTGGGGATTCTGAGTATTAGAAACACTCATAGACAATCATAAGCATTCAAAAGTATATGAGAGAGATATCGCAAGTTGAATTTTATTCCAGAGATTTTGAGATTTTGTACATTTCAGGCCGTGATATGGCGCGAGCCCTTAATTACATTGAATGATCGATGACCTTTGATTAAAAGGCAAAAGATGAAGTCAACGGGGACCATGGTCTTTTAGTTTGCGGCCATAGTGACTGATGTCATTTTGTTAGGGACTGCACCATCTTTTAGTACAGGTCAGATGCCTATGTCCCCATGTTTTGTCGAAAATCTGGGCCGAGATTGCTAGGGTTCTTAACTGAGGGGTACGACTTTGGGCCCGCGCTCGTTATTTTGAAAGTGTGACCTCGGGAAGACCAATCTGCAGTTGTATGTACCTGAGCAACCCAATCGGCAGATGCAGTTTTGGATGGGTAGGACATCGACTGGTTTCGAGATAGCACTCCGTAGCAAGTATTGTGTAATAGTTTGGAACTCTTTGGTGTTGTTTCTATTGGTGACCGTAGTCCTGTTTGTTTAGTTCGGACCTCAATTCGGGTCATATCGTAATAATAATACATGAAGTAAAGGAACATTTATGTAACTCTGGATGTTAGCAGCCTCTCTTCGGAAACCTCCTGTGTTCATCATACTAGACTGGATTGGCCTCTGAAAGCCCTCTTTTCCCGTCATTGATTGTCTCGGGATGACCGTTCAACTATATTGCAACTTCCAGAATACTTATATTGCATAAAATCAGTCAAAATGGGGTTCAGCGCACCCGAAACATGAAGTATGAAATTTGTTGAATTTTCGGGTGCACTCCCCTGTTTCACGGGTGTACTGGGAGTATTCATGCTGGAAATAACGAAGTTCTGAAATTTGCTGAATTTATGGGTGCACTCCCGTATCCCACGGGTGCGCTGGAACTATTAATGCTAAAAAATAACTAAATTCTGGAATTTGCTGAATTTATGGGTCGCTCCTGTATTCTGCGGGTGCGCTGGAACTATTCATGCTAAAAAATAACTGAGTTATGGAATTTGCTAAAAAATAACTAATTTCTAGAATTTGCTGAATTTATAGGTGCGCTCCCGTATTCCGCGGGTGCACTGAAACTATTCATGCTGAAAAATAACTTAGTTCTGAAATTTGCTGAATTTATGGGTGCGCTCCCATATTCCGCGGATGCACTGGAATTATTCATGTTGAAAAATAAAAAAGTTTTGGAATTTGTTGAATTTACGGGTGCACTCCCGTATTCCGCAGGTGCGCTAGAACTATTCATGTTGAAAAATAACTAAGTTTTGGAATTTGCTGAATTTATGGGTGCACTCCTGTATTCCGTGGGTGCGCTGGGATACTTAGGTGATTTTAAAAACCAGTCCTGGGACTCGTGGGTTTAGGCCAGACCTGCGGTGATCGGAAAAGGGTTTTCGATAGGCGATTTCCGATGAGGGTTCCAGCGAGGAATCGGAATACCCAGAGGATAATCTCTCTCTCTCTCTCTCTCTCTCTCTCTCTCTCTCTCTAAAAAAACGTACAAATGAATAGTGCGGAGGGGTATTTATACTCGAAAATCCTGGAAAGACGAATAATCAGCGGATGCCACGTGGAGCGCACCCGTGAATTTGTTTAAAATGGGTGAAGCACACCCTAAAAATGGTTGTCGCACCTTTGAAATTACAGAAAAGGCAAGTCTAAAAAATCTTGAATTTTCGGGTGTACTCCCTGATTTCGCGGGTGTCTGGATCTCTTTGACGGTGTGCTAACTAAGTTCTGAATTCTGTATTTTCCGGGTGCGCTACCTGATTCCATGGGTGCGTTGGTGCACTCTGACATTGTGCTGGATGTCTGTTAATGCAGATTTCACTTGGTCCCGAATTTTGCAATTTTTTGGTGCACTCCCTGACTCCGTGGGTGCGCTGGCGGATTGTGTTTTTCATCATTTTAAATGGTCGTCTTAAATCTTTGATTTGTGGGGCCCGCTTGGTGATATATGTCCATACACTGGCTCTAGTAATCTATGCTTGTGGCCACGACCTTATTTTGAGGTGATTTGATCATCATGAGTGGTGGGGTCCACTAAAAGTTCAATTTTATCCCCAAGTAAGGTCTGGCACACCGACAAATTTGGCTTAAATTTGTGGATGCGCTGCCCTATTTCGTAGGTGCGCTAGGCAGTTTTGGCCTGAAAGAGACTTCTGAATTTATGCTGAATTTCCATGTGCGCTGCCTGAATCCGCGGGTGCGCTGGCACCGTAGTAGACTTGTGTTTTTCATGGTTTTTCAGTCGAGTGGGGAGTCATTTTGTGGGTGCTCTCCGGTGCCCTTTCGTGGATCTTTTGATTCAATTAAAGGGATGTGCTGGGTCTGCTGTGCATGAAATTTTGCTTTGATAACCTCACCATTTTGGGACCCCAACAGATGCCTCTTCGGTGCGTTGTGGCGGATGCGCAACCAGCCAACCATTTGGCTCAGTGCACTGGAATTTTGGGTTCGACTATAAACACAGGAGTTCACTCTCATTTCCACATCTCACGGCCCGTTATTGTGCGTCACTGGTCTCGCCAGCGCACCGTTTTATTCGCCAGCGCACCCATTTTTAACCGTGCGCATCGTTTTATTGGAGGTGACTTGGGATCTTGATTTTGCTCGTCATGGACGATGCTAGCGCACCCAATTTCCAGACTTGGGCGAATTACTTGGTTTTGTAGGTGCGCTGGTGCCAGCTCACCTTCTTTTCGGACTTGGTTTTGAAACACATGATTTCCGGACTTGGTTTCTCGAATTTTCGGGTGCGCCAGGGTCAAAGCACCTTGCCTCCGGACATAGTGAAAACATGTGATTTTGCAGGTGCGCCAGGGTCCGTGCACCCTGCTTCCGGACTTGGTGTATCTCACGAATTTTCGGGTGCGCCAAGGTTAGCGCACCCTGCCTCCAGACTTAGAAAATTTTGACTATTTTGTCTCACTTGGCCCACTTCCTCCTCATTTGAAGAAATAACCATGGTTAGGGCATGTTTTGCCTTGGATACGAATACCTGTCACTATGGGGTATACGGGGCAAGACACATCCCCTTTCTTCGATTTCTGGGCAAACGATTGCGTTCTTAGCGATGTGTTCGGCCCAGTGCACCCTACTTCATGCCCTTGCCATAATTTGGCACTTTTGGATGCATTGGGCCTATCACACCCTCTCCGCGATTCGATTAACTTCTTTCAATGCTGTCGGAGATTAGAGGTGTGCTCTGCCAAGTGCATCTCAATCGAGACTTAATTTGCCAAGTGCATCTCAATCGAGACTTAATTTAGGTTTACTTGCATTCATCTTTCATTGTATGATGCTTCGTTTGAACTTTTTGTGATTCCTTTGCAGATGGTTGGAGGTTCTTCCAAGGCTGGTCCTTCAGGTTTCTCGTCCTCCTCGCGCAAGCGCAAGCGAGCTGCACCTAAGAGAACTGGGAAACCGTCAGAACAGAATCCCCAATGGTTCCACCCGACAGAGACCTTCGACTTCTACGAATGCATTTTGACGCTCCCACAATTCATACAACTGAAGATTCATTGCGACAGGGTTGTGCCAGCCGCCCAGCCTGGAGGCACGCAAGAGGAATGGGATGCTTGGTATGCTTCGCTAACTGGCCTTTAAACAGATCAGAGTGTGGGGTCGGAAGAAGGTGAAGCAAGCCCGTCTGCTCCCCGCTCGAATCAGTAAACGTGGCCACCCAAGATCGTCTGGCAAGGGTGCCAAGCAGGAGTATCTGGAGAAGCAAGCCCGCTCTAAGGCTGACAAAGTGAAGATCTCCTGGCCTTCGTGCAAGCTGACAATGACACCGCTGATGATACGAAATCCTTATACCAAGAAGTATATCCGATTCCTAAGAAGCTTTAAGAGGCACCGCTCGCTTCCGAGTATAAATCCTTCCGATGTGCGGCGTGCTAATTCTTTTTATGGCGTAGAAGTGTGGACCTCTATTCCAATGCCATTCATTAATTGTGCTTTGTATGAGAATGGCAACAAACAAATTGCAATAGGCCAGAAGGACATGATTTTCCTTGAGCCGAACCACGACCCTCATCAATCCTTCCCGAAAGCACTACTTTGAGACTCTCTGCCAGAGATTTTACTATCTACAAGATACACAAGTGTGGCGACCGGGTGCCTTTTGTACCCGAGGACATCTTGGGGCCCGTCCCGGTTATGAGGTATGGGCGAATCGTATCCTGGAGCAGCACGAGGATACATTCAGGGAGGTCGGCCTTTTCAAGGCGATCCAGGCGACGTCGAGCCACTTCCATTGCGAGCCCTGGGTCTTCAAGGGGTTCCTAAATCACTGGTGTTCCATCACCAATTCTTTCCACCTACCATGTGGAGAGATGAGCATCTCTTTGTGGGATCTGAATCGTATCGCTGGGCTTCCGGTTTGGGGGAGAATCTATGACGAATGGTTCCCCTGCGATATCAAGATGTCTCGAGTGAAGAAGAGCACAGGAGAAGGCTTCTATTCTGAGGCCGATTATGAATTATTTGTTGAACTCCCGCAATTTATTGGTGTCAAAGACAAGTTACTTTTGAGGATTGGCTGGTCTACTTTAGCCACAGCTTAGAGTAGGTCTCTTGACTTGAATTGCAACTTCATGTTTTATTTCACCTTCCTTTCTGTTGATGATACTTTTTCTTCTTTCAGATTGAATTATGACGAGTATGATAGAGGTCGCGGTGACAAGGGCCTCTTGGAGGCTAGGATGAAGGAACGGTTTCCCAATCTGAACAAGCTGTCTCCAACCTGTGAGCTAGTCGGTTTTCTGGCCTACAACTGGCTGAGCTCTGTAGCCCTACCGAGTTCCAAGCAAGCGGATGGTGTGAGAATTTCCTGCTTCGTCGTTGTAGGAGGCTTGGCAAATGGTCATAGCTACGCACTAGCTCCAGCAATCCTGTGCTCCATTTATAGAGCCTTCAGGTATGTTATCAGTATTAAGGATTGCGCTTCATTTGGCATGGATTCTGCCTATTATGGCTGGCACTACTTAGCTGGATGGCTAGGGGTGTATTTTCCTTAGGTATACGACATCAAATCCAGGGATTGTATCCAGAAAGGACTTGTCCCGCTACACTTCTTCCAGAAACGGAAAATGGTCGGACAAAACTTGACGACCATGATGGAGAAGATTGCCAAATACGATGTGATAGATTTCTTCCACTTCCCCGGCACCAGGAATGTTGATCCCCAACTGCTTGAAGATGACAACGAAAGCTTGGACCCCTATGAATGCTCTTTCCTTGTATTGATTCGCCCAGCGTCCCTCCCTCTGCGAGAAGGCCTGGAATTCTGGAGAGAGCCGTACTACCCAAATCATTTTGCTCGGCAATTCGGTTATGATCAAGGGGTACCGAAAACACTAGAGCTGGTGACGCACGAGCAGCGAGCGTATGGTACCGGGCTTGTCCATTGGAAGTGGATGTGGCGCCAGCTTTTGCTTATCAGGATAGGCTGTAAGTTTATCGTTCCTGGCACAGAATATGTTCCCGGAGCCACGTATGGGTTGATGTGGTGGTGGGCTCACTAGTACACTTTGATCCCGAATCGTGGCTTTGTAACCGATCCCGTCTTTGTAACGCCCCTAATCTTCAATCCCTTTCCTGCTAACGGGCTCAGGTACGTGGTAGAACATCTCCACTAGCCTTCTCTTCCCGGCATGTTGAAGATTGCAACCTCTTTGAATGCGGTAATCGACCACGAGAAGTCTGAGCATACACTCGAGGGTTGGTTAGCCTATGGGCAGAGGCAGATAACGCAGGAAGATCCCGACCCGCCACTCCTTGGCCCAGTGGCCGAGATGGGAGAAGACAACGAAGGAGGTGTTGATGCTGATGACAACGACAAGGGTGATAACGGCGATGATGATAATGGTGATGATGGAGGTCTTGACGAAGGGGGCGATGAAGGCCACGATGATGGGGCAGATGCGAGAGCTAGCGATACTACAGTGGGAACCGTATCAACTGCCGGCCCGGGGAGCGATGAACAAGGTCCGGTGGGTTAGGGAAGCACGTCCTAGTGATCAGCCTCTGGGGATAACGACGACGAGATGCCTATAAGACGGACTGGGCCCCGCGTAAAGACTGCTCCTTGGCCCATCGTTCCTTTGGGTAGTAAACACTTAAAGGATATGCGACAATTATACAATGCCCAGAGAAGGTGCACACTAATCCCCGTGGATGAGGGTAACAAGGGGGGCGATGCGCCTGAGAACAGTGCTGTCGAGACGAGGGAAGAGGGAGAGATGAGCTCCCAAGCGAACCTTAGCGGGGGTAACAATGCCAGGGAGGATGACGACGGCGAGCCTCTTTATGATCAGTCAGTTCCTGAGGCAGACGTTGAGGGGGCTCTTGTTGACCTGGAGAGAGGAACGCAAGCTGACGAATCCCTGCCTTCCGCACTCCCTGAAGATGTTGCTGACACTCCTTGGGATCTTGTGCCTAAGACAACCGGTGTTCCCGAAGTGGAGGAGATCGTACCTCCCTCTGCCCCGTCGATGCCTGGGGAATGGGGATGTTATTGTTGCTGGTAACGTTTCGGATGATGTGATGGAGATCGCGACTGCTGGTGTGACGGAAGCAACACCCCTGCTGAGCCACTAGTGGCTGTAGTTGCTCCTGAAACCGTTGTTGTTTCTTCTCATAACTCCCTTGAGCCGGCGGTGGATAAGACTGCTGAGCCTGCCTCTGCTATTTTGCTAGCGCTTATTTCCTCAACTAGTGCATCGGCCGCCGATATTCCTGGAGCAGCTAGGTATACAACTATCTTTGCCATTTTCTGTGATTTTGTTTTCTGATATAAACTCTGGTGATATGTCATTGATCATCGTAATCCGTACCGATTGTAGCTTCTATCAAGGCTCCTACCCTTGTTGATCTTCCCGAATCTATGATATCCGCACTTCAGGGCATGTCTAGGATCCAGACGAGAATGCTGAGTACTCTGTTCGCATCTATTGCCAGCTCTCTAAAGAATGCCAACGAGTGGCCTTTGCTTGACATGGAAATGAAGGCGCTTGATGTCAATGCTGGATGGTTGGGTCTTGATGCTTCCATCATAAATAGGTGTGTAGCTTCATTCCAGGAGTCAGTCGCACGGACTAATGAGGCTAGACAGCTCAAGGTTGATCCTTCAATTGAGGCTAACCGCGACCAGCTACAAGCTTTGCTCCCAAGGCTCAAGGTAAGGAGACAATAGGAAGCTGTCGCGCTATAAAACCTGCAGGCCTCCCATGCTCTATGCCAAGAACGCGCGACTCGCATTGCAGAGATAGATGATGAAATTGGTCGGTTGCAAGCAGAGCGTGCCATTCTTCAGTTCGAAATGGCGCGGGCCAGAAATCAGATGCCTCATTTGCAGCTGGAGGTCGAGCAACGGAGTGCGGAACGCAGCGCGATGGAGGGTCAAGCGGCAGAATTATCACGGGAGATTCAAAGTGCTTTAAGACCCTGTCCAAACTTTAGCAAGGGTAGAAGCAATACAGAGAGCAACCCTGGAGTCGGTCGTGAGGCTAGTGGATCAATGTCTCCAGATTCTAAACCCATGAATCCACATTTATCTTTCTTTGTAATCGGTGCGAGGACCCTCTGTATTTTGTAACTTTATCATAGAATATTGAAATGGTGTTTGTGATATTTGTGTCAACGCTTGATTCATTCCAATTAATACTGCTACATCTTTCTTTTGCAAAGTTGTCGTGATAAATCGTCAGCACAAATCAGACCTTATTGGCGCGATAATGTGGATTAAAACATACTATTGAAGAGATGAAGTGAATATTAGGCAGTGCTAATTAAAATGCATTCACCGTGCTGTAGGATGATCTTTTAACGTGATAAATTATGACAACATGAAGCATTATGAGTGAACTTACGTCCCCCTTTTAGGACTAAACCGGGGTATTTAAAGATAAAATACTATAAGGTATTTTGGATGAATAAACATCCCTCGTTCAGGACTAGCTTGCATACTGCATGTAAAATGAAATAGAGTATTTTAAATGAATGAAAGTCCCCCGTTCAGGACTAAACTTGGCTACTGAACATAAAATGAAATAGGGTACTTTAAATGAGTGAATGTCCCCCGTTCAGGACTAGGATACTAAACGTAAAATGAAATGGTATCTTAAATGAATGAGCGTCCCACGTTCAGGACTAAACTTGGATACTGAACGTAAAATGAAACAGGGTATTTTAAATGAATGAATGTTCCCCGTTCAGGACTACCTTGTCCTATGGAGATTGAGTTTGTAGGGCTTTGATTCTAGGTACAGTTTGGAGCTGACCTTTTCTTCTCCTGGTTCCAAGGGCTCTTACAAGGCAATGTTTGGTACCGGGTACCTGCGCAAGCACACAAAACGAATCATTAGCGTTCGAATTGCAAACCTTTGCCACTCTTATTGTTTCATTTCATTCCTTGTATCATGTTTATTATAATTTCCCTCTAATGGGGCATTTACAAATCATAATGATGAACAAATGTCAGGTATAATATCTTTCAAGGAATCGATCGTTGACCAGGGAACTAATGCCTTGCCCTTTTGTAATATACAACTCGGTAAGCTCTGTTAGAGTAGACTTCATCGATGATGCATACCGGATCCCACTTCGGATGAAACTTACTCTTTGGACCTTGTGCTGGTGTCGGGCTTTTCATCATTAGTACTAAGTTGCCCTTCTTGAATGACCTGCCGTGAACTCGTTTGTCGTAGGTAGTTGAAATCTGCTTCTGATATGTCTCAAGTCTTTGCTGGGCGGCGAGCCTTTTCTCGTCCAAAGCGTCAAGCTCGGCCATTCTAACCTTAGCATTATGCTTGTAGAGACTCGATTTGAATTTCCATAGGAATTACGGCTTCTGTGCCGTACACTAGAGAATAAAGCGTGGCTCGAGTAGCTGTGCGATGAGTCGTTTGGTACGCCCATAAAGCTTTGAGCAACCGTTTGTCTCAGTCTCTCTTGTTTTCCAATATTGTTTTCTTTAGGATCTTTATGATTGTCTTATTAAAGGCTTCGGCAAGTCCATTTGCTAGAGGATAGTAAGGCGTCGAGTAGCAGTGCTCGATCTTAAAACTTCACACACAACTTGTCAATAGCAACATTCCTAAATGGTGTACTGTTGTCAGTGATGATTCGCTCGGGGATGCCGTGTCGAGACAGGATGCTGTGATGGATGAAACCTTCAACCTGTTTAGCTTTCACATTTTCAGGGGAATCGCTTCCGTCCATTTGGAGAAGTAGTCTATTGCGGCTAAGATGTATTGATGTCCTTGAGAAGAGGGCAGACTGATTGGTCCGATCACGTCCATGCCCCAGGCTGCAAAAGG
Organism: Liriodendron chinense; assembly: GCA_003013855.2. Taxonomy (NCBI): domain Eukaryota; kingdom Viridiplantae; phylum Streptophyta; class Magnoliopsida; order Magnoliales; family Magnoliaceae; genus Liriodendron; species Liriodendron chinense. Next base: position 5,102,228 of record ML058330.1, on the reverse strand, counting down.
CCAGGACATTATGGATTGGTGCAACTCCCCCGGTGGTGCATGTATGATGTCTGCGTGGATTTGACATTGATGACACCTCTTGACATATTTTGTAGCATCTTTCATCATTGTGGGCCAATAATAGCCCATGTGCCGCACGCGATGGTGTAGATTCTTGCCCCCTTGATGAGCGCCACATTCTCCCCCGTGCACCTCTTTCAGTATGTTGTGCGCCTCATCTTGATTTAAACATCGCAATAATACGCCTTCGTATAAATGTCGGTAGAGGACATCGTTCTGGAGTATGAAAGAGTCGGCGCATCTTCTAACTTGAGTACGAAGCTTGGGGTCTTCTAGTGAGAATCCGTACTTCAAATAATTGGCGAATGACCTCTGCCAGTCTTCCTCTTCCGTTATTTCGAAGCAACAAATAGGATTAGCGCTCGATCCCTCACTACGCAACGCAACCGTCAGTAGAATTCTCTTTTCTTCTATAGTTACTTGGAGTGGACTGCCCCTAGGGTTTGCTAGAGCGGCGGCTAGGTTAGCGAGTGCATCTGCTTGCACATTCTCCTGTCTTGGGATGTGTGAAACGCTGCTATTCCTAAATCGATCGAATAATGATTGTGCCTAATGGCAATAAGGTGACTGCTCGCGTTTGCAGACCTCGTACTCTGTTGTCAACAGCCCAATAACCAACCTGGAGTATCGGATTCTTTGATGAGAATGTTGTCTGTCGATTTGACTTGTTGAAGTCAACTAAATGGGCCCTAATTGAACACAAATTAAACATGATTTGGTGAACAATGACCCATTACATTGGAAATACAAAAAAAAAAGAAGAAGAAGATGAAAATATAAAAAAGAAAATGAAACTTTACCCTTTTTATTTTTCCCATAATGGTCCACTTCGCTTCTATCGGTCAAATCTCGTTCAAATCATTTGTTTTGATCCCAAAATAGGTCTAGATCTATCGTAAAATGAGTTTTTAAGATTCTTCCATGGTTTAAATGAAAAGAAGAAGGGGAAACATAGTCGATTTTTTATAAAAAAAATTTTCAAATTTGGTGTTTTATGGGGGTATCGGCCTGTATCGATCATATCGACTCTGTATCGGCCGATACGGTCCAACCGATTCTGATACAGCCGATACAACCCCCTATCCCGTATCATATTGAGCTGATAAGGACATGAAACACCCGTATCGACCCATATGATACCGATTATAAGAACCATGGTTCGACCGGAACCTTGTCGGTTCGACCGACTATGATCAGCAGAAACCAATGTTTAGTCGATCCGACCAAAAGTCCATCGGTTCCTGTCAGTCTGATCGACAACTCCTATTTGTCTGACCGATAGGATGAAAATTGTTCCAAATTCAAATTGTATTCAACATTGACTTATGTCGGTCGAACCGACATACCTGTAGGTCCGACCTATAGGTAGCGTGGGAAAACTATCTTTTGGACACACCTTGTTGAGGTCGGTGTAGTCGACGCACATCCCCTATTTTCCATTAGCTTTCTTGACTAACACGACATTGGCTACCCACTCCGGGTAAACCGCTTCTGTAATAAATCCTGCTTTAAGGAGTTTGTCGACCTCCTCTTTGATCGATGCCTGCCTCTCTTGGTTTAACAGCTCGCCGTCTCTGATGTACTGGTTTGAACTTGGGGTCCACCTGTAGACGGTGAATGATTACACTCGGGTCGATACCCGGCATGTCTTCATATGACCAGGCGAACACATCCTGGTGCTTAATAAAAAACTGGGCGAACTGGGCCTGGGCACTGAGGTCCACCGCTGATTCGATCCACACTTGCTTTGAAGGGTCCTCCGCTGACAGCGAGATAGGGATCAAGACTTCAGCAAGAGAGCCCCCCTTAGTGTCACCGTCTCAAGGATCCAAAGGCGGCTTCTCTTCAGAATCTAGGCGTTGAGTCGGGGCCTTACCATCACAATGGGGCTGACTCGCTTCCCCTTTTCCTTTCGGAGCACTGTCTCATAGCAGGCACGTGTCACTGCCTGGCTTCATCTGATCACCCCAACACCCGTAGGAGTGGGGAATTTCACACAAAGATAAAGCGGGGGAGATAAAGGCTCCGAGCTCCGTCATGGACGGTCTGCCTAATATGTGTTATAGGTCGACGGCCTATCCACAACTAAGAAATTCACCATTAAGTTGATCCTGTTGGGAGCCTCCCCAAAGATGATCGAGAGGTCGATGCGTCCTTCTGGTTCCACAGTTTCGCCGCCGAATCCTATCAGCGCTGTCTGGACTGGCTTCAATAGACTTCGAGAGATGGTCATTGCGTTGAAAGCCGAAGTGTACAAGATGTCTGCCGAACTCCCTGTGTCCAGCATTATCCTGTGGGTTTTGTAGTTTACGACTCGTAGCGTCACTACGACTGCATCATCGTGTGTGAATTGGATTCCCTTGCCATCTTCCTCGGAGAAGGTGATCGGCTAGCATTTCCATTGAGGTTGCTTCGACGTCCTCTCCGCTTGCAATCTCCTGAGGGGGCTCGTGAGCCTTCCTCGTGTGAGTCTTCCTTGCGTTGTTGGAGTCCCCGCCTCCTCCAGGTTCGCCGAAGATAATGTGGATTTCCCCTGCGGGCTCGAAGGGCTCTGGTTGATTTCTCCCTTCGCATCGACCTTGTCGTGGCTGGGTCGACTCCTGTTGTTGCCGGTCTGACTGACGAGGTGACCGTTCACACTTTCTGGGGGAGAGGTCTTTCCGATCCACGTATGCTCAAAGATGATCCCGTCGGATGAGGGACTCGATTTCATCCTTAAAGGTTATGCAATCTCTAGTGTTGTGACCATGATCAAGCAGCGAGGAAAGTTATCAAGTCGGGCCCCATGGTAGGCGCCAATCTGTTAACGCTAAAGATGGTCAACAGATGTTGATTAGGGACTAACTCGATCTTCGCCATCTGATCTGTAATTGAGGATGAACAGACTTGATCAAAGGATCTGCAATCACCACAAAAGGTTTGGATGGCCGCCGATGGTACCGGCTGATGGCCCTCCAATGCTTAAGTCAGTGATTGATGGAGAGAAAAGCTTGTAATAGCTAAGTATTGTAATGTATTTCGTACCTTGAAGCTTTAGCATGGAGGGATATTTATAGGATTTGATGAATCTGTAAAGGGCTTGGATTCCAGAACCATAAAGGGCTAGGGTTCCATCCATGTAGAGATACAATTACTATGAATGGCGTCATGATTGCGGCCAGGTCCATTGATTGTGTCCGAGACGGTCGCAATTACTATTTGGGGAGCGGATATCCCATTGAGGTGTTGTAGAAAATGTATCCCGAATTTTGCAGAAGATATTCTTTGGATTCCGTGCATTTGGGAGGTGGCGCTCGGTCAGGCCGAGTGCGTCAATAAGATAGCTACACTTAGTTAGCTTTCATGTATCCAAAATGCCTATCGACAGGGGCAACCTATTTAGTTTGGTCGTCAGGTCAGTAGGCGGTCGGCCTGTGGCGTAGTCAGCCTACTGCTATAGGCGTTTGGTTGAGGATATGAGAGGACTCGGCTATGTAGAACTTGGGCAGAATCAGATGCCGATCAATAGTAGGCACTCGGCTATAGGTGAACGCCGAGTACTTAGTCGGAGGCTTGTGCTCAGATCTGATGAAAGGACCGAGTACCGGCCGAAGGCGAGTGTATCCAAGTGCTTGGTTTTACTCGGATTCTGGTAGGCGCAATAATAACATTGGACCATGACTCGGTTGATATGTCTGGAGACTGTAGTTGGAGTCTCAGTCGGTCATAGTTGATGACTCGATGGGAATCTGATCAGGGCCCATAGCTGGTGGGCCACATACCGACGGTTGCAAATCTCCAAACGAGAATCCCCGTAACAAGTCTTACTGTTTTCCTCTCTTAATCCTTTCTCTTAGACTTTAACCCTCTTGAGATCATGCCATCTCCATTGTGATTCATCACATGAAATGAGCATTAAGCTCAAATTAAAGATATGCATGATCTCTTGCATCCTCTAGAGCTTAGACCTTGATTTTATTGAAAAACACTTTTGTCTAGAAGCCCTAGGATGCCCATTTAGATGAATCCCCCGTTTGGAAAGAACTAAACCCTAGTTGTAGGAGATTCATACACCATCCGTTCTCCCAATACCTTGGCGCTATCACAGGTAGATTCTTTGCAAGGTTGATGATCATGGGAGCTGAAGAGAAGCCGACTCAAGTTTGAAGAAGCATCTCAAGACGTGTGCTATCAAGGGGCTCATCCAACTAGTAAGAGTTTTGTTTAGAGTCCACAACTCATTTCTTGCAGGAGATTTGAGTTTGGAGTTTGAGACCCAAACTCAAAGCAAGTCCCTGTGTAGGCCATGGGCAGCTATATACATGGCAAGCTCTTATGTAGGACTAATTTAGAGTTCGTGAACCAAACTCGTGTGTAAGACCTTGTGTGGGCCACTAATGGGTGTGTACTTGTCGTCCTTGTGTAGGACCAATGTTTTAAATATCATTATCGCGTAATGTATCGCACCCTTGGGATACGGATGCATATTAGTTATCCAATGGGATATATCGGTTGTGTCGTGTAATGTATCGTTGTTATTGGGAAACATGGGAACATTGGGAAATTGGTTGAATTTTTCAATGAAACTTTAGGGATTGTTGAAAAAGACATCAATACACACTTAAAAATCAAAACATTACAAAAAAAGCGTATAGAATAGGTGTTTCCTTTCTAGGGTCCTAATATATGCATTGTCCAACCGAACTGATGCAAGTATATTCAAAGTTTATTTATATAATTTATAAGCGTGAGAAGACATGTATGGAAACATAAGCAATACATTCAAAAGCTAAAGAAGCACCACTCGATCAGGTTACATACATGTTTGATTTTGTGTTTGGATACAAAGATTGCAACTAATTTATGAGAAATTGATAAATTTTGATTTTTTTTTCAATTTTCCGCAACTTGGCCCATCTCCTCCAAATCTCGAAATCGAAGCTCTATATCCATGATTTTTTATGGAAAACATGAAGAATCATAGATTTATAACCATTTAATACTGATTGAACGTGATTTACAGCAAAAAATGAATCAAAAATTGAAAATGCTCACCGGATCGAATAGGTGGGATATATCAGCATTACTTGTGTGTTTCGTATCGCACAGGTGGGATACAAGATATATCGTGGGATATATCGATCGATATTGTCGATATTTAAAACATTGTGTAGGACATTGAATTGTAAAGGTTAGTGGTGAACCTTGAAAACCATGTGAGATAGTGAAATCCGAAAAACTCAAGTTTGAGTTCGTCCTCCGTAAGTGGAGTAGGCAAGTTGCCGAACCACTATACATCGTGTGTTTGCAATGAGTTTGTGTTTTTCTATTTGGGCTTTTATCTTAACTCTCAATTCATTATGTATGCATAAGTAGGTAGCATGCTAAGTGTTTGAATTGTTGCTCTCACTATATATAGTTATCTCACTTCATAGACTTGTGTTCATTCTTATGCAATTTGCACTGTAAATAGTATATGGCCTCGTACACACTACACCTTGACTATGTGGATTAATTTAATATGATTGGCAAATTTTAGAAGGTTCTATTGCTGTCGGAATCTAGTCAACAAATTAAGTCGAAGTAGAGCATTGGCTTATAGCCTCCTCATCGTTCTCCGCTTGTCGAACCTGCAAGAAAGAAGAGATGTAAGTAGCAGGGGGGGACCGGTTGTGGACCCTCCAATGCCTTAGTCAGGGCTTGTAGAAGATGGGTGTAAGGGTGTCGATTGGGATGTAGACTCGTATGTTGTGCGTCCCTTGGTTTAAGGTCTCGTGGTCGTATATATAAAGCGTGGGGGAAGGTTCTAGGCCCGAGAATCCTAATACACCACGCTAGAGGGATTCTCGTCCTTGATTCGATGTGATCCTTATGCCGGATATGCTGGAGAGATCTTTGGTCGAGAAGGCCGGATCTTGATGTCGTTTGGATTTGGCGGGATTCGCCCCGGATTCCTTGTATCGCCTCTTTGGCAGTGGTCGACCTGGTCTGCTCGGGATTCTGTGGAGCTCGATGCCCGAGCTCCTTTCCCACCGGCTTCTCACCCGTGTTGTAGACATTCCTCGACGGGTGAGTCCTCTCATACTGAGCTTCGTACTTTGACGGTTCAGCTCAGTAGCTCGTGTTCCAAGTTAAAGGAACCGCTCAGTCCCGTGTAGATGGCTCTTCTGTTCTGATCATCGGTCGTTGCTCCTCAGCTCGGAGAATGTAGATCTTGTAAATAACTGTTTCTTTCGTCGGCGTGAGGGATCAACTCGGAATCCCCTACGACAGTTGCCCCCCCACTTCCGAGGTCGGCCTGCTCAAGCTCGGAAGTGAGATCTTGAACTGGTCTGGATGCGCGAGAATTTTAAGTTTTGAACTTGGCTAAGATTTTCCCCAGCTGGAAAGGTGGGAACCGAGACTTTGGTGGCGAGCGCAGAAATCGAAAAGGCGCCATCATTGCCCGCACACCACAATCGTCTTCTAGGCGAACCATACATTGACATGTGGCGATGGCCTGTCAGACGAGGCATCACGTCTCTGCCTGAGTGAACCATGGGGGTGTTAGGCGAGGTGTTGCTTCTTCGGGCGAGACGGACCCTGTGTTGACATGTGGTTTTGTATGGGAGGAGCAGTTTGTGGTACCCTGCGTCTTCCTCCTTTCCTCACTTGATTCGCTGGATGCTCGAGCTCTGCCATTTTGTTGGCATTCTAGGACTTAGCTACTTCTTCCTTCCGCTGCCACCGTCTCTTAAGTTTCCGACATCTTTCCTTCCCTAAAGTTCTCGTGCCAGAGGTTATTCCGGTATGCTCTGTCCTGTTGTTGTCCTCTTTCTTTCTTTCGTTTCCTCCAGTGCGGCCACTAGCTTCAACCCCTGATTCTAGGTCGTCGACATCCTCTAAGTCTTGCCCTATGGGGCCTGCCCCCAGGTGGAGGAGGAATGACAAACCGAAGAGCTGTCCTCATCTTCCCCTGTCAAGTTCACCTTCTCAGTCAATACCTTCGCGTCAAGGTTAAAGGCGACCGACTCGTATACACTCAAGTCGGTGTACGATATCCTTAGATCAATGGGTCTTCATCTACCTCAAGTTGGGGAGGTCCTGAGCCAACCTCCCCAAGGGAAAGTCGCGTTGTATCCGATCTTTTTTTATTGTGGTTTTCATCTACCTCTCCACCCTCTGGTGAGAGAAGTCCTTTGTTGGCTTAGAGTCACCCCGAGGCAACTGAACCCCAACATGTGGCGAGTAATCTTCAGCTGCTATGTCCTCTGGCAGCAGGTTGGAAATTCCGACCTCATAGCGGGTGAGCTCTTTTACCTGTACCAAACCAAGAGCAGTCTCGGCTCTCAGGATTGGTATTACATTTTTTTCATGGCTAGGAAAAGGTCAGGCCTTTCACCAATAATCCATCCTCCACCATAGGTTGGAAGGATAGGTGGTTCTTTGCCTCCGGAGAGTGGGAGACACCGGAGGCTGAGCTGGAGATTTTGCGATACTAGGTTCCAACCTCTATTTTGCGATACTAGGTTCTTTGCCTCCGGAGAGTGGGAGACACCGGAGGCTGAGCTGCAGATTTTGCCTCACCAGGTTGTAATATATACCGAGCCGTTATACTCTGTTTCCTTTGTGTTTCTGCATTCGTTGCTTACGTTAGGTCGTGTTTTGCTACAACTTTTTGCAGGGTGCAGCCTGGGCTCCCTGCCGATCTGGTGTGTCAGGTCGATGTTGCTAGATCACGGCCTAATCCCGGTCGGTAAGTTCCTTCAGCTCGGTAGCTCGCTCTTGCTGCGCAGCACTTTCAGGTCACTAACTTAGTTTTCTTTCCTTCAAAGCAATGTCTTCCACTCCAGTTGATCTTTCCAAGCCGAGGAAGTGCGCTCTTACCGGGGACGACCTGGAGAGGAGGAGAGCTGTCGTGAAGAAGAAGGTTGCTCCTCTTGCTACTCCTGTTGTTCCTTTGGGCGCTGTAGTTGCGCCCGCAGTCGATCCTACAACGGCTGCAACTACTGCTACTGTTTTCCCTCTTCCTGCTCAGCCGTAGGAGGTAGTCGATCTTGACGCACCCTCTTAGAGGACCGAATTAGTCTTAAGCCGAGGAGGTTTGAGTAGGGAGTGCCTCTAAGCACCAAAGCTCTGCCCCCGAAGCTGCTACTACAAGGGGGGATCGAAGCGTTGTCTTCATCCATCCCGAGGCATGCAGCCCCGATCCTCAACTAGATCCGGAGCTCGTGCCCGAGGCTAACGTGAACGCTATGCTGAGGATGCGTCCTGATCACATCCTCGGGACAATCACGACCAATGGCCTTAAGGTATTTCTTTTGTCATCGATGCGTCATTCAATTTCCTTTTTCTCTTTTTTCAAACTCCCTGCTTCTCTCTTCTATCGCAGGAGGCCTTCGGTGCCCTTGCGGTTCGGCACTTCATGACCAACCTGATGGGCAAGGCTAAGGAGGCTGAACGTCAGCTGGAAACTGCCAAGGTTGACCTTGCTGTGAAGGCCCTGGAGCTGGTGGCGGCTGTGGAGGCTCAGGAGACGCTTCATGCTGAGGCTAAGGCGGAGAGGGAGTCTTACCATGCTTCTTAGACGACGGTCAAGGAGGAGCACGAGGCCGACCTCGTCCGGATGGCTGACATGGGGGCTCGGTTGGAGGCAGAGCAGCAGAAGAAGGTTGAGCTAGAAACCAGTGGAAGCTTATAAGGCCTTCGAGGACCATAAGGTCGAGCTAGACAAGGCCACTATGATTGTCGGGATGAAGTACGGAGACGCTTTCCCGAGCTAGACCTCTCGTGGATGGCCGAGACCGACTCGGAGGGTGGGAACTCTGCTAAGCAGGAGGAGCCCCAACCTCCTCAAACTATCTTGTCTTCGCCCTCAGGTCATGTTGGTCGAGCTGTTAGCCACTTCAATTTTTGTAGCCTTCTTGCTTTCTGATTGGCTGGTGTTATACTTATAAAGATTTTTTCATAGTAATGAAAACTTATCTTTCTTTTTACCGGTATGCTTGTGCTCCTGTCATAGTATGTCTCATATACTTGTTGCCCCCCACTCCTGCGATCAAGCACTTGCTAGCTGGGTCGGAGGAGTCAAGGTATTTAACTTAGGCGGGATTTTAACTCCCTGTAGTAATGCTCATCGTTCCTTCCCTTGCTCGCTTAAGGTTTATTGCTCTGTGAACGGTGATGGAGGTAGGCCTCTGCGCGAGTCTCTCCTTTGGACATCTCTTGAGCTAGTTTTACCGATCGTTCACGTCGGCATGCAAGGTGTCTCTTTTTTGCCTGACCTTCCACTTATCGTTGTCCGATCAGGGCAATGTGCTCAACTAGAGGGAGCCTTCTTCGGAGTTTCCCTCACCTCGACTCTTTTGTCTTATCAGGATGGTTGCCACTGAGTCTTCCGCAGTTGGAGAGCGCTTGCTCAGACCTTAACCCTTTCCTCGGCTCTCTACCCACTGCATGTGTCACTTAGAGACAGTAGAATGGTCGTCGACTTAAAACAATGCACTTTTTATTGATTTTGGGAAATCAGTACAAGTAGTTAACACATGAGGTAGTTGTAGAAAATTTAACGCCTGAAACATTTGTAGAATTTGCCTGAATCAGTCTTCATTGATAGTAGATCTTCAAGTGTTCTACATTTGAATGATGGGATAGAGCTCGTCGTTCTAAGTCTTCTAACTGGTATGTCCCTGGTTGGGTTATACCGGTGACTCTGTAGGGTCCTTTCCAGCTCAGTCCGAAGGCTCCCGAGCTGGGATCCTTTGTACTAAGGGAGACTTTTCGAAGCACCAATTCCCCCACTCTAAAGCTTCTTTGCTTTACCCGCGCGTTGTAGTACCGAGCAACTCTCCGCTGATATGCAACGACTTTCATTTGTGTATTGTATCTAAGTTCCTCGAGCAGGACGAAACTTAACAGCATTTGGTCTTCATTCTCTTTTAGATGGAACAATTTTGTTCGATACAGAGGCATTCCAACCTCAACTGGAACCACTGCCTCTGCTTCGAAGGCCAGGGAGAAGGGTGTTTCCCCGCTAGTTGTTATGCCCATAGGACGTGCAGTAATTCTTCTGCCAACGCTCCTTTGAATTTTTCGAGTTTGGTCTTATGGTGGCCTTTGATGATCTTGTTGATTGCTTCCACTCAACCATTGGCTTAAGGGTGCCCAAGCGAGGCAAAGGCGTTGCGAATGTCGAGCTGCTCACACAGACCTCAGAATCTGGCGTCGTTGAATTGTTTGCTATTGTCAATGACAATGGCGTAGGGTATGCCGAACTTGCAGATGATGGACTTCCAGATGAAGTTAGTCGTTTTCTACTCGGTGATTCGAGTTAAGGGCTTTGCCTCAACCCACTTGGTGAAGTAGTCGACGACGACGATAGCAAATTTGGTTTATCCCTTGCCCACAGGCATGGGTACTCTGATGCTGACCCTCCACTGAGCAAAAGGCCAAGGGTTGCTCATCAGGGTGAGCTGCTCGAGAGGCTGTCGCGACACCGCGGTGAACCTCTGGCGCTTGTCGCACTTTCTCACAAATTGCTTGGCGTCCTCGTTCATTGTGGGCCAATAGTACTCTTGTCGGAATGCCTTGTATGCCAATGTTCTTCATTTTGAGTGATTTCCACAAACTCTTTCGTGGATTTCCCTTAGAACAGACTCAGCTTCCTCCGGGCGTAGGCACCTCAGATAGGGTAATGAGAACCCTTTCTTGTACAAAACATCCTCCAGAATGGTGTAGCAAGCCGATTGGTACCTGATCTTCCGAGCTTCGAGTTTGTCTTCTAGCAGCTCGCCATGTTGTAGGTCACGAATGATCGGGTCCATTCAGTTAGGCTCATTGCCAATTAGAAGGGCTTCCTTCAACTCGGGATGGTTGATGCTCGACTCTGAAAAGAACTCTATCGGAACGGTTTTGGCAAGATCGGTATTGATGGTCGAGGCCAACTTGGCTAGGGAATTTGCATTCGCATTCTCTGCTTTTGGGACTTGTGAGATTTCGTCCCCTTCGAACTTCTCGAGCATATTGCGAACCTTGCTCAGATAGGCGATCATGTTCTCGCCCTTGACTTGGTACTCGGTGGTCACTTGTTTGACCACTAGCTACGAGTCGCTGTATATTTTCAGCTTTTGTCCTCCCATCGCCTCGGCCAATAACATGCCTGCTAAGAGTGCCTCGTACTCATCTTCGTTGTTGGAAGCTCAGAAGCTGAATTGTAGCGTGTACTCGATCTTGATAAGGTCGGGTGAGGTTAGAATTAACCCTGCCCCGCTCCCTTGTGCATTTGAGGACCCGTCCACATAGAGGGTCCATGTCGGCACCGTCGAACTCTGCTCTTTCCCACCATTTGCGGGCGGAATGCTTAGAGAGTATGTAAACTTTGTGATGAAGTCTGCAACGGCCTGCCCCTTGGCGATCATCTGAGGTTAATACTTGATGTCGAATTCGCCGAGCTCGATCGCCCACTTAATGAGCCGATCTGAAGCTTTTGGATTCTGCAGTACTTGTCAAAGAGGTTGATTGGTCGGCACGATGATAGTGTGAGCTTGGAAGTAGGGCCTGAGGCGTCGGGATGACAATACTAGGGCCAAAGCCAACTTCTCGATCTCAGGGTAGCGCATTTCTGCATCGACCATTGGTTGGCTCACATAATAAATGGGTCACTGACCTCTTTTGACATGCAGGGTCACATTCTCTAACCCCTTTTGACATTCGCCGCTAAAAATAGGTTCTGAACCTTGTACGTCGGAATGACGTAAGTCCTGTAAGAACTCCGGCGAAGGGTTTTAGGTTTCCGGCGAGCGTTCCTGAGGGTTTCCGGCAAGGATTGGTTGATGCTCAGAAATATAGATGCAGGTTTCGAGAGAGTCTCTCTCTCCCTCTTTGTCATGAAGACGTAAGCGCTATTTATAGTCGGGAATCCCGGAAAGGGGACCAATCACAGCCCAACACATGCTATTTTAATGTGGCAAATGGAATCTGGGGATTGGCGCATGCAGTTCCAATCTAGCGCATTCCAAACTGTCTCTGGTGCATGCTAGACTAACCTGGTGCATGCCAGACTCTCAATTTGAGCTATTTCCTTTAGTTTTGCGAAGTTTGTTCATATTTTTCGGGCGTCAACTCGTTCTATAATGTCAATTGACATTTTAGAGCCCAACAGATGCCCTTCGGTGTGATGTACTGGGCGTTTTGCTTCCTAGTGCAGGCACACCGGTTCAAGCTCGAGTATAAAAACTAGGCCCAGCATTGATTCTTCACATTTTGTTGTTCATAGTAGGGTGGAGGGCCAACACATACGATTTTTGGGCCAGTGCATACCTGTTGCCGCGAGCGCACATGAGTTTGAACCTAGCGTATGCATCTTCATTTGCTTGCGCTTGCAATTTGCACCAGCTCATGCACTTTCGGTGTATGCACCAAGGTGGGCTATCTTCGTGACCCGGCGTATGCTGTAAACTACATGCGCTGGCCAAGACGGTGCTGATGCATGTCTTTTACACTTATTGAAAATTCTTGTCATTTGATATCTGGCATGCGCTGGAACATCTCGAGTCCATTTGGCATGCGTCAGATCACCAGACTTACCATCTTTCGTGATCTGGCATTGTGGACATGGGTACTTTTCGTCTACATACTTGTTTATCATACAATGGTCTTAGTAATATTCAAATTTGTCCGCATTTGTAGACTTGTATTGGGACTTGACACATGCGGTGTTAACTTGTTCATGCATACATGGCTTTAGTCTGCTTATTGTACTTTTCACACTGTAAAAGTGCGAGTTAGGTTTGTCGAATGCATGTTCAAGTGTTCAACACACGCGTGATCTGGTCGAAGCGAACTCACTCGCATATAGGCTCCTCCAAATGCTATAGAGCGTGCATCGAACCTACCAAATGCGTGTCTAAGTGTTCAGTGCATGTGTCAATTTGGTTCAGCATCCTGGATGTGACAAGTTCAAGTGTGTGACTTCAATTAGTGATGTAAATTGTTAGTTTTAGCGCGTACCTTGCATACTTTCCCTTTTGTATATGGATGCTCTTTTGTCTGCTCTATCTAGGCCATATATGCATCCCTTTGTATCTGTCACACTTGCCTCTGATGTTCATTTCGTTGTGGTTTGCAGTGCATCATGGTGACCACTAGATCTTCAGGCGAGACTTCCGAATCACCAGCATTCGATTCTCCATTTGTGCAGCAAGGGCAGAAGAGGACTGTTGTGGGTCCCTCGAACCTGCTTGCAGCGAAACACAGTTCACGATTCTTCGTGGTGGTTGAGCAGGTGGTGAAGGATTTCTCAGATCGCATCAAGAGACTACCTCAAGATGTGCTCTTGCGCATCTATGTGCAGAAAACCGCATCGGAACCTCCAAAGCAAGGTACAGAGGCGGAATGGGATACATGGTATCATCAATTTGCTAGTACACGTAGCGATGGCAAGGCCAGCCCTTCTAGTCAACTCGCCCAGGGTGAGGGTTCTGAACATGGTCAGAAGAAGAAGAAGAAGCTCAACAAACAAGAGATGTTGAAGCAAATTGTTGATTCGAAGTATGATCGCATGAGGATAGGCTGGAACAGCTGCAAGCTACCTTCTGGCAAAGGTATCTTCATCAAGAATCCTTACAAGGATCAGATCATCAGACATGAACGGTCACTTGTGAGGCATAGACCCTTCCCAAGCATCGAACCATCAGATGCGCGTGTTCCCAGGCTATTTTACGGAGTCGATAGATGGACGTGTTTCCCAGAGACGTTGCTAACTGCCGCATTACTGGATAACGGGAAGGAACAAAGAGTTGGGGATCCGAAGGAGATGATCTTTATCACCCCGACGTGCAATCCTCATGAGCCCTACCTTACACATTACTTCGAAACAGTGAGGCAAAGGTATGGTCATTTGAGCAAGAAGATGATGTGGGAGACACAGAACTTCCGAACTCGGGGCTATCTAAATGAGCGGGTCGGCTACGAGCCATGGGCGAGGGAAATATTGGTCCGTCACAAGGATACCCTGGAGTGTGTGGGCCTTTACGACGCCATCATGGCCACCTCAAGTTATTTTCATAGGGACCCATTGGTGATTAGGGGTTTCTTGAATCATTGGTGTTCTATCACCAACTCTTTCCATCTTCCATATGGTGAAATGAGCATCACCCTTTGGGACTTGCGCATGATTGCGGGTTTGCCAATCGGAGGTGCGTATTATGACGAATACATCCCAACCGACGAGAAACTTTCTTCTTTTCGGCAAGGCAGCACTCGGGATGGCTATCACTCTGAAGCTTGTCTTGAACTGTTTGCCGAGCTATCCCAGTTCAAAAGTATCAAGAAGATTCACTATCAGGATTGGCTGGTCTATTTTAGCCATGGCATGAGGTAAGTATTGTTCATTTGCTCTTTTTGCGGTTTGGTTGCTTTAGTTTATCGGCTTCTCACTTAGTATTTTCTTTTCAGGTTGGATTATTCGAAGTACAATATTAGTTCTAAGGACCAAAAGTCACTGAGAGATCGTTTCAAGCTTAAGTTTCCTAGGCCGAACAAGCTCTCTTCAACTTGCGAGCTAGCGGGATTCTTAGCGTACTGGTTGTCAGCAGTTGCGTTGCCAAGCTCGAAGAATGCAGATGGAGTGAGAGTTTCTTGCTTCTCTGTGGCAGGGGCTCTTGCAAATGGTCGACGATATTCTTTAGCGCCAGCCGTATTGTGTAATATTTACAAGGCCTTCGGTAACATAGCCAGCAATCAAGAGCGGGCCGCATTTGGGTTGGACATGGCTTACTGTCCGTGGCACTATTTTTGCGGATGGTTGGGAGTGTACTTCCCCTGGACGTATGACGAGCATCCGTTCTCATATTTCAACAATGAGTATATCCCATTGTACCGCTTTCTGAAGTCGAGGATGATTCTACAATCATCGGAATGGGTGGCAGCGAAGATCGGAAGTTGGGATAGGGTGTGCTTCTATCATTTCCCTGTGTCTCAAGCTGCAGATGACAGGGAGGTCATGGATGACAACACTTCTATTGATTTATCTAAGCACGAATTCTTGATTTCTATTCGCACTAGCTCTCTACCTTTACGAGAAGGACTAGAGTTTTGGCGTGAACCGTACTACCCCAGTAGGTTCGCAAGGCAGTTCGGGTATGATCAAGGTGTCCCGACCACCCTACCAGAGGTAACGAGAATCGAGCGTGCCTACGGCACAGGTCCCACTCACTGGGAGTGGATGTGGGACCAACTCCTCCTGACCAAGACTGGCGCATCATTTATCATTCCAGGGGCCCAGCGGAAGACAGCTTGCACATATGGCTGGATGCGATGGTGGGTCCACCAATACACCTTGGTTCAATGTAACATGGTCGTGGACAGCCCAATCTATATTTCGCCTCCGAAGTTGAAGCGGGCACCGGACAGCGGGTTGGGTTACTTGAAGGAGAGGCGACAAGTAGCCGCAAGTGCCTAGAACTGGTTATTATAAGACCTCCTTGAGCGTGCCGGCGGACTGCACGAAGGATGATACGGCCTTGGAAGGGTGGTATGCCCTTGGGACAACGATGCACAGATGGGCACAAGATACTGGGCTCACCCGGATCCAAGTTGCAGAAGGAGAGGAGGAAGAGAATCAAACACGGGAAACCGAAGGAGGCCAAATTGTTGGTGGCCGGAGGGAAAATATTGCAGCCAGAGATGATCAGATAGGGGAAGATTGGCCTGTGGGGTTTGCAGAAGGAGCTGGCCCTTGGGGCACTCAGACTTGTGAGCCCTTGGCAGACCAAGTGGAGGGTCGGAGCAAAGTCAAGATAAAGTTGGCTCAACGGGTGTCGACAGTGCTTCCCAAGAAATGTTTAAAGCTGGTGGAAGAGCTATATCTTCGACGTTGTGGTGACCCGAGCTTGCCACCACCAAGTACACCAGCACTTGCTTTCTCTCCACTTGCTAATGTCTCGAGGCCTATGTGTGAACCCGAAGTTGGTGTTGCTGCCGGGACGGCTGTCGCGTCGACCTTTGCCGCACCTACTGCGCCGTCTACAGTCTTAATGGTCACAGACATCCCTAGCTCTTCTACCCTAAGGGTTGACCCGACTGTGGTAGAGCCAACCACTGCCGATCTCGAGACCCATGGTATGCATTATCGTCGCTAAACTGCGCCTTTTGTTTCATTTCATTATTCCGATCGCATTTTTATTGTTCTGACCCTGTCTTTATTAGTAGTTTCTCAGAATTTTGCTGAGCCAACGACGGATACTGCCGCTCCTGCAATTGCCGACCTATCTCTTTCTGAGCCTACCATTGAGCTTCCAACTAATTCTAGTATGCACAGGATCCCTCTAACCGTTCCCTTCATTTGTTTGGTACTTCCGTTGTTTTGCTTGTTCAACTACTTGTCTAGATATTGGGCTTACTGTCGTGTTAGCTGAATCAGCTATCAAGGCTACCGTACCTGTTGTTGAGGCTATTGGGCCTTCGGATTTGGCAGTTGCGACTGTCACGCCATCCGCTAAGGTTGTCAAGTCGGTCATTGAAACCAATGCACTTACAGTTGAACCTTTCGAGCCTGCAGTCAGACCTTCCACAACTCCCAGTATGGTATCTCGTTGGTTGTTTCTCCACTAGTGTTCTTCTGTATACTCATGAATTCGTCATTCTGATCTTCGTTTTCCTGTTTGTCTTTCTCAGTTGCTGTCGATCCAACCACCGCTAACATTGCCAACATTGCTGAACTTGACATTCCTTCCCTGGACCACCTTGACATGTTTGGACAAGGGATGTTGAAGGGTTTGTTGTCCAATATTGCCAAAGCACTAGACAACCCAAACGAGTGGCCTGCACTGGGAGCTGGAGTGAAAGCGCTGGAAGCTTGCTCAGGCATATTGGGGGTTGACGTGTCTGCAATCACTCGCTATATTATTGACTTTAGTAACTCCATCACGTGGGTAGCAATCGCGGAACACGCTGAAACCGACCCTGGCCATCAACGAGAAAAGAAAGGCTTATCACTCTCTGCTGTCGGTGCTGGAAGAGGAAGAACAACTAGTTGCCAATGCATGGGCGACTCTGGAGAGCAATGATGTGCAATACCGTAGAAGCTTGGACCATCTTGCAGCAATTAGTGCTGAAATCCAACGGCTTTTGGCGAGAGAGGCAGTGGTGAGCTTCGATGTGGCGCGTCTTGAGTCAACGGTCTCTCAAGATCGAATATCTATCACGCAGCTTGAGACGAAATGGGAGGCCACTCAGGCGCGATTGACAAACTTGGAGGCCGAACTTCAAGGTACTCCTGATCCTGCACAAGTTCTTGCTGAGGCGAAGGCGGCGATGGCGACCGCTCAAGCTGGTGCGACTCGGTTGGTGGCTAGATACTTGACAAAGTTATAGCGATGGTCTTCTTGTGTTCTTTTGCTTTTTGGTACACGGAAAAGAACAACTTATGAGTCATTTTTTGGCTTTGATAAAATGTAGCATTATGGTAATGGCGATGATTTGACTTTAAGAACTTTTTTATTTTATGCAATGGCCATTGCTAGTCATGTAGTTACATGGTTCAACACGATAATAGTTACCCCTTTCTGTATCGTGTGATGGTTTGCAATTAAAATTGTCATGCTTTAGACTTATGCGTTGTGTATAAGTTAGATGTTAATTATGCATGAGATCGGTAAACATGCCAATTAACGAATGTATCGGCAGGTCAACTTCCCTTTTATCTTAGCCTGTATGATTTCGGGCTATCACACTTGAGATATATGCACATCGTAGATTCTAGACGTATGCATTCTGACCTTGTGCTTCAATGACTCTCCCAAACCTGTACAAGCTCACGAAACAAGCCATCAGTTTCGTAGTTGCGTATTCATGCATCGCCTACTATTTCATTTCATTTATCATCTACTTGTTACAACTCTCCCTTTTAAGGGTGTTTACAAATTCGGATAAAAAGAACAAATGCTAAGGGTAATATCGTTTTAAGAATCGACTGTTGATTGAGAATCTGGCACCTTCCCCTCTATGGTGCACTAGATGATACGCTCCATTGGAATAGACTTCATCCACGACGCATATCGGATCCCATTTAGGATGGAACTTGCTTTTTGAACCATGTGTGGCCATTGGGCGTTTCATCACCAGTACCAAATCGCCTCTCTTGAATGATCTGTTATGCACTTTTTTTATCATAGGTGACTGAGATTTGTTTTTTGATACATTTCTAAACGTTGTTGGGCGGTGAGCCTTTTCTCGTCTAAGGCATCGAGCTCAGCCATTCTGATTTTTGCATTGCGGTCAGCTATCAGCAAATCTCGAAGTACCGTATAAACGAGTGCCGTAGACTCCACCTGGATTTCCATGGGGATAACTGCCTCAGTACCATAGATTAACGAGTAAGGCGTGGCTCGAGTGGCCGTGCGATGCGTCGTCCGGTATGCCCATAAACACACTCTTTATTTTTTACAGATCATTTTATCTGAGTTCAAAACGAAGGCAGATTGAAGGATCAAGTGGACCACACCACGAGAAGTATTAGGGATTGAATTCCTACCATTGAAAACTTCCTAGGCCCACCGTGATGTTTATTTGCCATCGAACCTGTTCATAAGGTCACATAGACCTGTATGATGGGAAAACATAAATATCAGCTTGATCCAAAACTTCCATGCCCTCTAAGAAGTTTTCAAC
This sequence comes from Liriodendron chinense, assembly GCA_003013855.2. Taxonomy (NCBI): domain Eukaryota; kingdom Viridiplantae; phylum Streptophyta; class Magnoliopsida; order Magnoliales; family Magnoliaceae; genus Liriodendron; species Liriodendron chinense. The sequence goes on along the minus strand of ML058330.1, from coordinate 5,083,541 downwards.
GGTAAGCTTCTAATACCCACTGCTTCCAATGGTGTGGTCCACTTGAGCCTTCAATCTCAAATGGAAGCAGTGTCTATTTCGCGCTCCTAAAATCTCTCCACCACTGTGAGCATCGAGTCTCTCGGCAGTGAGTCTTGCGTAGAAAGTTTCTTGTGCATGGGTGCGCGTTAGAAAATTTCTCTCTATGACTTTGTGTGTGTGTGTGTGTGTGTGTGTGTGTGTGTGTGTTATCCTTGGAAGATTCATTTTTTAAGGGGACATGATATTCTTGTAGCCTATGGTATAGTGCCCCAATATTGCTTGTATGTTACTAGTATGTAGTGGATATTATCAGGTTATTTGGTTTCTACTTGTGCAAATTTTGAAATGTCTCTTCAATTTAAACACATTTTGTTATGAGTTGGTTGGATGTTGAATGTTAGTTGCTATTGAGTATGGATTTTTTTTAGTATAGGATAATCAGTTGTCCATTTGAGGATTTCTATGTTGCTAGGGATAGAAATAGTGGGTTTTTGGAGGCATAGAAATCCTAAAATTGTCTCGTTTAGACAGTTCAAGGTTAGATGGATTGGAATGCTTTAATTTGATCGATTTAATTGCACATGCTTGTTCTGTGCTTCGACTCTTTTTGTCTCTCTGGATATATTTCTGACATTTATTTCCATTGTCAAATATCTTCACTTTGTGTGGATACTTGAAGTGAGAATCAAATGCAAGATCAATGTATCTAGAGAGACATCGGAAGATGTTGCCTGAATTTGGGTGTGGGCATTTAAATGGGAAAATGAAAATATTACTATCTATCCATTCTTGAATGGGTGATTGATTTAGTCAGTTAGGTAGAGATACTCTTTGAGGGATTCTATAGAATGCATAAATATTTCTTTCCATAAGATCTAATTTGTAACTCCTGCCGTAAGATATTACAATGCATGATGATTCCCAATGAATTATTTGTGGTCGTGATAGCAGGGGACATGTTAGGGGCATGGGTGTGGGTATTTATACGACCACTATTATGGCTTCCACTTTCTACATGGAAGAAGCTCGAACCGAGAGGAGTGCACTTATGTTCCTTGTGTCTGAATTGAAAGCAACAATGGCTGAAATACAAAAGGGATTGGACGAGTTAAGGGTATCTTAGATAAGCTTGGAGCAACTTGGCTGACATTAGCCAACATATTGCTCGTCAAGGTCAACAAGTGTAGGCCTACCATCAATTCGGTGATGCCTTGAGTCAAGGCTTGGCCCCAACCCCACGGGCATAACAGGTTTGTTGTTTGACAGATATCCGTGGTTGGGTTGTTGTTGGTGCGCGGCTAATAGGAAATAATACAGGCATCTCTCCATACTGTGTCAGGGTCATAATAGATGGCATTGAGATTCCCACTACAGAGTTGTTTGGTGATGATAGGACTTTTGGAGATGTGATGCTGGGTGAAATTCTTGTTTGGCCTGAAGTGCTGACGAAAACTTGATTATTCCGTGGTTTTATTTTTCTTTACTTCTAAACTAGGCTTTGGTCATTTGTATGATTGTTAGAACTAGAAACTGCTACGATTACATTTTCTGTGTATTATTGCTCTGGGGTTCTGAGTAATGGAAACATTCATAACCAATCACAAGCATTCACAAAGGGTACATAAGAAGAGATATTGCAAGGCGAATTTATTCCAGAGATTCTGAGATTTGTACATTCCAAGCCGTGATCTGGCACGAGCCCTTAATTACATCGAATGATCGATGACCCTTGATTAAAAGGCAGAAGACTAGTCAACGGGGACTATGGTCTTAGAGTTTGTGGTCGTAGAGACCTGTATTTGTTTTGTTATGGACTGAACCATCTTTGTGTTAGTCAGATGTCTATGTCCCATGTTTTGACCGGAGATCCGGGCTGAGACTATTAGGCTTTATAACTGAGAAGGACAACTCTGGGCCCGCGCCTGTCATTTATGGACAGGTGACCTCGGGAAGTCCAATCTACAGCTGTGTGTACCTGAGTAGCAAACCGACGGATGTTGTTTGAATGGGTAGGGCATCGACTGTTGTGTTGTGACAGTTCACAGCAATTGCTTTGTAGCGAATTAAAACTCTTTGATATGGTTTATCGTGATAACCATAGTCCCATTTGTCTAGCTTTTGACCCTAATCGGATCATATCTTACAGTAGATATAAATAATGATATATTTGCATAGTTCTGGATGCTGGCAGCTTCTTTCTGAGAAGTCATTTCATTTATCGCGTTGAATCGGGTCAAACCTCGAAGACACGCAATTTTGCTCATTTAGAGATCCCGAAATGATCGTTTGACCATTCTATTGCGTCCGGAACGCTCGAAATATCCAAAATAGGCTCAAACGGAACTTGGAAACACTTAAAATTAAGTCCCGACACCCGTAAACATTTTCGGTAATTAGCTTAATTTTTGGGTGCATGGGGCTCAATTAATGGGTGCGTGGGCTCCAACGCACCTTTAAATTAATGATTTGGTTTTTTTTTATGAATTTATGGATGCGTGGAGCATTTTTCGGGTGCGTGGGACATAAATATGCAAATATGAATTGTATCGAATTTATGGACGCGTGGGACCCGAATTTATGGACACGTGGGCCATTTTTCGAGTGCATGGGAGTCCGATGCACTTATCTGAATTTAGTCGAATTTATGGACGTGTGGGATAATTTTCAGGTGCTTGGGACCGAATTTATGGGTGCGTGCTCATAATTGTGATTTTTTAGAATTCAGACCTACGGTGGTCTTGGTCGGAGTAATCTTCCGGTAGAAGACGTCGGTGGTCGGAAAGGAATTCTGGCGACCGGGAATGGTTTTCTCCGATAATCGGAAAGGGATTCCGCCGAGGGTTTTCCGGCAGAAATCTCAAATACCCAGAGGATAGCAGCTCTCTCTCTTTCAAAAGCGTACAAATGAATAGTCGGACAGGGTATTTATATCCGAAAATACCGGAACTCAGCCAATGAGGGGCTGCCACGTGCCACACACTCCTAAAATACCTCTCACTCACTCCAAAATCGATGCGTAGAGCTTTAACGCACCCAAAAAGACATTTTGAAATTTGCTGAATTTACCCATTTTTGGGTGTGTAGAACGCAATGCACCCTTTAAATCAATTTCTGATCTTTGACGAATTTTCGAGTGCGTGGGACTTCATGCACTCAGAAATGAGTTTCCTGATTTTACTGATTTTTCGGGTGCATGGGTACTCGAATTTATGGACGCGTGGGAGTCCGATTTTATGGATGTGTTGACGGACTTTTGAACTCCACCATTTGGGTTTTGAATTTTGATGGGTTTGTGGGACCTGTTTGATTGTGAACTCACATGCACTGTTCATCATAAATCATAATGAAGTTATGAGTTCAATTTTGGACGGTTCCGATCATAGTGATTCGCAGGGCCCGCTGGAGATTTCAGCCAAAATTGGCTAAGTTAGGGGATTTTGAAAATTTCCGTTTTGTGTGCGCTGGGAGGCATTTTGTGGGATTCTTTCGGAGGTGCGTGGCCATCTTGTCTGTTTTGAGGACCCCTACATTTTAGGACCCCAACAGATGCCCCTCCGGTGTGTTGCAATGGACGTACGATCGTTAAGTGCGACGCACCAGACTTTTTGGGTCCCAGCTATATATAGAGGAGATAGCCATTTTTCGTCATTTCTCATTTGTTATTGGACTTTCACTCTCCTATCCACGCACCCTCTTATTCTCCAACGCACCCAATTAATCCCTCCAACGTACCCAATTAATCCGTACGTACCCTTTTATTCTAGGTAATGTGGTTTCCCACGCACCCAAAAAATGGAACTTTGGTTTTTTGGGGTTTTAATGGTGCGTGGCCCTGCATGCATCCAAAAATTCAAGTTTTTGGACTTTTTGGGGTGCGTGGGTTCGCACGCACCCTTTGTTTGATTTTTTCGGAGGGTTTCGCCTCCCACGCACCCAACAAATGGGTTTTGATGTTTTAAGGGTGCGTGGGACCTAACGCACCCAAAATGTAACTTGCGGAGATTTTATTGTTAACCCTTTGTCTCCGTTTTAGGTGGGTTTTGCCTCCCACGCACCCAACAAATGGGTTTTGTAAGCATTTAAGGGTGCGTGGGTGCTCACACACCAAAAAATAAATGACTTGGTTAAATCGTGATTTTAAGGGTGCGTGGGTGCTCACGTACCCAATTAATGGACCTTAGCACATGTTGGATTTTATGGGTGCGTGGGACCTCACGCACTTGAATTCTGACTTGTGGAATTCATTATTTTTGGGGTGCATGAGCACCCATGTACTTAGCTTCTTGGACTTGTAACTCTTCGATTACTTCTTGGGGATGATTGGCTTGATAATGCTTGTCGTACATAGATCTTTGAAGGGTGTGAGCCCCTGCCCCTTCATCTCATACATGCGCATATGTGATAACTATTTTGAGGAGGTGTGGGGTCTCGCATGTTTAGAAGATTTTCAGATCATGCTAAGCCAAAGATACAATCCCAGTGATTAATTTGATTAATGTTTCGAGCGTACCTTTGCGTATTTTCTTCGTTTTGGACTGGGCCTGAATTTCTTGTGTGTTTTTTGCAGATTATAATGGCTAGCAATCCTTCGCAAGCTGGCCCTTCAGGTCAACCACTGACTCCGTCGAAGCGTAAACGGGCGGCCCCAAAGAAAGTCAATCGGTTGTCTGATCAGAACCCTCAGTGGTTCCTGCCTCCAGAAACCTTCAACTTTTACGAACGTATATTGACGCTATCCAAGGACATGCAGAAGAAGATCCTTTGTGATAGGGTTGTGCCACTCCCTCCAGATAGGGGCACGCAAGAGCAATGGGACGCTTGGTACGCTCCCTTGTGTGGTTTTCGGTCAGATAGGACCGTAGGATCCGAGGATGGTGAAGCGAGCCCGACTGTACCTGCTCAGCTTATCAAGCACGGCCGTCCGAAAAGGGCTGGGAAAGGTGCCAAGCAAGTGTATTTAGAGAATCAAGCCAAATCTAAGTCCGACAAGATGAGGATTACTTGGTCTACAGTCAAGTTGGTGATAGCGCCTCTCAAAATAAAAAACCCCTTTACTCGGCAACATATCAGATATGTGAAGAACTATCAACGGCAACGTTCTCTTCCAGAAATCAAGCCTTCCAACGTATGTCGTGATAATTCTTTCTTCAGCGTGGATACGTGGACGTCTGGCCCAGCACCGTTCCTAAGCTGTTCTTTATCTGATAATGGGAAGTGCCAGTCCGTCATCGGTACGAAGGCCATGATCTTCTTAGAGCCGAATCACGATCCTCACCAGCCTTTCCCTACACATTACTTTGAGACCCTTCGCCAGAGATTTCATCACTTAGGGGATACCGAGATCTGGCCATCTGGTGCGTTCCGGACCCGAGGTCACCTGATTCCTCACCCGGCGTACGAAGCATGGTCCCGTCGCATTCTGGAACAACACAAGGCCACACTGCAAGTAGTAGGTCTATACAAGGCTATTGAAGCAACTTCAAGTTATTTTCATAGGGAGCCGTGGGTTTACAAGGGGTTCTTAAACCATTGGTGTTCTATCACCAACTCCTTCCACCTGCCGTATGGAGAGATGAGCATCTCTCTATGGGATATGAATCGGATCGCGGGTCTTCCAATCCATGGGAGGATTTACGATGAATGGGTTCCGAGCAACGAGGAATTGTCTCGGAAGAAGAAGGGAGTAGACGAGGGTTTCTTCTCCGAAGCCTGTTATGAACTCTTTGCTGAGCTCCCGCAGTTCTGGGGTTTCAAAGATAAACTCCCATTCGAAGATTGGCTGGTTTATTTCAGCCATGGTTTGAAGTGAGTATCTTGTTGCAAGTTACATATTGTCGTTTCCATTTCATCTTCTTTCTTTCTGTTGATGTCGTGTTTTCTCTTTTCAGCTTGGATTATGAGGCCTATGACGAAGGTCGTGGTGACAAGGCCTTCTTGGAGAGGAGGATGAAGGAAAAGTTCCCCCGTCCCAATAAACTATCCCCCACTTGTGAGCTGGCCGGCTTTCTGGCGTATTGGCTGAGCTGCATAGCACTGCCGAGCTCTAAGCAAGCAGACAATGTAAGGGTATCCTGTTTTGCCGTTGCGGGAGCTTTGGCGAATGGTCACCGGTACGCGCTAGCTCCAGTGGTTTTATGCTCTATCTACCGGGCCTTCAGCTTATGTCATTAGCAATAAGGAACGTGCTGCCTACGGGATGAATTCGGCTTACTGTGGGTGGCACTTCTTCTCTGGCTGGTTAGGGGTGTATTTTCCCTGGGTTTATGGGGCAGAATGCGGAGACTATATCCAACCCGGGAAGGTTCCACTGTATTTCTTTCAGAAGAAGAGAATGGTTGGTCAAAATTTGACAACCATTGAAGCCAAGATTGCTCGATATGATGACGTTCATTTCTTCCACTTCTCGGGCACCCGCAGCAGAGAGTCGATTCTGTGTACGGACGACGACAGTATTGACTACTACGAGCGTTCGTTCCTGACAGCGATTCGTCCATCATCGTTGCCGCTGCGTGAGGGGTTGGAATTCTGGAGGGAGCCTTATTACCCTAATCGCTTCGCTCGCCAGTTCGGGTATGACCAAGGGGTGCCCGAGACATTAGAGCCGGTGACCCGTGAGCAACGAGCATATGGCGTCGGGCCCATTCATTGGAAGTGGATGTGGCGACAACTCATGGTGACCGGGACTGGGTGCTCTTTTGCCATTCCGGGCACACAGCACTGTACTGGGGCTTCCTTCGGATGGATGAGGTGGTGGGCCCACCAATATACGCTAGTCCGAAATAATTTCCTTGTCAGTGAGCCCATTTTTGTTACACCTCCGATTGTTACCCCTATTCCAGCCGATGGGCTTGGATATGTATCAGAGCATCTATATCAGCCCGCCGCACAGGGTACAAAGAGACTGACAACTTCTCTGAACGTGGTGATCGACCATGAGAAGCCTGAGCATACTTTGGAAGGTTGGATTGCTCACGGAGAGAGGAATGTAACATTGGAGGGGCCAGAGTTTCCGCCCCTCGGGCCTTTGGATGAAGTGCTTGAAGAAGATATCCTAAGAGAGGGTGATGGAAATGATGGCGATGACGATGGTGATGGGGGAAATGATGTTGATGATGGTGGTGCTGGTGATGATGGTGGTGTTGATGGTGAAGGTAATAATAGGGATGATGGTGGTGCTAATGACGAAGGTAATGACGTTGATGGTGATGAAGGTGCTAATGGAGGTGGTAGAGATGACGGTGGTGATGATGGAGGTGATGAGGATGATGGTGGCTCAGCAGGGATTGTGTCGACAAGTGGTCAAAGGAGCCAAGGGGATTTGCCTAGATGTTCTAGTCCTGGGGACAGTGGCGATGAGGTGTTGCCCGAACGAGCCGGCCCCCGAGTGAAAACTGCCCCTAGTCTTCCTGTTACTTGCGGGGGTAAGAAGATCAAGGAGATGTGGAAATTACACAGAGCCGAGCGCTTACGAAAACGACTCTCCAAGGATACAGGTGACGCTCCAACTGACAACGCAAACGAGGTCAAGGAAGAGGGTGAATTAAGCTCTCAGGCCAATATAAGTGAAGACCGCCACACCAAGGAGAGCAATGATAACGAGCCAATATATGAGAGATCTGTCCTCGGGGAGGACACTGGAGCCGTCTTTATGGATCTGGATGATGATGCACCAGCTAAATATGTTCTTCCTCCTAATCCTCATATTGAGTTAAGTGTGTCTGAGCCTACTATGGAAGCACCTCCCACTGCTGAGCCACCATCGACTGAACCTATTGTGGAGGCTCCTCCTTCTGTTGAGCCACTATCAACTGAACCTGTCGTGAACGTATCTCCTGCTGTCGTGCCATCATCAGCTGAGCTCATCGCTGAAGTCCCTCCCATCGTTGAGCAAGCGTTTAATGCCAATATTCCCGAGGTCGTGGTGCTATCTTCTCCAGAATTAGTTGAACCATTGACCGAGAGAATAACCGGACCTACCCCAGTATCGTCTGTGCCTGCTGCCTCACCTAGTGCTCCTGTCGTTGGTGTTCCTGAAGTCACTGGTACATCATCTGTTTTTGCTATTTTGTTTGTTTCCTTTCTTCTGTGGCTTCTATATGTTAATGTTTATCATTTTTCTTTGCCAGCGACTGCTCCTGCCAGCGTCCCAGTACCTGTGGTCTTGCCCAAGGTATTTGTTTCATCTCTCCGTGGCTTGTCAAGGACTAAGGTGAATCTTCTGAAGAGCCTTCTGTTTGATATCGCCGACTCATTAAAGAACGGGGATGAATGGTCTATCTTGGACGAAGCACTGCAGGCACTAGAACTCAATGCTACCTGGCTCGGGATTGACCTCTCTTTGATAGTCAGTCACGTGGCTCAGTTCAAGGAAGGGATGGCTCGAGTAAATGAGGCGAAGCACCTCAAAGTTGACCCTTCCGTCGAGGAAAAGCGCGGTCATTTGCGATCCCTTCTTCGGAAACTCGAGTTACACGAGGCAGATGTGGCTGCAGTGAGGAAGGATTGGCAGGTTGCTGACGCTGGATGCCAGGAGGCCACTGAACGTCTTATGGAGATTGATAATGAGATGGCCCGGCTGCAAGCCGAACGTTCAGTCGTCCATCTCAAATTTTCGAAGTTTAGTGATCAGAAGGCTCGTCTGCAGTCCTCCATCTATCAACACGAAGCGAGGTGTAATGCCATGAGGGCCCAAGTTGCAGAGCTGGAGCAGTCTCTCCAGGACATTCCCGACCCTGCCCAAGTTTTCGCTGAGGCTGAAAGAGCGCAGAAGGTGGTTGAAGAATCTGCAGTAAACTTGTTAGAACAATTTTTGAAAGCTTTAAACGGTTAAGCTGTAACAGTCTTCATTTGTAATTTTGGAACATGTCGTAATAGATAGTGTAACAATATGTATACTATTGTAGTTTTGGGTCTAAGTTGTGTCTTTAGCCTGTTCGCCATTTTATTTGAGTTTGGATGCAAACTGATTGAGCTATTTGGGAAAGAACGTCCCCCTATTAGGACTTAAACCTATGCTTATATTTAACAAAGATGTGATTGAGTCGTGATTAAGGGCCTATCCCGATTCTCGATGGTCTTGAAAAGGGCAGGGAACCATACTTGACGCGTCATGAGTCCTAACGACTTTTCTGATACCTGTGCAAGCACAAAATAGATGATTAATATTTTGATTTAATCGTTGTGTGGTATCATTTGTTTTGGTATCTGTTTTATTACACTTTCCCTCTAATGGGGTACTTACAAATCACCACGATAAGCTTATGTCAAGTATAATATCTTTTCAAAAATCGGCCGTTCACTAGTGAACTAATGCCCTGTCCTTTGCAATCTATTACCCGATAGGCTCCATTGGAATATACTTCATCGATGATGCAGACGGGATCCCATTTCGGGTCGAATTTACTTTTCGATCCTTGTGTTAGTGTTGAATGCTTCATCATTAGCACGAGATCACCCTTCTTGAATGATCTGCCCCTGACACGTTTATCGTATGCAGCTGAAATTTGCTTCTGATACATTTCGAGCCTTTATTGGGCAGCAAGTCTCTTTTCATCTAAATCATCGAGTTCGACCATTCTGATCTTGGCATTGTGCTCGGTTGTCAGGGAGTGTCGAAGTGCGACCCGTAGTGACTCAACCTGTATCTCCATCGGGATTATAGCTTCTGTACCGTACACCAACGAGTAGGGTGTAGCTCGAGTGGCTGTGTAGTGTGTGGTCCTGTATGCTCATAATGCTTCGGGTAATCGTCTGTCCCAGTCCTTCTTATTCTCTGCCACTGTCTTTTTCAGAATCTTAACGATAGTCTTATTGAATGCCCCGGTCAGTCCATTCGTAGGAGGATAATAAGGCGATGAATAACAATGCTTGATCTTGAACTTCACGCAAAGCTTATCGATAGTAGCGTTTTTTAAGGGCGTTTCATTGTCTGTGGTAATTCTCTCAGGGATACCATGTCGATACAATATGGCGTGACGAATGAAACCTTCGACGTGTCTGGCTTTCACATTTCTCAAGGCAATTGCTTCAGCCCATTTGGAGAAATAATCAGTTGCGGTAAGAATGTACTGATGCCCCTGAGAGGATGGTGGACTAATCGGTCCGATCACGTCCGTGCCCCAGGCGGCGAAAGGCCAAGATATCACTGATTGATATAACTCTTCCGGTGGCAAGTGTATTATATCTACAAGGATCTAGCATTGATGGTACTTAACATATTCTATTGCATCTTTTGCCATCGTGGGCCAATAATATCCCATGTGTCGGACACGGTGATGTAAATTCTTGCCTCCTTGGTGAGCACCGCACTCTCCTCCGTGAGCTTCCTTCAATGTGGCATACGCTTCATCTTGGTCCAAGCAGCGTAGCAACACTCCCTCATACGAGCGCTTGTAAAGGATGTCATTCTGTATTATAAATGAACCGGCGCGTCTCCTGACCTGCGTGCGCATCTTGGGCTCTTCTGGTAAAAATCCATATTTCAAGTAGTCGACGAATGGCCTTTTCCAGTCATTTTCTTCTGTGATTTCGAAGCAACAGATGGGGTTCACGCCTGATTCACCACCACGCAGTACAGTTGTCGGTAGAATCCTTCTTTCTTCAATTGTTACTTGAAGTGGACTGCCCCCGGGATTAGCCAGAGCAGCGGCCAGACTAGCTAACGCATCGGCCTGTACATTCTTCTGCCTCGGTATATGTGAAATGTTGCTGCTACGAAACTGGTCGAACAGTGACTGCGCTTGGTGGCAGAAAGGTAACAACTCAGGTTTGCGGACCTCATATTCTGTCGTCAACTGTCCGATGACTAGCCTGGAGTCACCATAGATCTATATTGCATTGATTCGCATCTCTAAGGCAAGCTGTAGTCCGAAGATGAGGGCTTGATATTCTGCTTCATTGTTAGTGCAAGCTGGCACGATCGTAAATGAGTAGGGCAGCATATCTCCCTGCGGACTGATAAATATAACCCCTGCTCCTGCCCCTGTTGACCTAGAGGCTCCGTCAAAGTACATCTGCCGGAGTCGTGGTTTTCCGACCATCATAACCTGATCATCTGGGAGATCGCATTCCATTTCTTCACTGCTCGGGACTGGATGGCGGCGAGAAAATCTGCGATCGCCTGTCCTTTAATAGCTCGGGCTGGGACGTCTATGATGTCGAATTCAGAGAGGAGAAGGGCCCACTTTGTTAGGCGTCCGGATAGCATAAGCCAGTTCGTGAGGAATTTTATTGGGTCTGCCTTGGATATCAACGTTATTTGGTGCAAAAGGCAGTAATGCCTAAGTTTCTTCGCAGCGAAAATGAGAGCGAAACATATTTTCTCAATTGCTGAATAGTTGAATTCGATAGGGCTCTCAATGGAGCGGGTCAGATCCGAGATCTGATTCGCTCCGAATCCATATAATGCGGATTTGGATCTTAAAATAGGTTCGATTAGTTAAATGGACCGGATTTGGATCTTAAAATAGGTCCGATTACTTAAATGGAGCGGCTATGGATTCAAAAGAACATATCCGAGTTCGATCCGAATCCGGTTAAGATCCGGCTCATTGTCACCTTACTGTATATATTATATTCATGCTGGCCATCCGTTTTACAAATTATTTTAGGCCACGTTGACCATGCCATAGTAAATAGTGGGATTTGCATCATTTTTCTACTAAATTAAATATATTATATTATATATTTTATACCATATATTTTTTAAGATTTGTAATGGGGTGGATTCGGACCTAGATCCGACCCGAATCCTGTGGTTATATGGATTTTGGATCGGAAATGGATCTAACAATTTATAAATGGATCGGATATGGATATCACCTTTTAGATCCGAGTTGGATTCGAATCCGATCCGAATCCGTCTACATATATACGGACTTGGAGCCGGATCCAAGTAGATCCGATCCAGATCTGACCCATTGAGAGCCCTAGAATTCGGCCCCCACCAGCGTGCGGCTCAAGTAATATAGCGCATTCTCCTTCTCTTCTTCGTTCTTCTGTGCCAGGAGTGCCCCCAGCGAGTTATCACCTACTGCTATGTATAAAATCAGCGGCTTTCCCTTGATTGGGGCGGCGAGGACTGGAGAATTCCCGAGCCTTTCTTTTAGTGAATCGAAAGCTTTCTAACAAGCGTCATCCCATTCAAACTTAACGTCTTTCTTATTGAGGCGGGAGAACGGCTGACAACGACCAGCCAAGTTCGAAATGAATCTTCTCAGATATACCACGCGGCCTTGAAAACTCTAACTGTTTTAGATTTTTCGGTGGTGGCATTTCTTTGATGGCCTTAATCTTGGCGAGGTCAATCTCTATGCCTTGTGTCTGACAACAAAGCCCAAGAATTTGCTGGACGCGACCCCAAACGCACACTTCAACCGATTCATACGGAGACTCTTCTTACGCAATCGTTGAAATGCTTGTCTCAGATGTTCCCTGTGTTGTTCATGATCAACTGACCTCACAACCAAATCATCTACATAGCATTCAACGTGTTTGTGCATCATATCTTGGAATATAACGTGCATTACGCGCTGATATGTTGCCCCTGCGTTCTTCAACCCGAAGGGCATTACGCGGTAACAGTAGATGCCGAGAGTTGTGCGGAAGGCCGTAGCTTCTTCATCTTCTGGGGCCATGCGAATTTGATTGTATCCTGATTACCCATCCATGAAAGACATTACTGCATATCCTGTTGTGTTGTCAATCAATAATTCTGGAATCGGCAAAGGAAAATCGTCTTTAGGGCAGACTTCATTAAGATTCCGGAAGTCGACGCAAAACCGGATCTGTCCACTCTTCATCTTAACTGGCACGATGTTTGAAATCCATCGAGGGTACTTCACCTCTCGAACGAACCCAGCCTGAATCAGTTTCTTGATTCTTCTTCAATCTTGGGTACAATGTTAGGGTGAAATCATCGTTGAGGTTGTTTTACCGGCTTCTTTTCCTTCATGATACTCAGCTTGTGCATGGCGATTGTCGGACTGAGCCCTGGCATTTCTGAATATGTCCAAGCGAAGATGTCCTTATTCTCCTTCAACAACTGTATGTATTTCTCTTTTTCGTTTTCCGGGACGTTTCTGCTCAAATATGTGCTCTTGGGTTCTTCGAGGGTGCCCAAATTCACTTCTTCACGTTCATCAATCGTCGGTTGTCCACTATCTTCTAGTTCCACGGGTGCGACACTTGGCTGGATAATGTCGATTGGATCTTGCAACTGAATTTCTTCTACCGAGCCAATGGTCACCATGTTCACGCTTGCCTTGGCTCCTAGACCTTCTCCGTTTCTGTATACTTGCTTATATTCTTCAAACAGAGCTAGCAATCTCTTCTTTGTGTTTGATCCTTGGCCGAAGAATCCCATATTTCTCATGATCTTTCGGCTGGCTCTGCTATATCTCCTCTTCTATTGGTCGGGGTTGGGTAGATTCTCTTCCCTCTTCTCTCTCTTCTGATGGTACTGGCTGACTTGGCCCTGAGTGAAATTTGATATCTTTCTGGGTGATATCTCTTAACGGCACGATGAATTGGCTTGGGGCTTTCGGGAATGGCCTGGTTCTTCCTATCTTAGGTACCGGCATATTGAGGCTGGACTTGAGCACACTCATGTGTTGATTTGAGATCAGTTTTAACACAGACTGCCCTGGCTGACGCATATGTTGTGGTACCACATAGAACTTTTTCGTGATCGGCTGAGGCGGATTTTCCAACTGATATTGGGATCTTCCCTGAGTGATAGGCTGAGGTTTACTTTTCTGCACAAACTTCTCAACTCGAGGTTTTGCCCCTTGCCCTTTCTTCATTACTTCGGACTTTTTATTGGTTTTACCGCTATCGGACAGGTTGTAATATTTTGCATCGGCCAAAAATGACTCAGCTATTGTGTATGGCTTCGGATCTGCTGTTACCCTGTATTGGACCCCGTCTCTACTGTATTTGAAGCACTGATAATACGTCGAAGGCATTATGCGGTTGTTATGGAGCCAAGGCCTTCCTAAAAGGAGATTGTATGTTATCACTGCATCGATCACCTGACATGTTACTTTCGTCATCAGTTCTTCGATCCTTAACATTACCGTGATTGATCCAAGTGTACGCTGATTGTCTTGGTTGAACCCTTGAATCATCATGAGACTCGGGCATAGTGCCAATTGCCTATAACCCAGCTTCTGCAGTGTCTTCAATGGCATTATATTTACAGCAAACCCATCATCCAACATGCACCTTTTGACCTCTGTGTCCCTGATTGTTCCTGTGACCATCAACGGACGATTGTGGTCTATTAATTCGATCGTGCGGTCTTCTTCTGAGAAAGTAATTGTCGAGGGACGGTCGACATGCATGACTTGTGACACCGGTATATACCCCTCCCAAAATTTATATGTATTATTCATTTCTTCTTCTATTTCTATCATCATGACCTCCTTGGCCTCACTGTCAAGTAAGGCATTGATTAACATTTCTCTGTACACTTTCGAGAGACATAAAACGTCGTATATACTTAGGCAGGCGGGGACCTTCCGTAGATGTGACACCATGTCATACGCCACGGGTCTTGGGCTTGGCTGACTAGTCGTGGGCTCAACAACCTTTTCTTTCGGTTTTTGCATGCGGGGTCTCTCTTGCGGTCTGTCAGGGATACCATCTTCTTGCATAGGGTCGTCTGGTCTTGGAGGGGTACTATCAGGCATTTGCTTTCCTGATCGTAAGATTACTACGACAACTTCCCCCTGGGTTGCTTGCGAGACTCCCTTGGACGGTGCTTGTTCGATAAACGACACCATTCCGCAATGTACCATGTTCGTCGCGGGTCGTATCTGCCCCTGTAATGTTTCTCTCCTTCCTCTTCCCATGTTCTTTCTTCGGCTAACGAGCCTTCGTCTGTTCTCGAGTCTTTTCTTGCTTCTGACTAGAGTCCATGGTTCCTTCGGCTCAGGGAATAAGGTTGGTCGGCTGGTATCATTTTCTATTGGGATTACTGAAATTGTCCCGGCTGTTTCCTTTGTTGTCTCGCGTATCTTCATACTGATGACCCCTTGATTGATCAACCCCTGTATCCTTCCCTTTAGGGAGAAGCAATCTTCTGTCTTGTGGCTGACACATTGATGATATTTGCAATATTTGGGTTCGTTTATTCGTCCGACTTCATGGGGACGGACAGGTTCTGGTAGACGCGTTAAGCCTTCCTCGATCAATTGTTTATGATTGGAACTAGATCGGCCATATCAAATGTGTATGGGTCATTCGCCCTTTCTCTTTCGGCTATTGATACACATTTGAGTACATAGGGCCTTTTACCCTTGTCTTAAACAACCATAGCTTTTGTCTCCGGCTTGTGATTAACAGCGGGACGTTTTCGGTCTTTCTGGTCCCTACTCTTGTTGACTTGATGGGTCTCTACTACTCTTCCCATCTCTCTCTTCTGTCTCTCGGGTCTGAAGTTTACCCGGGATGCTGCTTCCTCCACCAGATGCGCTTTCGTCGCCAGCTCGCAAAAGGAGTTGAAGGTATTGCCTGACAATCCGTATGAGATCATCGGGTCTAGAGCCCTTAGACATATCTTCATCTGCTCGCCTTCACTAGGTAATTCACGACATTGAGCTGCTGTGGTTCCCCATCGATCGATGAACTTCTCGACTGGTTCACCATTTCTCTGCCTGACCAATGCTAGGTCTATTAATGAGATCTCCCTTTCTGTTGCAAAGTATTTTGAGATGAAGGTGTCCTGCATTTGCTCCCATTTCCTTATAGAGCTGGCTGGTAACGACATATACCATTGAAAGGCTTTCCCTGTCAGGGTAGATCCGAATAGCCGCATGCAATACTGCGGGACTGCAGACCAATTTCCTAACATAGTCAAGAAGTGGGTGATGTATTCTTCCGGCGATTCTCTGCTGTCAAACTTTCCAAAGTTTGAGCATTTGAAATTGGCCGGGAACGGTACCTCTTCTACCTCTGGTGAGTACGGGACCCGATATTTATAGCTGCCTCTCCTCTCTCTTTTTCTTACTGCATCATGTGGGCTATCGTCTGGGATAACTCGTGACATGTGCGATGTAGAAAGCGGCGCACGTTCTATTGGTGCAACCCTGAGTTGGACGGGCGATTCAGGCTCAGCCGGACCTTCTACTGCCCCTTGGGATTCCTCTGCCGACTGACGGGTGGGCGGCGCGATACTTTTGGTGGCATTCTGCGCTATCAAAGTAGTCAAGGCTTCTTGAATAGCCCTCATCCGATCGTTTGTCTCGCGATTAATCTCGACAAATCTGTCGATCTGATCTTGGAATGGAGGTAATTCTTCTGCTTCATACGGTCCTTCTTCTTCTTCTTCGGCCAGTTGGACCATCACCACTTGTGCCAACGGGATTTTCCGAGCCGGCCTCTGTCTTGGTTCAAAGACTGTCATGGTCTTGGATTTCTTTACATGTGCGGGCCTAGTAGGTTTCTGCGAGGTGCGAGCGGTCTTGGACAACGGCGGGAACTGCTCGACTGTCATCGCAGGCACTGCGAGCTTGGCTGATATGACCTGGCTGTTGATAGGGATCTTCTGCCCCTGCTTCGGCTGCCACTGTCTCCTGATTACCGGGCGGGGTCTTGCAACGTTCGCCTTCCTATATGCTGTTAAGATGGCTGCTTTCTTTTGCTCTTTCTTCTGTTGACGCGTCTCAACCAACTGCCATCCCGAGTTGGAAATAGCTGTCGTGGTTAGGGTGAAGCGAGGGAAGCTAAAGCCTCCAGCGGCAAGGAAGGTGCACGAACTCGTCATTGAGCATGCCATTTCTTCTGTCTGTTTTATTATCTCGCTAATTCTGCGATGTCAGAAAATCATTAGAACAGTTCATAAATGCGGCCGGGAGTGTGAACCCATCGATCGCGGTGCATAAACTAACAGAAATAAGCAAGAAGAAGACAAATACGTGTAGTTATGGAAGCTTGTAGGTTTGAAAACCTTTAATTTACCATCTATTGCCTTAAAAATGAAGGGAAGAACATTCCCGTTGAGAGTCGCCAGTTTAGCGCCCGAGGGCGGCGAAACATTTCTCCTTGTGGTAGCCTTTCTCATGTACACATCGGTGTTTGCAAATGATTTATCATAGAATGTCTATTTACTCAGAAATAACCAGAGATTCTGGTATGGTTCGAGTCCACAGTGGAGTTGCTAGTTTGTTAGAACTAGAAAATACTACGATTACATTTTCTGTATATTGTTGCTCTGGGGTTCTGAGTAATGGAAACATTCATAGACAATCACAAGCATTCACAGAAGGTACACAAGAAGAGATATCGCAAGGCGAATTTATTCCAGAGATTCTGAGATCTTGTACATTCCAGGCCGTGATCTGGCACGAGCCCTTAATTACATCGAATGATCGATGACCTTTGATTAAAAGGCAGAAGACTAGTCAGCGGGGACTATAGTCTTAGAGTTTGTGGTCGTAGAGACCTGTATTTGTTTTGTTATGGACCGAACCATCTTTGTATTAGTCAGATGTCTATGTCCCATATTTTGACCGGAGATCCGAGCTGAGACTATCAGGGTTTATAACTGAGAAGGACAACTCTGGGCCTACGCCTGTCATGTATGGACAGGTGACCTCGGGAAGTCCAATCTACAGCTGTGTGTACTCGAGTAGCCAATCGACGAATGCCGTTTGAATGGGTAGGGCATCGACTGTTGTGTTGTGGCAGTTCATAGCAATTGCTTTGTAGCGAATTTGATGCGGACATCAGTGGTGCACCCTTTAGAGTGTACCAGAGGAGGCGACGTTGCAGATCGAGTGTTGGAGCAGACGAGTTGATGTGGATGGACGCCGGGCCCATTGGGCCCATTTTCTGACGTGTTACGAGTACGCGAGATGCAGGATCGCGCAGGAGCATCATGACCGCTGGACCATGGAGCGGATTTACATTTAGGCGCTTTTCTATTTATTTCCTTGTTTCTAGGCGCTTTAGTGTCGTTATTTACTTTAGACGTTTTTATGTTATTTCTTTGGTTTTCAGGCACTTTAGTGCACTTTTTTTTTTATTTTCGTAGCTTATATATACTGTGAGAACCCTATTTCGAATTTATTGAATGAATAGAAAATTCGTGAGTTTCTTCCTCTTTGTTGAGAGATTAGGGTTTCAGGATTGGCCCTCGGGTGTTGAGGATTCCACCCCGGAGTTTCCGTTTTCTCTTCTCTCTTTCTTCAAGGTGCGAGGAAAGGTAAGCTTCTTTTGATTCCTAATTCGTACTTCATGATAACCCATTGTTTTTCGACATCCCTCGTCCTTTTTTTAAACCCCCCCTTTTTGGTACGATCGAAAAGAGAGATGCCTAGCCACGATAACCGGATCCAAACTTGATGTGGATTGGTCTATGCTAGATCTGGGATATCCTCATATCCCTAGATCCTCCCTGTTTTACGATTTTACATGGTTTTATGCAAAGGGGCATGATCCGGACAGACGGATTTCATCTTCGTGTTGAGATTTGTTAGTTTCCTCTGATTGAAAGTAGTTAGTTTCGTAATTTTATTATTTGAATATCTTCCAACTTGATATACATGCATCTAGGGTTAGATCATCGCATGCCCCTGCATCAATTTTGGTATCAGAGCAAAGGTTCCTAGCGTAGGTCAGTTTACCCAAAATTTCCCTTTTTCGGTGATTTTTTTTCAAAGGAACCGGATAACCCAAAATTTCCCTTTTGAAAGTTAGCCTTTTTTCAGCTCGACCCGCGTCCAACTCTGCGTAGGGGTCATAGTTCGTTGAGTTTAGTTAGCCTTTTTTTTTTTTCTAGATTTTGTTGAGTCCTCATATAGATCTAGGCCACATAGGATAGCTTGCATTGCACTGAACTAGGATAATTAAAACTGCATTTAGATTTTACCTTTTTTACACCTTTCCGCACCTAAATCTAGAGCCTTTCACATATCACTCCTGGTGTATGCCTACGCGCACTGGTCGTAGGTTTGGTCTTCATAATACTATGGAATCTAATCAAATTACCAAAGCTCTGGAGGGTCTAATTAAGAGAATGGATCAGCAATTTCAGACCTTGAGAGGTGAGATCGCGCAGCAGTTTGCGCATCAGGATGATAGGTTCACACGTTTAGAGGAGAGGGTCACGCGCTTAGAGGATGGCATCCAGACCACCACTTTAGATGGTCCCCAAGCAACCCCTGACACTGGGGCAGTCGATCAGTCCCAAGTTGTGGGCCCTGATCCGCCTAGGGATGATTTGGGCGCAGGTCAGGTCCGTGGGCCTGGCAATGGACACGATGGGGCTCATCATCAGCCACCCCCACAGATTCGTGATCCTGTTTTTCCCGCCCAGCGGGAGGGCCATGGTGGGGTGCGATATCCGCAACCTCAGAGATACCATGAGCAGGACCCTGTTATTAGGGTCATGAAGGGCATAAAGGTTGACGCTCCTAGTTTTGATGGGAGACTGGACCCTAAAGTTTTTTCTGATTGGCTAGCAGACATGGATCACTTCTTTCAGTGGCACGGTCTGCCAGACCCACAGCGGGTTGGATTCGCCAAGATGAAGTTGGTGGGCCAGGCAAAACTACATTGGGGAAATGTGGAGCGTCGCCGTGAGCGATCTAGAGAGGGGCCAGTTCTCTTTTGGATTGAAATGAAAAAACTGTTGCGAGAGAAGTATGTTCCCTTTTCTTATAAGCAGAGGCTGTTGGATCAATGGCACACTTTGCGCCAAGGATCCATGACGGTAACGGAATACATTGCCAAGTTCGATGAATACATGATGAGGTGCGATGTAGATGAGGACCCTGCTGTGGTTCTCTCCCGTTTTCGTATGGGCCTCAAGTTTGACCTCCAGCGTGAGCTCATGCCTCATATGGTTACCAGCTTAGAGCACGCTTACCAGATGGTGCAGGAACTGGAGCACTATGTGCGCCAATCTCCTGCTAGAGGGTTTGAGATTCGACCTACTGTGCCTAGAGTAGCTCCGCAGGGAGCGAGACCTCAGGTCGGAAATCAACCCAGAGCTCAACCTGGTACCCAACCAGTCAATAGAAATCGAGGTAACAATGTGGCTGGACCAAGTACTAGGACTGCGATGCCAGGGCAGTGCTACCGCTGTGGTGGCATGGGTCACATTGCCGCAGAGTGTTCAAATAAGGGTGGGCGTATTGCCTTTGTTTCTGAACACTCTACAGAAGAAGAAGTGGCATATGAAGTTGAAGGTGACCAGAATGATGAGGAAATCATCGTCCAATCCCTTGAGCCGGCCAGTGATGCCGAGGATGATACTGTGGAGACTACCCCACTTGCCGTGGTGAGATGCGCTTTGGCTCAGGTGAAGGAAAGTGAGGATTGGCGCAGAACCACTATCTTCCACACTTACGCCAAGTGTGGAGATAAGAGCTGCAAAGTGATCATAGATAGCGGGAGCTGTGAGAATGTAGTTTCTCCAAGTACTTTGAGTCGCCTGGGGTTGAAGCCAGTCCCTCACCCCAACCCATACCGAGTTTCTTGGGTTGATGCGACATCCCTTCCTGTGACTCAGCGATGCCTTGTGCCAATTGAATTCGGGCTATACAAGGACAAGTTGTGGTGTGATGTGGTCACGATGGACGTTGGCCATATCATCTTGGGAAGACCATGGCTCTTTGACAAAGATGTCACAATATTCGGGCGTACGAATAATTGTGTGTTTAAGCATGAAGGAAAGAAGCTTGTCTTGAGCCCGCTCCCTCCCAAATCGTCCACGGGAGCGAAAGATGTTGCGTCTCGAGGCAGTTCTAAGAGTCAAAGGGCACCTCAGTCGAAGTCTCTCCACATCATAGATGCTAAGGAGTTTGAGAGAGAGGCTAAAACTGGGACTGGTGTACGTTTTACTGGCTAGAGAGAGCACACCCGAGGTTGCTATAGGGTTACCCCAGGAGGTTCGTTCAGTCCTAGAGGAGTTTCGGGATGTCTTCCCTGAGGACCTTCCAGACGAGCTCCCACCAATGCGGGACATTCAGCATGCGATAGATCTTGTCCTAGGGGCGACCCTACCAAACCTCCCTCACTACAGAATGAATCCCACCGAACATGCCGAGTTGAAGAGGCGAGTGGATGAATTGCTTAAAAAGGGATTTATTCGTGAGAGTATGAGCCCGTGCGCCGTGTCTGCGCTTCTTACGCCAAAGAAAGATGGCACGTGGCGCATGTGTGTTGATAGTAGAACCATAAACAAGATTACTGTCAAGTTTCGGTTTCCCAACCCGAGGCTTGATGACATGCTTGACATGATGGCCACCTCTACTATCTTTTCGAAAATTGACCTCAAGAGTGGTTATCACCAAATTCGTGTTCGCCCAGGAGATGAGTGGAAGACTGCCTTCAAGACGAAGGATGGGCTGTATGAGTGGTTGGTTATGCCCTTTGGGTTAACCAATGCTCCAAGTACATTTATGAGGGTGATGACCCAGGTGCTGCGACCCTTTATGGGTAAGTTCTTAGTTGTGTACTTCAATGATATCCTCATCTATAGTACGTCTCCTACCCAGCACCTTGAACACTTGAGGCAGGTCTGCAACGCCCTGCGAGCAGAAAAGCTTTATGCGAACCTCAAGAAGTGTTCCTTCTTGACTTCTAGAGTTATCTTCCTGGGGTTCGTTGTTTCGTCAGAGGGTATGTCTGCAGACCCTGAGAAAGTTAAGGCCATTGTCAATTGGCCCGAGCCGCGTAATATACACGACGTGCGAAGCTTTCACGGCCTAGCTATGTTCTATCGGCGGTTCATCCGTGGATTTAGCTCTATTATGGCTCCCATCACAGATTGCATAAGAAAAGGGGAGTTCCAATGGACTAAAGCCGCGACACGAGCTTTCTCTGAAATTAAGAATAAGATGACGGAAGCGCCCGTCATGCGTCTACCTGACTTCTCTAAAGTCTTTGAGGTGGCGTGTGACGCGTCAGGACTTGCCATAGGGGGAGTGTTAAGCCAAGAGGGACATCCTGTGGCCTTTTTCAGTGAGAAACTGAATGAGGCCAAACAACGCTACTCCACCTACGACAAAGAGTTCTATGCGGTTGTGCAATCATTGCGCCATTGGCGGCATTATTTATTACCGCAAGAATTTGTCATGTTCTCTGATCATGAGGCCTTGAAATATTTGAGCTCTCAAAAGAAGTTGAGCCCTAGGCATGCCAAGTGGGCTCAATTTCTTCAGGAGTATACGTTTCTACTTAAGCACAAGGCCGGTAAAGAGAATAAGGTTGCTGACGCGCTTAGCCGTCGTATCATGACGCTGCGGTCCATGAGCATTGAAGTTACAGGCTTTGAGCAACTCAAGGGTGAGTACTCAACTTGTCCTGACTTTGGGACCATCTATGCGTCGTTGTCTAGTGACCCACCCTCGAGGAGTGCTGAGTTTGTCCTTACAGACGGATATCTTTTTAGAGGGGACAAGCTCTGCATCCCACGCACATCCCTCCGTGATTTTCTAGTATGGGAGCTTCATGCTGGAGGGATGGCAGGTCACTTTGGTAGAGATAAAACAGTTGCCCTAGTTTCTGATCGTTTCCATTGGCCTAATCTCCAGCGAGATGTGGCCAAGATTGTAGGGCAGTGTCGGACATGTCAACTGGCAAAGCAGAGGAAACAAAATACAGGCTTATACACTCCTTTGCCAGTTCCACATGCCTCGTGGCAAGATGTCAGTATGGATTTCGTGCTTGGGCTTCCCAAGACTATTCGTAAGCACGATTCCATACTCGTGGTCGTTGATCGGTTTTCTAAGATAACCCATTTCCTACCCTGTTATAAGACATCAGATGCCTCCCACATTGCTAAGATATTCTTTCAGGAGGTTGTGCGACTTCATGGGGTACCTAGATCCATCGTGTCTGACAGAGATACTAGGTTCACTAGTTATTTTTGGAAGACTCTCTGGCATCTTTTGGGTACGAGGCTTCAATTTTCTTCAGCATATCATCCTCAGTCGGATGGTCAAACAGAGGTAGTGAACCGTAGCCTAGGGAATTTGTTGAGATGTCTAGTTGGAGACCACCACAGGACCTGGGACACTGTTATTCCCACAGCAGAGTTCGCTTATAACTCTTCAGTGAACAGGTCCACAGGAATGAGCCCATTTGAAATTGTTTCAGGTCTTAGACCCCGAGCCCCCATAGATTTGATCCCCATGGCTACCCCACAGCGTCCTTCAGAGTTAGGAGAGTCATTTGCCCATCATATACATGCATTGCATACTGAGATCAGAAGGAAGATTAATTCAAGTAATGAACATTATAAACTTTCTGCTGACACTCACAGGAGATTTAGGGAATTTCAACCTGGAGATGACGTCATGGTTCGTATTAGGTCTGATCGGTTTCCACCTGGATCCGTGAAGAAGCTTCATGCCCGTAGCATAGGCCCACATAAAATTGTGAAAAGGTTGGGGTCTAACGCTTATGTTGTCGATATCCCTCCTACCTACCATGGGCATCAGTTCCACATTTAATGTGGAAGATCCAGTTCCCTATCACGAGCCATTACCTCTATCCAGTGATTCCCCTGTTTCTTCCCAGACCTCCCCTATATATGGACCTTGGCCACAGCCTGACCTCCCTATACCCATCTTACCTTCTCTTCCTTCTGCACCGAGAAGAGACGAGATAGAGGGAATTTTGGACTCCGAGTTGATTTCTACTCGCTCAGGGGGTTACCAGAAATTCCTAGTCAAGTGGAGAAACAGGCCTATTGCAGATAACTCCTGGATTACCGAGACAAAGCTACAGCGTATCGATCCAGATATGCTTGAGAGGTACAGGAGTTCACTTTCGCCAGTGGCGAATTCTTCCCACCCGGGGAGAATTGATGCGGACATCAGTGGTGCACCCTTTAGAGTGTACCAGAGGAGGCGACGTCGCAGATCGAGTGTTGGAGCAGACGAGTTGATGTGGATGGACGCCGGGCCCATTGGGCCCATTTTCTGACGCGTTACGAGTACGCGAGATGCAGGATCGCGCAGGAGCATCATGACCGCTGGACCATGGAGCGGATTTACATTTAAGCGCTTTTCTATTTATTTCCTTGTTTCTAGGCGCTTTAGTGTCGTTATTTACTTTAGACGTTTTTATGTTATTTCTTTGGTTTTCAGGCACTTTAGTGCACTTTTTTTTAATTTTCGTAGCTTATATATACTGTGAGAACCCTATTTCGAAATTATTGAATGAATAGAAAATTCGTGAGTTTCTTCCTCTTTGTTGAGAGATTAGGGTTTCAGGATTGGCCCTCGGGTGTTGAGGATTCCACCCCGGAGTTTCCGTTTTCTCTTCTCTCTTTTTTCAAGGTGCGAGGAAAGGTAAGCTTCTTTTGATTCCTAATTCGTACTTCATGATAACCCATTGTTTTTCGACATCCCTCGTCCTTTTTTGAAACCCCCCCCCCCCCCCCCCCCCCCCCCCCTTTTGGTATGATCGAAAAGAGGAATGCCTAGCCACGATAACCGGATCCAAACTTGACTGTGGACTGGTCTATGCTAGATCTGGGATATCCTCATATCCCTAGATCCTTCCTGTTTTACGATTTTACATGGTTTTATGCAAAGGGGCATGATCCGGACAGACGGATTTCATCTTCGTGTTGAGATTTGTTAGTTTCCTCTGATTGAAAGTGGTTAGTTTCGTAATTTTATTATTTGAATATCTTCCAACTTGATATACATGCATCTAGGGTTAGATCATCGCATGCCCCTGCATCAGAATTGAAACTCCTTGATATGGTTTATCGTGATAACCAGTCCCATTTGTCTAGCTTTTGACCCTAATCGGATCATATCTCACAGTAGATATAAATAATGATATATTTGCATAGTTCTGGATGCTAGCGGCTTCTTTCCGAGAAGTCATTTCATTCATCGTGTTGAATCGGGTCAAACCTCAAAGACGCGCAATTTTGCTCATTTAGAGATCCTGAAATGATCGTTTGACCATTCCATAGCGTCCGGAACGCTCGAAATACCCAAAATAGGCTCAAACGGAACTTGAAAACAATTAAAATGGAGTCCGGAGCACCCGTAAACATTTTCGGTAATTAGCTGAATTTTTTGGTGCGTGAGGCTCAATTTATGGGTGCGTGGGCTCCAACGCACCTTTAAATTAATGATCTGGTTTTTTTTATGAATTTATGGACGCGTTGGGCATTTTTCGGGTGCGTGGGACACCAATATACAAATATGAATTACATCGAATTTATGGGCGCGTGGGACCCGAATTTATGGACGCGTGAGCCATTTTTCAGATGTGTGGGAGTCCGATGCACTTGTCTGAATTTAGTCGAATTTATGGACGCGTGGGACAATTTTCAGGTGCGTGGAACCAAATTTATAGGTGCGTGCCCACACTTGTGATTTTTTAGAATTCAGACCTGCGATGGTCTTGGTCAGAGTAATCTTCCGGTGGAAGACGTCGGTGGTCGGAAAAGAATTCCAGCGACCGGGAATGGTTTTCTGGTAATCGGAAAGGGATTTTTTCGGCGGAAATCTCAAATACCCAGAGGATAGCAGTTCTCTCTCTCTCTTTCAAAAGCGTACAAATGAATAGTCGGACGGGGTATTTATACCCGAAAATATCGGAACTTGGCCAATAAGGGGCTGTCATGTGCCACGCACCCCTAAAATACCTCTCACTCACCCCAAAATCAATGCGTAGAGCTTTAACGCACCCAAAAAGACATTTTGAAATTTGCTGAATTTATGAGTGCATTGGACCCTGATTTTACGGGTGCGTGGGACCTCCTGCACCCTGAAATGATACTTCTGAAATGTGTTGAATTTATGGGTGCGTGGACCCATTTTTGGGTGTGTGGAACGCAATGCACCCTTTAAATCAATTTCTGATCTTTGACGAATTTTCTGGTGTGTGGGCACCCGAATTTATGAGTGCGTGGGACTCCATGCACCCAAAAATGAGTTTCATGATTTTGTTGATTTTTCAGGTGCGTGGGTACTCGAATTTATGGACACGTGGGAGTCCGATTTTATGGATGCGTTGACGGACTTTTGAACTCCACCATTTGGGTTTTGAATTTTGATGGGTTTGTGGAACCCGTTTGATCGTGAACTCACATGCACTGTTCATCATAAATCATAATGAAGTTATAAGTTCAATTTCGGACGGTTCCGATCATAGTGATTCGCGGAACCCACTGGAGATTTCAGCCAAAATTGGCTAAGTGGATTTTTGTAAATTTTCGTTTTGCGTGCGCTGGGAGGCGTTTTGTGGGATTCTTTCGGATGTGCGTGGCCATCTTGTCTGTTTTGAGGACCCCTACATTTTGGGACCCCAATAATGATTCATTAATAGTTTTAAGGATCGCTAGATTATCAAGTTGTGTTTTTTAATTGCGAGTGGTGCCTCTTTGTTTCATTTAATCTTTAGCATCTTTTCCATTGATTATGGATTGTTTGTGTATTTCTTAATCGAGTATTTGCATGCCAGTAATCTACACAAGTTTCTAGTGTGATTTGTTTCGAGTTTTTCTCTGCTTATGCATAAAATGTTCTGATTTGAATATTAAAAGAACTACGTAGTGGCTTGATCCCAATTCTTATAGTAGCTACGTAGACAACCGTTGGTTAAGTACAATGTTGTAATGTGCGATCGCATATGCGAATATGCAATCGCATGTGCGCATATTTTTTGACATATTGCATATGCAGTCATGCATATGCGATCTGTGCAGATATGCGATCGCATATAGCATATGTGATGGCATATTTGCCCAACGGTCATAAAATTGACCTTTTTTTTATCGTTTTCTGATTATTGTTTTTTTCAAAATCCAACATGTTTTCCTTTTAAAAAAAAAGGCATTGATACCCCCTATTTGCATTCTAAATGCTCTTAAACTCTCCTCATACTCTCGTACACTTTCATAGTCTCAATTCTCTCATTCTCTTTTACATAAGTTCACTCTCCATCTTTCAAGCTCCAAGGCCCAAGCTCCAACTTCTTTCAAGTTTCAAGTCTCCATTTTGTTTAGTTACTTTTGTTACTTCTTAGTTCTTACTTAGTACCAAGTGTTAATTTTATTGTTATTTGTTAAATATATTGTTGAGTGTTGATGACATGATGTTTACTTCATTGTTTAATTGATTTTATTTCACTCAAATGTATTTTAAACGTGTAAAATTAGTTATCTATTAACTTAGGAAAGTTTCCCCTACTTTTTTTTTATATTTTTTCACTTTTTCTTAATTTTCCCTCACTTTTCTGATTTTTTTAATTCTTCAAAAAAAAAAAATTAAATATGCGACCGCACGCATATGCGCACAACCATATGCGATCGCACATGATCGCATATGCGATCCGACAACATTGGTAAAGTACTATACCATATCGGTGCAGCCAGAAATCTAATAGTGTGGATTCTCATTACATATTGTTTTCCAAACATTTCTAAACAAAAAAAAAACACTCATCGGGTCCTTTTGGAAGGTAACATAAACTTTTTGGTTTTCATTTGTCTTCAATTAACCAAGTTACTGAAGGACCCAAATTTCGTAGGCACTGAAGTATTAGTAGAACGCTATCACTACTTACGGTTACGGTACAGAACAATATAGAAAAAATACTTGCAGTCAGTGTATATGCTTCTTCCATATCCATCAAAACTCACAAAAAAAAAAATTTAATTTTTTTTTCTATTGGACTTTTTACTAGACTAACTATTGCAATCCAATTCGATAGTGCTTCCAAATGCATTCTATTAGATGCATTCTAATGTTGTTATGTGCTTGGTCCTTTAGATCATTTGCCCGCATGTATTGTGGGTATGTTGTTGTGGAGAAAATATAATTTTTGGTCAAGCAATTTACTCAATTGTTCATTCAAGCCCATCTTTTGGTGATCCACTGTTCATATGGCAGGCACCATCTTGATGTGTTTTCCTCCATTGGATAATAATATCTGTTTGGTTCGGCCCATCCATTTTCCCATTATATGTGGGCCAGGGCATGTAGTTGGCCATTTGCATGCTGCTAATGGGATGGGTAGGATAATTTGGACCATCGTCAGTTCTTGGCTATTCATGAGCCACCAATCAAAAAGGGTAGGATCGCCTAACAGCAGGGTTATTGGAGCATGGCTTGTCGTGATGACGCCACCAAATGAATGGCTTAGGTCTCAAGAAGGTAGCCCTCCTATGGAAGATGCTGAAAGATGGCCCTCCCATGAAAGATGTTTCTTCTCACAACCGAGCATCATTTAGTGGTTCTTGTCGGTGAACTGAGGTTTTGTAACATGGATTATGTTTGTCTGTCTTTCTGGATTGAGATATCTTTTTGACGAACATAGTAATGAAACATCCGATTAGGTTTTTGCTTTTCTGTTGGTTTCCTTTCTTTTTTCTTTTTGTGTGCAGTGATGAGTTGTGGAATCTTGTCTGTTTGTGACGGTTTTTTAGTACCGTAATGCTGGAAGTTGAGAATTTTTTTTTTTTTTTTTTTTTTGTCTACCCCAATTTATTGGGATAAGGCTTAGATAATGATGATGATTTCTTCATTTGTATTATTGTTATTATTTCATCTTCTCGTGATAATGATTGTGGTTTTTAAAATATACTAATTTTATTGAGCCCACAAGGGCCTAGAAAGGTTTTTTCTTTCAAACACAAGTAAAAGAGCCTAAGAACAGGAGAGAGAGGATGGGAAATTTTTTAGGGTGTAAGTTGATTTTGATCAATAAATTTTTTTAGTGTGTAAGTTGATTTTGTTTGTTGTAGCTCCATTGATTTTGTTTGTCACAACACCTTTTTATGTAAAATTATTACTTATCATATATTAAAAAAAATGCCCCTGGAATATCCAGGCATGTGCCTAGGCACTCTAAATGCTCCAAGGGCAATTGTGCCTAGCGCCTTTCGCTGGTGGCAATATGGATTTGGGTCATGTTGCACGATGTGGATTTGATGCCCTTTATCATTATGCTTCAATGAACCATTTTTGGCACTAGCTTCTCACATTCAAGCCTCTCACTGCTCATCATGTGGATCCCATAGGGTGGATGTCGCGTCTTAAAAATCATGCTGATCTGATTGTCAGATGGCCTGCATGTCTCCATTGAACTTGGACTACTTATCATTTTCTCCTAATCTCAATTTATCTTTTAGATGTGGGGCCCACCTGATGATAAGAATGGCCTGCCCGTTGACATAAGGCATCTACCATGTGATATCCACCTGATGAGTACCTTGGTTCTTTAAAATGCAAGCCATGTTGCCATGTGTGAGAGGGGAATGCCAAAAGTTGTATTTGAGTACACTTCGCCTTGCTCTATAACACATGCAGTGTCTATACCAGCTAGTTTCTACTACATGCTCACCTGAGTTGCTGAACTTTTAGAAAGTAAGTCCAATACCATAAGGATGTGAACTAATTAATTTCATACTTCCAATAGAAAACCATGCAGATTTTTCTTGTGTATCCTAGATGGTCTGTCGCTTTGGTTGGTGAATTATTCTTCTTTGTAAACAAGGAAAACATTGCTCTCCGGTGTAAACATGGATTGTCTTGTTTAGTATTCAATGGTAAAATATGAACTAGAATGTTAAACAGGACAACCCAGAAGGCACCTGCTGACAACAAGCTGGAGTGTGTTTGTAAGCTCCAAGAGACTGGTTGCTGGTGACGCGTTCATCTTCCCAAGGCAAGTAGCTTTCATCATGCTGTGATGATTCCATTAAGGTTTTCCCTTCTTCTTCCATGCTGTGCATGATTTATTAATTACATTATAAACTATGGCAGAGGTGAAAACGGAGAGTTGCATGTTGGGGTTAGGTGCTTAATGAGGCAACTAAGCAATATGCCATCATCTGTTATATCCAGTCACAGCATGTGTCTTGGGGTCCTTGCCACTGCATCTCATGCCATATCAAACAAAACTGTCATACAAGGATTTTCATTGTATCATGATTTAAAGTTCAAACAAAATGCACAGTATTGGTGCATGACTTTCTAGGTTGAATCATGTTTCCTGTTCTGTGCACAAGTACATTATTCCTACTGAATCATGAGATCATTGATTTTCTTCAATGCTAATCTTGGTGGGAAGGTTTTTAGTTTGCGACCTTGGATTGTAATGAATCTATCTATTTTATCATCAAAGTTTCAGGTTCCATGTATTATTCTGTTCGCATGGTTTGTGCCTGGCAAGGATTTTCTTTGTATCATGCCTTTATAAGTTGAATCATGCTTCCTGTTCTGTGAAGTGAGCACATGATTCCAACTGAATCATAAGATCATTGATATTCTTCAATTCTAATTTTGGTTGGAAGGTTTTTAGGTTGGAACCTTGGAACCTTGGTTGCATTAGAAGGACATCTTGGAGGTAGTAGAACAATCCTGTTTTGCCGTATGCCCATTCACTTCTTCTCACCTTTATTTACTAGTTTCTTGTTTCTAATCTAATGATGCTCATACTGTTAGAGCATCACATTTCTTAATAGCTTCTTATTAATCTTCATCGGCTGCCTGCTTGTTTCCTTCATTCCACTTTAGAAGTGTCCTTCAGCTTCTACTCAATTCTCACCTCAAAATGCACTTCCGGTTTTTTTTTTTTTTTTTTTAATCTCAATGGCAATAGCAATAGCAACAGCTCTGTTAAGAGATCATAAGCCACAAGTCTCAACTTACCATAGAAGTCCCATCAAGGAATCCGCATTGTTCTTCCGATGTCTCTTGGAAAGAGTACTGTAGATCTAGGTCTACGAGCTATCTTAACTCTACCCAATATAGACACTATCTTGCACCATCCATCAATTTATGATTTATCTGTTGATTCAGATGATATTTGTCATGTAAGTATTTTTTGTGGTTATGAGCAGTGTTATCAAAATCATACGATTTACGATATCATATCGTATGATCGTACACCCAAATTGCAAATCTTAAATAATCGTCCGATTATCGTATGAATCTTATTGAATCGTACGATAATCGTATTGAATCGTAAGATAATTTTGGAATTCGTAAATGGGCCCAAAAAATACTTAAAAAGTTATTTATTATTATTTTGTATTCAATTTTTCCTCACCTGTATTCCTGCCTCCATTGTATACCTTATTTACATAAAAACAGTTAAGTAAATTTCATATTTTATGTTTCTATTTACTTCAAGTTATTTATGTAAATAAAGAAGTACCCCCCATTTGGATTCAATAAAAAATACTAAAAAATCAAATTCCTAATAATAAAGATTTCAATTTTCCGTTCCAAGTACAAATCGTGAATTTTTAACATTCCATAAAAAGTTCGTCTTTTGAATGGTAGGGTTTTCTTTAAATCTAAACCGTTCATAAATTCTAATATATCAAAATTAAGCTAAAACACCAAAGACCGGTAAAATATTCATGATAGTTATGTCGATTTATGAGTGGATTGATAATTCAGGATTTTACTTGGACTCTACAAACATAGTGATATAATCATATCATCTTTTTAATTCGTATTCATGCAAATAGGTCTATGATTTGACAGCTCTCTACCATTAAAAATATCCTATTTTTTCTTTTGGGGATTTTAATATTCAAAAACCTAAAATAAAGAAATCAAGATATCTTTTGATTCACAATGGAATCGAATGTCATTTTTTCAAACATGATTCTACACTCAAGAAAGGTACAAAACAAAAATTTTAAGGACTCTTTGCAAATCGTTTTTAGGGTTACTTTTTAAATGATTACAACACAATAATACATTTATACATAAATATGTTATACATCATTAATGTCATGGTTAAATTGTGTTTTTAGCATATTCATGAGAAAATGGATGATGGATGTGTTTTTTAATTTTTCTTATCTATGTATAATTGTTTTGTATTTTCTATGATATTTTTATGAAAATCTGAAAAAATTTTACGATTTACGATACGATACGATTCAGACAAGAAAACGATTTGCGATGCGATTTACGATTTGACAACATTGGTTATGAGGATGAAGATTCAACCCCTCAAACACATCGTTACTCATTCTCACCTTCGATGCTACCTTCCATTAAGCATAATATGATGGGAGAGACCTAGGTAAAAAATAGAGTTAAAAGAACCTTTTTCATTAACACCTACCATTAGTCGGCCATATTTGTATTCCTTGCCCCCCAATGAATTATTTGCTTAATTTTCAAATGACATGGAGCTTAAACTGATGAAAAGCTGGTGTTGCTTTAGATGTTTATTCTTTTTCCTTCTTTTTTTTTCAAAGAATATGGAAATAATACACTTACAGGGCCAGAAGTAGCTGGACCTTTGAAAGTATTGATGAACTCAACGTTACCATTTCAGGAGCGTTTTCCAGAAGCAGCGCGAATGCACGTTTTTAGGGTTCTCCTGAGTCGGCAGTAGAGATGAGGGGAGGTTTGATTTCAGTTCAGTATTACAAGAATGCCTCCACAGGCAGCGCTTATAGCCCTGGTTCTGGATCTCCCATGTAGGCTGCTTTCCTTATCTTCATTTCAATTAACAGTGCCAGTCTTGTGTAGTAGTAATTGCTATCCTTCCTCACTTTGGAAGAAGGCAGTCTATTTTCTAAAAAATTCTCTATTGGGATTCTTTTCACCTGAACATATTTGTATTTTTCTTGTAAAAGTCACACTTCAGCACATCGTTGATGAGGAAAGATTGGATTGGTGATTAAAAGTGAAGATGATATCATTATATATCAAATTAGATATATAATAGAGAGGAGAGATGGTCTACTGCTCTAGCAGCACTATAGTAGGTACAGTGCTCGTACTTGCATCGGGTAAGTCTAATTGATAGATCTTTGCCCTCCATTAGCTCAAACACATTCCTTGGGCTATCTGATCTTTAGCATCTAAATGGAAAATCAAGTCATTTATATAAAAATAGGTGCAATCATTTGATCCATCTGTCGGGGGCCATCATAGATAGATTAAGGATTCACTGTTAGGCAATCCTAACCATTCCATTGATGGCTACAAAAATTCAGGCGGATTAAGGATGGATTTGATCATCTCCATTGGAGTGACTTCTACATGGTAGGCAATGAAACATGTTCTTGACTCACAGTGTTCTGTGCACACTCAATTATTTCTCCTTGTAGAGAACTTGCAAAGTTTCTCCTCAATATCTTTTTTCTTGCATGTGTTTTTGCCTTTCCCAATGTGTGAAACTTGTTTCAGTTCAGTGATCAGTCTCTGTCTTCATCTTCTTATTGCAGCATTGTAGAGCAGGTTTCTGGGTCAGGCACCCAGGAAGAAGTGAGCAGAGCTTCAGGTTAACAGAAACTTCACAACAACAGAATAATACTTCTACCTTTCCTAGAGGAAATATCACAGGCGGCCTGTTTGGGGTAAATATGCTTGAAGCCTTTTTCATCTTCCTTGTATATCTATGTCAGTAACATCCCGTTTTGACAAATTCGGTTTTGTATATATGAACAGGTCATGCCCAAGAGTTCAAATGCAACTAGATGCATACATAAATCATCAGATAAATGGTTTGGATCACTGAGCTTACCATATCCAACAGCAATGGTCCCAACGTAACTACCATTCATTGAATCAAGACCAATGCATCAATTAATTTTGTAAGTTATCTTCCTACCTACATCATACTTAAGGCAATTCAAGGCCCTATCACAATTTTGCTGTTCATATGTTTTTCTGCCTTTGGCATGTACTATTCTCCGATTCTGAGGTTTTGACATATGCTCATCAAATGAAGTCTCTTCTTCCGGTACTTCATTCAAATTTCTTGTGCATAGGTTGTTGATGGGAAGCTTTCACAAACTTGCTAGGAAGCTTTCACAAGCTTGCTATCTCACATGATTCTTGCTACCAACGTTTTTGAAGTAATTGTTGGCAATTGAATTCATTAGTGTTTTATTTGTTCTGCTTCAGCTTTTGGCTTACTCATGTACATATTGTATATTATCTTATCGTCTTTCTTTCATTAGGTTTGAGAAATTGGAGGGAAAACAATTTGCAATTTCTGATGCAGATTACTTTGTGGGATTTCTTTGGAATTTCAGAAATAGTTTTGTGAGATATTAAACTAGAACTAATTTACATGCATGTCTAACATAATTATTTTAAGAAAAACAAGTTTCTGTTGTTGATTTGCTTTGGAATTGCATTTAAAGGGGTAACGATATGCCAGAGGAAAAAACCCAAGTTTCTGTTGTGGTCTTGTTTGGATTTGCCTTGAATTTCTTGATGTTTGTGTCCATTGGATATCACGATTAATGTGCTAGAAATCCTATTTCACGCATGCAAACATATGCACATTTTGCTATTTCCTCAAATGTTCGGTTGGAGCTTTGATTTTGTGGAGCTTGTATTTAACTCACAATAGAATAACTTGAAATCTGTTCTCTGAAGTTAATTAGTGTATTATAGGCTAGGAGCTTTCATTTTGTGGAGCTTGTATTTAACTCACAATGGTCCTTCCCAATGAATACTAATTAATTTCTTTTTGTTATTTTGTTTTGTAGGTTGTGGGCAAAGACGGATGAGGTCTAGATGGAGGGATTTTTTTTTTTTTTTTTAATTCGGAACTATTTTCAACTTATTGTTGTAAATATTATATATTTTTGTAAAGTAATGCAATTTTTATTTTAGACACCTTTAATATTCATTTTTAATTGTGTTGTGCAACATTTTTTTCAGTTTCAAATATTTAAAAAAAAAAAAAAAAAAAAAAAGTACAGGTTTCAATCAAATATAAACAACCAAATGGATGAAAAAAAACGTTTGCTTTTTATTGGTGGCAAACACTTATACTGGGTGTCAACATTTTCACCGGCGCTTATTTGCAGGTTTTACTGGTGTTTTCTGTGCCATATACTGACAGTTGCTTGCCCTTTTACTTTGGTCAGGGGCATTTTACCGGTACTTTATCAGGTCTAATACCGGCATTTCGATAGGTCTATACTGGTGCTTCGACAGACCTTTACTTGCGTTTTTCTAGGTCTATAGTGGCGGCCAGCAAAACTGTCAGTAAAGGATGCTGGCTGTCAGTAGGCTGCCAGTAAAGGCTTAATCTATAGCGGCTGTCGGTAAAGGCTTTACTGACCCCCCCCCCCTTACTGGCGTTTATCTTGCTGGTGGTTTTGACCGCGGTAAATGGCATTTTTCTTGTAGTGAGTGTTTACTAGAATACATCTGTGTCAAGACTTTAGCCTTTGAATAAGAGAACTCAATTTGGAGAGGCCCCGACATAGCAAGGATTTGATTGGTCTATCCCATGTGATGTTGGTTATGTACTCAACCGAGCCACTTTCAAACATGCTATGAGTAGCCCAATCCTTGACAAGTGCATGTGGCCAATCAAATCCTACCATGTCAGGGCCTCACCTAACTTTGTGTTTCCCTGGCCACACCGAATCTAGGTCTGAATCCGGGTCATATTCAAATTACCCGAACAATTATAGGATGAGTCATACTTATTACAATGGATAGGCAACAAACCCATGATACAAATACAATTCTATCCATTTGTTTTTCTACACCTTATGCCATGCCAAACTTTTATCCTACCATCACTTTATTGGCCACAGATCAATTGAATTAGATTTTCTAATAGATGTGATTTTTAGAAACTGAACCATTCATGCTCAGGCCAGCGCATGGTTGAAACTGATTAGCACATCACCTGCAACATGCAGTGTAAAGAGATGGCTCTATCATGTTCCACTTCTTCCGGCTCCATTGCGTCATCTCCAGAGGTTTACGGAAAAGAAAAATATCCCTATTATATTGCAATGTGATACATGACTTGAGCCCTTGAAACCACCAAATATGCACGATCTTACTTTGCATGGCAGAAACAAACAAATGAATAGAATTCCTTAATTTGACTCTTTGCCTTTAAACATGGACGGTTGTCATGATCTTTATACGATCAAAGCTTTGAAGTGTTCATTTTGAGGTGTGTAGAAATGCTATGCGCAGAATTAGTTTTCATGGGAACTTCGGAAGAACTTTTGACATGTGATGTTAATGTAGAATGGGTCGCATACAAATTCATAGCTCGGATGGACCGGAGGAAGGAGT
Organism: Liriodendron chinense; assembly: GCA_003013855.2. NCBI lineage: Eukaryota > Viridiplantae > Streptophyta > Magnoliopsida > Magnoliales > Magnoliaceae > Liriodendron > Liriodendron chinense. Next base: position 5,047,500 of record ML058330.1, on the reverse strand, counting down.
TAAAGAGAAGGCAGCAGAAATCGGCATAGTTCGGTCTATTGACTCAGGGAGTCCAAAAGCTTACTAGAAACTTTTGGTCCAGTTCAGTCGACCTATCGTTTTCGCCAACTAGAAATTCTGGTTTGGTCTTTGGATGTTTTGGAGCATATTTGGTCGATCGACCGATCACTCGAAGGCTTGGGTCAGTCACCCGACCACGATTGATGGACTTACGCAAGTTTGCACGTTTTTTCTATTTTATTTCCTTATTTACTTAAGTAGTTTTCTAATTACGTTTTAGGGTTGCTTAAGGTATTTAAACTTTCTTTAGATTCGTTGTTATGGTTAATTCTTATTATTTTCACTCAAAGCTGACTTTTGTCATTCTTCATCTCGTGGATTCGAGTAAGCTCTTATGGATTCAAGGTAGTTATCCCCTTACATCAGACGGTAATCGACCTCATCATGTCCCTCTCTGCATTATATGTGGGCACAAAATTCGGGACAGTCCGATAGATGAGTCACGTCATGAAACCTTTAAGGCCTGATCCAAAAATCTAGTGGGCCATAGCAAAGTGATTTGCCTTGCACTTTGCCATAGTCCAAATTTTTGGATCAGCAAAAAAGTTAGCCTGGTGGTTTCATGAGCTGACTTATTTAGCGGACTATCAACATTTTATATCTGCATCACTTGTTAAAAGTTCTCATGAAGTTCCCAAGAGAACTGATTCTTGGGGTATCATTTTGTGTGGAGAGAGAGAGAGAGAGAGAGAGAGAGAGATAGAGAGTCCCCCTATGTGTGTGTGTCTCCAACTCAAGATAAGCCAACCACACCCTACCTTTGGGACAGTGGCAGATTGAGTGAAGATAACTTCATCTCAACACTGATGTCTAGGCATCGAATTCCAACATGGGGGTGGCTAACATTGCAGGGTGATTAACAGTGTGGGTGTGTGTACTAACAGTGGGATGTGTGTACTAACCCAAAAAGTTATGTAATAAGCACCAATGTAGGATCCCAAGGAGACACACTAACCCTACAGTGGGTGGGTGCATTGTGTGACTAACCGTGTGGGTGCGTTACCCCGCTAACAAGGTGGGTGTGTTGCATGACTGACAAAAAAAATGGTGGGCCCCAAATGACAGATGACTTATATCAAGGTGGGCCCCTCATCAGGACAATTAACATCGAAGGTCGGCCCCAAATGATGAATAACCCACATTCAAGGTGGTCATCGCTTGATAGACGTCCCACTTCAACTGTCATGCATGGTCCATGTTAAAGGTTAGAAAGCATGATGGACAACCCACATCCAAGGTGAGACTCGCATGATGGATAACCCACATCGAAGGTAGGCCTCGCAAGGTGGATGGGCCACATTGAGGGTAGGCTCTACATGATGGACAGTTCACCTTAAAGACAAGGCCAAGGTAAGCCTAATATAATGAAAGGTCCACATCAAAGGTTTGGCCCACATGATGGACGGTGGATGTTAAGAGTGGATCGAACAACCTTAGAGATAAGTACTTATGTGATGTTGAAAACCAAACATACTCTTTTACTTTTTGGCTGGCCTACTCATATATTGATTAAGTAGAAACCATGATAGGCTACTTGAGGCATGAGTAGCTCATGTAAATTAACTTAGATCCAAATGCCCCCTTAGAGAGCTGTAAGCACATGTAAACCTAGCATATATATATATATATATAGGTCACCCAAAATCGAACAAGCTTTCATTTCTGAGCCATGCACGTCCTATGGGTTTCGAAGGCATCTCCAAACATGGGCTGGATCCCTGCTCAGCCAGGGCCACAAGCTGCCTAATCCATTGATAGCCCTACCCATCCTAATACAATATGGATATATGATATGGTAGGATGGTAAGATGGGCTACTCCCTGTGATAGTTCACCAACATCCCAAACATGCAAGTCTGATATTTATTATTTTCCTTCGTCCAAGTCTATCTCACCTTATCGATAATTTCGATGGAAAATAAACATAATGGCTCCTAGGAAGGTTTCATCGGTGGTGTCATTATCCCCACTGCTTTCTGAGTTGTGGTACACTTGAGGTTTGGATTTACCTCATTTTTAGCTCATGCCCTAAAATGATCTCACAAAATGAATGGACAGTGCAGATATAACACATAAACCATGGATGCGCCCGTAGAGCCTAATGACATCAACACATGATGGATGTCGGTGGTCTATCGCACACCACTCGATCCTTTCCGGACCTGGATTGCCTAGTTACTAGCTGGACCTAGTGGACGGTGCTCTGTGGGCCCACCATAATATATATGTTTTATCCATACCGTCCATTCATTTTTTCGATCGTCTGAGCCCAAATTTGAGGCAGATCCTAATCTCATGTGGAACCTATCTCTACAAACAGTGGTGATTGAACGCTCACCATTAAAAGCTGGAGCCTACAAAGATTTTGGATGAAGCTGATATTTGTGTTTCCCGTCAATTAGGTTTTTTGACCTAATCTACAGGTTGGATGGAAAATAAACATTAGAGTGGGTCCCAGGAAGTTTTTAATGATGGGCGTTCAATCACCGATGTTTTCTTGTGATGTGACCCATTTGAGATTCGTATCAATCTCATTTTTAGGCTCCTAACCTAAAATGATCCGGAAAAATAGATGGACGGCATGGATAAAACATATACAACATGGTGGGGCCCACAAAGCACCGTCGTCCAATAGCCACGTGGCTATTGACAACGTCGGTCGGCAATATGGGGAGCGGATTAGGCGAGACCCGGATCCACCGAGGTGGTGGGATCCCTACTGTACGGCCCACTATGACGTATGTGGCTACATTTACGTCGCCCATCCCTATTGAAAGCTTATTTTAGGGCATGATAGAAAAATGAAGCAGTTTCAAATCTCCAAAGGGCCACAAGGGCCTTGGATCAAGATGACATTGGTGTGGTCTCTTCATCTAAGGTGTTTGTCACCTTATCAACAGGTTGGATGGCAAATAAACATTCTGGTGGAGTCCATGAAGTTTTTAATGGTGATTGTTCAATAACCACTGTTTCTAGAGGTGGGGTCTACATGAGATTTGGATCTGCCTGGAATTTAGGCTCATACCCTAAGATGATCTGGAAAAATGGATGGACGTCATGGATTTTACATATATATTACGGTGGGGCCCACAGCACCGTCCAGGGGAGCGGTTTGGGTGGATTCCCATCTGTGGGGCTCCCAGTGATGTATGTTCCTCACACCCACACCGTCCATCCATTTTGACAGCTCATTTCAGGGCATGGTCTAAAAATGAAGCATATCCAAATCTTAGGAGACCATACCACAGGAAACAGTCTTGATTAAATCCTCACCATTAAAAACTTCACAGGGGCCACTGGAATGTATATTTTCCATCCAACCTGTTGATAAGGTCACAAAGACCTGGATGAAGAGACCAAACAAATATCAGGTTGATCCAAAGCTTTTGTACCATGAGAAGTTTTTAATGATCAATTACCACTGTTTCTTGTATTATGGTCCACCTGATATTTGGATCAACTTCACTTTTAGTATAATGCCCTAAAATGAGTTTTCAAAACAGATGGATGGCCTGGATATAAGGAACATACATCACGGTGGACCCCACGTTCAGGGATCCACCGAAACCGCGCTCGTCCGGTGGGTCCATGCTGCTTTATAGCGTCACTGGGTAATACGGTTCCGTAAAAGGACTGAGTGGTGTGCACAGACCACCGACTTCCATCGTGTGTTGATGTCACCAGGTTCTGTGGGCCAATTCATAGTTCATGTATTATCTACACGGTCCATCCATTTTAATGTCACCCATGTTGAAACCTACCTAAGGCCCACCATGATGTTTAATAAGGTCACACAGACTTGGATGAAGGGAAATCACAAACATCAGCTTGATCCAAGACTTTTCTACCCCAAGAAGTTTTCAATGGTAGGCGCTCAATCCCCACTTCTTTACATGGTGTGGTCTACTTGAGCTTTGGATCTGTCCAACTTTTGGGCCATCCGCTGAATTGATCTCGAAAAATGAATGGACGGTGCAGATATAACATATACATTATGGTGGGGTTTAGAGAACTTGGTTGCCAAAAGACAGTATGAGCATTTTTTACGTGTGATCCCAAAATCTGAACCGTCCACGTGATGCAGCACTCCAAAAAACCCTTGAATACAAAACTTTGGTGGGCCGTAATAGAGATAGAGAGGTAAATCTAAGGAGGAAACTGTTTCCTTTTTCCATAGCACATTAAAGTCCTGAATTAGAGTAAAAGTTGGTGACTCGTAAGCACAGCCAAGTGTTGGTTCAGGGGCTTAGGTTTGGATTCAAGCCAAGTGGGGTTGAGAGAGAGACTCTCGTCTCTCAAGACCAGCTGCCCGCTTAGGTTGGTCTGACCACCACGCCCCAGTCCACCAGAAGACCAGCCAAGTGTTAGTTTAGGGGCTGGGTTTTTTTTTTTATTTTTGGGTCAGTCATGCAAACCCATCCAGCCAATCGCGCAACACACCCACCCAGTCAGTCATGCAACGCACCCATTGGTGCTGTTAGCAGCGTATATTTTCACCACTCATGGGTTTCGAAACCAAGACCCCTGTTGAAACTCTGCAGAGTCTACCAACGAGGCAAGGCTCCTAGGTTGGATTCAAGCCAGAGCTGTAGATGGCGTGTTTCAATATTGAGGTCTCCAGTGTTTTATTAGGAAAATACTTGGGACATATTTGCTTTACCATTTACCATTTACCATAGTAAATAGCCATGAATATACAATGATTACATTTCATACCCATTTGAGTTGGAGTGAAAATACTAAGGTAAGTATGCCTAAGAACTTAGATTGCATCTTGGTGCCTACTTAAAATCCATTATTCCCATAGTGATGTATGTGTTTGATCCATGCTATACATCCATTTTACCGGCTCATTTTAAGGCATGAACCCAAAAGGAGGTAGATTGTAAGCTCAAGTGACCACACCATAGGAAATAGGGGGATAATGACGTCCATGGTTAAAAGTTGAAATTTATGTAGGGCCCACAGTGAATTTATTTTTCATCTAACCTGTTCATAATATAAAAAAGACATGGATGATCCAAAAGCACAAATATCATGAGGTTGATCCAAAACTCTTTTGGCTCCTAAAAAGCTTTCAACAGTAGGCGTCGGATTCCCACTATAGCCTATGGACCACATGCGCTTTGGATTTGCCTCATTTTTTGGGGTCTAAGCTATAAAATAAGCTGATAAAACAGATGGACGGCGTAATATGGTGGGCCCCACAAATTTTATGTATCTCATTCTTCTCTATCAACGACATAAGGGCGGCTTGCATGAATTTATCATGGTAAATAATTATTACCCCATTTACCACCATTTATCATGGTAAAGAAAAATAAGCCCTTAAAGCACCTCATGATGTGGGTACTTATAGGTTAACTTTCTCTTGTGTGGGGAAAAGATTTAAGGTATCAGAGATCCACCCCACCCATCTGTTACACCATCCCTTTTTGGCCAAAATCTTGAAAATTCGTTGATTCACCATCAGGTGGCCATACAATTTGAGTTATACAAAATTCTCATGGTATGGCTCATTTGAACTTTGGAATACTGGCATTTTTTAGTCCGTCTTTCATTGTCATGAGTTACGTCAATTAATGAATTGAAAGACATGAGAATAGTAGGCTACAAGGGTATATAATCTTCATGGTTTGCTAAAGAAGTGGTGGATGTAAAACTCAAGTGGGTCTCATCAAAAAAGAAATAATGGATGAAAATTCTCATAGTTGAAACCTTCATAATGCCCATTGTGATGCTTATATGCCATCCAAACTGTTCGTAGAGTTATTATCACTAGGATGAACTGAAAGTAATAACTATTAACTTGATACAAAACTCATGATATTGCCTGAAAGTTTCAATGGTTGGCGCTCAATCTCTAGTATTTCCTGCAGCGTTCCCTTCTTGAGTTTTATCTGATTCATGTCCTAACATAACATGGGGTGAAACTCATGGATGAAGTGCTGGTGGATGTAACATGTACATACTGGTGTGGCTCATACATAACTCATGCCTGCATGAAAGTCCTTTGTGCAGCCCTGATAATTCAGGATGTGAATTGCCCCCACTCATGGCTATTGAGGAAGAGGAACATGGTTCAATGAAAAAATGCCATTAGAGGTGGGATGCATCACAAGGCTATAAAATGGGCCATGATGTGTTGGCCTCTGAGTGGTCATGTATGGCCCATGACCTCAGTCATGCCGTGCTTGAATTTCACCAGGGCTTGCCTACCACGGCCCGTGGTACGGTCTAGGATGTGTCATATCATGTCGGCCCACCTGTTTTCCTATGCCTTTTTAACTTCTTCTTTTTATCTTCTTTTTTTTTTCATATCCAAATGGGTGTAGAATGTTGAAATAAAGTAAATAATAATTTTATTATTGATTTTGAAATAAAGCTCTACAAATTACATTTAAAATTACAACTAAATTTCTATTCCTTCAAATTCTTCTTCGATGTCATGTTATTCCATCAACTCCTACTTTCGATTTTCTGTTAAAAAATAGTCTCAAAGGCATATGCAAGTCTCCACCGTGTCGGAAGCTAAGTTCGTCATATAATCATCAACCACACGCCCACTGATGCAGGATGGCCTAGTTATGATGCATGTTTATAAACACAATTATTCAGCGAAAATAAAAGGCAATAATAATCTAAAATTCTATCATTAATCATCATAACTGAGAAAATCATAAAGGAAATATGCAATGGAGCGGGCCATCATCACAACCATGGAGTATGGAATTCAATTATACTTACATTGGATCCGACGAGGGATGAGACCTCCCGATCTTGCATGGTCATACCCAATCGATCAATGAAGATCACTAATCCGAAGAATCAGGAAGTTTCTCAGATTAGGGATTTGAGAATTTGGGGGTTTGGGGTTTAGATCGATTCTCAAGGTTTGATCGAGGAAGGGTTAACAAAACTAGAAAATAGAACGAAAAAGATAATTACCTTGAAGAATTTGGAGGGGCACAAGAAGAAATTAGAAGAAGGAGATCAAGGAAAGAGAAGAAGCACCATGAGAGAGAGAGAGAAGAGAGAAGCCACCAAAGAGGTTTGTTTTTTCATTAACAATCAACTAATCACGTTATTAGGGCTTAACCCACTTAAATAAGTAAAAAGAAAAGATAAAAGTACCAAAATACTCCTAAAACATCTCTAAAAAACAACTAAAAAAAAGTTCGTACGTTGGCCGGTCGCCCGGTGACCAATTTGGCCGGGCGCCCGGCTAAGACAAAAACTGTCTAGCAAGAATACTGAAAATTTGCTGAATTTCGGTTGCCCGGTGACAAATTTGGCCGGGCGCCTGACCACCTCCAGAAATGCAATTTTCTATTCTTTCAGTCGGGTTTTCTTCCATCATACACACGTGTCTTCTATGTGTCAAATCACGTGCGTAGGGTCTTCAATGCTCCTCAATCATTGCCTAACCACAAGGAAGGTGTTAGTGGTGGGCGCTTTCTTCGTCGATAAACTTGAAAGGATCTTATGTCCTCATCACCCACCTACACTAAAAGCTACTTCCAATACAACTGTAGATACTAGAATCATTAGTAAATTACAGGCCATGGCGGAAAGCATGGAAAATTTGTGTTCATTTGCTTTACACTAGGCCAAAATATCAAAACTAGTGCTCTCATCTATATCGACATCAAACGGGCTAGTTTGAAGATAAGTTGTTAATTTAGATGCATTATTTTGACTGCATGATTTGCTGTAAGCTTGGATAACAAAATTCTAGCTAGCCCCCCATGATGATTTTGAGGAGGGAGGGGGAACTGCTTATTCCCATATCCTACTACCCATTTGGGAAGAATATTCTGTAAAAAAATAAAAAAATAAAAAATAAAGTTTGTAAAGACGTTCCAATGCTATTAATATCATTATTATTTGGTATATTCATATTATTAGTTATTTTTTCTAGAAATAATTGGAGGGTTTGTAATTAATGCATAAGATCTAATGCAACGACTAAATAAATTGTTAATGAAGCTTCTTTTCAATACTTTCTAAATTTTACTTCCATTAAACTATAAACATCTTTAAAAATAAGTATATCTTTATATTTTTTAAAAGCATTACTAATTTCATAAATGTGATTTATTACTTGGGATGAAGTGGAATAGTATACCTTAGAAAAAAATACAGTTGCATTATAAAAAACTTCTAAAAAATCTTGCATTATATTAAAAATTTGTCAATAATTATCCTCCATAAGATATTATGAAAAATGTAAAACACAATATTCATTAAATACATATTCATATTGTAAAGTTACAATTAATATATTATAGGTGTAATTTCACCTAATTTGGCACTCGGCTGGTATTGATTTAGGTTTTAACCCATGTTTTTTTACATATTTTCTTAAAAACTTGTATTCAAGCAAGTGATTTAAAAATATGAGCTATAATATCTTTAAGACTGTCCATGATGAAGCTTATATCTTTTAAATTTAAATCATCATGTACTATAAGATTTAAGATGTGACATACACATCTATTGTGAAAAATAACCCCACCAAGTGGAAGTGAAGCATGGATTTCATTAAATCAACAACATCATTATTAGCGCTTGCATTATCTATGGTGATAAATTTTATGTGCAATACTGTATTCTCTAAGTCTGTCCATAATAATAAACTCGATCCTAGAACCACTATGTGGGTAATCAAGCACATTATATGACATAATTATTTTATGCATTATTCAATTTTCATCAATATAATATGTAATGATAGTTATATATTCTATTTTTTTAGAATTCCACGTATCTAAAGTTAAAGCTATTTTTCCTGAAAAATTTTACAAAGTATTTTTTAAATTCTCATTGTCTTTTTTCATATTTTTAAGCATCATTTTTAACTGTATTTCTAGAAAAAAAATTTAATTATGAGTTTAGGGTATTTTGGATCATATTTTTAAAAGATTCATTTTCAACAAAAGTAAAGGGGTGCTCATTCATTATTATGAATTTTACTAATTGATACCTTACATTTTGTTGATTATAATTAAAAACTCCTAAACTACCACCTGATGAAGAAGTGGTATGGGAAAGTAATCGTTGGGTGCAATCTACAGCTACAACATGTCGGGGTTTGCATTTCCTTAAGTGTCTCGCAAGGTGCCCAGTGTCAATTAAACTTTTTGCACTATATGTACATTTATAATAAATACAACGTGCTTTTTGCATAGTGGCTTCCGTTGAATCTTTTACATCAATAAGCTCAAAACCACTCCAAACAGGCGAAGTTTTGGCCCTTTTTATTTTGGGGAAGGGGCATCCACAGAAACACTTTTCATGATGTGTATGTTACTTTTTTCATTTATCTCAATATCATCAGGAATGTAGTGAGAAGATCCAGCCATTTTTTAAAATAATATGTATATAAAATAGTAAGATATAAATTTGTTATGATAATTTATATAAGAAATGGGAGAATGAGAATATGAAACTTAATTATATATACTAAGAATATTATATAAGAACAAACTTTAAATACCTTGAGCACTTAAAGAGAGATCTTTTAGACCGAAAGAGAGTTTATGGAAGTTGTTGGTTACAATTTACAAATGAGGGGAGAATGTGGTATTTATAAGGTCCATATATTTCAAAAGACTAAAATACCGCTTAAACTAGCCGTTTTATGGCTATTGGGAGGGACAAAATGGTAAAAAATGATATAAAGACCAAAATACCCCTTAAACTATTTGTTTTATGGCTGTCGGGAGGGAAAAATGGTAAAAATGACTATATTCTATTTTTTACCGTTGGGCCCCCTGGCAGGCCGTGTCGTGCTGGCCTGCGTGTCGTATCCGTGCCATACTATGCAAGCCCAACGGGCCTGACACCTCAACCCAGCACGGCCACCCGCATTTTACATGCCGTGCTTGGCTGTGCCAAGTCGGGCCATGTGCCATTGACCACCATGCCTGGGCGGCCCGACCCATTTTACATGCTTAGATGCATGTGGAGCTATTTTATTCTGCATTATAGTTCTTAACCAGTAGTGCAGGTTAGTCAGGTCAAGACCTAACCGAGTTTTGCTAGGTCTTCACTATGGGCCCACCTTGATGTATGTGTTGTATATCCATACTGGCCAATCCATTTTACGAGCTGATTTTAGTGTATGGACCCAAAATTGAAGATGATCTAAATGATCAAGTGGACCATGCCACAAGAAAAGTGGTGATTAACCATTAAAAACTTCTCGTTGGCTACAAAAGTTTTCGATCAAGCTTATGTATGTATTTTCTCTTCATCCAAGCCTGATTGACTTTATCAACATCTTGGATAACAAATAAACATTATGGTGGGTCATAGGCAGTTTTTAATGGTAGGCGTTTAATCACCATGGTTTCCTGTAGTTTGGTCCACTAGAGATTTGTATCAACTTCATCTTTGGGTCCATGCACTAAAATGAGGTCCAAAATGGATATACAAAAAACGTGCTCTCACTTCCACTTGGTAAAGTTATTTTTCATCAAGGTGTGGATTTTTTAGAACATGAAAGGCGTGGATATACAACACATTCATCAAGGCGGGCCCCACTAAATCTACACCCATTGATCAGGGAGTGGATTATTTGTTACTCGGGTAACATGTTGGTGGGTGCTTCCTTGATTGTGGGCCCACCTTGATGTATGTGTTGGATATCCACATGGTCCATCATGTTTCCAACTCATTTTAGGGCATGTTCTAAAAAATGAAGCAACTCCAAATCTCAAATAGATCACACTATTTCATTGATCACACACCATTAAAAACTTCCTAAGGCCCATTGTAATGTTTATTTGCCATCCAAACAATCGATAAGGTTATACATACCTGGATGAAGGGAAATGTTAGGCATTCAATTCCGACCATGTGGTCTGCTTGGGATTCGGATATGCTTCATCTTTTGGACCATGGCATAAAATGAGCTGCAAAACTACTGAACAACATGGATGTACAACCCTTACATTAAGGTGACCTCCACAGTTCGAGAAACACCTGATGTGTTACTCTGAGAACACCTAAGGGCGTGTTTGGCTGGCAGTATTAAATGATATGAAATTGCATTAGATGGAATTAACACCATTATTGTGCAATGATTGCAGGTCTAAAAATACCAACGTATTTGGTATTTTCCTTTGGAAAAAACAGTGCATTATAAGTGAAACCTGCTTTTGTTAGATCATGGAATTGTAATCAATGGACTAGATTTACAACTGATGCCTGTCACTTGTACACGTATGCAACTCGAATGTCACGTTTGTGAAGGGTGCATATGGATGGACCGCATGAATAAAACACATGCACTAATGTGGGGCCACCAGAAATCTTGCGGTATCTGTTGTCGGGCCTGGTTGATATGATACCTAGATTAATCCAATCCTTCCCTCTTAACCAAGTAACCAATTGCATACGGAGTATATTCTAAGGGGCCCACAATTATGTATGTGTCTTATCCATGCCATCCATCCATTTTACTGGATCATTTAAGGGTATGAGCCCAAAATTGAAGCATATTCAAAGCTCAAATGGACCACATCAAAAGAAACAGTAGGGATAATGATGTCCAACGTTGAAACCCTCCTAAGGCTCATCTTGATGTTTATTTGTCATTTAACCTGCTCACATAGTCACACACGGACATGGATGAAGGGAAAGCACAAATATCAGCTTGATCCAAACTTCTGTGGCCCTAAGAAGTTTCCAACTGGGTGTTGGATTCACATTGTTTTATGTAGTGTGGTCCACTTGAGCTTAGGCCATGCTTCAATTTGGGCTCACATCCTAAAATTAGTTGGTAAAATAGATGGTCACCTGTTAAAAACGTACATCATAGTGGACCCTGAAATTACATTGGTAGTCTAACACGACACCTTCGTATGTCCGGAAGCTTAAAGAGCAACTAGAATTATGGCTAAGTCCTATAGGGAGGGACTAGGACCTTTCGAAATTCTTTTCGCCTACTTACGCAATTTAACAAATTAAACTAAGTAAGCAAAAACACTTCGGCTTTCAAGCCTAAGTAGGTCCAATCACAAGATTGGCATATGGTTTAAGCAATAAACAACCTAGTCTAAGCATGCATAGATAATCAAATGATTTAACTAATCAAGCTTCTAATCTATGCAGCCTATGTAAACTTATAAGAATGGATCCATGAGCTCAAGTTTACACAACTAGTGAAAGTACATCTTGTGTGTGGATGTGCCTATCTAGTGCCTAGCATACATTCCTATCAAGCATTCATAATTAAACAATTAAATATCAAATGCTAAGAAATCAATGTGCTCAATTCAATCACAAACACAAGCATGTATAGTGGTTCGACTTTGGGTCTACTCCACTCCCGGTTCAAGTACTCAACTCCTTTGAGCACACTGGCATTCACTATCGGAGGTTTTAAATGAGGTTCACGTCTCAACCTTTACACGGAAGTTTTACCGGTTCACCTCTCAACCATAACCGGAGTTTTGGACAAAGGGCTAACTCTCAACCTAAACGGAGTTTTGGACATAAGCTAACTCTCAACCCGACGCACGTTTACTCCCGTGTCGGAGGCTCCTTCTTGGAGACTTTGTTTAGGCCCGACAAACGAGCCAATGAGTGTCAAACAACCCCTAGTCTTTAGGCCGACAAACAGGCCAAGGAACGGCCAACGTCCCTAGTTCGATTTTAACAAACAAACACTGCACTCAACTCCCACAGGGAATTGAGTGGATGGACTCTCAATAAGGACAACCTTACTTGTTGGATGAGCCCATTGTTCAGTGCCGGCTCGAGTTGCTTGATCTCCACTCTCCCGTGCTTCAATCAGCTTCCCTTGCTCCCCCGATCGTGTTACCGTTGGGTCGCTAATGCCTCAGCTACACTTGATCAATCACATTGTTTGTGATGCCTTTGAGATGCCCAAGGTGATAGGAGGGTAGGTTTGAGAACTCTACAACTAAAAGGAATGGGTTGCCTAGAGTTGCTCACCTACAACGATCTCATCTTAGAGATTTGGATAAGGATATGCCTATCAAGTAAGATCCAAACTCTAGAGATCAAGAGGGGATGAAGGTCATCTTCTTCATGAGCTTGGAATGCCCCAATCTTGTGTTAAAGCACAAGGAAGATGCCTTACATATGTTGGGAATGAGCCTTAAATGGTCTCCAACAATGGTGGCTCCACTCCTCTTAAAATTTCTCTTCTTACCCCTCAAAATGAGCCAAGCCCCTTTATAAAAGTGGTCCAAACTGACAAAAAATGGGCAAATAACGGCCAGTTCCAACCTGTCCCAACCGGTCGGCCAACGGCCAGTGAAGACAGTGAACTTACTGTCTAGAGGGGGGTCTGTCCGACTGGTTGTTACCGGTCGGACCAGACCCGACGACCAGTCACGACCGATCGGCCCAAGGGCCTGTGCACAACAACAGCTTGCTGTCTCTGGACTGGGCCTGTCCGACCGGTCACGATCGGTCGGCTGGACTGGTCGGACAGGCCTGGGTTCAGCCCATTTGGTTAGCTGACCCACTATTTCACAACCCAACCTCTATGGCCAAGGTTTAGATGGTCTCTTGGTATACCTAGGGCCAATCTATGATGACTAAAGGTTTTCCTAAGATGGTCAAGGTCATCAAAAGGTTAAGGGTTTGGTTTTGGTCAAGGTTAAGGCACACCAAGGCATCATTTTGACCTATTTCTTCTTCATTGATGCAGCATGGCCACTTGAGTCTTCGATCTTCGTCTTCATTAAGCTCAACCGACACTAGACTCACTGACTTAAGTGATTGACAAACAAGGTGCACTAGTATGCAACAAAAAAGTGCACTAACAGACCCCACAGAGCTCTCACATGCAGTACCAGTCTGGGCTTAAGACAGGGGATTGGTATGGAGGCGGATTGCATCCTTCCTCAATATGGACGCAAATCGTCCAAACTGATTAGCAAAGGGGCCCACCGTGATTTATTTGTTTATCCACGCCTTCCATCCCTTCATTAACATCATTTTAAGACTTAATAGCAAGAATGAGGCATCTCCAACGGTCAGGTGGACCACACCAAATAGTGAGCTTTTGTAGCATTAAATGCAAGAGTCATATCTAGTGTGGTCCACCTGACCGTTGGACATACCTCATTCTTAGTACCGCAACTTAAAATGATCTTAAAGAATGGATGGAAGGCATAGATAAATAGATACATCATGGTGGGCCCCTTTACTGATCAGTTTGAATGCTTTGCGTCCATACTAAGGAAAGATGCAATCTGCGTCCGATTGGTACCACCTCACTTGTTCCTAGCTAGGGACAAACAAGGCTACGAGGGGCCACCGTGATGTATGGGTTTTATCCTCACAATTGATGCTGAAACATGGTTAACAGATGAGATGGCGTGACCTCCAACTGGTTAACAGATGAGATGACGTGACCTCCAACTTGAACGGATGGATGCCGCTGATCTCCTGCAGATGTGCCTTTTGGATCTGGACCAGAGGTCTACTAGATCTTGTAGAACACAAAGGAAAAGCTAAGAGGGGTGGCTGGGGTCCAGCCATTAGCCGTCCGATGCCTAAGTCAGTTGGATGTAGGAGATGAGAAGCAGGTCTCTTGGTGGAGAATTGAGCGTACCTTAGTCTATAGGAGTGTCTCCTATTTATAGGATAATCGGAGAACTGTAGAGGGCATTGAACGTGGGTGTTATGCTCGTAATAGTCGACATGATTCCCAGTGGTGTGGGTTATGGCTGTAACTCTTGGAGACGTGTCCAATTTATTTAAACTTATCCTTGATCTGTCGCGCGTCTTTACGGCGGTTGTGGGCCTAGTCAGCCTAGGGGCAAAGCTCATCATTGGCCGAGCTCATTAGGAGCTGAGCTCATTGGCCGATCGAGCTCGTTACCCAAGCTCCTCACTTTGTAGGTCGTCTTATGTAAGTGACCTCAGGTCATCCTGGAGGTCTCAAGTCGGCCTATCGTAACCTCGGTTCTTGTTCTCAGCCTACTCGTCACCTGAGTTTCTTACTTCGTAGGTCATCTTGTGTGAGTGACCTTAGGTCATCCTGGAGGTCTCGGGCTGGCCTGTCGTAACCTCAGTTCTTATCCTTGGCCTCGGCTCTTGTCCTCCGCCTAGTCTTAGGTTAGCCTCAGTTCTTGTTCTCAGGTTAGATTTAATGCATGAGCTTGAGGACCTGTACTTGGGCCCACTGGACTATGGGCTTTCCTCGTGACCTGAGGTCAGCTCGGATTTACCCACAACACTCACCATCCATTCATTTTTGCCAAATATGAGGCAAATTTAAGGCTCCAATGGACCACACCACACCACTGGAAGCCGCAGTGATAATGACACCCACAGTTGAGACCTTCCTAGGGCCCACCACGAAGGTAAACACACAAATATCAACTTGATCCAACACTTCGATGGCACCAAAAATGCTTTCAATAGTGGTTGTTTAATCACCAGGTCCACTTGAATCCTGGAACTGTTGGATTCTTAGGCTTGTACTCTAAAATGATGTGGCAAAATGGATGGACGTTGTGGATAAAACCATGTCTCACTGTGGGCCTTAGTCAGCTTCCCTTTCCAGCGGACGCTGATTAGCTACTGAACACGACAGTAGCAAACTCGCTGCTGAAGTGACGTCACCTAGTTCTGTAGGCCCCACCATGATGTATGTGTTGTATCCACATTGTGGATCCATTTGGAGAGATCATTTTAGGCCATGATCCAATGAGGTAGATCCAAAGATCAAGTAGACCCACCACAAAAAACACTGGGGACTGAACTGAACGCCTAGCATTAAAAACTTCTTCAGTCGGCATAAGTTTTCAATCAAGCTTCTTCCATATCTTTGTTAACTTATGAATAGGTTAGATCTCAAATAAACATCACTGTGGGCCCTAGTAAGATTTCAATGGTGGATGAGATTGTCCCCACTGTCTTTTGTGTTGGGTCCACTTGAGCTTTTGATCTGTCTCATTCTTTGGATCATGACCTAAAATGATCTCTCTAAATGGATGATCAGTGTGGATACAACACATACGTCATGGTGGGGCCATGGAATTAGGTGACGTCACTTGGTAGCAAGTTTGGCTACTGTCGTGTAGCTAACCCGCGTCCCTTAACTTTAGCAACGTCACCCCATTGCACATTCCGTGGGCTCCACCATGATATATGTGTTGTATCCCCACCATCCATTCATTTGGAGAGATCATTTTAGGACATGAATCAAAGAATAAGGCAATCCAAATATCATGTGGACCACACCATATAAAACAGTGTGGATTGAACGCCTACCATTAAAAACTTCTTTGCTCCAAGAAGTTCTAGATCAATATGATATTTGTGTTTTCCTTATTCCATGTCCGTGTTAACTTATAAACAGGTTAGATCTCAAAAAAAAACATTGTGGGACCTAGGAAATTTTCAATGGTGGTTGTTACTGTCCCCACTGTTTTCTGTGGTGGGATTCACTTAAAATTTAGATCTACCTCATTCTGTCTCATGCCTTACAATGACCTCTTCAAATGGATGAACAGTATTGATACAACACATACATGATGGTGGGGCCCAAAGAGTGTGGTGACTTCACTTCAGTAGCAAGACTCTTACTGTCGTGTCAGTAGCTAATCCGGTCCGGCAGGTACCGGCTGGGATAAATACCCGATCGGGAGCGGATTGCCTGTGACCCCGGCCACTGAGATATCTGTGGCGGTGACTGTGTGGGATCCACAGGGAAGTCCGTGGCAAATCCACTAGGTTCATCTGTTTTTGGAAGACTACATAGGACAGGATTTTAAAAATAATGAAGGTACGAAACTCAGATGGGTCATGACACATGAAACAGTGGGTATTGAACACTTAGCAGTGATAAAAGTTTTGCATTAGGATGATATATGTTCTTACCGTTTATCTGAGTGTTAATAATTCTTTGATCGGTTAGGATGGCACATGAGTATCATGGTCAACTCCAAGAAGGTTTCAACGGTAGACGTTGGTGTTATCACTGTTTTGTTGGTGTGGCCCATAATCTTTCTAATTTTTAAATTTCTGTCCTATTTTTTCTTTAAAAACATATGGACGTAGTGGATTTGTCACGGACTTCCCTGTGTATCGCACACCACGGGGATATCCCTGTGGCCGGTGTCACAGGCAATCCGCGTTCCTTAACCGGAAGTAGATTACGTCCGTACCTAGGTGGGCCCTACCCGATGGGAAAACCTTAAATCCCGCTCACACGTTCCAGTGGAAACCCCTCGCACGAATCGCCTCACTAATTTCTCTTCCTCGATAGCGCCAAAAAGCTCCTCCCGTTTTGGCGCCACGGAGAAGAGCCAAACGCCTTCCTTCCAATCCCCAAATCCCAAATTCTCTCCTTCACCACAAACAAACCGTTCCGTCATCAAATCAATCTCTCACACTTCTTTTCCTCTTCAATCCTTCTACTCGAATCAAAAGAAAGGGCGGCAAAGATAAAACCCTAAACAGAACCCTTCTCTCTCTAATATGTACTAATTCCAGCAACAGAATCCGTTGAGCATTGAGAAATGCCTTTGAATCTCCGTTGCCCATAGAGTCCATATGCAGATGAGTTTGATTTCGACGTTGTCACTAGCAAGCATGGGTCTGCTTTCTAGTGGCTTTACAGTGAAGAGAGAAGTCAATGATGGAATTTTCCCTGATGTACCTCCGGGGTTTTTGGCTGTCGAGTCGATTGCGGCTACCATCAAGTGCGAAGTTGATGGCGATGGTGAATCTGCAGTGGATGGCATCGAGCATCTTTCGTTGAAGGAACGGATGAGAATGCTGCTTGCTGGCAGGCCGTCTGGTTCATCGTCCGGTAGTGAGTTGAGCGGAAGAGTTCCAACGTTAGTATTTGATTTTGATAAATAAAAAATGAATTGATCTGTTTTTTGAATCTTTTGTGTTGTGTAGTGAAATGGGTGGAGTTGATTTTTAGTAACTTATATGAGGTTTGGTCTCAGGTATTGCGTTGATGCGGCTGTTACAGAAGAAGTTCGCCCGTTTAAAGGTATGTTAAGTTTCGGGAAAAAAATGTACAAAATCTTATTTGAATTGGGGGATTGGCGCCTGCATTTCTTGCTGGTGGGGTCCACCCTTTGACGATCCAAATTGTTCATCTGGTAGGGCCCATTATGGATGACCGTTGCTGTAAAACGCTGGCCCATTGGATTTTCCTAACCTTCTCCCTCACTTCTCTTCTTCTTTCTACATTGTCCAACATTACAGTTTCATTCATTTTTCTTTTTCCCTTTTGCATGCTTTTGATATGAATTTTCCCTTTTCCTCCTTTTTCTTTTTGGTCCGTTGATCGCATGTGCGACTGTCCAATTGTTCGTGGCGGGCCCATGGGAAATCGGCTTTTCTCTAGGCAGTTTGGGCCATCCAATTGATCGCCCCACCCGTTGTGCTGACCGGGCCCCTGACCTGCCAAAATTTTGTAAAGTGGGGCCGAACAGATCTGGACCGTTTAAACTGATATGGGCCCTTCCCTGTGCAATTGGAGGCCCTGATCTGATGAGAAATTGGCTATATGGGTGCAGCAGAAATCCGATTTCTGCTGGGCCTTCATGCTGCTGTCCAAGGTGGCAAGGTGTTCCAGATTGTGTCATGCGATGCCTATTGGGCTTCAGACAACTTAGTGTGGAGCCCATATGGTAGTTTGGTCTGTCTAGATTGATCAGGGCCCACCCTTATGCTGATTGGGCCCCTGACTTGCCAAAAATTTGTGAGGTGGGACGCAGCATATCTGGACTGTTCAAACTGATCAGACCCCACCCCTGTGACAGATTTCAGTGACAGGTTTAGACCATCGCAAATACCCATTTATAGATTGGAACCTATCATGGATCACTTACGTTATAAAAATCATACCGATCAATATTCCAATCAATATGGTCAGTTGCATTAAACGACAGATGGTCATCTATTCAACGAGTAGAAGAAAGGTTCTGGGTAGAATTGTCTAATGGGCTTGATTTTTGAAACATATGAGATCTTTATTGGCCCAATTAGATGGATGGTGTGTTCCCTGGAGATGGCCACTGGCATGCAGTTTATGAGCTCTATATATAGGGCTGGTCATGAGTCGAGTGAGCTCGAGAAACTCGATCGACTCAACTAAAAAAAACTCACCTCGACTTGCCTCGACTTCGTGGGACGAGTCAAGCCAAGCTTCATTTAGGAGCTCGAGTTAGAAATCAAGTCAAGTTTGAGCAGTGAGTCACTTGACTCGACTCGACTTCAAACTCGACTCGATTCAAGCTCGACTCAGCTCGACCTTGACTCGACTCGTTTCATATAGAGATATGCATTCAATGCGTGTGTGACCTGGCCAATGAAAAAACCGATCAGAGCTAGGCAGGCCATTTAAATGGTGGGGTCCACTTGTAAAAATACCATTCTCCCCTAATTTATGTGTGACTTCTTGAACTTAATGTTGTTGACTTTTAATTTGTATTTTGTAGTAAAAAATATAATAAATTGTGGTGGGAGCAAGCTCGACTCAACTCGAGGTAAGCTCGCCTCGAAAGGTTTAGCAAACAAGGCAAGCTCCAATGGTAAGCTCGAGGGTGAGCTCGAGCTCGAGCTCATACTTGAGTAAAGTACGGACAAGTCAAGCCAAGCTTAGCCCACCTCGACTTGACTCAGCTCGATGTACACCCCTATCTATTTATCATCTCCCAATGCTTTAGAGTCATAAATCATCCTTTACCGCAAGCTAAGTATGGTTCTGTCTATCTAAGAATGACTCATGGATTAAGAATTGCATACATTCATCACATAATTGTAGCTAACATCAGATTATCCTAGGCTCTGGTCAGGATACATACATGGTGTGGTGGCCAGCTGCTGATCGACTTGGATCTTGCACAACATCTACATGGCCACAATGTTGAGCATTTTTTTTGCATGCACGGGTCATCGCTTGGTTCCTTTCTATTGGCCTATTTACTTGCCCATATGAAAAACGCATGGTCATGGCAGATTATTTTTCCAAAATTTTGAAGGGAAAGAGCTACATGTCCCATTGGAAGAGGAACAAGTCCTTTCCCATATGATGAGAAAAACTTTGATACTTTGGTAGGGTGTAATCAATGATACTTAGGTAGAAATTAGCCAACTTAAAGAGTATTCATTCAGATGTATCAAGAACCACAAATTAAGCTTATTTATTACCTACCCACCAACTAATGAAAATTTACTGGACAAGAAATGAAAAATAATATCAATTTGTAAATTCAATGGTAAAAATTGTGCACTTTGTCTAGGTGCCTAAGGGGTCAGTTTCTCTATTGAGGGGAAATGACTTAGGGCCTGTTTGGATAGCTCATTATGACAATATTGAAACGCAAAAGCATCATCATTGTGATTTTTCAATGTTTGTTTAAACACATAATTTGATGACTGAATATTGCTCTAATGTTTGCCTGGAATTTAAAAAATCTAACAACCTACAACACAATTGCACTTTCGGTGACATAAGTTGAGATGATGCAATGAAGCAGTTATTATAATAAAAAACCAATCTAATGAAAGTTTGCAACCCAGTGTGATTGTAAAAGACTGCAGTATAATTGTTTACATACCCAAGAAACCTTAAGAAGTCCAGTTTTTAAAGGAAGAAAATAGGATTTAGAAACTATCCATAAAATCATTACTTTCAGACTATTAGGGGGTGTTTGGCGCATTGTATTAGAAGGGATGGAATGGTATTAGGTGGGATTAACATCATTTATTGCATAACAATTACATATCTGGTAATACCATGGTATTTTCACCATCCAATCCCATGTTTGGGATCAAATTCTTGCTATGGGAAAAACATTGGATTAAGCAAAATTCCGTTTTGTAGACCATGAAATTGTAATGAATGGACCAAATTCACAACGGATGTCCGTCACTTGTACATGTGTATAACCATAGTGTCACGTGTAAAGAGCGTATATGGATGAACGGCATGGATAACTCACATGCATCAATGTGGGGCCCATGTGTGTGGGATTTCAAAATCCACAGAAATCCCACATGGGACCAAATGCAATTCCAACCCTCTCATCCTCCCCAAACAACAGATGTAATTTGCACAGAACCAAATGCAATTCCATCCCATCTAATACCATGCGCAAAACGCCCCCTTAGCACTCCAGAAATTTTAGTATTTTTTCTGATAAATGGAATGACATGAAATTTCATGGAATGAAAGTAGACTTGATGGACTAAGATATTGAAAAACAAGAACTAAAAATGTCACAACCATCTTAGTTTTGAGAAATAAAATTTTTCTACAACAAACAAGATGTGAATAATGGGTAAGAAGTGGGATTCATATGCCTTCTTAGTGGCTTATTAAAAAAAACTCAAAACTAATTAGAGGTATTTGGGTATTTGTTGCTGGAGAAGAGTGTTAAAATGAACTTGAACTTGGGTGCAAATGCAACAAAAAATTGGTGCCAATGAATCATGAATCGCTTGTCTCTTTTCCTTATGTTAGAAATTTGCAGAAAATAACAATAGTTTTGAACTCAAA
Organism: Liriodendron chinense; assembly: GCA_003013855.2. NCBI lineage: Eukaryota > Viridiplantae > Streptophyta > Magnoliopsida > Magnoliales > Magnoliaceae > Liriodendron > Liriodendron chinense. The sequence continues at coordinate 5,025,921 of ML058330.1, read as the reverse complement.
ATAGAATGCCATTCTCATTGCAAAAATGAGTCCTTTTATAGACCAATTACACTAACCCCCTCATAACTACATCCAACAAAGTTTTACACATTAGTTGTAATAAAAATGACTCCTCGTGCATGCAACATCTTTGTAGGATAGTACAAATTTCATAACCATGTCAGGAAAAAAAAAAAAATCCCCAAGATATATAAGAGTTTCAAAATTTTCTTTTACTTTCTAATGCATGAAACATCATTCCAAAGCCACTCATCCTAAATAACCTTAAATGAATGCACTTGGGCTGCCAATAATTGGTTGGACACGAGGCTTGGGTTTGATTCATAGATAGAACTCTCATCTTGAATTGGATTAAGAGAATGCATCAATTTCCCACTAACCTGAAGCTAAAAGTGGTGATATACATGAATGATGACCTAGTTGCTAAATCAAATTTGATTTGTGAATTGACCTAGGTGCATCAATTTTGATATACATGAATGATGACCTCCCAAACAGGCCCTATGGCCAACCAAAGGACTAGAAACTAGCCTCCATTCCAACCCTAAACTAAATGATCATTTTGAGTCTCGTTTTTAAATCGTTAAATCTGGTTAGATTTGGTCATCAATCAACCACAGGAATCTCACTTTAAACTAACATTTTTTTAGAAGATCGAGATTTATATTGGATGCAACAATTGTTATACTTAGCTAGGGCAAGGCCCTACCTTGATGTAGTCCATATGCTTAGGTGGGGCAAGGCCCACTTTGATGCTTTATGGACCTCACTGTAATGTTCGTGTTGTATCCACATCGTATGGTCCATATTTATTTCTATCTTTTGCTCAGTTGTGCAATTTATATTTTACTCTTTCATGTTGTTAAGAGTTGGTTGGATATATTCTATTTGTATGCATGCTATTAATAGTTGGTTGAATGATGAATTGTAGTTGCGGGTGAGCATAGTGTGTGTGTGTGTGTGTGCGTGCGTGTGTGTGTGTGTGTGTGTGTGTGTGTTATCCCTGGAGGATTCTTTTTTTTTTAGGCGAACATGATATTTTTGTAGCTTATGGTATAGTGCCCCGATATTGCTTGTATGTTACTAATATGTAGTTGATATTATTAGGTTATTTGGTATAGTGCCCCGATATTGCTTGTATGTTACTAGTATGTAGTTGATATTATTAGGTTACTTGGTTTCTAGTTGTGCAAATTTTGAAATGTGTTTCTTTAATTTAAATACGTTTTGTTATGAGTTGGCTAAAGGATGAATGCTAGTTGCCATTGTTATTAATTTTTGTTTTTCCTTTTCATTCTTTTCCAAAATGCAGCGTTCTCGCCCATCCACGCACGAGGAGCAGTGCGATGCGGGTCCATCAAGCTCCACTCGAGCGAAGAGAGCGGTGCGCCAAAGTCAGGGATGCGGCCAATCTCGCCATCCACATCTTCCACGGTCCTCTTCCTCGAGCTCATCTTCGTCGGGTTCCTCATTGGACGAAGAAGCTGAAAACCTTCACACCTCCTTTGTAAAAATCTCTAAACGCCCTATTGTTTGCGAAAGAAAAGTTTCATTAAAATGTCTTCAGGGTTTCGATGTATACGAATTACTAGTTCAGATTGGATGGGATCCGATTTTGTCTTTTGGTGGTCCTGTATTTGAGAAATTAGTGCGTAAATTTTTTTCTAAATGTTTTGAACCAGTGCTACACCCCCCAAGCTTCAACGTGGACTGTAATGGGAGTGTCACTCATGTGACCCCGGCCCGTATTGCTCAATTAATTGGTGTACCAGTGTCAAGGTATGTACCTCCTAAGTCAGATTTGGCTTCTAAAGACCAACGTATCGAGTGGACCAAATTCCTATGTAACGGTCACAATGTTGCATGGCACAAGGGGAATGCATTACGCGCATCAGAGATGTCTGGTCAGTTTCGACTCTTGCACCTCATATTCGTCTCAAATGTATATCCTAGGAAAGGTAACCGCGTTGACCTGACACCTTCTATGGTCGAAATCTTGTATCATGTCGGTCACCATCGAAGTCTGTGTCTTCCTACGCTGATGATGCATCAGATTTGTTCTGTATTGTTATCGGGTCATTCTTCTGCTCTACCTTTTGGGCATCTTATCTGTATGTTAGCCCATGAGTGTGGTTTTCCAAATACGACCGAGCCCCCTCTTCTAGTCAAACAGATCAACTTTGAAAGCATTCGGAAAATGAAGTTGTCTGTTCCACAGGATCTTGCTCAGGCCCAAGAGGCTGCCTCACAGGCTCCTCCTATTCATCAGGTTGATGCACCTTCACGCCATTCGACTCCACCTGATGTTCAGCACCATTCGCCTCCACCTGAAGTTCATCCCGCTACACTGCATGCATCATCGTCAGTGCCTCATATAAATATTTTGTCTCGCATCGCCAGCATTGAGGAGCAGCAGACGCACATGGTGGAGTGCCAGGCACAAATTATGGAGCAGCAGGCACAGATTGTGGAGCGCCAGAGACACATGGAGCAGATGTTACAGACGATACACCGCTCCGTTCAGGACTTGGCTTTGTGCTTTCTTAGCCCGCGAGATGATGTGTCTGCCCCCGACACTTCGGGCTAGGATGAGTGTTTCATGATGATTTGCATCAAAGACAATTTATTTGTATTTTGTTGAATCTTTTTACTATCTTGGTCATTATGTGATGCGTATATATAATTGTGGTTGATCTCTTTTGGTTTGTATTGTTTCAGATTTAAAAGTCTTTTGTGGATTTTATGGGCAAATATTTCTATGGATCATGAGGGGGCAATGGATATTGAAGGTGCCCCACATGATGGTCAATAACATTAAAGGTGGGGCCCATATGATGGATGACCACAGTAAGCTGGGCCCGGCATAATTGATGGTCTGCATCAAAGGTCACCCCCCATGATGAATTGCATGAAGGCCGGCCCACATTTAAGGCGGGCCCTTCATGATGAACAGCCTGCATCGAAGCGGGGCCCACACAATGGAAGGTCCACATCATAAGTAGGCTTCACATGATAGGCGATGGACATTGAAGGTGGCCCCTACGTGATGGATGACCCACATCAAGGTGGGCCACACATAATGAATGGTAAACATCAAAGGTGTTGATGATGAATTGTCCATGTCTTAGGTGGGCCCTGCATGATGGATAATCCACGTTGAAGGTGGGCCCCACTTAATGTATGGTACACATCAAAGGCGTTGATGATGAATGGTCCACGTCGAAAGTGGACCCTGCATGATGAATAACCCACATCGAGGGTGGGCTCCTCATGATAGGTGATGGATCTTAAAGTTGCGCCTCACATGATGGACTAACATTAATGGTAGGCCCCACATGATAGATGACCTATTTTAAGGTGGGCCCATGAAGATAATTCATATCAAAGGTGGGATCCTATCAATGAATGACCCACATTCAAGGCGGGCTCTGCTTGATGTACGGTCCACTTTGAAGTTGGGCCCTGCATGATGGACGGTTCACATTAAAGGTTAGCAAACATAATGGATTACCCACATCCAAGGTGGGCCCAGCATGATGGATAGCCCACATCAAAGGTAGGCCTCACTAGGTGGATGTTCCACATTGAAGTAGGCCCCACACGATGGATGGTTCACATTAAAGACGGGGCCAAGCTGGCCCCAACATAATAAAGGTTGGGCCCACAGGACGGACGGTGGATTTAGAGCAGCTGGTGTGGGTACTTATGAGGTATCTTTCTCAAGTGGAAAAGATTTATGGCGTCAGAAATTCACTATATCTATTAGAATACACCATCCCTTTCTTGGCCACAATTTCAAAAATTCGGTTGATTCACCATCAAGTGGCCATGCAATTTTGAGTTATGCAGAATTCTCATGATATGGCCCACACATACCTAGCGCCTACAAGAACGTCCTTTGGGAAACCTGTGGGCCGAATGAAAGGGCGCGGGTTCAATCCTTAAATGTGGGGCACAACATGATGTTCACCGTCGTTCGGAAGATCATTTTAGGGTAGGACTCCAAAAATGGACAAGATGTAAATCTCTATAGACAACACGACATGAAATAATAGTGATTAACCATTAATAACATTTTATGGGCCACAAAAGTTTTGGATCAAGTTGATATTTGTGTGGTCCCTTCATTCAGGTCTTGTGACCTTATTAATAGGTTGGATGAAAAATAAACATTCCGATGGACCCCAAGATGTTTTTAACTTGAGTATTCAATCACTACTTTTTTGTGATGTGGTGCATTTAGATCTGCCTCATTTTTTATATCATGCCCTAAAATTAGCTTTACAAATGGATGGAAGGAATGGATATAAGGCACATACATCACAGTGGGCCCCAGCCAGGATTCACGCTGTTTCTTATGGTGTGGCCCACTTGAAATTTCGATATGCTTCAATTTTGGGCCATATCCTAAAATGAGCTGGTAAAACAGGTTGACGCATGATTTAAAAAAATGCATCACAGTGGCGTTGCCCCATGGATCACTAGCTAGGGAAAAGTCCGGGACTCTGAGGGACCACTGTGATCATCGACACTGTCTATCCGTTTTGTCATATTATTTTAGGTACAAGCCCAAAAAATGAAGTAGATACAAGGCTGGAGTGTACCATATCACAGGAAGCAGGAATCACGATAATGATTGCCATCCAACTTGCTCATAAGGTCCCATAGACCTTTTTTTTTCACACGTAAGTACACATGGCCGCACACCCACACCACAAAGGGTCACATAGACATAGATGAAGGGAAAACATAAATATTAACCTGATTTTAACCTTTTGCTGCCCCCAAATGTCTTCAATTGTAGTTGTTTGATCGTTACCATAGGATCCACCCACTCCTTGAATTGCTTCAATTTTAGGCTCATACCCTTAAATGATGTGAAGAAATAGATGGACCGGTGTGGATAGAACCCATAAATTATTGTGGCTGTAGGCCTTGTCCCTTCCTAGTTAGCTAAGCCATGTCCCTTGAACTAGAAGGGAGCTGATCAGGTGAGACCAGGACTTACTCAAGACGGTGCAGCCTTACCATGGGCCCACCCTTGATGTATGTATTCTGTATCCACGCTGTCGACATTATCCTGAAGGTGAAGTAGATCCAGTTGTTAGGTGGACCATACCATAAGAAAGAGGGGTGATTGATTGCCTTACCATTGAAAACTTCCCAGGGCACACCTTAGGGCTCAATCTATTAATAAGGCCATATGAGCCGGATGGAGGGAAAAACCAAATATAAGCTTGATCTATAACTTTTGTAGCTCATTAAGGGCTTGTTTGGTTGCTTACATTTGGAATGAATTGGATTCCAAATCCTAAATACATTGGAATCCAATGTATTTGAAATCCTTAATTATGTTTGGCATTCTATAATTGGAATCCACCGAAATCTAAAGTTTTTATTTGGCAGCATGTATTTTGAAAGGATTGAAATCTTACATTATATTTGCGGAAGGTGAATTTGATTAACTAAATAATTTACAATATCCGAAAATGGTGTATATGTATTGTTGTTACCAAAAAATGGTCAACAGACGAGGATGCAGATCTGTGATCTTGATGGTTGGATGGAATCGAACCTCTGGTAGGAGATGACTGAGATGACAGAGTCCTTCAATCCTACAAAAGTGAACAGAGAATAAGAGGGGTGGCTGGGGGTCCAGCCGATAACCCTCCGATGCCTAAGTCAGCGATCTTGGATAATTGGATACCTTAGTATAGATCGGTATTAGTTTTCATACCTTGATAATGGGGAGAACATCCCTATTTATAGACTTAGGTTGCGAAACTGCTTGCCTTTTGGAGAGTCGTAATCCCAGTAGACTGCCAACTGGGTTCCCGAGATCCTCGGATCTGCTCATAATAAACGAAGATCCTTATCCCTAAAAGCTGGAGATGTCAATCTTTCCTCCTGATATCTCGGCGCAATCTTTAAGATTGCAGATTTACAATTCAGCTCGCTTCGGACGATCTTCATTACATAGGGCCGAGCCGACCAGTTTCCATCGGATCAATATGACCCGACTCGTATCCGGGACCTGAATCGGGTCAGCTCGTCTTACCCGGGTCGGCACAATCTGTTGTCTTTCAGGTCGGCTCTTTACCCATAACAAAAGCCCCCTTTTACCCTCGAGTGTATTCTGCTCAGCTCGGGAGTAAAAAACGTAGAAGGAAATTGCCGACCTAAATGCTTTTTGTCGTTTAGTATCCGCAACGCCGCCGTTTCGATGGGCGGAAAAATGGCATTAAATGCGTCTCTTGAAATATCGAGGAGTCATCATTCCTCTGTACAGCGTGATATCGTCGATATGATTTAGTCGAACGGGGTGTCGCCGGGTGTCCTGAACGGCACGGCTTTTCGAATTCACCAAGTAGAGAGTTGCCACGCGTCGCCTTCGCATTGAATGCGATGAGACCTGCGCAGGGCCCAAATCCTTCCCTGAGTATATAATCTGAGACTTAGCCGGATTTTGGAAACCTTTCTTCATTCTCTTCACCGCTTCCATCCCCTAGTTCTTCTTCCTCCCCCATTTTCCTCAACTTTCTTCCTCCCCGCGGCCGTGCCAGCATTCTGGTACGCTCCTTTTTCTTTCTTTCAAAAGATTTTCTTTTCTTCCCCCCTTTCCTTTTATTTGAGAAATGTCGGAACCAGAAACCTCGTGTTCTGAGACCATCCTCAAGGTGAGGTATGATGACCGTGAGTCCGACTTACCCCTCCTTCATCGCGAGGGGGAAAACTCCAGTGAATCGAATTCTGGGGTGAGAGTAGATGAGGCCGTCGGAGAGGGGGAGTCTGACTTTCCTGGGTCAGCTGCTGATAGTGCCACGGCCCAGAAAGAACCCTTCGAATTAGATTCTGTGATTTCGCAGATTATCCAGGATGAGCTGAACGCTGCGAAGGAGATAAACGAACTCCCAAACTACATAGATTTTAGGGTTCCTGACCGAGCCGATAGGCCGAGCCGACCTAAAGCCGGGGAAGTAGTAATTTCTCTAATGCACTTAGATTCCGGGCTAAGGTTACCCTTACACCCTTTTGTGAGGGAAGTCCTTAGCGTCTTAGGTCTGTCTCCGAGCCAACTGCAACCGAATGCATGGAGGTGTATGGTCGGATGCTATATACTCTGGCAGAGGTTAGGAAATAAGGAGCTTACCTCCAACGAACTCTTCTCCATGTACATTCTCAAGTCCTTGGGCGGCCAAGGACTCTATTACCTTTCGTCGTTGCCGGGTCAGGGCAGTTCGATGATCACTTGTATGCCTTCCTCCACCAAAACTTGGAAGAGGAAGTGGTTCTTCTCATCGGGCAGTTGGGAGTGCGCGCCGGATGAGCCTCAACCCCTGAAATTCCGAGTCCGAGCCGACTTCGCCCTGCCAGGTCGGATGAAGTTCCGACCTAACTGATTTTGTCGCCCTTTTCTTTTTTCGTACCCTCTTTTTTTTTAACGTATGTATCTTCTCCTTCTGCAGTGTCGGCGACCATTCGGGTGGCTTTATCTGTAGCTCAGGAGAGACAGATCCACAAAGTCCGAGCTCTCCCTGCTACAGAGAGGGACTTCCGAAGAGTGATCACGTTCAACTCCATTGCTGAAGCAGGTCGGTAGGCTGAAATAATGACATATTTCTTTGCCTTTTCGTTTTGCTGTCTTCTCATTTTTTTTTTTTGGACAGGGATGGCTCCGAAGGCAGTCTCTAAGCGGAAGATTCTAGCTCGGTTTCTAAATGGGTGGACAGAGCTCTGTCGAGCTCCCTAGGAAGAGGGCGGCTACCACTGAGGCGCAGAGGCTGCCTCGCCTACCCCAATCCTTCGTCTGTGGGTCAGGGCAACTTCCCAGCTCGAATTCCGCACAGCTCAGAACCGAGCCAACGACCACCCCGGTGACATCTACTGATGACCCGGTCATCAACGTGCCGGATAACTTGAGCTCACGAGCTGAGCCCATCAATATATCTGCACCTTCAACTGTCTCCTAGCAGACCTCCCAACCTACTGCAGCTAGACCTAACCAACCGGCTGCAGGTGCCTCCTCTAGCCATCCTCCTCAGCCAAGTGCTGCTGCTGCTGAGCAACGGGAAGGACAGGTCGAGATGCCTCTGTTAACGGAGCAGTACTCGTCCTGGATGGAAGGTGTGCGTGTTAACCACACCATCCCCCAGGACTTGAATGTCCTTGCTTCTTCCGACCCGGATCAGATGGTCGGAGTGGTAATAGAAAGCAGTCTTAGGGTAATTTCACGAACACTTTTAATCTCTTCTTTCATATATCCGTGGTGCTTTCTGACGCATGTGTCAACTGTGCTACTTTCACAGGATTCGGCTGCACTTATCATGATCCATCAGGTGATGGCCGAGCGGAACCACCAGATGCAAAAAGCTCTGGTTGCTGCTTCTTCTTGGAAGACGAAGACTGAAGCCATGAAGGCCGAGTTGAAGAAGTGTATCCTTCTTCTGAAGGAAACTCAGTCCGAGCTGAAGTCTGCCCAGTCCGAGCTGAAAGTTGCACAGTCGGAGCTGGAGGTATCTCAGGTTCAGGTCCGGTCTCTGGAAGAGGCTCTGAAGGAGGCTGAGGCCAAGGCCATATCTGACGGAAATAAAGCCGATCCCTAGAGGCTGCTCTGAAGACGGCCAAGGAGGAGAAGGTGAATCTGGCTGGGCTTCTGAAGGAGGTCCAGCTGAAGTCCCTGGCGGAGGCTAATAGGGCGAAGGCCGAGTACGAGAAGTTGTCTGCGATTTCTGAGGATTTGTACAACGATGGCCTCCAAGAATACAGGCGTCTCGTACTTAAGCACTTCCCAACCCTTGATCTCACGCCTGTGGACGAGGATGAGGAGGAGGAGGAGGCGCGGGTCGGAGACGAGGGTGCTGGCCCGTCTGGGGCTGGCAAAGATTAGATAGGACTTGTATATTTTTTTTTCAAGATGTACACAAAATTTTGAATACAAGCCCTTTGAGGCAGATTTTGCTGATCCCTTTGTAGATTTCTCTTTTGTAGATTCCATTTTTGTATTGTCGAACTGATCTGGGACTGGCCAGCCAGGTCGGCCACCTATTGCCCCAAGTATTTTAGCAAGCTCGAATATACTATGCTGATATTAAGTTGCATAGAAAGAATGTCGTAAAACAAATCCTAGGAGAAGATTTTATTAAATTATCGTTCTGAAACACATACTTTGCGCCGAGTACGGCCCTTTATTCACAGATAGTAGATTTTGAGATGTTCGGCATTCCATGGATGAGGAAGTGGTTTTCCCTCCATGCTTTCGAGCCGATAAGTGCTGAGACGACGTGAACTGACGACCTTAAACGGTCCTTCCCAATTAGGGCCGAATACACCTGCCTTGTCGTTTATGTTTACCTTTTTAAGGACGAGGTCACCGGCTCGGAACCGTCGCTCCCGCACTTTGGAGTTGTAGTATCGTCGGACCCTCTGCTGATATGCAGCTACACGTACTTGGGAAGCTTCTCTCTCTTCGTCCAGTAAGTCTAGACCTATTCGCAGCTGACCTTCATTTTGGTCGGGTCTATGATGGCTCGTCCTGCTCGTGGGCAGTCCGATTTCCACAGGCACAACGGCTTCGGCTCCAAATGCCAGGAAGAAAGGGGTCTCCCCAGTAGTAGACCGAGCTGTGGTTCGATAGGCCCACAGCACCTCGGGAAGTTCTTCCGCCCAAGCCCCCTTTCTTTCTCCGAGCTTCGTTTTAAGGTGGTTTTTTATGATCTTGTTGACTGCTTCAACCTAACCGTTGGCTTGAGGGTGGTGAGGGGACGAATATACATTTTTAATGCCCAATCCAGTGCAGAATGCACGAAATCCTTGATTGTCGAATTGTCGCCCGTTGTCTGTGATTATGGTATTCGGGATCCCGAAGCGACACACAATCGCTCTTCAAATGAAGTCCGTCGTCTTCTTTTCTGTGATGGTAGCCAGTGGTTCTGCTTCAGCCCACTTTGTAAAGTAGTCGACGGCGACAATCGCATATTTAACTTGTCCTTTTCCCGTTGGGAGTGGACTGATGATGTCGACCCCCCATTGAGCAAATGGCCAGGGTCCAGCCATGGGCGTGAGCTCTTCAGGCGGCAGGTGAGGTATCGGGGCGAATCGTTGACACTTATCGCATCTTTTGACAGTTTTTCGGGCGTCTTGCTGGATGGTGGGCCAATAATATCCCTGTCGGATTGATTTCTGTGCAAGTGCTCATGCCCCAGAATGGTTCCCGCAGCATCCGTAGTGGATTTCACGTAAAACATAATCAGCTTCATCAGGTCCTAAACAACGCAGACATGGGTGGGAGAAACCCTTCTTATAGAGGACACCCTCTATCAATGTATATCGAGCTGACCTATAGCGGATGCGCCGAGCTTCTTTCTGGTCGTCAGGTAACTCGCCCGATCGTAAAAATCGAACGATAGGATCTCTCCAATCTGGATTTTCTGATATTGGAAAAAATCCCGTGAACTCAATTGACGATATGCTACGCTGAGGGAGGAACTCGATGGGTACCATTCTGCCGAGCTCATCGTTTGCTGATAATGCAAGCTTCGCGAGAGCATCTGCGTTTGTGTTCTCATCTCGTGGGATTTGAACAATTTCATAATGGTCGAATCGCAACAGTAGCTCCCGAGCTTTGTTTAGATATGCAACCACTCTTCTTCCCTTTGCCTGATATTCCGCAGTCACCTGCCCAACCACAAGTTGCGAGTCGCTGAATAACCTTACCGATCGTACTCCTATTTCTGAGGCGAGGCGAAGACCGGCTAGGAGGGCTTCATATTCCGCTTCGTTATTTGAAGCCCAAAATCTGAATCGAAGTGCGTACTGAATTTTGATCCCATCAGGTGAGGACAGAACGAGGCCAGCTCCACTGCCCTGTGAATTGGAAGACCCGTCGACGTGCAACGTCCAAGAAGGTGTGACATGCCTTACCCCCGGATTCTGGACAAGTTCACGACCACTTTCAGCCCCGTGAGGCTCGGTTAACTCGACGATGAAGTCGGCTACAACTTGCCCCTTGACTGCGGTACGAGGGCGGTACCGTATATCGAATTTGCCTAGTTCGACAGCCCACTTTACGAGACGACCTGATGTTTGGGGATTCTGCAGCACCTGTCGTAATGGCTGGTCGGTTAACACAGCTATCGGATGCGCTTGGAAATACGGCCTCAACTTGCGGGCCGAGGTGATTAAAGGCAAGGCGAGTTTTTCGATCTGAGGGTATCGTGTTTCCGATTCGGTCAAGGCTTTGCTCGTGTAATAAACAGGCCTTTGTATTCCCTCGTCATCACGGACGAGAGCCGAGCTGACCGCCGCTTCCGAGACTGCTAGGTATAGGAGCAATTCTCTTTATGCGCCGGTTTGGACAACAGCGATGGGGAGCCAAGGTAAGCTTTCAGCTCCACAAAAGCTTGCTCGCATTCAGGACTCCATTTCATTTCCTTACATTTACGCAACTGTTTGAAGAAGGGAAGGCATCGGTCAGTAGCCTTTGAGACGAACCTGTTGAGTGCTGCGATCCTTCCTGTGAGCCGCTGAACTTCTTTTACTGTGCAAGGCGAGCTCATATTGAGGAGGGCCTGGATTTTTTCTGGATTGGCCTCAATTCCTCGCTGGTTTACCATGAAGCCAAGGAATTTTCCTGAGTCTACTCCAAAGGCGCATTTGGTAGGGTTGAGTTTCATACGATACTTCCTTAATATTCTGAATGCAGTGTGTAGGTCGTTGACGTAATCTTCTGCACGCTTACTTTTGACGAGCATGTCGTCAACATATACCTCCATAGTTCTGCCTAGTTGATCTGCAAACATCTTGTTTACCAGTCGTTGGTACATTGCCTCAGCGTTCTTGAGTCCGAAGGGCATAACTTTGTAGCAGTAGAGCCCCCGGTCCGTAATGAATGCGATCTTTTGCCGATCGGGAGCATACATTTGGATTTGATTATACCCAGAAAAGGCGTCCATAAAGCTGAGGAGTTCGTGCCCGGCAGTTGCGTCGACGAGCTGATCTATCCTTGGTAGCGGGAAGCTGTCCTTAGGGCAGGCTTTGTTCAGGTCGGTATAATCCACACAGACCCTCCATTTTCCATTGGTCTTTTTGACGAGGACAACATTCGCCAACCAATCTGGATAGCGTATTTCTTGGACAAACCCTGCCTTGCATAACTTCTGCACCTCTTCTTCAATTATCGCGTATCTTCCCGTGTTGAAAGTACGCCTTTTTTGGCGGATCGGTCTCATGGTCGGATCGACATTGAGTCGGTGGACCATTACCTCGGGAGAAATTCCAGGCATTTCTTCATGGGACCACGCAAGACATCCATATGCTCCTTTAAAAAGTTTATCAAACTATTTCGTATCTCGCCTGTCAAATGCGACCCGATCTGAATAACCCTGTTCGGGTCGGCCTCCGATAATTGAATATCGACCAACTTTTCTGCTGGTGACCCGCGCTCCTGCTCGTCTTCTCTCGGATCCAAGAAGGACGCGTGAGAGACAGTTGATATTGTGCTTTTATTTTTCCCTCTCAGAGAAAGTTCGTAGCAACGCCGGGCTTCTTGCTGGTCTCCCCTGACTACGCCGACCCCGTCATCAGTTTTGAATTTCATTGTTAGATGATAGATGGAAACGGCAGCTTTGAGAGCTCGCAAGATAGGGCGGCCGATGATGGCATTATAGGCGGAGGGAGTGTTCACAACGAGGAAATCGACCATAATCATTTTTTGATTGGGTTCTTCCCCGGCCGTGACTGGTAAAGTTATTTCTCCTTCCGGCATGACGCTATCTCCTGTGAATCCAGTTAATGCTGTCTTGACTGGCCTTAATCTGGAACGATCGATCTTCATTCTTTGGAAAGCTGACGCGTACAAAATGTCTGACGAACTTCCTGTGTCGATCATCATCCGGTGGAGCCTTTTGTTCGCCACCACCATTGAGATGACGAGGGAGTCGTCATGTGGATGCACGATTCCTCGGGCATCTTCTTCGGTAAATGTTATCGCCTGAGATGTAACTTTCGCGACTTTTGAAGGTCGGCTGGCGATGTTCACAGATAATCCGGACGGTCCCGGTTTCGGTTTGAGATGTTCTTGCTTGTCGCACATAATTTTTGCGCGAATTCTCGGAATCTCCGGTGGTTGGTCCGCCGAAGATCATGTGAATTTCTTCCACAGGATTGTTATTTAGTTCTTCGTTCAGGTCGGCTGACTGATCTTCATTTCTCCGACCATCTTGACGCTGAGCGATGTAGTCTTTTAGGAATCCCTGTTGGATGAGGGTCTCTATTTGTCGCTTTAAATCGAAGCAATCTACGGTGTTGTGACCGTGGTCTTTATGGTACAAACAGTACCTTGATTTCGACCTTCTATTAGGGTTGGTCTTTATTTTCGCAGGTCGTTCAAAGTTGTACCTACCTTTCTCTGCTAAGTACACCTGTTCGATGGTTTTATTGAGCGGTGTATACTTTTCGAACCGAGGCGCAGGTGGTTTCGTCCCATGGGCAGGTCCGTTCCTAGCTGGTGACCTCCGTTCCGACTTTCGTTCCGACCTGTGTTTTTTCGAGCTGCTGCCATCTTGACGATCCTTATTCCTGGTCGTCGGTCTGTGAGCGTTGACCAGTTCTTCGGCGTTGATGTGTTTAGCTGCTCGATCTAAGAATTCGGCCACAGACTGGGGTGGCTCTTCCCCAACAGACCAAAGAAACCTTCGGTCTCGCAGCCCTCCAATCATGGTGTGTAACAGCACATCTTGGGAGAGGTTCTCAACTTGTACTGCTTCAGAATTAAAGCGCGCGAGATAATCTTTCAGGGACTCATCTTCTTTTTGCCTAATTGCTGCGAGGTGCGTCGAATGCTTCCTCGGGTCGGTGCTCCCGATGAACTGAGTTGCGAAGGCTCGGCTTAGTTAAGAGAACGAGCTGATAGTTCTGAGTTTAAGGTTGCGAAACCAAGTCCATGCCGAGCTCGTCAAGGACAAAGGAAAAGCTTTACACATAATATGCCCGTTGGCCCCGAGGAGGTCCATGCGGACTTTGAAGTTTTCTAAGTACTCTGCCGGATCTCCTGTCCCAGTGTATTGCTTTAGCTGAGGAACTTTAAACCCTTTGGGAAGGGGTTCCTCACGAATTTCGTCGGTAAATGGCGACTCCGATGAGTCGACCAGCGCGTCTACTGCGATCGGTGCTCGGGCGCACTGTACTCTTTGTATATCTCCCATTTGCTCTCGGAGTTCTTTTAGTTCGGCCTCCAGTGGGCTTAGATTGTCGTTTACCCGATTACTGGCTTCACGATCAGCCCGTTCATGTTCGAGACGAGCCGTCCTTCGTTCCTCGATCCGGTGTCGTAGATCGTTGGCAGGCAAGTCCGTTGCTGGTTGAGAACTTGCCCCGGTTGATTCGCTGGCGGCCTCGCTTTTTTCAACCGGAACGGGTTGCTGAGAATGTTGTAACGGCCGAGTTTGATAAGAGTGCTGGGATTGTTGAGGCCGAGAGTGGGTATGCTAAGGCCCCTCGCGGTCTCTGCCATTCAACATGGTTGGATGGACTAGACCAGATAGCAAGGCTTTAATTTCGTCCAGCCTCTGGTCCACGTAGCTCAATCGTTCGTCGACCCCCCCCCAGCTTTTGGTTGACACCCCCTTCCTGCTCTTCGAGAAGAGACAACCTGACTCCTCGGTTACGAGGTCTCTGTTGCCCCCCCTACTGAGCAAAAGAGGAGAGTTCCCACCGAGCTGGATAGCGGGAGTTTCAAGGAACGATCCTTCATTTTCTGACATCTGATCGTCTGAAGGTCCATCGATCGCGGGTGCTTTCCCTTTGTACTTTCTCTTCCCGGCCATTGCGAAAGGGAGAGAAGATGAGGTCGTCTTTAGACAATGGGGTGAGAACACGGACTTCCTAAGTAAAGGAAGAAGGCGATTCCCACAGATGGCGCCAATCTGTTGTTACCAAAAAAATGATCAACAGACGAGGATGCAGATCTGTGATCTTGATGGTTGGATGGAATCGAACCTCTGGTAGGAGATGACTGAGATGACGGAGGCCTTCAATCCTACAAAAGTGAACAGAGAATAAGAGGGGTGGCTGGGGGTCCAGCCGATAACCCTCCGATGCCTAAGTCAGCGATCTTGGATAATTGGATACCTTAGTATAGATCGGTATTAGTTTTCATACCTTGATAATGGAGAGAACATCCCTATTTATAGACTTAGGTTGCGAAACTGCTTGCCTTTTGGAGAGTCGTAATCCCAGTGGACTGCCAGCTGGGTTCCCGAGATCCTCGAATCTGCTCATAACAAACGAAGATCCTTATCCCTAAAAGCTGGGGATGTCAATCTTTCCTCCTGATATCTCGGCGCAATCTTTAAGATTGCGGATTTACAATTCAACTCGCTTCAGACGATCTTCATTACATAGGGCCAAGACGACCAGTTTCCATCGGATCAATACGACCCGACTCGTATCCGGGACCTGAATAGGGTCGGCTCGTCTTACCCGGGTCGGCACAATCTGTTGTCTTTCAGGTCGGCTCTTTACCCATAACATGTATAACATTATAGATAGTCATTGGAATAAGTCCATCAAGGCATACCTTTTGGGAAAAACTTGGGGTAATTTCAACCCTTGTGGGCCACAAACATACAAAAATTTACTTTTCAATAGTTTCAATAAGTTTTAGGTCAAAAGACAATAATGTAGGGGCCCAGTGATGTGTACTTGAAATCTATATACTCCCACCATTAAATGGGTCATCTAACGTTATACCTAGGGTAAAAATTTAGGCGGGCTTCACTAAAGAAAGCAGTTAAGAGAGAAATGTCCACTCTTGAATTTTATAATGCCCACCTTAATGTATGTGTTGTATACCCAAGCCATCCATCAATTTTTCAAGCTTGCTTTAAGTCATGGTACAAAAATTAAGCAGATTTCAAATCTCAAGTGGACCACATCTTTGGAATAGTAGTGATTGAATAGCCACCATTAAAAACTTCCTGGGACACCGTGATGATTACAAGGCCTACCGTGATGATTCTGTGAAATCCACTCCAATCATTAGATGCTATACAAAATTTTAAGCCTGGGTGCCAAAAATCAGGCTTGTTTGTGCTTGAGGTGGGCCATATATATCAGAGAAAACAGTTTGGAAGGTCCCCATTTTACTGTACACTAATTCCAATCTTGGACCACCTAAATCAAGAATGGGGTTGATTTTTTTTTTGTTGAGCCTAACATGGGGTGAAGCATCTGGTGGTCGTAGTGGATTGCACATAAACATCACAGTGGACCCACCTACTAACCCTACTCTCTCTCTTAGTTACCATCGTACCAGGCGACACGGTGAGGAGAGAGGCCTTGTCGTGCAATTCTCCCACCAGTGGGAAAGATGCTCATTGGAGACGGTTAGCCTCAAATCTCAGCAATTTTTTAGGATTTCAAATCATGGATTTGGGGAGATTTGGAATGCATTGGATTCCAAATCCTCCTCTCCAGTTTCGCTGCCAAACATAAAAAGGTGCATGTTGGATTTCAAATACTCTCAAATCCACTCAAATAATGGCTGTCAAACGGCCTGTTAATGTCTCTGTGGTGTTTATTTGCCATCCGATCTATTAATAAGGCCATATAAGACGGATGGAGGGAAAAACCAAATATAAGCTTGATCTAGAACTTTTGTAGCTCATTAATGGTCAATCACCATTGCTTCCTATGGTACAGTCTAGTTGATAATTGGATCTGGTTCATTTTTTGGATAATTCCTTAAAATGATCTAAAAAACGGATGTACCATGTGGATACAAAATACATAAATCAAGGTGGGCCCCAAAATGAAGAACGCACTATCTTGGATGAGGCTGGGTCTCACCTGATCCACTCACAATCCCCACTATTTTCTGTAATGGGTTCACTTGAGCTTTGAATATGTTTCATTTATTTTTAGGCTCATGCCCTAAAATGATCTCGCCAAATGGATGGACGGTGTGGATACACAACACACATCATGGTGGGTCCCACAGAATTGGGTGACGTCATTCCACTAGCGAGGGGAGTGAATTAGCTATTACCCTGGGTGTTACCCCTACCGTGTGGGGCCTACCTTAATGTATTATTTGTATATCCATGTCGTCCATTTGTTGTTACACCTAATTTTAGGACGAGATGCAAAATTATAAGAAGATCCAAATCTCAGGTGGACCATACCAATAGAAAGAGTGATGGATAATCATTAAAAGCATTTTGTGGGCCACAAAAGTTTTAGATCAAGCTGATCTTTAAATTTTCCCTTCATCTAGATCTTCTTGACATTATGAAGAGCTTGGATTGCAAATAAACATTACCAAACCTTACGATGGGCTCTTTGGAATTTTTAATGGTGGGCACTCAATCAGCACTGTTTCCAGTGGTATGGTCCACTTGAGATTTGGATTTGCATAAATTTTGGAAGACCATCCTAAAATGGGCTGAAGAAACGAATGGATGGCATGGATATACCAAATATTATTCATGTGGCCCACATGGTAGGGGTAATGATGAGTATAAAAGTGTACATTTAGACCCTCTAACCAGTGTTATTTTGCATAGTTTTCAAATAAAAAACACATGTTAGAGTCACATTACATACATAAGATCTTTCACATTTTATATGTTTAATGCCTATTAATCCGTGATTTTATGTGTATGACTTAATGGTAGACTCAAGAACATGGTGGACCAAAGCAAGGAATCCCAAGGTTCCAATTATATAGAAAAGAAGCCAAAGAAATAGAGAAAAATGAGCCGAACAGTCAAAGTGCAAGAATTAGAAATCAGAAAGCTACACATGGTGTCACATGTGCAATCATGCCAGCAGGAAGGGTTTGTACGGTTGAAATTATATCCTAAAGATGTTAGACGGGTCAAATTAGATCAGAACACTTCAAATGGGCCACGGTACAATTGAGTAAAGCAACACGGAACGAAATGATATAGGAAAAATTGGCTTTTTACTAGAGTGGAATTTGGAGCTAATTTTCGCACAATTGGTAGAACACGACGAATAATGGCTGCATGTCAAATTTGGTGCGAATCCGAGGTCCGTAGAAGGATAAATCAACGAAACATCAAATTACACCAAAATAGAATATTCAATGATTAAAAATAGGATTTACCCGAAACACTAATTTATGTAAAGATTTCCCCGTATACATTTTTACGCTACACACTGGTTTTTTAGAGCTTGTTTTGGACGATCCAAGACATCTATATTGAAGAGCACGTGATTTTAGTGTATGGGACCAAATTTCATTAGAAACAAATATTCCGATAAGCTACGAGAAAGGAAAAAGTGCATACACATTTGTGGTCATTTCAAGGGCTGTGATCACTCGTGGTTCACACCAACAATCCATTTATGCATGTTTGAGATGAGAAACAAGATGGAAGGCTTAGATCTTATGAAAGGTTGCTGGAAATTAAAGAAAATAAAGAAATTTCTAATTTTTTTATGTCAATACTCTCTTTCTCTTTATTTGAAGGGGGGGGGGGGGGGGGGGGGTGGAGTTTTGAAATTATTTTTTTAAGCATTTGATGTTTATTTTTAATGAAATTTTTCTTTCATGCTTTCTTTTTCTCTATTTCTCTTTTCTTCTTCTTTTATGTAATTAGTTTTAATGGCTATGCGATTTAACCTAATCTATTGAATGTAATGCATTAGATCTTATATGTTTAAATTAAATTTTGAACCATGTTGCATGAAATTCATGGATTGGAACTTTTTATCTAGTATGTCAAGCATCCTAAATTTTTACATTTAGATCTAATCCAGGGGTTACCTAAATAGGCGAATCCATGAGCCTATTACGTTGATGTGTGGGTTATATCATGGATCAATCAGGTACAATCACTGATGCCTAGTAGTATGTTTATAATGATGCATGATTGATTCAACATCTCATATCTATTGGATCCTTTCATAAGTTTGATTGATTTATCTTCCGATTGTGTGAAACAAAGAGATCAAATTCAATCGTGTTTTTTGTAGTTGCATTCAATGAACGATTAAATTACATAGCTTTGTTTGATTGATTTATTTATTTTTCATAAAAATTTTCAAAATCAAAACCCTTTTCAGCATTGTTAGATTCTATTTCTTTTGAATCTTATATCACTACCTATGTAGAAGATTGTCTTTTGCCTAGATTAACGCTTTCCTGTGAATTCGACTCCGGTTTCATTGGATTATTACTTTGCGATCTCCTACACTTGGGAGCACATCCTTGTGGATAGATTAAGTTGTTGGCGTCGTTGCTGGGGAAAGCACTTTTAAGGCAAAGGTAAGTATTCAACAGTCAGGTAACTTCTATCCTTAACCCTCTCTTTTTTGTAGTTATTTTTCTTTTCTTTTAGATTTTTATGAAGTTGAGGATCTTTCTATGATCGGTTTAACGCCTTGGGTCTCTTGATACGTCACCATTCTTTTGTCTCATTTTATTTCTCTTAAAGATCTAGAAGTGAAGAAGTCTCACATTGGTCAGCTAACCGCCAAGACTACATCTCCATCTTCATGGTCTTATGAGAAAAGAAACTACATTTTTTAAACTTTCTTTTTTGGTTCTAGGGTTAGAATCCTAATTAGTCCGCTTGTCGCCTTGGATTTCTTCCTTAGTTAGTTTCTTTTTCTGTTTAATTCTAACATTATAAGCATTCTTTTTCTTTCCTTTTTTCACTTACTTTCTCATATTGCGCATTGCATTGTAAGGGATCTAATTAGTAGGCTTGCTGCCTTGATTCCTTCTTTTACTTTTGATCATTGTGAGAAATGGTGTGTGTATTTTTCCTTTTCTTTTTGTAGTTGATTTTTTAAAAGAATCCTCATTAGACGGCTTGCCGTCTTGGATTTTCTTGTGTGAGTGTGTAGAGTTTCTATTTTTGTTCTTTCTTTTTATGGAATTGTGTGGTTTTCTTGTAGATACAACATTCTAAAAAAAAATTGGATACCTATAATTGGCCGGCCTAGCTGCCTTGGGTTCTTTCATATCTCATCCCTCACATTGGTCAGCCTGGCCGCCGTGATAGTGAGAACAAAACATTATGCCAAAAGAATAGCACCCGCTTGAAAAGCAACACATTTCCTTTCCTAGCTTGTGTGGTTGTCTTCTTTTATTTTTTGTTAGTTGTGATTGTTTAGGTTAGTTATGATTTATTTTATTTTATTTTTTTAGATTGCACGTTGAAAGATTAAGTTATGGTTTCAATCAAATCTGTGAGTGGTTAGGCAATCCATGCCCTATTGGACAAGGGACAAACATAATCATCTCTTAAGCCCATGAGGATTAGTTGCCGAACTCCCCAATACACCTCGTAGAGTTCAAGTGCCCCAACCTAACTTGGTATACATGGCGGCCAATATTAATCCAAACATCAATCTTAATGCCAATTTGAATACCGCATGTTGACACTAAATCACGTCACCAAATGTTGGTCAAGGACCAACTTGAGCCTCCGCCGTTCGATTCGAAGGATGATAGGGACCCTGTAAATACAACCAAAGGTTAGGACGGCCACCGGTGGTTCTGGCTAATGGCCCTCCGATGCCTAAGTCAATGATTATAGAATGATCGAAGAAGAATAATGCTTTGTTGCTCAATGTGTGCGTACCTTAGATCATGGCATGGAGGGATACTTATAATGTAAATCCTTATCGTAATTGGGTAGATTCTTACTCTGTCGAGATCTACGTTTGCGTAGGATGGATTACGTATCATAGCTGGATACGTAATTACTTTAGAGATAAGTCGCGAGATTATTTGCGTCATACGAATATTTCTCTTATAATCGATGAAGTGAATCCCATGGCTTGTAGGATACGTAACAGAGTCCTGATTGCTCTGGAAGTAGCGCTGATAATGCTTGGAGAATAGTGGTCGATCGGGTGTAGTCGATGGTAGGTTCGCTCATCCGCAGTCGGCTGTGGATAAAGAAGTAGACGAGCACCACGGCCCGAATCCTTAGTAGATTCCTAAATGCTGACCACTTGGGTCTGGTCAGACACTGAAGAGTGCCGACCGTTCAAGATAAGTAGGTGACCGATCGCTGTGAGAAATATCGAACGCTCAAGTACTCGGGCTCAAAGATAGAGGATCCCAGTTTCCACTCGTGCGTAGCTTTAACCACGCAAAAGCAGGGTGTCCCAAATTTAACCATAACAACCAGCCCCCTCTGCTCTCTAGTCAATTTAAAAATGACTTGAGAGCATGAAGGCAGAGAAAGGGAAACTGTTAATCGATCCTCTCAAATCTCAGAGGCTTGGCGGTACCTGACGTGGCACTGCCCTTTCTGTGCATTACATTAATGTGGTCTTGATTTCTTGTCCATTATTTATTGTGCGTGGAAGACAAAATAGAGTGATCAACTTGGTGCTGGAGTAGTCAGATGAAATCCCATAAATGAGGTCCTCAGCCTTTGCTTCTGATCCAAGCTTTGTGGAGGTTTCATGGGTTCTTTGGACCTAATTCTGTTACTTCCAGAACTCCGAGAGGACTTGGGTATTCCAATCCCCATTGAGGCAATGGCTTGGAAAGATATCTGTTTTTCGGGCCACAAGCACGGGGTATGGTTGTGCGTGCGAGGACCTTTCATGAAGGGTGTTTACAGCTTTTCGATTGTTGATCTGTTGGTTGCGGGGAAGTTCATATCAGGAAGAAAAGGGGATTTGACTCATAAGGTGACGCCCACGCTTGGCAGAAATCTGCCTACGCATGGGGACTGTTGCACATGGGCTTCTTTGTCGCTTTTTACTCTCATTGCAGTTTTTTGCCCTTGGCACTTCCTCCTGCCGTTTTGGCCCACTCTCCTTTGGGGGGAAAAGAAGGGCTCTTTGGACAAATGGATGAGAGTGGGCATGAGGTTAAAGGCGTTGAGTTCCTCTCTTAATGTTCCACGAGCCTCAAGACATTCTCATCAGCCTTTTTCTGCTCCAAAGTTGAAAGTTGGTTTGAATGGAGTATTTTGCTAAGAACAGCCTCTTTTCGCCCTCTCTATTCCTCTTGTTCATTACTGAACTTCTTTAAAAGATCTTGATTTATTTGATGTAATATACCCTACATGTGTTCTTTGTAATGGGTTTCTTTATATGAAATAAAAATTTCCTTTTATTGTGATACCGAGCACACGGAGTCTCTTTCTTGTCCTTCTAAATGCTGTAAAAGGCCTTGCCAATCGACAGTTGTGGTCGTCTTCTGTCGATTGCCGACCGCCGACCACGGTCAGTTGATAGGAGATGATTTTCGAATGCTGGTCTGGTCGGTCAGAAACATAACCTAGGGTAAGCCGAGCGTGATGTTGGAGTAAATGTTTAGTCGTCAAGACGTTATTTTCGAAAAGTTGTTGTCGTACGAAGATCTACAAAAAAAGACAAGAAACGTACGCCTCCCTCCCATATGAAGCGTCGGGTCATTAATGTGACATGTCGTTTGCTTCTCTTGGAAGGATGTTTAGTCGACGCGTGTCCCACATTAAATGCGGCATGCCTTTTCGAATTCGAAAGGGAATCAGGAGATGACACGTGTAAGGATGTGATGATTGCTTTTCTATTTATATTCGTGTCTGCGCCGTTGGTAGCTTCTTACCACCATTTTCGTTTCAAGAGAGAAGAACCCTAATCGTTTGAAGTCGTCCTGTCTTACTCATCTTCGTGCTTCTCTTGCTTTACTCCACTTCTTTGTCTGTAAGTCCTCCTTCATCAATATCTTCTTCTTCAAGTACTGCTACAATTCCAATTGGGGAGGATCCACCCGAATCCTCCTCCTCCACTGGTCTTCGCCGAAGGAGGGGGAAAGGGCCATCCTCTTCTTCCTTAGATTGTTCTCCTAGAGACTATCCCTCAACCCTCACCGCAAAGGACTTGGAGAATATCCGACGGGAGTTTAATGTTCCACATGACATAATCTTCCAGCTACCTGGTCCGAACGAAACTGTGGATAACCCTAGAATGGATGAAGTACCCGTATGTGATTTTATGTTTCCTCTAGGGTTTCGTTTGCCGTTGCTACCATATGTGGCCGGCGTTTTGAAACGATACAATATTGTCACTGGCCAATTGATGTCGAACAGTTGGCGGGTGGTATTTGGGCTGTATGTGTTGTGGAAGGAGGTCGAAAATGGTGAAATGACCCCGAGAGAGTTCCATAAATTGTACTCCCTGAGAAGGTTTGGTGAACCCTCTGGGTGGTACTATCTGACCTTTCTCCACGAGACGAATTTCATTCTTGGTAACCCTCAGTCTGCCAAGGATCGTCGGGATCGATGGTTTTTCGTGTTCGGCAACTGGACTTGCCCAGTGGTCGGATCCGGATGTCACGTCCCTCGCGCCTTCAGTATGGGGCAAGGGATCAGTTCAAGGCCATTAGAGAGGTGGCCTCCAAGAGAAGATATTGGCAGCGAGGAGGGCTATCATAGGAGTCCAGAATGTGAAGTATTTACTCCACCCTGTGTTGCTCGTTAAGGCGGGACTCATCCCTTGCCCTCCTGGTAATCACTGTAGGTTGTGCTTTATAGTTGTAGATTTCAACATTGCGGATGATTTCTGAATGTCGTTATTCTTTTATTTCGATTTTAGTAGGAATGGACCCCACGGATCTCTCCCAGGTGCGAGCCCTTCTGAATCGCAAAAGCGATGCTCAGAAGAAAAGAAAAATGGGAGAATTCTCCTTTACTACTGCACCTGCTATTGAGCAGCCTCGACAATCGTTTGTGGCCGCCAATCCTTCATCGGGGCCTGGACCCGCGATTGCTCCACTTCCTCTAAGGGCGGAAGCCCCAACGGTTATTCCATTGTCCCTTCCTGCTCTGGAAAATCGCTCCGAGCGGAGCCTCCCCCCCACAGATCAACATTCGACTGTTCCAATGGTCATTGTGCCTGAAGCCCCTACACCCGTCGCGACCGATGAATGAGCCGGTCCTTCTCGGTCAGGCAGACTTCTTATTGCTCCTGCCCCAAGCGGCACGGACCCGTACGTTGTTCCGGACCATCTGTTCCGGATATGTTCATTCCTCTTTGAGAAAGTCGAGCCCAACTATCTAGATGTCGTGGACCGACTTTCCCCGAAGAATGCTATCGATCGGTCAATAATGAGGATTATCCAGAGTCTAGACAGGGTGTTGAAGACCCATGCTGATATCTACGATGTCCGAAAATTTATTGCCCGGAAAGACGCTTAGCTGTCGGATGCTAAGAAGAGATTGGAGGCGGTAGAGGTCAGTATCCGAGAGAGAGAGAGAGAGAGAGAGAGAGAGAGGTGAAGGAGGCTCGGATATCAGAGCTGGAAGGGAGCCTCAGTCAATCAGTAAAGACTGTGCAAAGCTATCAGGTGCGGTACGAGGGTTTGGAGATAGAATTTCTAAAAATCTGGTCTCAACTAACTGCTGCGGTCGAGGGACTGAAGGTGGAGAGATCAGAGAGGGAGAAGGAGAGGAAGGCATCCGAGTTTCAGCTGACAGGGGTCGTTTCTCAACTAGAAGCTGAGAAAGGCAAGAATGTCGCTCTGAGACGGGATATATTGGAGGTGCAAGCTAAGGCGGTTGACAACTTCTGTGAATCGGAAGAGTATATTAGAGAGAGGCTTGCTGACTATCAGAACGGTCGGGATCGGACGTTGGAAGTAATTGGGTGTCTTTATCCTAATTTGGACTTGACGGGATTCGGAGAGTTGGAGATGCAGCTCGCCCAGCAGGATGGGGCCCCGACTGTAACTGAGGCCATGACCGAAATTGGCGATAATTTCCCTAAGGGGGGAATTGAAGTGTCCAGTGGTGGTTAGTCTTCGAACGTTCTTTAAGCGGCTATTCAGGAAATTGCCGAGCCGACCGTTTGACCTTCCGTCCCTTTGAAGACTTCTCTTGTCGATGTAATTGATCCTTCTGTAACCGTTCTTCCATAAATGGGATGTTGAATTTTTAAGAAATTTTCATTCTTTGGTCGGGCAGTTGCATTAGTGTATGTTCACATCTATTATTCAGTTAGGGGATGCTCTGATCGGCCTTGTCCCTCACTTGGGTAGTATGTGCTACCAACTGAACATTAATGATGTGCCCACGTGTGTGGGCATTTATGTTCTAAGTGGCCTTAGCCATTGGTTTAGTAACCATAAGTAGAATATCGCAAGTAGGATATCGTGAGTGTAATCAGTTGAATCAGAATTTCTGCGCTTTATTTATCTTTGGTTCGAGAAAATGTTGAAAGAAGCCTTATTACATAGTCATCCAAAACTGGATCTCCTTACTGGTAGTATTTCCACAGATTAATCTTATTCAACGGTCGGCGCAATGTTTTTCCTTCCATATCCTCCAAGTTGTAAGTGTCAGGCTTTATCATCTTCGTTATTTTGTACAGGCCTTCCCAGTTGGGACCGAACACTTGAGAGCATGGGTTTCGGCACTGTTCGGTATTTTCCTTCAGAGGACGAGGTCGCCCACGAGGAGCGGTCGATGCTTGACGCACTAGTTGAAATACTGGGCGACCTTCTGTTGATATCTCGCGAGTCGCAGCTGTGCATTGCTCCTTCGTTCCTCCAACAGGTTAAGTTGGAGATTCATAGCGCATTTATTCCTTTCCTGGTTATAGTGAGTCGCATGATGTGACGGCATCCCGATCTCCACTGGGACCATGGCTTCAGTCCCATATGTTAGTGAGAACAGGGTCTCCCTGATCGATGTGCGGACAGTGGTCCGATATGCCCACAAGACTTCGGCCATGAATTCTGGCCAGTCACCCTTATGCTCTTCTAGCTTGGTCTTCAGATGATGTTTGATAATTTTATTGATGGCCTCTACCTGCCCGTTGGCTTGCGGGTGGTATGGAACAGTCAGCATGTGTCGAATTTTTAGTTCGTAAAAAAGATCCTTGATTTTCCTACTGCAGAATTATCGTCCATTATCTGTGATGATTGTGTGGGGGATACCGAATCTGCACACGATGTTTTCCAGGATGAATTTCTTGACCTGTTGATCGGTAATGGACGCTAATGGCTTAGCTTCCGCCCATTTTATAAAGTAATCCACCGCCACAATAGCGAACCTAAGTTGGCCCTTTCCTCGGGGGAGGGGCCCTATTATGTCTATCCGCCATTGTGCGAACGGCCACGGGCTTGCCATCGATGTTAAATCTTCTGGTGTCTTCTGTGGTATCTTGGCGAATCATTGGAATTTGTCGCATGATTTGGAATATTTTTCAGCATCAGCCTTCATGGTAGGTCAGTCGTAGCCCTGACGTATCGTTTATATGCCATTGAGCGGCCAACGAGATTATTTCAG
This sequence comes from Liriodendron chinense, assembly GCA_003013855.2. Taxonomy (NCBI): domain Eukaryota; kingdom Viridiplantae; phylum Streptophyta; class Magnoliopsida; order Magnoliales; family Magnoliaceae; genus Liriodendron; species Liriodendron chinense. The sequence goes on along the minus strand of ML058330.1, from coordinate 4,999,654 downwards.
CAGATTCCTTCATAGATTTCCTTCAAAACGTAGTCGACTTCTTCTGGCCTGATGCAACGTAAGTGCGGGAGTGAATACCCTCTCCTGTAGAGGACACCATCCTCCAAAAAGTACTTGGGGGCACAGAATTTCAATTTCCTGACAGCTTTCTTGTCGTCTAGGAGCCGTCCCTCCTTAAGATAATGGATGATCGGATTCATCCAGCATGGGGTCTGATCAATCTCGAGTACCTCAGTAACCTGCTTTTGAGTGACGCTCGGCTTGGAGAGATGTTCTACTGGGATCATTCGGCCAATGTTACTTTCTTAGGACGCTCCCAATCGGGCCAAGGTATCAGCCATGCGGTTTTGATCTCTTAGGATTTGTAGGAGCTCATATTTCTAGAACTCCTGCAATAAAGTTCGGGCCCGTTCTCTGTATAATATCATTTTTTCATCTTTAGCCTCGTACTCAGAAATTTAATTCACAACGAGTTGTCAGTCACTATGAACTCACATATTTCCCACTCCCATTGATTTGGCCATTCGTAGCCCGGCGAGGAGTGCTTCGTACTCTGCTTCGTTGTTAGTTGCTGGGAAACCAAGACGGAGAGCGTATTCCAATTTGCAGTCATCATGAGAGACCAGAACAATGCCGACCTCACTCCGTTGTCCTGATGCTGATCCGTTGACGTAAAGCGTCCACTGCGGGTGATTGGTAGATGAACCGGGCGTGGCAAGAGGCTCAGAAACCTTGATTGGTTTCATAGCCTCGGCCTATTCAGAAACTTCAGTCGGTTCTTAATTGGTGAATTCTGCTATGAAGTTGGCAGCAGCCTGTCCTTTGATTGATGTCCGGGGACAAAAATGGATGTCGTGTTCGCTCAATTCAATGGCCCACTTGGTGAGTTTTCTTGACGTACCCAGATTTTGCAGTACTTGTCATAGTGGTTGGTCTGTATGAACCATGATTGTGTGCGCCTGGAAGTACGGGCGTAACCTCCTAGCATATGTAATAAGTGCCAAGGCACGCTTCTCAATAGTGGGGTAGCAAGTTTCTGTATCGACTATTGCCCTGCTAACATAATACACTAGTTTTTGAATTTTATCCTCCTCCCTCACGAGTGCGGTGCTTATTGCGGTGAGGGAGGCAGCGATGTAAAGAAATAGATTTTCGCTGGGAACAAGTTTTGATAGTATGGGAGGATTGCTCATATACTCTTTAATCCGGTCGAATGCTTGCTCGCATTCCTCGGTCCATTGTATCATTTTCGTTGATCCTTTCAGTAATTTGAAGGAGGGTAGACATTTGTCGCTTGCTCGGAAGATGAATCTATGAGTGAGGCTACCTTTCTGGCAAGCCTTTGAATGTCGCGAAGGAATTTTGGTGCCTTCATATTGATGATTGCCTGAATTTTTTTGGGATTCACCTCAATCCCCCTTCTCCGGACCATAAAGCCGAGGAATTTTCTTGAAGAAACTCCAAAGGTGCATTTTGCTGGGTTTAATTTCATCTGGAGTATCTGGAAGGTTTTCAGAAGATTAGTCAGATGATCTTCTCCTTGTATGCTCTTCACTAGCATGTCGTCAACATACACTTCCATTGTCTTCCCAATCTGTTTGGCAAAGATCTTGTTAACGAGATGCTGGTAGGTAGCACCTGCGTTCTTTAGGCCGAAGGGCATTACCTTGTAACAATAGAGTCCTCGGTCGGTGATGAAGGAAGTTTTCTTCATGTCGGGTGGGTGCATAGTGATCTGATTGTAGCCCGAGTATGCGTCCATGAAGCTGAGGAGCTTGTGCCCTACCATGGCGTCGACCAGTTGGTCAATTCTAGGTGTTGGGAAGCTATGCTTCGAACATGCTTTATTCAAGTCAGTATAGTCGACGCATATTCGCCACTTCCCGTTTGGTTTTTTAACGAGCACCACATTGGCCACCCATTTCGGGTACGTTGCTTCCACAATGAATCCTGCTTTCAAGAGTTTATTTACCTCTTCTTTTGCTACTTCTTGTCTTTCCTGGTTTACTGCGCTGCGTCGCTGGTGAATGGGTCTGAATTTCAGGTCCACCTGTAGCCTATGGACTGCAATATCTGGGTTGATACCTGGCATATCTTCGTGTGACCACGCGAAGACGTCTTGATGCTCGATCAGGAACTCGGTGAAGCGTGCTCAGGTTTCAACGTCAAGTGCTGACCTGACCCACACTTGTTTGGAGGGATCCTTGACAGACAATGCCACTGGAACCAAATCTTCTGCTGGCAAACCGCTTTTCGAGTCGCTCTCTCTTGGGTCCAGAGTCATTACTCTTTCTTCTTTTATTCTTTTGAGCCGAGGTGTTGTTGCTGCTTATTGTACCGATTGTCTTCCCCTTTTCTTTTCTGAGCACAGTTTCGTAGCATGCTCTGACAACTGACTGGCTTCCTCGGACTACTCCGACTCCTTCGGGGGTCGGGAACTTCATGCATAAAATATAACGGGAAGATACATGCTCTGAGTTCTGCCATGGATGGTCGACCGAGGATGGCGTTATAGCTTGATGACCTATCCACGATCAAGAAGTTTATCATCATGTTAATGCGGTTTGGGGTTTCTTCGAAGATGACTGGAAGGTCAATACATCCTTCCGGCTCGATTGTCTCGCCCACGAACCCAATCAGTGCTGTTTAGACCAGCTTGAGTCGGGTTCGGGGAATATTCATGGCGTTAAAAGCCGATGTATATAAGACATCCGCAGAGCTTCCTGTGTCCAGCATGATCCTGTGTGTCTTAAAGTTGGCGATCCTGAGAGTTATGACGACCGCATCGTCGTGGGGGAATTGGATACCCTTCCCATCTTCTTCAGAGAAGATTGGTTGTCGCTTCTAGTCGGGTAGTTTTCCTGACCTTTCCATGTTGTATGCATCATAGGCCCTTTTAGTGTGGGCCTTCCTCGCGTTGTTTGAATCGCCACCTGCCCTTGGTCCACCGGCAATGGTGTGGATTTCTCATGTTGGTTCAAAGGGTTTCGGATGAGTTTTTTCTCCTTTCTGGCCTTGTCTCTGGCGAGTTGAGTTTTGCACAGTAGAATCTTGTCGTCGACGGTTCGTTTGCCGAGGTGACCTATCACGCTCACGGTTGCTCCGCTCTATATAAGATTTTCGGTGACCTCAGCGGATGAGAGACTCAATCTCGTCTTTCAGGAAGATATAATCCCTAGTGAAATGCCCGTGGTCTTGGTGATACTCATAGAACTTTCTTTTATCCCGAGAATTAGGATCTGCCCTCAACTTGGGTGGCCGAGTCGTGTACCTCTAGTCCTTAATATGCATCAGGACCTTTTCTGTGGTAGTATTGAGGGGGGTGTATTCTGCGTAACGTCCTTTTGGAGGACCTTTCCTGGGAGACCAATCGTATCGATTGTCCCTTCCTTTTCTTTTCTTCTGGCTTTCTTTTCTTCTCGTGTTGCCCTGTTTCGAACTCTCTTCTTGGCTTGGCCAATTCCTCGGCGTTGATATATTTTTGGGCTTTGGCTTGAAACTCGGCCATAGTTCGTGGAGTATTTTTATCGAGGGCCCATTTGAATTCTTTATTACGGACACCGTTGAGGAGTGGCGGAAGGCCCGCTTCGTCGGTGTAGCCTTCGACCTGTACTGCTTCGGATGTGAATCGGACAAGGAAGTCCTTCAGGGACTCGTTGCTCTTCTGCTTCATGATAGCTAGGTGAGCGGTGGTCTTCTTCATAGTATGGCCCCCCATGAACTGCGATCCGAATAAGGTGCATAATTGTGCAAAGGAGTCGATGGATTTAGGCTTGAGGTTGCGGAACCAGGTGAGGGCTGCACCCTTAAGGGTGAGGGAGAACACTCTGCACATAATAGCCTGATTCCTCCAGATGCATATAGGCCTTGAAGACCTCGAGGTGCTTGATTGGGTCACCATATCCGTTGTAAGACGGAATGTTGCTAGATAGTCAGAAATTTTTAGGCCGAGGTTCCTGCATGATTTCATCCGTGAACAAAGATTTGGTCTGATCAATCATTGCTTGCAATGTCGTTGGTACGCCTAGGACGTGTTGTTGCTTTATCTCTACAAACCTTTTCTTTAAATTTTCTAGTTCCCTCTCCCAGTCTGGAGAGCGGCTGGTGCTGGAAACTTCTATGGCTTCTTTAGGTACGTGATCGCCCCTTCCTGGTACGTCATTTAGTCTATGATGTCAACGTCAGGCATTCAACGAATGACGTAAGTACCAACAGGAAGCCTTTTCTCCGCATCGTCATCTTGTTGGTGATCCTGGATCACCGGAAGAGGGATAAGTTCTACAGATGGTTGAACTCTATGAATAGGTGGAGCTCGGCTGACCTCCTGATTCTGGTGAGAGCCCCCTTCCTATCGCGGGAGCAGACATAGGTGGTAGGCGGCGCTCTATTCAATCTGCGATATTTGTGAGGCACATTACCTCCGATTGAACGTTCTGAATATCGGCCTCCATGATATTTCTCCATGCAGGGTTGTCCGTTGTCGGTCGTGGCGGTGGCAGAGGAAGGGCGGCTGCCTCCCTCCCATGCGTTGTTCTTGATCGAGTATGGCTTCCAGAAGGCTGGGTTTGTGCCATAGTCGGCTCTTCCTCCCTGTGGGTAGATCTTGCTTGAGCGGTGGTTTTCGATTCGTGTCTCGAGCTTTTCTCTGGCGGCATCGTGAAGTAACCTCAAAAGATGGCGAAGGCAAAACAAGTAGGCCTCACGGTGGGCACCAATTTGTTGACGCTAAATCATGTCACCAGATGTTGGTCAGGGACTACATAGTTGATCAGGGACCAACTTGAGCCCCCGCCTGTTCGATTCGAAGGATGATAGGGACCCTGTAAATACAACCAAAGGTTAGGACGGCCGCCAGTGGTTCCGACTGATGGCCCTCCGATGCCTAAGTCAGTGATTATAGAATGATCAAAGAAGAATAATGCTTTGTTGCTCAGTGTGTGCGTACCTTAGATCATGGCGTGGAGGGATACTTATAATGAGAATCCTAATTGGGTAGGATTCTTACTCTAGTCGAGATCTACGTTTGCGTAGAATGGATTACGTATAATAGCTGGATGTGTAATTACTTTAGAAATAAGTCGTGAGATTATCTGCGTCATGCGGATATTTCTCTTATAATCGTGGAAGTGAATCCCATGGCTTGCAGGATACGTAACAGAGTCCTGATTGCTCGAGAAGTAGCGCTGGTAACGCTCGGAGAATAGCGGTCGGTCGGGCGTAGTCGATGGTAGGTTTGCTCATCCGCGGTCGGTTGTGGATAAAGAAGTAGACGAGCACGACGGCCCGAATCCTCGGTAAATTCCTAAATGCCGACCGCTTGGGTCTGGTCAGACACTGAAGAGTGTCGACCGTTAAAGCTAAGTAGGTGACTGATCGCTGTGAGAAATACTGACCGCTCGAGTGCTTGGGCTCGAAGATAGCGGATCGCAGTTTCCACTTGTGCGTAGCTTTGACCACGCAAAAGCGAGGGTGTCCCAAATTTACCCATAATACCGCATAAGGGAACAACACCAATAGGGATAATGAGAATCCCGATCCAAATGCAAATCCAAACTTGCCCAACATGGGAGAAAACATTGTTAATGGGTCGGCAATGCCTAGAACATTGCAGGACCACTTGCAATCAGGCTAGAATAACCATACCATCATGCATCATACTCCCAGCTAACGCTAAGAATATTGATTTTAAGCCGGCATCATACAACTAATTCTTAAGTTCCATGGACAAGAAAATGAAAGTCCATATCTCCACCTTAAAGAGTTTGAGGAGGTGGTGGCCACCCTACATCTGCAAAACGTGGACAGTGATTTCATACGATTAAAGATATTTTCTTTCTCTCTTAAGGGACAGGCTAAAGCATGGTTACATTCATTAAGACCCGGTACCATTAACTCTTGGCAAGCTGTGAGCCAAGAATTTTTTAAAAAATTCTTCCCCACACATAAAACCACCACGCTAAGCCGTAATATAATGACATTATTCCAAAAGGAGAATGAAATATTCTTTCAAGCGTGGGAAAGGTTCAAGGAGTTATTATTAGCCTGACCATGGATATGAAATCTGGAGGATCATAAGCTTATTCTATGAAGGAGTTAATTTTGATACCCATCAATTCGTTGAGATGGTGTATGGTAGGAGATTTTTAGAGTATGAATCCAATGAAGCGTGGGACTTTTTGGATACACTAGCAGAGAGTACCCAATCTGGGGATACTACTCGACGGGTTGACAATATTAAACCTGTCCAGAAGGAGAGAGGAGGGATATATCAAATCAACCTTGAAAATGATTTGCATACTAAGGTGGCCAACTTAACTAAAAAGATAGAGGCTATGGAATTGGGAAAGGTTAACATGATTAAAGAATGTACTTCACTAGAATAGAATATTCAATGGTTAGAAATAGGGTCCACACGTGTGAACACTAATTTACATAAAGATTTCATGGTCTACATCTGTACGTTGCACACTGATTTTCTAGAGCTTGTTTTGGACGATTTGAGACGTCTCTATTGAAGACCACTGTGATTTCAGGATATGAGACCAAATTTCACTAGAAACGGATATTCAAGTGGGCTATAAGAAAGGAAAAGGTACAGAGACATTTGTGATCATTTAAGGGCTGTGATCACTTGTGGTCACACCAACGGTCCATTTAGGCATGTTTGAGATGGGAGACTTAGATCTCATACAAGGTTGCTAAAAATTGAAGAAAAGAAAGAAATTTCATAAAAAAAAATTCTAATTTTTTTACGTGAATAACAAGTGACGTGACTGCTGGTTAGAGCTCTTTTTCTCTTTATTTAAATGGAGATAGAGAGAGAGAGAGAGAGATGAGATGAGATTTTTGGGTGGAGTTTTGAGATTATTTTTTAAAGCATTTGAAGTTTATTTTTAATGAAGTTTTTCTTTCATGCTTTATTTTTCCTATTGCTCTTTTCTTCTTCTTTTATGAGTAATTAGTTTTAATGGCTATATAATTTAGCCTAATCCATTGAATGTAATGTATTAGATCACATGTGTTTAAATCGAATTTTGAACTATGTTCCATGAGATTCATGGATTGGAACTAGAGTTTTATCTAGTATATCAAGCATCTTAGATTTTTACCTTTAAATCTAATCCAGGAGTTACCTAGATAGGCGAATCTATTAGCCTATTACATTGATGTATGAGTTATCTCATAAATCACTCATGCACAATCACTGTTGCCTAGTTGTATGTTTATAATAATGCATGATTGATTCAACATCTTATATCTATTGGATTCTTTCATAAGTTTAATTGATTTATCTTTTGATTGAGTGGAACAAAGAGATCCAACTCAATCGTGTTTATTGTAGTTGTATTCAATGGATGATTAAATTACATAGCTTTGTTTGATTGATTGATTTATTTTTCATAAAAATCTTCAAAATCAAAACCCTTTGGAACATTGTTAGAGTTAGTTTCTTTTGGATCTTATATCACTTCCTAAGCAGAAGATTGTCTTTTACCCATATCAACGGTTTTTTGTGGATTCGACTCCGGTCTCATCGGATTATTACTCTACGATCTCCTATACTTGAAAGCACATCCCTATGAATAGAGAAGGTAACAACCACTAAGTTGTTCATCGGGGTAACACCTAATTCACTCCCACCAGCAGGATGGTAACTTTAGGGATTTTTACTGAAATATCCCTAAGGTGTGGCTATTTGTACTAAAAATTAAATTCCTACTTCGAGCTCATCTTTTTTTGGCTTTTAACTAGAAATTGAAAATTTTAAGGTCAAGAATGCCCTTTTGACCACCATGTGTTAACGGGGAATCTATAAGGTCTGGGGGGATCAGTTGGAGGGGCAATTTTGACCATACATTTTCAATTTCTCGTCCAAACGTGAAAAAAGGAACTAGGCAAGGAATTGGACTTTAAAAAAAATAACCACAACGTCAGGTTCATTGCAGTAAGAATCCTGTAGCTTCAATACCTGGCGCCACAACGCCTTCCTCCCCAGCTGGAGCGAATTAGGTGTTACCCCGGGAACAGCTTAGTGGGTGTTACCCTACACTGTGGCCCACATGGATAGTATTTTGTATATCCACGCCGTGCATCAGTTTCTCCAACCTATTTTAGGATGGTCTTCTAAAAATTATGAAAATCAAAATCTCGACTGGACCATACCACTGGGAACAGTGCTGATTGAGTGCCTACCATTAAAAAATTTCAAAGAGCCCATCGTAAGTCTTTTTTTTTAATTTTTTTTTAATGTTTATTTGCAATCCAAGCTCTTCATAATGTCAAGAAGGTCTGGATGAAGGGAAAATTTAAAGATCATCTTGATCTAAAACTTCTGTGGCCTGCAAAATGCTTTTAATGATTATTCATCACTCTCTCTATTGGTATGGTCCACCTGAGATTTGGATCTTCTTAGAATTTTGGATCGCGTCCTAAAATTAGTCATAACAACAGATGAACGGAATGGATATACAAAAACTAAATCAAGGTAGGCCCCGCACGGTAGGGGTAGACATCTAATTCGCTCCCCTTCCCACCCCCCCCCCCCCCCCCCCCCCCCCCCCCCCCCAAAAAAAAAAGAAACCGCTCCTAGTTCCAATCAATCTCTCGCTCCTCTTTTCCTCTTCAATCCTCTCTCTCTCTCTCTCTCTCTCTCTCTAATATGTACTAATTCAAGAGAGAGAATCCGCAGTGCATTGAGAAATGCCTCTGAATCTCCGTTGTGAATAGAATCCATATGCGGATGAGTTTGGTTTCGACCTCGTAACTCTCAAGCATGGGTCTGCTTTCTAGTGGCGTTACAGCGAAGAGGGAAGGCGATAATGTAACTTTACCAGATGTCCCTCCAGGGTTTTCGTCTGCAGATTCGATTCCGGTTACAGCGAAGGGCGAAGCTGATGGCAATGTCGGATCTGCAGTGGATGACGTCGATCATCTTCCATTGAAGGAACGGATGAGAATGCTCCCTGTTGGTGGGCTTTCTGGTTCATCGTCGGGCACTAAGTCGAGCGGAAGAGATCCAACGTTAGTATCTGATTCTGAATCGGTTTTGAATCTTTTGTGTTGTGCAGTGAAATGGGTGGAGTTGATTTTAGGAACTTACATGGGATTTGGTCACAGGTATTGCGTTGATGCGGCCGTTCCAGAAGAAGCTCACCCTTTAAAGGTATATGTGCGAAGAGCTAGCCCTTTAAAGGTATATATGTGAAGAGTTGTTACGTTGTATGTTATGCTTTTGATAAGTTTTGGAGAAAATGTGCAAAATCCTATTTGAATTGGGGGCTTGGCGCCAGAATTTCTTGCTGGTGGGGTCCACCCTTTGAAATGGTTCATCTTGTGGGGCCTACTATGGATGACCATTGCTGTAAAACGCGGCCCCATTGGATTTTCCTAACCTTCTTCCTCACTTCTCTTCTTCTCTCTCCATTTTCCAACATCAGTCTCATGCATTTCTTTTTCTTTTTTTCTTTTGCATGCTGTTGATATGAATTTTCCCTTTTCCTCTTCTTTTTGGTTTGTTGATCGTGTGTGCCACTGTGTGGAGCCCATATGGTAGTTTGGGCTGTCTGGATTGATCGGGGCCCACTCTTATGCTGATTTTTTTTTTTTTTTTTTTTTTGAGAGGTAACAGAAATTTTATTAAGAAAGCTCACAACAAAAATGAGCAACGAATAAACCCGGACAAGTCACACCCACAAGTCTAAATACAAGGAGATTCTACTAATAATCTCCTCAACCGACGCCCCAATATTCCTAAAGCAACAGCCATTTCTAGCTTTCTAGATCGCCCAAAAAACTGCCAAAATGAGGATCCTCGCCCTATCTTTGTCGATCCTCCCAACTCCTCCCCCATGCCACATCCAAAGGAATCCGCCGACTTCGGCATCACCCAAGCCAACTGGAGAGTTGAGAGGAAGAAGCACCACACCTTATAAGCTATGGGACAATGAATGAAGATGTGATCAATTGTCTCCTCATTTGACATACACATGACGCAGATGTTCGGAAAGATCATCAACCTTCACTCAAGATTATCTATAGTGAGAATGCGCTTCCGACAAACCAACCACACAAAAACCACGACCTGAGGAGGAGCCCCATAAAACCAATGGTGAAATAGATGCCCTGACAAATTATTTTGAACCTTTGAAACCACATCAAAAAGCTATTTCAGCAAGAACTTCCCCGAAACACTTCTGCACCACACCAAATAATCCTCCTCTTCAGGATTGATCCTCATATTCCTTAGCAATCGTTGTAAATTAAGGAATTCAATGATCTCTTCATCTAGAAGATCTCTGCGTCATGACGACGTCCAAATCGTTTCTTGTCCTCTAACAAAGGCGCAGTCTGCGACACAAATGAATCTGTCTGGGGCTAAGCGGGCAATCCTCATGAACAAAGCCTGCAACTATTGGTCCCCACACCACACATCCATCCAAAAGCGGATCCGCTTCCCATTTTCCAATGAGAAGGACGTGCCCCTACGAATGTAGTGCTTGGTAGTTGCCATCCCTTTCCAAATAGCCGAAGCCCTGTAAAGAGGAGCGTTTCATGAACCAGCCCCCTATCCGCGTCTCGTACTTGCTTTCCACTACCATTCTCCATACTTTCCCTTTCTCAACTCCAAATCTCCACACCCATTTTCCCAAGAGGGCGGTGTTCATATCTCCCAAAGATTTGATACTCGCCCCCCTTCCTTAATCGGCCTACACACCTCTTCCCACTATAGCAGATGGAATTTTCTCCCTTCACTTGCACCATTCCACAATTATTGTCTCCCCGGTTTATCAATCCCATCGAGCACCGATTTCGGGCAGTGGATAGAGAAAGAAAATAAATGGGCATGTTAAACAAAGCCGTTTTGATAAGGGTTAGCCCCCTCCCAAATGACATGCAGTGACCCTTCCAAGAAGCCAACTTCCTCTCAACTCTCTCCATTACTTTATCCCAAATATCGGAGGCCTTCCAACGCAAAGGGGCAACCCAAGATAGGAAGAAGGAAAAGAACCAGCCTTACACCCAAAGATATCAGCCAAAGATCGCAGATCTCCCTTATCAATATGAATGCCTAGAAGCTCTGATTTTGCTACATTGATCTTCAACCTTGAGACTGCCTCAAAACAGACAGTCAACTTTCGAATAATGTCCACTGCACTTGCTTCTACCTCACAGAAGAGAAGCGTATCATCTACATATTGCAAATGAGAGAGTTGAGGCCCCCCACCAGCTAACGTTGAAACCATGGAGAAGCCCAAACTCCTCGACTCTCCGTAACATACCGCTAAGCGCTTCCCCAACAACAACAAAAAGATAGGGGGAAAGAGGGTCTCCTTGCCTTAATCCTTGAGAAGCCCGAAAATAGCCCTTAGGCGAACCATTCACCAAAATGGAGAAAGATGGGGATTGTACACAGTATCTAATCCAACTCCTCCACTTATGGCCCCAACCCAATCTCATCAGCATGTAATAAAAAAATTTCCAGTCCACGTGGTCGTAGGCCTTTTCGATGTCTAGTTTACAGACAAGACCGCTCTTTTTCTCTCTAAATCTTCCATCTATGCATTTGTGAGCTACCAGCGCGCTATTCAAAATATGTCTGCCGGCCACAAAAGCTCCTTGATTATCGGAGATCACATTGGAGAGCACATCCTTAAGTCTAGTCGCGAGAATCTTAGCGAGGATCTTATAAGGAGCCCTAGTGAGACTGATCGGCCTATAATCTTTCAATTGCTCAACACCTTCAACCTTAGGGATGAGAACGATGAAAGTGGCTCCCATCTGAGAGGATAGACGGCCCCGCTCGAAAAATTCTGATAAGAACTCCATCATGTCCCTCCCCCGACTACATGCCAAAATTTCTGAAAATACAAAATTGGAAAGCCATCAGGTCCAGGAGCTTTTTCCCCACACATTGAGCGCAAAGCCACTTGAACCTCCTTTTCGATAATAGACCTCTCAAGAGAACCAGCCGCTTCCTCTGACATCTGTTAAAATCGAACATTATCCAAAGTGGGTCTTTCCCAATTTTCATCCGAAAGCATATTAGAAAAATAGGAAATAATGGAATCGGAAATAATATTCTGATCAGACGTAGAAGAGCCATTAATATTAGAGTCCCAATCCTGTTACCCCTAGCCCGATCACTAGTGAAGGAGTGGAAAAAAGGGTGTTCTTGTTGCCTGCTTTAAGCCAGGTTGCCCTCGATCTTTGGAGTCTAGCACCCAACACTTTCTTCCTCCACACCTTTATCTTCTCCTTCAACAGCTTGAGCTTTGTGCATAATTTGAACCCTGTGAAACCGTCCACCGCGAAGGAACTCCACCAACTGCCACCAACTGATTGAAACCGTTGATCTCAAGCCACGCCACTTCGAACCGGAAAGGCCTAGGGCCCCAATTGACATCGGTAACTTGCAAAAGAACAGGACGATGATCAGAAACCACCCCTGAGAGCCCGTGCTGAACTGCCAGAGGGAACTTCTCGATCCAACTGTCAGAAACCAAAAATCTGTCAAGTCAAGACATTGAATCGCTAGCCCAACCATTTGTCCACGCAAATCTACCATCTTATGCTGATTGGGCCCCTGACTTGCCAAAAAATTATGATGTGGGACGCAGCAGATCTGGACTGTTCAAACTGATCAGGCCACACCCCTGTGATGGATTTTGCAATAGCTTTAGACCATCGCAAATACCCATTCATACATGGATCGCTTATCTTATAAAAATCATACCTATCAACATTCCAATCAATATGGTAAGTTGCATTAAAAGACAGATGTTCATCTATTCAACAGGGTAAGTTAAAAGAAAAGTTATGGGTATAATTGTCTAATGGGGCTTGATTTTTGAAACATTTGAGATCTTTATTGGCCCATTAGATGGATGATCTGTCCCCTGGAGATGGCCACTGGCATACAGTTTATGAGCTCTATATATCATCTCCCAATGCTTTGGTGTCATAAGTAATCCTTTAGTGCAAGCTAAGAATGGTTCCATGTATCTAAGAATGACTCATGGAGTAAGGATTGCATACATTCATCACATAACTGTTGCTAACATCAGATTATCCTAAGCTTGGGTCAGGACACAAACATGGTGTGGGGGCCAGCTGCTGATCGACTTGGATCTTGCAAAAACATCTACATGATACAATGAAGCAATTATTAGATAAAAAAAAAGATCACCAGAGTTATAACTTCTTTACCAATCTGATGCAACCCAATTTGGTTGTAAAAGACTGCAATATAATTGTTTACATACCCAAGAAACCTTAGTCCAGTTTTTAAAGGAAGAAAATAGGATTTAGAAACTATCCATAAAATCATTGCTTCCAAACTATTTGCACTCAAGAAATTTTAGTATTTTTTCTGATAAATGGAATGAAAATAGACTTGATGAAGGACTACTGGAAGAGGATTAGATGATTAGGATGGAAGAAGAGGAGAGAAGAAAGGGAAGAAGAGGAGAGAGAGTGAGAGAGAGTTTTAGGGTGAATCTTGTGTATGTGTGCCACATGCCCACCACACAAAGCTTTATTAGAATAAGCATATAGTACACTGTAGGAGAAGAGAAAAGATGTGCACATGCACTTACAATCAAAGAGCCACATACTAACATACATATATACTAATATTCTCTAGACTCCCCCTCAAGTTGGAGCATAGATGTTGATCATGCTCAACTTGTTACGAACACAATGAAGAGCATCTCGACTTAAAGATTTCGTAAGAACATCCACAAGTTGATCCCCGGACCGAACAAAAGGAGTGATGATTTCCTTCGAGGCAACTTTCTCCCGAATAAAGTGACAGTCAACCTCAATATGCTTGGTGCACTCGTGGAAAACAGGATTACGACCAATATGTATGGCTGCCTGATTGTCGCAATGAAGAGAAATAGGGCCCGAAGGAAAATAGCCAAGTTCGTCAAGAAGGGTGCGTAGCCACACGAGCTCACATGTAGCATGAGCCATAGCACGATATTCTGCTTCAGCCGAGGAGTGCGCAATAACTGATTGCTTCTTACTTTTCCACGTGACAAGATTACCACCTAGGAAGGTACAAAACCCGGATGTAGATCGACGATCATAGATACTACCCGCACAATCGGCATCGGAATAGCCCGAAAGATGAAGATGACCATGAGACTGAAAATGGATGCCAAGGCCCGGTGCTGATTTAAGATACCGGAGTATGCGGTAAACAGCCGTGAGATGTGAAGAACGGGGAGCTTGCATGAACTGGTTGACAACTCCCACCGCAAAGGAGAGATCTGGACGAGTAATAGTCAAATAAATGAGCCGACCTACAAGCCGACGGTACATGCCAGGATCAGAAAGAAGAGTACCATCATCTGGCTGAAGCTTATGCAAAGTATACATAGGGGTGGTAGCCGGTTTGCATCCTAGCATGCCGGTCTCCATGAGAAGATCAAGAGCATATTTTCGCTGGGATAAGGATACCCCGGTTTGGGAGCGAGCAACCTTGATGCCCAGAAAGTAGCGAAGAGGACCAAGGTCCTTGATCTCAAACTTGTTCTTCGGAAATTCTTAGACATCACCCATGCCAACCAAATCACTGCCTGACAGTACAATATCATCCACATACACAATGAGAATCATGATGCTTGTCGATCGTCGACATATAAAGAGAGAATGGTCGGCATGGCTATGAACAAAGCCAAACTCCATGAGAGCTTGACTGAATATGTCGAATCAAGCACGTGGGGACTGTTTGAGCCCATAAAGGGCCTTCTTCAATCGACACACAAGCTTAGGATTGTGGGAAGTAACAAAGCCTGGAGGTTGATGCATGTAGACCTCCTCCGCAAGATCCCCATGAAGAAATGCATTCTTGACATCTAATTGGAACAAGGGCCAGGATAAATTGACGGCCAAGGAGACCACCACACGAATAGAATTAAGTTTTGCCACTGGAGAGAATGTCTTGAAGTAATCCACGCCTTGAGTCTGCGTATATCCCCGAGCAACAAGACGGGCCTTGTAGCGATCAATGGAGCCATCAGGAAGGAACTTGATCGTGTACACCCATCGACACCCAACAGGTTTGTGCCCTGGAGGAAGAGAAACTAGCTCCCAAGTATGATTCTTCTCAAGAGCAAACATTTCTTCCATCATAGCCTTCTTCCAGTCAGGACTTTGAAGAGCGTGGGAGAGAGACCGAGGAATAGCCTGTGATGAAATGGAAGCGGCAAACGACTGAAAGGACGGTGAAAGATGATCATATGAAACAAAATTGCTAATGGGGTGTTGAGTACATGATCGTGTCCCTTTACGCAAGGCAATGGGAAGATCCGGACTTGAGGTAGGAGAATCACCTGAGCCAACATCCAAAGTGAGTGGAAGAGTGGACGGCGGAGCACATGAAGATTTATCTCGACGATGATACACTCGCAGAGGCTTCGGGTCACCCAAATCACCAACAGAGTTAGGAATGGGAGGTGAAAGAGTCTCCCTATGATCACTAGTGACAAGAGGAAGGGGAGAAGCAGTATGCTCCCCCTCACTCGCAAGAGGATCACAGAGGGATCGACCGTGAGGCGAAAAAAAAGGAACATCTTTAAAAAATGTTACATCGGCAGAGATATATTTCTTACGAGTCGAGGGGTTATAACACTTATACCCTTTCTGGCTCTGAGTACACCCTAAGAAAACACATTTAGTTGCCCTGGGACTAAGTTTATCATTACGACCATCCAAAATTTGAACGAAGCATGTGCATCCAAAAACTTTAGGGGGTAAAGGAAATGGATTGTCATGAGGATACAACATATTAAATGAGGATTTGGAAGACAATATACGTGAGAGAATACGATTAATAAGGAAAGTGGAAGTAAGAAGAGCGTCACCCCAAAAATGCTTAGGTAGATGCATACCAAGAAGAAGGGTACGTGCGACTTCAAGAAGGTGTTCGTTCTGCAATACCATTTTATTGTGGAGTGTAAACACATGATGTTCGAGACAAAATACCATGTTCCTGTAAGAAGGACAAAAAAGGAGTGGACATGTACTCCCCCCCATTATCAGAATGGAGGGTTTTAATTGGGCATTGGAATTGAGTGCACACTTCACGATAAAATACTTTAAACACATCAAACACTTCACTCTTTGATTTCAAAAGGTAAACCCAGGTCATGCGAGAATAATCATCAATAAAGGTAACAAAATATTTAAAACCAAAAGTGGAAGTAACCGGGGCTGGTCCCCAGACATCTGATTGAACCAGATCAAAAGGTTCAGATTTCCTTCCTGAAACACTTGGAGGAAACATAGTGCGATGATGTTTTGATAATTCACAAATATCACAACACAAAGGTTTAGTAACCGAGAATGAAGGAAACAAAAGTCTCAATCGAGCTAAGGAAGGATGTCCTAAGCGGCAATGCCACCGCGTGATGGAGTCTCGATCAAGAGAAGAGGTACTTGAAGCAGCAACAGGTGTATCATTGAGAAGATAAACGCCTCCTCGCTCATGCCCCCCACCAATCACTCTCTTCGTCTGTAGGTCCTGAAAAAGATAATGAGAAGGGTAAAAGGTAATCGAACAATTCAACGATTTAGTAAGGGTGCTAACAGACAGTAAGTTTAATGGAAAACGAGGTTCATGTAAGACTGAGGACAATGGCAAGGATGGGAAAAGGGAGATGAAACCAATCCCAGAAATGGGGGCATGTGTTCCATCTGTGACTGTAACATATTGAGAGTGGGAGGAAGGAGAATAAGAGGAAAAGAGATGTGACTTACCAGTCATGTGGGAGGAAGCTCCAGAGTCAATGACCCAGGAGGTGGTGGAAGAAGACGCTAGAAGATCGGTACCTGACTGGGCCGAAGCTGCATGAGAAGGCTCAGGAACATCATGTATATGAAGCCGCATCAGAGCATCATAAGCTGCTCGAGAAATAATGAGTGACTCTCCAGAAGAAGGCTGCTCAGCTGCCAGGGTGGAAGGTTGTCCCTCAGGAGCAACAGTAGCTGTAATAGAGGCAACAACACACGTAGGACGACCATGGAGCTGCCAACAATAATCAATAGTGTGATTAGTTCCGCCACAATGCGAACAAAGGCGGAAACTATCACGTCCTCGTCCACGTCCACCACGACCTCGAAGATGACGACCAACACATACTCGATCTCCCTCTCGGCCTCTGCCACGACTACCATAACCAAAAGTGCGCCCTGAACTCAAGGATGGTGCGCGAGATCTAGGAAAAATGGAAGATGGATCGCCAGTAAGGTGTGCTGAACGCTCTGGTGGTACAAAAGGATGTGAAGGAAGAGCTGATATAGTAGCGCACTGGCACATGGCATAGACTGTTGTTAACGGAGGAAGGGGATCATTAACAACCACTTGATCCCGAACACTGAGGTAGACGGAGTTCAAGCCTGCGAGGAACTGCATAACACGAGTGTCATCCCGTTGCTTGCAAGCATGCTCATGATCGTCTAGACATTTCGAAGGAAGAGGTTGATACAAGTCCAGCTCATCCTACATGCCTCGAAGTGTCGAATAGTAATCTTCTAATGATCTTAAGTCTTGCTGGAACTGACCAATTTCTTGAAAAAAATTTTAGACTCGAAGTACATGTCATGAAGGGAGTCCCAAATGCCTTTAGCCGATGACAAAAACATCACGGAGTGGCTAACCGAAGAATCCATACTGTTCAACAACCATGCAATGACTTGATAGTTCTCCTTTGTCCAAGTCTTGTAGGTGTCTTCTGTAGAGCTTCGGGGATCATCCAGAATATATGACAACTTCTCACGGGCACCCAAGAACACTTTTACAGATTGTGCCCATTGAAGATAGTTATCACCATTCAACTTAGTCGAGGTGATTTGGAGTGAGTTGGGTTCAAGCGAACCCATGCCAAGATGAGATTGCCCTTTGTCCTCCATAAGAATGAAGGGTCCAAGTAAAATGTACTTCAACAAAGTCTCTAATAAGCAATCCTTTGAGGAGATGAGAGACTAACCCCAATCAACTAGAAAACTCTGAAAATACCACCCGAAGTACTCAAATCTGACGCAAACAGCCCAAAAATGACATGGCCGCACCTCTATTTGGGGTTAAAACCCACTCAAATCTTAATATCAGCCAAAAACTCCTCCAATATTAGCTTGAGTGAGAGATATCAGTCTATCTAGAGAAAGAAACAAGAGAAAAGCTTACCGATTTGAGAAAAATCGACGAAAAACTTATTCGGGGCCCGATTTTCGAATTTCACTATTTCAGCCAATTCACCATCAAGAAAGCTCTAAAAAATTCTCAAAAAATCATGACAAATCTTCTAAAATAGAGATCTATCAAACCCCTAAACTTTCAGCTCAAACGGGGTCCATTTGACCGTACATTGCTGACGTCAGCCGTACGGCCGCTGACGCCAGCAATCTGACGTGTCGCCTCTCAACTCCCTTGATGCGGAATAGTTTGATCTTTGCTCTGATACCAAGTAGAAGAGGATTAAATGATTAGGTTGGAAGAAGAGGAGAGAAGAAAGGGAAGAAGAGGAGAGAGAGTGAGAGAGAGTTTTAGGGTGAATCTTGTGTATGTGTGCCACATGCCCACCACACAAAGCTTTATTAGAATAAGCATATAGTACACTGTAGGAGAAGAGAAAAGATGTGCACATGCACTTACAATCAAAGAGCCACATACTAACATACATATATACTAATATTCTCTAGATGACTAAAATATTGAAAAATAATTATATACTAAAAAGTACTAAAAATGTCAAAACCATCTTAGTTTTGAGAATTAAAAATTTTCTACAACAAACAAGATGTGAACAATGTGTAAGAAGTAGAATGCTTAGGCCTTCTTAGTGGCTTATTTAAAAAAACAAAAACAAAAAATCTCAAAACTAATTAGAGGTATTTGGGTATCTGTTGCTGGAGAAGAGTTTTAACATGAACTTGAACTCGGGTGCAAATGCAACAAAAAATTAGTGCCAATGAATCATGACTCACTCATCTCTTTTCCTTATGTTAGAAATTTGCAGAAAATAACAATAGTTTTGAACTCAAAATAGAATGCCATTCTCATTGCAAAAATGAGTCCTTTATAGATTAATTACACCAACCCCCTCATAACTACATCCAACAATTTTTTACAAATTAGTTGTAATAACAATGACTCATGCATACGACATCTTTGTAGGACGGTACAAATTTCATAACCATGTCAGAAAAAAATCCCAAGACATGTAAGAGTTTCAAATTTTCTTTTCCTTTCCTATGCATGAAACATCATTCCAAAGCCACTCATCCTAAATACCCTTAAATGAATGCACTTGGGCTGGCAATAATTGGTTGGAAAAAAGGCTTAGGTTTGTTTCATAGATAGAACTCTCATCTTGAATTGGATTAAGAGAGTGCATCAACTTCCCACTAACTTGAAGCTAAAAGTTATACATGAATGATGACCTAGTTGCTAAATCAATTTTGATTTGTGAAGGCTCCCAAGTAGGCCCTATGGCCAACCAAAGGACTAGAAACTAGCCTCCATTCCAACCCTAAACTAAATGACCATTTTGAGTCTCGTTTTTAAATCGTTAAATCTGGTTAGATTTGGTCATCAATCAACCATAGGAGTCTCACTTTAAACTAACATTTTTTTTAGAAGATTCAGATTTATATTGGATGCAACAATTGTGATACTTAGTCGAGGCAAGGCTCTACCTTGATGTAGTCCATATACTTAGGTGGGTCAAGGCCCACTTTGATGCTGTATGGACCCCACCGTGACTTTCATGTTATATCCACATCATAGGGTCCATATTTATTTCTATCTTTTGCTCAATTGTGCAATTTATATTTTTCTCTTTCATGTTGTTAAGAGTTGGTTAGATATATTCTATTTGTATGCATGCTATTAATAGATGGTTGGATGATGAATTGTAGTTGCGATAGTGCATGGAAAATAAACTAAAAATATATATATAAGTTATCCCTGGAGGATTCATTTTTTAGGGGAACATGCTATTCTTATAGCCTATGGTATTGTGCGCCGATATTGCATGTATGTCACTAGTATGTGGTATATATTATTAGGTTATTTGGTTTCTACTCGTGCAAATTTTGAAATTGTTTCTTTAATTTAAATACATTTTGTTATGAGTTGGCTAAATGATGAATGTTAGTTGCCATTGTTATTAATTTGTGCTTTTCCATTGCGTTCCGCTCCAAAATGCAGCGTTCTCGCCCATCCATGCAAGAGGAACAACGGTCCAAGGCCCAGTGCAATGCGGGTCCATCAAGCTCCACTTTGGTGAAGAAAGCGGTCCGCCAAGGTCAAGGACGTGGCCAATCTCGCAATCCACCTCCTCCACAGTCCTCATCCTCGAGCTTATCTTCGTCGGTTTCCCCATTGGATGAAAAAGCTGAAAACCTCCGCACCTCGGTAAAATTCTTTAGACGCCCTATTGTTTGCGAAAGAACAGTTTCATTAAAATGTCTTTAGGGGTTTGATGTGTACTACTAGTTTAGTTAGGATGAGATCCGATTTTATCTTTTGGTGGTCCCGTATTTGGAAATTAGCGTGTATATTTTTTTCTAAATGTTCTGAACTAGTGCTACACCCCCGAAGTTTCAACATGGAACATAATGGGATAGTCACTCATGTGACATTAGCACGTATTGCTCGATTAATTGGTGTCCCGGTGTCAAGGAGTCAGATTTGGCTCATAAAGCCCAAGGTATGGAGTGGACCAAATTCCTATGTAACGGTTGTAGTTTGGCATGGCACAAAGGGAATCCATTGCACGCATAAGAGATGTCTAGTCAGTTTTGACTCCTGCACCTTATGTTCGCCTCAAATGTATATCTTAGGAAAGGTAACCGCGTTGACCTGACACCTTTTATGGTCGAAATCTTGTATCATGTCGGTCACCATCGGATCTTTGTCTTCCTACGTTGATGATGCATCGTATCTGTTCTGCATTGTTCTCAGGTCATTCTTCTGCTTTGCCTTTTGGGCATCTCATCTGTATGTTGTCCTGTGATTGCGGTTTTTCAAATACGACCAAGCCCCCTCTTCCAGTCACACAGATCAACTTGGAAAGCATTCAGAAAAATGAAGCTGTCTATTCCACAGGATCTTGCTCAAGCCCAGGAGGCTGCCCCATAGGCTCCTCTTGTTCATTAGAGGTTGATGCACCATCACGTCATTCAACTCCACCTGATGTTCATCCCGCTACACCGCCTACGTCGTCATTAGCGCCTCAGATAGATATTTTGTCTCGCATCGCCATCATTGAGCAACAAACGCGCATGGTGGGGTGTCAGGTGTTCTACCCTATTGTTTACAGTTCTTGGGATATCCAATGGGAAGAAGACACGTGGTGTTATACAACAAGGATGCAACACGCGTGATGTTGAAGGTGTTGGAGCTAATTTTGTAGAAGCATAGCTAGCGTTGATCAAGTGAGCCACGTCACACATGACGAAGTGGAGTGTGGTCGAATGTGGAGAAGACACAAAGGGTGAGTACGAGAAGAGTGGTGACTGAAGAAGGAAGGGCCTTGAAGGCCAGATCGTGCGGGACAATTGCTGTAACTGTCAAGCGAGGGGAGTATCTAGAAGGCTCTCTACATCCTGGAGGTCTAAAAAAGCAGAGGAAAGCAACAGATTAAAGGGTCTCATACCAACCAAAATCAAACCAAACAAATCAAATCTATCTTGTACTTTCACGTTCTTTAGCGTAATCAGTATCTTACATTCCTCACTGTAATTCGCATCTTTATGTTCTTAGCATAGTCAATAGCCTAATCATATAACTAGGAGTAACTGTTAACCCTAGTTGTAATCCAAATCTATGCTCATTCAGAAAGGCGTTCTGCAGTCATTCCCCTGTGGTCGATTATAAGTATTCCCCTTTTGTTTGTTTCTGTGCTTGAGAAGTCCTTTCGTATGGAAGGCAAAGGTGCAACCCATCGCCGGAGGATGAACCCCACCCTCCGGTAGTCGCCTGATCATCATAAACAACATACTGTGAGTGTCTGAATAGGTGGCCAATATTCTCAGATCTTGGTCATATACGGTCAATTCTGACGTATTTTCCTATCTTGGCGCTTGGTGTCAAAGTTGTTCGGTTGAATCGAGCCGCATAGTTGATTCTAGCATGCCCACACACGTCTAGCATGTGCGACCGAAAGTTGTGAGCAACACTAGGCACAAATTGTGGAACACCAGACACACATGGAGCATATATTACAATGATACACCGCTCCGTACAGGACTTGGCTTCGTGCTTTCATAGCTAGTGAGATGATGTGCCTGCCTCCGACACTTTGGATTACGATGAGTGTTTGGTGATGATTTGCATCAGAGAGTTTATTTGTTTTTTGTTTAGTCTTTTGACTATCTCGGTGATTTTGTGGATGTGCATTTGTGGGTGACCTTTTTTGGTTTTCATTGTTTCGAGTCTTTTGGGTTATTGTTAGAAATATTTATATGGATCATGAGGGGCAGTGGATATTGAAGGTGGCCCCACATGATGGCTGATAACATTGAAGGTGCGGTCCACACAATGGATGACCAACATTATGGTGGGGTCCACACAATGGATGACCCACGTTAGGGTGGGCCCCGCATAATGGACGGTCCGCATCAAACGTTAGCCCCCAACGATGAATTATATGAAGGTTGGCCCACATTTAAGGCGGGCCCCACATGATGGACGGCCCACATTGAAGGGAGGGCCCACACAATGGATGGTCCACATCATAGGTGGGCTTCACATGATGGGCGGTGGACATTGAAGGCCCCCCCCCCACATGATGGACAATTTATTTTGATGGTGGGCTCCACATGATGGATGATCCACATAAAGGTGGGCCCACATAATTGACGGTAAACATTGAAGGTGTTGATAATGAATTGTCCACGTCTAAGGTGGGCCCTGCATGATGGATGACCCACATCAAAGGTGGGCCCCACAATGTGTGGTACACATCAAAGGTGTTGATGATGAATGGTCCACATCTAAGGTAGGCCCTGCATGATGGATGACCCACATCAAAGGTGGGCTCCTCATGATGGGCAATGGATCTTAAAGTTGGGCCTCACATGATAGACAATAAAATTAATGGTAGGCCCCACATGATAGATGACCTATATCAAGGCGGGCCCACATGAGGATAAGTCACATCAAAGGTGGCCTCCTAATGATGAATGACCCACATTCAAGGCAGGCCCTGCTTGATGGGCGACCCACTTTGAAGTTGGGCTTTGCATGATGGACGATCCACATTAAAGGTGAGGTAGCATGATGGATGACCCACATCCAAGGTGGGCCCCGCATGATGGATAGCCCACATCAAAGGTGGGCCTCCAAGGTGGATGCATTGAAGTACACCAAAATTGCAAATTTGGAATGGCTAAGTCTTTGGTTTAGGAATGGCTTTGGGCCGTTCCTAATTTCAAACGGTTTTAAACCATTTTTAAAGTACTGTGTGCAGCGGTGGAAATTATTATTCCCACTATTTCCTGTGGTGTGGTCCACTTGAGCTTTGTATATGCTTCAATTTTGGGATCAACCCCTAAAATGAGCTAGAAAAATGGATGGACATCGTGGATAAACCATATCCATTCATAGTGGGCCCAAGGTTTACTCAGTACGATAAAAGCCTATTGAGTTACTCAGTACGCAATCCAATTTCCTCTCTTTCTCCCTCTCGTTGTGCCCCCTCATCTCTCTCTCTCTCTCTCTCTCTCTCTCTCATGATAAAAGCTGAGTTACTCAGCACGCAATCCGATTTCCTCTCTTTCTCCCTCTTGTTGCGCCCTAAACCCTCATCTCTCTCTCTCTCTCTCTCTCTCTCTCTCACACACACACACACACACACACACACACACACACACACATGGCACGTGTGCATAAACTAGGTTGTTCATCAGACAGGCCCCATGATTAATAGTGCCCTAGCCCTAAAATTAAGCACATCAGCGTATCAGGGGGACAACAGATGCATGTCAGCAAGTCGCATTTGTCTTCTACCAGAATCTTGCTTCCTTTTTTTTTTGCCATCATACAAAGAATACCATCTAACCATGAAACTTTAAACAATTGCAATAGATATCGTGTCATTAATGACTACCTGCTTGGCTATTAGTTTTTATGATGCAATAAAAGAAAACAAGGTGTGACGAGATTATGCAAATAGACCTACCAGGAGTGTCAATAACATCCACGACGTGACCATCTTTTAGAACAGTTCTCTGCAATTCACAAGTACTGGTAACACCTGAAGAACTGGCTCTTGACTTGAAAGCTTTCCGCCCGAGGATGCTATTTCCAGTCGCACTTTTCCCATTGCCCGTTTGTCCAACCAAACAACACTAACTTTACTGGAGGAGCCAGTTAGCTCCCAAGCATCATCCATCAAGCTTCCACCACGACTTCCACCCATTTTTCAACTGAAACAAATCAATTACATGCAAGAAATGTTAATTTTAATATGTAAAATTAGAAACAAAAAATGGGCAATGATCATCATCTTTGCCTATCTCGTCATTACAGGAGAAAATAATAAAAATATTTCTAGATGCATATGGCGGCCTGATGACAAAGCTTTTAGTAGAGAGAGCTTTTAATAAAAATATTTCTAGATCCCTTTACATGACCACACTAAACAGATTCTGTTTCTATTTTCTATTTGTGGCTATTCTCCTCTCTAGTTATCTGTTGTTTGTCTTTGGCAATAATTTCATAATTTTTTTACCCTTACATTGACTTGAAAGCCATCCCATTGTTTAATTCTTTTTTTTTTTTTTTTCATTTATTTATTCTAGGAACAGATTATGGGACAAATGTTGCACACAAAAAAATCTTCCATGCGCCCACCTTCTTAGATCAATAGCCCAAAAACTCAAACAGAAGCATATTTTTCATCTATTTTTTGTACTGTAAATTCCTTTTGTCAAGCCAAATATTTCTCTCTCATGGTTCAAAATATTGGCCAATGCATAGTGCATTGGCTGACATGCAGATTCCCAGTACAATCTTTTTGTGTGAACCAGCATGATTCCTGAAACAATATTTTGATATGAATCAGTCAGACACGAATATCACATTGGATTGGCATACTCAGCCAGTATCTTTCACCTTTTCTTTGTATTGTTTCATTTTTGCACCTAAATACAAGTTTTTTGCATTAATCTACCAAAAACCTTAAAACTGTAAAAATAATAAAACTGAACTTAAATGAAGTCTCTTTTAACTGTGTTATACAACAGGTTAACTTCAGTTCCACCTGGCTCCTGCTGTCAGAATATTATCCTGGACTTGTAATATAAATGACTCTGTGTCTCTCAGATTCACACATAGTGATTTATGCATTAAGTGATTTCGAAACTACTCAATGCCTTTAAACTGTAAAAATAAAGGTAATATGATCACTAAAAAGTCAAAACAGCATTCAAGACTAGACCAACAGACGGCTGTCAGCAACAACCATATCACAAATGTACCCAATACATGCATAAAACATACTTAAAAACACAAAATAAATACAGGGTAGCCTCTATTTATTTGACTTCTCATTTTTTAACTTAAAAAATGTTCACATCGGTTCCGCCGATGTAGCTGATATACACATATTCATATTGACTTTGGGCCAAGACATGACTACCAATACCTAAATTTTAAATCTTGTTCTTGCCGCTTGGGTTCCAGCCATCTATATTATCTCATTTGTTGCAGAATGTTGTCATCAAGTAATGAGCATGGATTGACAAACATAGGTCAAGCCCATAATATTTGGATGGACTTGTGGATTTTATTGAGTTTAACAAGGAACAACGGTGGTGGATTTATTCATTATTTCTGTTTGTGTGTGAAATGTAAAAATGGGAGTGGGATGTTCACTCTTGGGGAGATTCATGAGCATTTGCTTATTAACGATATTGATAAGTCATACACATTGGATTTTTCACGGAGAAAGTCTTACGAAAAGTAGCGAGAAACCTTCATCATCGACGTTTGATGATCAATCCGATGATGTGTATCCTAGAATGGAGGAACTTGTTAGTTATGCATTTAGAAAAATTGGAGAATATGATGATACTCTTTTGGATGATCTTAAAAGGAATGAAGATTGTCATGAAGACTTTAATGCAGGAAGATATAATGCTTTATTCGATGATGCAAGACAATCTTTGTACCCTTCTTGCCCTAGAGAACTCACAAAATTATCGGTTACCGTTGAGTTGTATAATTTAAGGCATGTAATGGTTGGTTGGTTACAATGTTCGAAGTTTCGGTATCGCTACAAGTTTCGCTAGCCGGGGATACAAAAACAATATCGATATCGCCGATAATATCACTGATAACTGGAAATGCGGGGAAAATCAGAAAAACAATGGAAGTTTTTAGTAAAACCTTAGGAGATGCTATAATACACATATTTTCATATTTAGGAATAAAAAAATCGCAAAAAAGAATGCATACATAATAGGTTTCTATTTAA
Source organism: Liriodendron chinense (assembly GCA_003013855.2). Classification (NCBI taxonomy): domain Eukaryota; kingdom Viridiplantae; phylum Streptophyta; class Magnoliopsida; order Magnoliales; family Magnoliaceae; genus Liriodendron; species Liriodendron chinense. The sequence goes on along the minus strand of ML058330.1, from coordinate 4,973,165 downwards.
TGGCAGTCTAAAAGCATGTGTTGTTGTAAGTAATCAGTCCAACCGTCTCATCCATCCCATCTATCCATCCAACCTCTAACCTTCCATCCAAACATTGATTGATATTTTAGAATATCGGCAGCACACAATATTTCCCAACAAATCATTGACAACTGAAAAAGAAATAAAAGATTGTGGCCTCGATATCGCCATGTTGCGATAATGATAATATCGCAATATTATCAATATTATCATTGACAATCGAATGTTGCATACAACCATGTGCCCATAAAAAATATGAAATGGAAAATTTTTAATATACAGATTTTTGGTGATATCAATACATTGGCGATATTATTAAAATATTGCATATACATTGGCGATACAAGCAACACTTGGGATTTACACGGTCGAAAATATTGGCGATACACCGGTGGTATCAATGCATCCAGGAATTTACATAGTTGAAAATATTGACAATATCAATACATTGGCGATATTTAGCTATACATCGCTGATACCTAGAAATTTCGATACTATCAGTGTTGTCGGTATCGCTACTAGTGTTATCGGTATCGCTGAGCTAGAAATAGAGATAACATCGGAGATATTTCGATAATATTGGAGATAATTCGAACATTGCCTGCAGGTAAGGGAACAAGATCCCATGTGTCATTTTTATCAAGGGCAGCCATTTCTGCCTCCATAGCTTGCTTCCACTTAGGAACTGCAAGAGCCTCAACAACTGATTTAGGAATAGAGGAGGAAGATATGGCAGCGAGGAAGGCACGATATGTAGAAGAGACAAGAGTTATTGGAAACAAAATTAGAAATATAATGCAAGGTGGGATGATGACTACGGGTACGAGAAGCAACCTGAGAAGATGGATGAGTAATGGGAGTGGGATTGAAAGAATTACCTGACGTAGGAAGATGAGCTATAGGGAGCATTGCTGGCAGTCTCGACTTCCTGCGAACATAGGTGAGAGTCTGCTTAGGCGCCGTAGGAGGAGAAATCGAGTGGTCACTAACCACAGGCATAGGTAAAGAAGAGTGTGGGGTAGCCAAGTCTGGAGTAGTAGTCATGGTGGAAAAGAAGCGCCGATCTTCAAAGAATGTAACATCCAGAGACACCAAGTACCTTCTCGAACAAGGGTCATAACACCTATAGCCTTTGTGATGAAGCGAGTATCCAAGGAAGATGCACTTAATGGAACGATTCGCAAGTTTATCCCGGGACGGGCCCAAAGAGTAGACAAAACAAGTGCACCCGAAAACTTTTGGAGGAATGCTAAATAGGGGACAATCAGGCTTAAGTGTATAGAACGGTGTCTTGCCATTTAAGACACGAGATGGCATGCGGTTAATCAAATAGCAAGAAGTCAACAAGGCAGTGGACCAGTATGATTTAGGAACTTCCATTCTAATCAAAAGAGATCGGGTAACTTCCAGAAGATGGCGATTCTTGCGCTCAGCCACTCCGTTTTGTTGTCGAGTATAAGGGCATGAGAATTGATGAAGAATGCCATTTTCTTGAAGATAGGAGGTAAAGTTTTGGGATATGTATTCACCACCATTGTCAGTTCGAATGGACTGTAATGTTGCAATCATACTTAATGAGTTGATGAAATGACTTAAACAAGCGTAGCAGTTCATGATGCTGTTTCATTAAAAAAACCCATGTCACATGAAAAAAATCATCAATGAATGTCACAAAGTATGAAAAACCATCAATTGAGTTAACAGGACTAGGACCCCAAACATCAGAATGTATTAAGGCAAACATCTTGTTAGAATGATGTGAGTGAGCAGGAAAAGAGGTCCTTACATGCTTGCTAAATTGACATGTTTCACACTGAAAAGTAGCATTTTTCAATTTACTAAACTTGGGAAAAAAGAATATAAAGTCTTGAGTGACACATGACCAAGCCGTGCTTGCCATAAGGCAGCCGACTCTTAACTAGGCTCAAAATGGTGAGATACAGAAGTAAAAGAACTTGATGAGGCATCACTCCCAACAGACTGCTCCCCCTGATGCAAAAAGTAGAGACCGCCACGCTCATGGCCCACACCAATAATCCTCTTCGTATTCAAGTCTTGAAAGATACAATGAGAAGGAAAGAAAAGCACACAGTAGTTAAGAGCCTTAGTAATGTTATGAACATAAATCAAGTTTGCACAGAATTTAGGCATATAAAGGACATTGGATATGGTAAGGTTGGGAGAGAGAGATACAGAGCCAATGGATTCTACCGGAGTAGAAGTTCCATCAGCCAGTCGTATAAGACGGCTACAAGTAGAGAAGCTAGAAGGGATGAGACTAGTGTGCTCACCAGTTATGTGATCAGACGCCCCAGAGTCAATAATCCAGGTAGTTGGGGCGGAAGAGGCATGGAGTGCAGTACCTGTGGTTTCAACAAATGAGGATGCAGATGGCTATGAGGCAGGAGAGACGGGAGGCACAGTCTGAGTTTGAAGGATGTGAAGGCGCTGAAGATCCAAAAAGTCTGCTTTAGTCATTGTGACTGTGTCTAATTGATCAGGAGAAGTAGAGATGCCAGAAGGATTATTGCCAGAGGGGTCGGATATAATGCCAATCTGATTAGAGGTAGCCACATGTACTATGGGCAAGGTGTCCCGTAGCAGTATCGGTGAGCGTAACGGTGCCCACCGTTACCAATACGGATACGGGCCGTATCGGCCGATACGCCCCCTGTAACGGTCCAAATTTATTTATTTTTGCTAAAATCTAAAAAAATATGGATTAAATCCAGAAAATTCCAAACATCCCAAATATGCATTCATTTATAATTTTGAACATGTTTATGGTGGTGAAGCGGTCTACTCTTTGGTGAAAAAGCTGTATCGAGCTGTCTGATGAATTTATGAAGCTGATAACCTGGAATTAACTGCAAAACTTATAAATTCAAATTTCTAACTGTCTAATACCAATAATATATATATTAGAATAAATGTAACATCAAAGTATTTCAATTTTCACATGTGCTATTATTTTTTATAATTTACTTTATATTATTTATATACCTGAGGAATGATGAGTGAGGAATGAGGATTGGGGAATGAGGACTGATGACTTGCAAAAAAATAATGTATAAGACTTCTCTTGTCTTGAATCTACGACTCTTGCCTTGCCAATTGAACATTCTAAAGTAGAAAAAAAATTAGTAGTACCTGATATACTCCCCTGTAAGCATGTTGATTAAACATTACTTGACTGGTTGTCACTTGTCAGGGGAGTTATTTTAAACACAAGTTCAACAATGTAAAGTGTGTGTTTTTTTTGTGAATGTGTGAACGTGTGGGTAATGGAAAAGACTCACCAGACCGAACTCACCACCAAAATGAAAACCTGCTTTGTTGTGGTTGCTCAACCTCCACGTCCTCGTCATTATCATCGGGTTGTTGCGGTCTTGTTGTTGCATATCCATAATACTGAAGGGAAAGACCAGGTCAACGAAACCTGAAGATGACTAATCCTGATTAGACAAAGATTCTGACCTTGAGTAAGGATATCCACCAGTGCCTGTCGAATAGCTGTGCCCAGACTGGTACTCGTATTCAGGCTGTTGAGATTGAGATGAATAACTTGGATTTGGTTCATATGGTAGATGTGAAACCAATGATCAAAATATCGGTATCGCGCAATGTATCGCACCCTTGGGATACAGATACATATCGGTTATCGCACGGGATATATCGTTTGTATCGCATAATGTATCGCACTTTTTGGGAAACATGGGGAAACATTGGGGAAATGGTTGAATTTTTCAATGAAACTTCAGGTAGTGTTAAAAATGACCTTAATACACACTTTTAATTCATAACATCTAAAAAAAAAGGTGCACAAAATAGGTTTCCTTTGTATAGAGTCCTAAGCTATGCGATGTCTGATTGAAGTAAGGCAATCATATTCAAATATGATGTTTAACATTTATAAATGTATTAAGACATGTATGAAAACACAACCAATGCATTCAAAGGAGATATCCATAGTAGAAATTAAAAAAAAAAAAAAAAAAAAAACACCTATTAATGATGTGACTGGCTATGGCCTAGACCCACATAGAGTTACGGGGTGGCTCGTAATCATCATCTCTATCTCGACGTGGCTGGGAAGAATACTGCTCCTCCACAAATCGACAATATTGTACCCAAGTCATAGTAGAATGATACCAATTAAGATATTCCCTGACATAACGTTGGTACTCATCCTCTTCGAACTGAACTAATACGCCCATCCGTGGGTACTGTATAATAGCCACAGTCTGTGGTTGATATGGATCTGGGATGGGTATAGATGGTGTTACTGGGTATACATATTGCCCTCCATATTCATATTGCTGCCCATATACCTGCCCATATGCGGACGTGAGGTCCTGACCGTAGTCGAAAAATGATGATCCGTAACTACTGGAATCGCTCCCCGCATATCCACCAGCTCCATATGCATATCCATGTTGCGGCACAGAACTCGAGCTACTCTCTTGTGTATGTGATCCATATCCATGTTGTGGCTTGTAACTCGAGCTTTCTTCCCTCGTTCGTGAATTGGAACTAGAGCCACCTCGCTTCCCACGAACGCTTGTGTCCCTCATGCATTTTGCCAGTAACTCCTCAAAATCAGAAAGCTTTTGTGTTTGTTTTTTCTTCTGTAGCCTCTGGCGCTCGTATGTCTTATTGTAGATAAGACGGGGACGTGATCCTCCCGGACGAGAACCGTGGTCAGGGTCCTGTGTGGCATGATCGAAATCTCCCTCCCCAGTGAAAGGGCTCGGAGGCCTCTGAGGCTGACTCTCACCCTCATCGCCACCATCCTCGTCTCCATCATCATCATCATCGCTACTACTGCTAGAGTCACCATCACCCTTATTGTTGTCATCAGACTCATTACCATCATTGGATCCACCTGCCGCATCAGTCTCTGTCTCAGTGTCGGACAATGTTTCTCCCTCACGTGTCCCACGTGATAATGATTGTCGCGGACTGCCCACTGGACTCCTCGTCAATGGGTCGAATGCCTCGTCAGGAGATCTCTGCTGCTCCACATGTGCATCAACATCGATCCCTTGGGACGCTGCCTCCGTCGCAACATGCGATTCCGGTCGCCCTTCTGAAGTATCTAAGTCATCCGATCTAACCCACTGGTAAATTGGGTCTTCCTCTTCCGAAAAAAAAGAATGTTGCCCAACCGTCATCAGGTCCAGTGGGTCCTCTTGTTCTTTTCTTCTTCCTTCGGATCGGAGCAGCCTCTCTCGTAGCTTCATATTATAGTGACAATACACTAGCTTCTGAAGCCGATCATACCCCAATTTGTTGCGCTTATTTGTGTGGATGAGGGAGAATGTGCTCCAATTTCTTTCACAGGGTGACGAGGACACCGTCTTCGCAAGCACACGGACAGCCAGTCGCTGTAAAACCTCGCAGTCAGTCCCATACATGGACCACCATTCACCTACGTATTATAAAATTCTTTCATTAGTTTTAAAATTTTTAAAATAATATGAAAAGTAAGTTTACTACAGTAACTCACATGCCATCATGGTTTTCCTCGACTCCATCGCGGGGAGGCACCCAAACGTTCCAACCGCGTCGCGGAATCTAACAATCTATTGATTCCATATATCAACAAGGGTAAGTATAAAATGGTTGAGATGAAGATATGGAGAATGTAAGTGTGGAACATAATTACCTCACTACCAAAGGTGTCCTTTCCCTGTACAGTCAGGGAATAGTGATTGTACACCTCATGTACAGCCTTCTTCAATGAATTGTCTTCGTAGAGATTTTCGCTATAATGGTATTTGGGATTCAGAAAATACGCTGAAAACCAGCATAAATAAAATATTTACATATTAGTACAACGTCCGTCCATTATCACATATAAACAAAAAAATCTACAAAAGTACTTACCAGCCTGATGTAGTGGGTGAGAAAGTGTCCTTTCCCAACGTTCATTTATTATTTCATGGACCCACTTATACGCGTTGGGGGATTTAACCTTGATGGCCTCTTTCATTAGTTGTATAGACGGACATAACGACCCCATTGACGGATTTGTCTCATTGTCCACTTTCCTCAACACCACATAAATGGGCTCTAGAATACCTAATACAATGCGCACGCGATCCCAGAATGACATCCTCAACGCAAGCTCCTCGATTCTCCAGGTTACTCTCCTCCCTTTCTTTTTCCATTCTTCGTAATCATGAGAGGTGAAGAGCTCTCGTAACCCCTGCTTGTATGAGGCTACTTAAGGCGATATAATTTGTAGCGAATCTCGTAGCCCCAGGGCGCACTATATCCCCACCACACCTCTCGCGCATTGCGGCTAATACCCATGTGTGGTTATATATGAAATTTGTGATGAGTCGTGCATCAATGATAACAGTCTTCACTGATGGCCTATCCCCAATCGCCTCCAGCATGAGATCTATGCAATGGGCGGCGCAGGGAGTCCAGTACATATTATACTTGTCTTCAATATCCTTCCCCGCCTTGACAAATGCACTCCCATTGTCCGTAACAAACTGCACAATGTTTCTCCTCCCGACTTCTTCCATGACATTGTGCATTAGTTTGTAAATGTAGTTTGTATCTTTAATCTTATTACTCGCATCTACAGATTTTAGGAACACCGCCCGTCCCCTGCAATAAACCATAAAATTTATAATCGACATCTTCGTCGGTCCGGTCCAACCATCACACATGACAGTGCAGCCGTACATCTCCCATGATTGCTTATATGACTTCACGTATGTCTTCATTTCTGCGTGTTCATCATCCAAATACTTCCCCATGATCTCAAAGGGCGTGGGCGGCTGCACACCCTCACCCCCACGCTGCACTTCAGTTATCATATTCTTGAAGTGCGGACTCGCTGCGGCATTCATAGGAATGTGACCGTAGATAAAAAACTTCGATATAAACTTTCCAACTTTCTTCTTCACATCCCCTCTACTAAACATCTCCTTCAATTTCTTTTGTGTCCCTCGCGCCTCTTTGTACATCCTTGGATCTGAAGGTATATCTGGCACTCGCATGTTACCGCTCCTGCCCATACCCCATAATCCTCCCCGCCTACTCCCCTCCCCTCCACCACCTCTAGAACTCCCCCCTGCTCCACTGCCCCCTGCTCCACTACCTCCACCACGCTTATGGGTAGACCCCTCAAATCTAAGCCTACTCGCATCCCATCTCCTCTCCTGATCTCTCTCCCACACATCCCGTAGGGACTCCTGGATTGCACGTCTATAATCATGATCATTGTCGTCATCGAGATTTACTACATCTTCATCACTTACATATGGTGGCCGCCCCAACTCCTCCCTAATCTCCCTCTCCCGTGTATGTCGATCATTTTTTATCTTCACATTTTTTTTCAATACCTCCCTCATCTCTGCTCGCACATCCTGTGGACACTTAGGACAGTCCACAACATTGCGATATCCTCCCGCTAAATGCTCCTTTAAGTGGGTTACCCCCCCACTCCTCGACACATGGCCACATAAATTACATATACTCCTATATCGATTATCGGGAATGGCTCGGCCGTATCGCCATCCTATATCAGGTTGTCTCCCTCCTCTTCCTCCGGACATATTTTATCTGCAAAAGAATATTATGTTAAAACTTTTTAGTGCCCACCTCGATGCATGTATTGTATATCCATGCCACCCATCAGTTTTACATGATTGAAATGGTGTGGATAAAACACATGCATTTTGGTGGGGCCATAGAGCATCGTCCAATAGCAAGTATGCAATTTAATGATACACGTGGCATATATAAACTTAAATTGAACCAAAGGAATTATGGCAAGCACTATAATTATTACAAATATATATATATATATATATATATATATATATATATATATGGTTGAAAATAATTGTAACATCTTATTACTGGACACTTAATTGGACCGCAACATGATAAACAGTGAGAGCTCACGTTAGGACGTCCGACCAGAACTGGCCTGGATCCAAGACTCAAGTGGGCCACAATATTTGAAATGGTGAATAGTAAATCAATACCGTTCATAATTACATTACTACTGGGATGAACTAAAAAAAACAAATATTAGCCTGATTCAAAACTTCTGTGGCCCAACGAACATTTCAACTGTGGCCGTTTTCTTCTCACGTTTTTGGCCCACTTCAGTATTGGATCTGGCTTATTTTTTGTTTCACACTCTAAAATGAGCTCACAAAACAGATGGACGGCGTGGATTTCTCACAAACATCACAATGGGCCCCAACCTAGATTCCCAGCGTAGGAACGTCCTGCCAAAGCCTTCCGCACTGCGTCCGCAGGGGAAGCGGATTGCGTACTGAGTAACTCCGCAGGCTGGGGCCCACGATGATTTACGTATTTTATCCACTCCGTCCATCCATCTTAAAAGAAAATTTTAGATATGATGCCAAAAAATGAAGAATATCAAAATCTAAAGTGGACCACACCACAAGAAATGTGTGAACTGAATGTCTACCATTGAAAAATTCTCGGAGGACACTGAGGTTTTGGATCAAGCTGATATTTGTGTTTTCCCTTCATTCATATCCATGTGATCTTATGAACAGGTTGGATGACAAATAAACATCACTGTAGGGCCTGGGAAGGTTTCAACGGTGGAAATCATTATTCCCACTGTTTCCCGTGGCATGGTCTACTTGAGATTTGGATATGCTTAAATTTTGGGCTCAACAACTAAAATGAGTTGGAAAAACATATGGACGGAATAGATAAAGCACATACGTTCTAGGTGGGCCCAACCAACTGAGTTTACTCGGAACATAAGAGCGTGCGGAGTTACTGCAGCAATCCGATTCTCGTCCGCAACAGCGGATTGCGTACTACCCGGCTTGGAACAAACTCCGTCCGGGCAGGGCTCTGTGGGACCTGCCCTGATGTAAATATTTTATCGAAACCGTCCATCTATATCTACAGATGATTATAGGATTTTAACAAAAAATTGAGGCAAAAATAAGACTTAAATGGACCACAAAGTGGGGATTTAACGGCCATCATTAAAATCTTCTTGGGAGCTTCAGAAGTTTCTGATCAAACTGATATTTTTTTTCTCAATTGATTCAGGTCTAAAGGACCTTAGAATAGGTTGGATGGTAAAAAAAAAAATAAGGTGGACCCCACAGAGCCCGCAACGGACCGACCGTCCGTCCGTCCGTCCGTGGGCGAATTAGGTGTTACCGGGGCGAGGATTGCCTGCGAAAGCCTTGTGCAGGAAGTTCCTGCACTGGGAACCAAGTTGGGGGCCCACAGTGGTGTATTTTGATAAATCCACCCCGTCCATCCGTTTTGGGAGATCATTTTAGGACATGAGAACAAAAATGAGCCGGATCCAAGACTCAAGTGGGCCGAACTAAAGTAAAAGATGGGTGGGTAAATTACTACCGTTGAAACTTCCCTGGGGTCCACAGTGATGTTTATATGACATCCATACCGTTCATAACGTCACTACTACTGGGATGAACTGGAAACACAAATATTATCCTGATTCGAAACTCCTATGGCTCCACAAATATTTCAACTGTGGACGTTCAATCCTCACGTTTTCAGCCCACTTGAGTCTTGGATCCGAATCAGTTTTGGTCTCATCTCCCAAAATGATCTTACAAAACGAATGAGCGGGGTGGATTTATCAAAAACATCTCTGTGTGCCCCACCTAAGTTTGCAGTGCACGAACTTCCATGCACAAGGGTTTTGCAGGAATTCTGCGTCCGAAGCGGAATGCGTAGTGAGTAACTCAATACACTAATCGTACTGAGTTAACTTTGTGGGGCCCACTGTAGTTTAAATATTTTATCTACTCTGTCCATAAATCTTAAAAGATAATTTTAGGCCTGAAGCCAAAAAATTCATCATATCAAAAGTTCAAGTGGGCCACACCACAGGAAAAGTGTGAACTAAACGTCTAGATTTGAAAAGTTCTTAGGGGCCACAGAAGTATTGGATCAAGCTTATATTTGTGTTTTCCTTTCATCCATGTCTGTACAATATTATGAACAGGTTGGATGACAAAAAAACATCGCTCTGGGCCCTACAAAGGGTTCAACGGTGGAAATCATTATTCCCACTGTTTCCTGTGTCATGGTCCACTTGAGCTTTAGATATGCTTCAATTTTAGGATCAACCCCTAAAATGTGTTGGAAAAACAGATGGACGGCGTGGATAAACCACACACATTCACAGTGGGCCCAATAGCGTCTACTCGGTACGCTAAGAACGTACCGCACAAGCAAACCATAAAACTGTTTGGGGGGGGGGGGGGGGGGGGGGGGGATAAACCCCCAAATCGCTGGATATGAGGCGGATTTCGAAAGGGAGACGGTTCCGGCTTCCGGAACCCTGAAATCTCTTCATCTCGCACCAAATCTCCATGGTTTATGGAGATTTGCCGTTGAAATCCCCTTCCATCACACCTACAAAAGGAAAATCGAAGTTTCATTGGAGTACTCGTAGCTGTCAATCGAGTGGCCCACCGAATTCTTCTTCCGATCACGCGAATCAGGTACCGAAAACCCCTCTCAGAAGATTTTTTTTTATTTTTCTACGTTCCCGACATTCCCTCCTTTTTATTGTTTGTCAAATGGTTGTTGGCTACAGTCCACCCGTGAGTATGTGGTAGAGTCTGCAGTAGATCCGTGAGTGATGAGAGAAATCTGCAAAAAAAATCGTTGATTTCGCCTAAAATTGTGTTGTATCGTGCAATGTATCGGTGATTTCGCAAAAAATCCTGCGATATCGTGCGAAATATCGCACGATAAAAAGAATTTTGTTTTTTTTTTTTAATTTCAATGACTTTCTGGTGGGTTTCGTATCGTTGACCACCGATAACGATAATATCGGCCGATAGTATCGATATTTTAATCACTGTGTGGAACAACGTCAGGAGGACTACTCCAACATGAAAGTGGCGGAATAAGTTCCCTATAATCTCATTGGCTGTAAGAATACCCATAATTCCTCGGATCATAGCCATACGCATGTTGATGTTTCAAATCTGTCGGTGTAGATTGCGGTGCAGGACCTGTAGGTGCAAGACCTGCAGGTGCACTACGGGAGCCAGGCTCCTCCTGCTGGCTGTATCGTGACTCAGTACACTAATAAGTTTAACCCCCCCGGCCCCGCTTGCTTCGTCGAAGCTCATCAGCCTCGCGATCCGTAGACAGCTGTATGGTATCAGTGACCCTGGTGGGTTGAGCAATGCCAGAAGTGGGACCAGCATTAGGTGCATCATCATCATCATCATCATCATCATCTGTTTTAGTATCGCTAAAGCTCGCACTCTTCTACTGAGTTTGCATGAAATCCGCCCCCCTTTCTGGGTCTAACACAAATGCACGACTCTCTTGCTGCGCCTTGCGTATTTTTTGGTTTTCAACTTCTATTTTTTCACTATCCTCTTTTATTTCTTTTTCCCTTGCTTCCAACCAAGGTAGAAGTGTGTCTTCCTCATCATAAATATTGTCCAAGTTTATTGGATAATAATCCACATCATCGGCATTATTGGCGTTAAGCCTCCCTGAATGCATGCGATTAGCCTCATGTTGTAATGCATAAAGACAAGTATATCTAATGTCCTAGTCTGCAATCTATTTCCATTCTTCATATGAATAAGTGCAAAACAACTCCAATTTCTTTCACAACTAGAGGAAGACGTTGTCTGGCTCAAAATCCTTACTGCAATTTTTTGAAGAGCCGGTGTAATGTCTCCGAAATTTATCCACCATTCGGCAGGTTACAACCTAGATACTGCATGTTGTGCAAGAGCATCTGTAAAGCTACCCTGGTGACTTTCAAATATATCCAATTCATTCAAAGCCCCTATTTGTGCATCTAAGTCAGGCTCTAATCTCTTTATCACATTCTTTAATTAATACGAACCTCATCATCCATAACAAATGATTGGGCATATCTATACCTAGGATTTAGGTAATAACCTGCTACATGAATATCGTGGTGGAGCTGCTTTGTCCATCTTTTGTCGATCAAATTCTAGTAAGATTGCCAGCTTGAACAATCACGTTGAATTGCCAACTTCACTTTATCTATGGCGTCGTAGAGGAAGCCCATCGTAGGTGCTTCATCGGTTTCAACAAGACGAAGTACCCTCATTAGTGGTTCCATCACCTTCAAAATTTTCTTAACCCTCTTCCAATATTTGTTATCTCTTATGGTGTTTACAACATCAACCGGCGTCCTTGATGTCTTCTTTCCATATTATGTGTTGAGCCATTGTTGGGAAGCAAACATTTCACTCAACTCTGCCCTATGCTGATACAAACTCTCTAAAGCTATAAAGTTTGTTGCAAATCTAGTCGCCGCTGGCCTAAGCAACTCTCGTCCCTTCGTGAACTTCCTCATTATTGCAACTAGGTGATTATGGTTGTAAATAAATGTTGTCACTTCTTTTGCTTTTTCAACTATTTCTTTGACATTCTTTTTCTTTCCAATATCTTCCAATATAAGATCAATACAATGTGCAGCATACGGTGACCAAAATAGATGCGGTCTCTTTAGTATCAACAAATTTCCTGCAGACTTATATGTTACTTCATTACCTATCACAATCTGCACTACATTCTCCTCCCCAATCTCATCCACTATATCCATCAAGCTAATAATATATTTAGTATTTTTTATTTCATCTGAGGCATCAATTGACTTGTGGTACACTGTTCCCAAGTGTCAATACACCATGAAGTTGATTATGCTGCGTCTTGTTGGGCCAGTCCAACCATCACACATGATCGTGCATTCTCTAGCTTGCCATATGGGTTTAAAGGTATTTACGTATGCCTTTGTATCCGCATACTTTGCGTTTGTCCATTTTCCCCTAATCTCCTTGGCTGTGGGAGCTTTAATTCCTTCGCCTGCTTCTGCTGCTGCATCAATTACCACCTGCCAATATGGAGAATTTGCCGCATTAGGGGGTATGTTGGCATGTATAAATAACTTTGCTGCTACCCTACCCAGTTTCTCAACAGAAGTTCTACTCCACATTTGTGTAATCTTCTTTTGTTTACTAGATTCTTTCCTAAAGAGGATCGGATCAACAGAGGGTATCCTAGGCACATCTTCTTCTTCCACATCTACATCTATAGGATTATGAGCTGCATGTGAAGATGTGTCCCGCCGGCTGCTAAACATACGCCTTAATCAACCAAACATACCCCCTCCAACCCCAGTTGTACTTCCCGTTGGGGTTGCAGTTGTACTCCCCTTGCCACTCCGACTCCCACTTGCACTTAAACCAAACATGCGTTGACGTTCTTCCTCTTCACGAGCATAGCACACGCTCTCTCCTACCTATAGTCATTTCTCGATCAGAATCTTCCCTATAATCAATGATATCTTCGCCACGAACGCCCATATATTCTAAACCAAACACCTCCTGTCGGGCTGCATCCAGGATATCATCTTTCTTTTTCTGCACAGCAGCTCGTTTCCCCTTTGACTCATCGAAATTGGCTTACATCAATGTCATTATCTCTTTGGGAACTCTGGTGCATTCGGCAACTTGACCCTTTCGATGTGCCAAATGTTGTTTAAGTCGCGTAATTCCACCACTTATTACTCTATCACAATAATTGCATTTTATTTGGTGCCTTCCACCACCTACCCTCTGACAATGTTCCCATCTAATATCCTCATTTGTAGTTCCACTTCTAGTTCCAGACATTTTTTAATTAGAGATGGCGTATGTCACTTAGATACTGAGTCTAAGACTGAATTACTTAGATTTTGAAACTTATAAATGTAATTGTAAATATTAAATACAGCTAATGAAATCAAGTACTAGCTACTAAATTCAAATACTAAACCCTACGGGCTACAACAGTACAACTACGAAGCTCCAGAACAGCAAAACCTGTCGAAAAAATAAAAATATAAACATACATTAGTCATTAATCTGTAAATATAACCAAATAAAAAAAAAAAGGCAAATCATGTGTATAATCTATAAAATGCACATGATTGTATTCTACTATAAGTAACACATGTTATCCAAACCTTTAAACCAGAAATTGTTTTTGAAAAAATTGATTTTCCCTAATTTTTAAAATTATTCCGAAATTAATCCGAAATTAGAAAAAATACAAAAAAAATAGCAAATGATGTGCCTAATCTGTAAAATGCACATGATTGTGTTCTACTATAAGTAACAAATGTTATCTAACCTTTAAACTAGAAATTGTTTTTGAAAAAAATGATTTTTCCTAATTTTTAAAATTATTCTAAAATTAATCCAAAATTAAAAAAAATATCAAATTATGTGCATAATCTATAAAATGCACATGATTGTGTTCTACTATAAGTAACACATGTTATCCAACCTTTAAACCAGATTTTTTTTAAAAAAAAATGATTTTCCCTAATTTTTAAAATTATTTCGAAATTAATCTGAAACTTAAAAAATACAAAAAAATAGCAAATTATGTGCATAATCTGTAAAATGTACATGATTATGTTCTATTATAAGTAACACATGTTATCCAACCATTAAACCAGAATTTTTTTTGAAAAAAATGATTTTCCCTAATTTTGAAAATTATTTCGAAATTAATCCGAAATTAAAAAAATAGCAAATCATGTGCATAATCTGTAAAATGATTATGTTATCCAACCTTTAAACCATAAATTTTTTTTGAAAAAAATGATTTTCCCTAATTTTTAAAATTATTCCGAAATTAAAAAAAATACAAAAAAATAGCAAATCATTTGCATAATCTGTAAAATGCACATGATTGTGTTCTACTATAAGTAACACGTTATCCAACCATTAAACCAGAAGAAGAAAAAAAACATGATTTTTACTAATTTTTAATATTATTCCGAAAATAGTCTGAAATTAAAAAAATATAAAAATATATAAAAATCAAGTTGCATGATCTTGAAATACACATTTTAATATTTTACAATGGCTAGAACATCATATCAAGGTGAAAAAAAAGCGATTAGAGGAAAAAAAAGGTATAAATACCTATTTTCGGATTTCTTCGGAAAATGGCCCACGAAGCTTCGATTCATCCAAATCGTAGAAATTGCTCGTTTTAATTCTCCAAAATAGACTAAGAGTGGTCGGTTTTAGCAAAAGAATAGAGTAGGAAAGAAATGGGAGAAGAAAAGTGTGAAAAAAATAAAAAAGCATCAGATTTAAAGAAGAAAAAAAAAACTAGCCAAAAAATTTTTGGACTATTACGGGGGCCATAATGGCCGTTATGGGGCGTAACGGCCGTTACGGGTCAAAATTTTGGAGGTCCCCGTTTTGGATCTCGTATCACGTAATGGTTTGGGTCGTTTCCGATACGTATCGGCCGATACGTATCCGTTTTGGGATACGTTGACTGTGGGACGTCCATGTAACTTATAGCAACGATCTCTAGTATGACCAGACCGACTGTAGTGAGTGCGAAATAGTCTACCACGACCACAGCCCCGTCCTCTAATAAAATCTCCTCGATAATCAGAACCACCGCTGTGATCATCAGATGGGATAGTGGTGGACGTAAATGCAGTCCTTTCCTGAGTTGCATCTGGTGTAATCATCACCCGCCTGCGTGCCTCCTCAGTATGAACAATGGAGTAGGCTGCTTGAAGAGAAGGAAAGGGAATTGTAGCAACCAGCTGTGCCCTCAGTGCCTCAGTCACTATTCAACCCTGCCAAAAATTTGTATGTCTTCGCTTCATCTTCTCGTAACTGCACAATCTCTGCACTTCTACTATCTGGAAGCTCACTCAAAGGTTGGAGATGACTTAATTCCTCCCAACGGCTCTTCAGTGCACTGAAATACTCAATAATTGATAGGTTTTCTTGAGTAAGAGAGTAAAGTCCTGTGGTCAACTGAAAGATACAAGGCTTGTTAGATATCGTCCCATATGTCTCATTCAGGGACTTCCATAGATCCGCAGCCGAATCATAGAAGAAATAAGGGGCTGCGATGCTTGATTCCATGGAGTTGAGAATCCATCCCATGACAATGGCATTTGAAGAATCCCACGCATCTGCTTGTGATGAATCGCCAGATGGAGGGATAAATGACTTCTTGGATGTTCCAGTGAGAAAACCAAGTTTCTCCTTGCCGACAACATACATGCAAACAGCTCAGGACCATAAAAGGAAATTATCGCCATTGAATTTCATGGAGGTAATTGAGAGAGGCCCCTCGGAGCCATGTCCAGAAGCTTTGGAATCCATAAAGGACAGATATAAAGAGAAATAGAGAGGTTAGGAGCTGTAACAGGGTGGAGTATACAAATTCCCCAAAAAATGGGCCGTGAAAAGTGCCGCACAGGGTCAATCGGCCTTATGGGGTGCTCAAAATGCACCAAAAACTCCTCTTTCCAAAACAGTTGTAGGGGATGATAGATCACCCTAAACTGAACACTCCATTTGGGGGAAATAAAAAAATTCCTCCTCGATTTGAAGAAAATTAAGGAAAACACGAAATCGGGCCATTTTTGAAACTTAGGCTGCGGGGCTCGAAACACCACTCAAACAATCTTCAAAAATTCCACAAAAATAACCATAAATCCTCTAAAATCATGATCTAACAAAAGATAGAACTTTTTGAGGCAAACCTGACCGTACGTGGCCGTACGGCTGACGTCAGCAGGCCCCTCCAGATTTTCTTCCGAAATCGTTTCTCTCCATGTGCATGATGTTAATCTCACTCAAAACTAACCAAATCCAGCTCTGATACCATGTAGATTTACAAAACATGAGAGAGAGAGAGAGAGAGAGAGAGAGAGAGAGAGGAAAAATGGGAATGGAGAAAGAGAGCTCCAAAAGCCCTCACATTTTCTATTGCTTTTATGCTGGAATATATACATCATAACCCCCTGATAAGAATGAATATTATACATAAGACCCTACTACAAGTATTTATAAATAAACCCTTACAACAGTATTCAAGGTTAAATATAATTTTAATATTATCCCATTTACCTTTTGCTAAGAAAATTAATAAGCAATTAATTTTTATTTTATTTTTTTACTTTATTTTGTAATGTGCCATGGATACAAGAGCAAATGACTTTGCATTCTTAACCGAAAAAATATAGTGGTGTTATGTGGTATCCATCTTATTCATGTTGGATGGTAATAAATACCAAGTGGCCAAGTTTTGCTGAGGAATGTCGTAATGTGCGTTTAGGGCTTGCGACTAATGGATTTAACCCATTTGGACATCTCAGTAGTGTTTGCAGTTGTTGGCCTATCATTATAGTACCCTATAATCTCTCACATTCGATGTGTATGAAAAGAGAATTTTCAATGTTGATAGCATTGATACCAGGTTCGAAAGGACCAAGTAAGGACATTGATGTCTACATACAGCCGTTGATTGATGAGTTGAAGGATTCGTGGCTTAATGGAGTGTCAACGTATGATTCTCATTCAAAGATAATTTTTAATTTGAAAGCTATGTTAATGTGGGGAATTCATGATTCTCCTGCATATTGAAGTTTATCAGGGTGTGTTCACGTGCACAATATGCTTGCCTTGTTTGTGCCGAGGGAATCGTTGTTGAATGGCTTAAGAGTGGTAAGAAGTACTCCTATCAGGACCACTAAAGATTTCTTCCTATTAATTATGTTTTTAGGACCCAAAAAATGGCTTTCAATAATAAAGTAGAAGAAGGAAGACCTCCTCGGTTAAGTGGTTCAGAGGTCGAAGTGAAGTTAATTGGTATCAGATGGATATTGGTAAATTTAAGGGGAAGAAATAAAAAAGTTACGGTGATGAGTCAGCCAAAAATATTACCGCCTAGTACAAAAGATTGATTCTATTTGACCTACCATATTCGAAGGTGATTTCCTTCAACTTGTTACTAACTTTCATATACATGTATGTCAGTGAATAAAAACTTAACAGTCCATAAATGTGTTTCGATAGGAGTTGCCAGTTCGCCATAACCTGGATGTAATGCAAGTTGTAAAGAATGTTTGTGACCATCTTCTGTCAACGATTCTAGAAGTCAAAGATAAAACTAAGGATGCTACAAGTGCACCCTTAGCATGATGCTTCGGAAAGGTGATGCGAGAGGCCTTTTAAGTGACTTTCACATCCCGGGGTATGAGGAGACCGTTAGTCACTTGCAGTACGAGGATGATACCATCCTCTTTTGTGAGGCGAGAAAGGTGTGCACGTTGACAGTGAGGATCTTCTTTGGCTTGCTAGTGTTTTTGGATGTCCCTCTGCTTCCTTCCCTACCAAGTATCTTGGGCTACTTCTCTGCATTGATTAGCCCGCTACCCATCTATGAAACTTGGTTATTAAAAGAATCCAGCAGAAGCTTGACTCGTGGCAATGTAGATATCTATCCTTGGGTGGATGTTTATCTTTGATAAAGACGGCTTTCTCCATCATGCTAGTGTACTTTTTATCCTTGTTGAAATGCTCGAGATCCGTCTTAGACAGGCTCGAGAAACTCAAGAGGGATTTCCTTTTGAATGGGGCAAGTGAATGGCGGAAGTTTCATCTCCTAAAGTGGGAAGATGTTTGTAAGCCAGTAGCTGAAGGAGGTGCATGTATAAGACCATGGTGTGCCATAAAGGCCGTTATGGGGGCGTAAAGGCTGTTATGTAAAGATAACGGTGGCAATTGTTACATGTTATGGGGTAGTAACGGTCGTAACACCCGTTTTGGAAAAAAAATGACCTGTAACCATTGTTAACGGCTCGTTATGCCCCCTGTAAAGGCCGTAATAGCCATGTAATGGTCTATTACAGGGCAAATACAGGTTTTTTTTATATTTTTCTTCAACATTACAGGGTAGATACAAGTTTTTTTGGGTTTTTTATTTCAATAAAAAAAAAAAAAGAGACCGTAACAGCCATTATGGGGGCCATAACAACCGTTACAACCCGTATCATAAAGGTAATGGTGGTGGTAGTTATGGCCACCATTACCATTATGGAATACCTTGCATAAGATTCGTAGCAATGGTGAATACAACTCTCCTTGGGAAATGGATTTGGAGATTCTCTATTGAGGAGGACAAATATTGGAGAAGGTTGATAGCCACAAAGTATGGGCTTCAGGAGGGTGGTTGGTTTGTTAAAACTTCTTCCCTATATAGAGCCTCAAGTGTTTGGAAAGGTATTGCATCTACGCAGTGTCTAGTCACCAGAGGCATTGCTTACAACTTAGGAAAAGAATCTCATATTCATTTCTCGGTGGATGTATGGTGTGGCTCCCAGGCTCTTTAGGATGTTTTTCCAAGGATAGCTATGCTTGCTCCCAACAGGTTCATTCGGGTGGAAGAGTGCTACTCTTGGGAAGGGAAGGGGATAGTGTAGTGTGGCTCCCTCCCTGCCGCAAGAATTCGAGGACGACGAATTTGTTGAGATGCTGGGGTTACTGGATTTATTCGGTTCAGTTAAGCTAAAAATATCCTTGAGGATGACAAGATTCTTTGGACATGAAATAGCTCCGCCAATTTCTCTGTTAGATCATTCTCCTCTCTCCTTTCCATGGTCCCCAGACTTGTGACCTCTTCACCCATTTCTTCCCTGGTTCTATGGGGCTCCCCCCCAGAGTAGCAGGTTTCGTTTAGTTGGTGGGTCGGTGATGCATTCTTATAGTTGACAATCTCCAAGAAAGAGGGATGGTCATCCCGAACATGGCTTATGTGCATGGCCAATGAAAAATCGATTGATCACCTTTTCATTCACTTCTCGCTTGCTTCTAAGGTGTCGGAGTTTTTCCTATCCTTGAATGGTGTTGGGTGGGTCATGCCCATGCATGTGGATGATCTTTTGTGGGCATGGCATGGAGGAGTTGGTAAGAATAGAAAAGTGGTTTGGCGGCTTTACATCATGGCGATCCTTTGGACGATTTGGGGATCGAGGATTGCTTGATGTTTTTAGAACTTTAGTGTGGGGCTTAATGAGGTCATTCAAAGAATTAACCATTTTGTTTCTGAGTGGGTGGTCCATGTAAAGGCGGGGCCAGTCGACGCCCCTGTTTGAGTGGTTTTTTCTTTTGTTGGGCTTGTATTCTCTCACTTTTGCAATTTTTCTAATAAATTTTTATTACCTCTAAAAAAAATAATGAAAGAATTATGGTTGCAAGAAACAGATGGCGGAACTATTAAATCAAAGGCACAATTTACTCTACGTTGCAAGGAGAAAGAATTGTTCTTTCAAACATTGCACGACTTGAAGGTTCCAATAGGGTATAGTTTTAGAATTAAACTTCTTGTGAACTAACAAACTCTCGAGATAAAAGGACTAAAGTCACATGATAATCATGTCATTGTGTCAGTTACTACCTTTGTTGCTACAACATGCCTTCTTAAATCAAAAGACGTTGTGACTTGCCAATGCACACCGCTACTTTTTGAATGTCCTGTGCTCGAAGAAGATAAGTGCAACTAATATCATTGCCATCAAACAACGTCTTGTTGTGGCAATGTGTGTTTTATAGAAGTTTTTTCCTCCTACATTCTTTGTTATTAGTGTTCACCATATGGTGCATCTAGCTAACGAAGCATTAGCTTGTGGTCTAGTTAGATTTCGGTGGATGCATCCTTTTGAATGGTAAATATCTAACCTTGATGTGATTCATTTAGACTTGAAATATATGTTGATAATATATTATTAATTGGATGCCTCCAAACAGGTTAATGAAAATTTATAAAGGATACGTAAAGAATCCAACACATCCTAAAGGGTGTATTACAGAGTGCTACATTATAGAATAATCTATTTTGTATTGTATGGAGTACATGCCAAATAGTGAGGGAGGAAGTCACAAGCATATGCGTCAAAGGTTCTTGGACGAGGATGGTGTGTGTGATGAAGAGCCTTTGGATAATGACAAGAATATATATTTAACTAACACACCACATCAACAAGTACGTAGATGGGTTTTACACTGATATGATGGAATTTATGAATGGCAAAGGTAAGTAGATAAATTTTCTAAAATATTGAATCAGGTGTAGTAATTAGATAAATTATAAACACCTACGTGTATTTCATATAGGAAGTATAAAATATATTTAAGAACAACCACATCAAATGGGCAAAGAAGAAAGGACAGTGTTTCGAAGAATAATGAGCTCGATTTCATCAATTGGTTGCGGAAGGAGGTATTGTTTTTAATTACCCATTTAATTTTAAAAAGTCGAGTGATATATTTGTTCATTTATAGTAATTACTTTTTTCTTATTCGTAGTTTGAATTTGTTGTGGGCGAGCTAACATTGAAACGATTAGCAGATAACCCTACGTTTAAGGCAAAATGCTATAACAAGTACCGCGTGGATGGTTTTGTATTCTCTCTAAGTGAATACGAGACTACTAAGTCAATACAAAATAACGAGGCATCCATGAAAGTCATCACTAAATACAGGGCAAGTGCTAGGGATAAGAATTACAAAGAAAATGAGACCACCTATTATGCAGTTGTGAAATAGATAATCAAGTTGGATTACATTGTTTTCCGTCAAACAATATTTTATTATGATTAGGTCAAAGTGGAAGACAACACCAATTGTTGCATTGTTGATCCCGACTCAAATTTGGTAATGGTAAACATGGAGAAATTGAAAGGACATGAGAAGGAAGGAGATGAACCATTCATACTTGCACTCCAAGCAAGTCAAGTGTTCTACTCCAATGATCAAATAGGGCCTGGATGGTATGTGTTTTAATGGCACAAAAAAGATTGACGAAAGATATGGACACACTTGAAGATTTATGTCTATTTTCCTCTTTTGGGGGCATGAATGCAAATTTAGAACGCATTTTAAAGGAAATTGAATATGAGTTGTAGACAAATGTTTTTATTATCATGTTTTGTGTTAATTCATTTGACATTTTATATGATGTAAAAAAAATATCTTGATAAATCAATTTCTATTTGCATGATGATTCCTTCTTATATAATTTTGTATCTATAGACAAGCTTAGACACATCAATGGTCGAGGAAAACATGTCAACTTCACAAGCATACGCGTCAAAAAATGCAGGTAAATACAATCCTTTCACTACTGTGATTATTTGATACATTAGTGTTAAATTATATAATTTGATACATTATAAGTTCTATATGGGTTAGGAACTTCCTTGTCGTCAAAAAACAAGCTTGTAATTACCTTAAATGCATTTGGTCAACCTGTGGGCGAACACTCGCATAGGTTGGCTACAAGAAGTGGAGATTTGGTCCGCACCCATGTCTCTGTTGCCATCAAGAATTGGCGTGCAGTGCCAATGAGTAAGAAAGAAGAACTTTGGAAGCTCTTACAGGTAGGAGATAACAACATTTCATATGATATAAATTTACTATTATGCTTTTTCTGCTTAAAATAAATTCAATCTCAATTTTGTTGTAGGACGAGTTTGTTCTTTCTCAATCTTACAAGGATAAATGCTTTAAAAGCATGTCTGATATGTTCAGAAAGTACAAGACTAAATTGAGGATGGAGTACCTCGATCCCCATATAAATCATGATGATAAATTAAACAATCGTCCTCCAAGGGTTAGGCCTGAAGATTGGGAATCGTTCATTCAACATAATTCAGATCCCAAAACTATAGAACAAAGGAAAAAAAATGCTGAGAATAGGAAGAATATGAAAATTTACCATACGAGTGGCAGGCATGGCCACGCGAGAATCGAGGAAGAAATGGTAAGTATTGATAGTTATATATAACTAAACTTTTTAGTTACTTTGTCTTCTTAATAACTAATAATGTGAAATTCATCCAAATATAGAAATGTCAAAAGAAAGATGGCGACACTCCGATTAGTAGGACTGAAGTGTGGATTAAAGCTCATACAAGAAAGGATGGTTCTATTCACAGTAATGTGTCTTCACATATGGTAACCTTGTTGTCTTACGCTTAAGTTTATAGAATTCAAAATCATTTCCAATATATTACTTCTATAATTGTGTAATATTGCAGGACAGAGTCAAAGAATTGCTTTCTAGCCAAGAAAGTAATTCGCACGACATCCTCAAGGATCCATTAACTCGGGTGTTTGGTCTTGATACAAGAGGTCAAGTTCGAGGTGTTGGGACCACCGTTTCCCGAACACAAATCAGGGGGTCCGCTGCAGCTCTTGAAAAGATATCTTCGTATAAAAGGAAAATAGACGAGCAATCGTCCACAATTCAAGAGCTATCGTCCAAAATAAATTTTCTTATGCAAGAAGTCGGAGGTATCAAAGAGATGATGCAGGTCAATTTCCGTTGGAATCATTTTTATTTTTTAAATTTAAATAGTAATAGATTTTCTTCAATTATCGTATATAACACATGGTGTGGAACTTTATTACAGCAGCAGCGTATGGCTTCAAGCTTCAAAGCAAAGACATCGGTTCAACCAGAGAATCCACAATCAACTGGTGTACCTTTAGCTGGGAATCATCAATGTGTAGAGAGAATGCGGCCATGCAAACTGTACTCATGGCGTAGAGAGCTTGTTGCTGAAGGGAGAGTTGTTTTGGCAGATGGGCCCCAAACGATTCATGGCAAACCTCTTCGGGAAGATTCATACAAGGTTGCCATTGATATCATTGTGAAAGGAGATGCCGAATTGCCCGAGCCAGACGGATATCATTCGACTTTAGGCGAAGTTGGAATTGGGTCATTTGTTGCATGGCATCATCACTTTGTTGAGTTCACCGATTAGGGTCTACTGTACTGTCTGTTGGAGTTGGACAATTCACCTTTTTGGACAATTCTATTAAACTTTTTGCCTTCTTTAAAAAAGAATTGTCATTTGTTCATAATCATACATGAATCAGGTGGTTGTTGGGTATGAGCACTGGGACTGTTGAGTGGGAGTGAGCTTCTAGAGTTGGAGCTACACCACGGCTAGAAGGTTCCTACGCTAAGAACCATCCACATTAACATGATGGAATTTCTCATCCCTGTTGTCTCTCTTTGGAGTTTTTACTTCTATTTGTTAATCCATATGCGTTGTGATGCAACATATAAATTTCAGACTCTAGTAATTGTAGCCAGTAAAACCAAATTGCTTTCCCTTTGGTTATCCGGATACTGATACCAAAAGTCAGAAAATTGAAGACACTCGGCTCACGTAAGGTAGGATTTATGTGTAAAATTCAAAATATTCTTATTATTACCGAATTCATATGAGGTAATGCATAGACGTTTGTCAGTTTAGACCATCTCTTTCAGTGCTTCATAAGATCTGTTTTCGTTATCAGCATGCAGGTGTGAATCACCGAAAATGAGCGGGAGAAAATGAGCTCCCACTCCTTTTCTCCTTGCTATTAAAGCACTTACAGCCCGCTGCTTATGGAAGTGAATGTTTTGAAAATCGGTTTTGGAGCTCATCAAACAAGTATTTATTGTTCAGAAACCTTATTTCAGGTAATTTTTCATGTGAATTTGGAATTTCGTCATGTAGTGTCTTTTCACCACTCTTTTTACTGTGAATTATTTGGATCAGTATTTCTAGGGGATATATTCTACTTGGTGCTTATCAAACAAGTTTCTCTTTCCAGGTTAAAGTTGCCCCCAAGAAGGACACCAAGCCCACTAAGCCACTTGTGAAAGAATCCAGTAGTGAGGAATCTTCTTCTGATGAGGTGAGCAGGGAATCGATAATCTTAGTTGTAGGTTTAAAAAAACATGATAGGTTGGTCAAATGGGAATGTTACTCTATGTTTTGTTATGTAGCAAATGATGGCAGTTACTTCCAAAACAATGGAAACTATATACCCGAATAACTATTGTTTTGCATACAATCGCCTTTTAAACACCCATTATTTATGACGTTCCAATATGGAATATAAAACCACCGTTTGGTATAAAAATATCCATCATTTGTGGTCCATCCTTATCTATTTTTCAATTTAATTATGGCTGTTCCTTTATGTGGCAGCAACACCAGTTAATCATTAGAAGTTGCCTTAGTTGTGCTAGTGGGAATGGGAATCATTATTTGCTTAAAATATCTAGAAGCTCATTTATGAATCATGACCATATGTATTATTGCCTTATCCATCACTAGTTTACCACAAATTTGATTCGTTTCTTTTACTTTTTTCAGGACCCCGCTCCTACAAAAAAACTGCCAGTGGTGAACAGCTAAGGAACTGAGCCAAGTGGAAACTGTAACTTCCAGTAAAATTTCCAAAAAAGAAAACTTATTCACATGAAAGTGAAAAAGCTAAGGAAATACTACTTTCTTCAAGTAACTTTGATTTGCAACCCTGCTGTTTTATTTGTCATAAGCTGTTCCTTTCTCTCTTGTATAGAGCTATGTTACAATGTTTATATAGTCTGAAATTTGTTCCATTGTGTTGATACCCCATCTGTTGACCACATTATTTAAGATCATGAGTTCATCCAATGAACCATAAACATTGTCTGGAATGTTTATTTCTCCAATGACGCTTGATTAATCCTCTTTGGTTGAGAACCTTCTATTCCAATATATGGATATCATATTACTTATTGTCTTAATTTGAGTATCAATGAGATAATTTTCCTTCAAAAAGTGCTTTCTGTGACCATTTCCTGCTTTGTTATGATTATTACAATTTACAGCCATACGGGCCTGGTTACACTGCAGCACCTCTGCATCCTCTTTCTGATGATACCATCATTGATGTCAGGCAAATTTAGTATCTTTTTATGCTTTCATTTTCTTCTTCTATGCATTGGATGATAGTTTTGAACTTGGGGGTTCATTACTTGATAATCATCATCTTTAGAGAGGATATTCCTCTCCTCTCTCTCCTTTTCTACAATTATGAATTAGAAATCTCTTTTGGAAGTTTCAGCCTACTGATTGAAAATTTGCCATTATGATTGTTGGATTATCTTATATGGCTTTTGGCTTGAGTTGCAGTGGAGATTGGACCATTTCTGGAACTCCTTTGTATTTGCATGACCCTCGGCTCTTGGCAATAGCAGGTGCGGAACATCACTATCTGGAAGCTGAATATGATGAGTATGCTGCAACAAATGCCAGCGGTGCTGCATTTTGCCGCTCTGCTGCTCTAATTGTATGACCCTTTTTGCTTCCTTTTGAGTGATCAAGATGCAATGTGCTCCTTTCTATTAGAAAAAATGGACATATTGCTTACAGAATCAATAAATTTCATCAATTAGTGTTTATTGAGCCTCTGGACCCTATGATTCACCAATTAGAAACATGAAAGAACAATTTTTGTTAGTTCGTAAGGCTCCAGGCCCTGATTTGGTCATTGAGTCTCACATTTAGTCCAGTTGATCTCAGAAAGGTTGTATGTTCAAGTGCCTGAGTTTTTTTTTATTTTTATTTTTTTTCTTTTCTTTCTTTTTGTAGTATTTCTAGAAATAGAGTAGCTGTCACTCGATGGATGGTTAGAAGGTTGGTAGAGCCACCATGTGAAGTGGCTCAAAATTACAGCGACCAGACTATCTGGTAGAGCCACCATGTGAAGTGCCCTATCTGGTGTATGTTATGGTCAATGAGCCGGATGATAAAATAGATTACGACATTGCACGCCACATTGCGAGAGTTCATTGGAAGCATGAAGACGTGCTTGCTCTGGCATTCACCACTGCACAACTGAAGCATTACATTGCATATGCTAAGACTCTGAAACCCAAGGTTTGTTTGGTTTCCCTTCAAAGAAGCTTTGTTTCCTGAGACAAGATCGATCCTAGATATCTGATTCATGCAGCTAAGCTCAGAAGCTAGAAAACTGGTGGTGGATTCATATGTAACTTTCACAGAGGTGAGACAGCTCCTGGAAGTAGAGTTGCTTATCGAATGACAGTTAGACAACTGGAGGCATTGATCAGGTTGTCTGAAGCCATTGCCCGAAGTGACTTGCGGCTCCAGGTATGCTAAGCAAGGAAGACCAACAAATCATGCTGCTTTTCCTTGATGTTTTTGTCCATGCATGGATGTGACAAACGCAAAAGGGTATAAAAGGAAGACCAACAAATCATCCAGCTTGTCTGCCTATCATGAGCTTTTCAAACAACTACACTTTAATCTCTCTTAAATACCTACCTGGATTCAACCCTCAAAATTTCAACCTTTTTTGCAATGCTCGTAGCATCAATAACCTCAATTTTGAAGTCATAAAGGTTAAAAGATAAAAACTAGGATCTCAGTCTTACATCTGTGGTGGATGAAGAGAGAAGAACATGGTAGTAGGAATGAACCTCGTGTCTTGAGAACAGGTTTAAAAACTCATACCATCGATTTTGGCACTATCAACTGATCTTGGGAAGATCCCCAAACAGTATTCCTTATGGCCTCAGGTAGTTTCATCTAGTTCCATTTGAGAGTCGCTTCAAAGACTATGAAATGAAGCATTTACAAGTGGCAATTGTCAATACCAAATTCTTCTTGTGTGAAATGTCTGCCATTGATATCTAGCATAAGGATTAACAAATATTCAAGGTAACCATTGATATCTTTTCACAAGCTTGAGGATTCAAATTTGAAAGTAATCATTCATAACTGAAATGACATCAACTCATTTTCAAGTTGAAACAAAACAGGGCCTAAAATCACCAAGCCTGGAAGGACCTCGCCACCAATCTTAAGCCTTTTTTTCAGTTCATTTTCAAGGTTGCTGTATTTCTCTGCTTGACTGTCCATTTTGACTTGGGATCCATTGAGGAGGCCTTTTGAGGAATGATCCAACCGAGCAATGGTCTAGATTACTGAAGGATGGGACCCACTTGTGGAAACTGAAAAAACAAGTATATTGTGGATGCAACCAATTGTACAGTTTTTTTCTCTCAGCTTTTTAAATATTCACTTATTTGCATTGTGCGCACACTAAAATGATAATAAAAAATATTCTTTCTGAACTTGTTATTCACTTATTTGCATGATGAGAAAGTCATTGTTCTTCATAAGCGCAAACAGATGTTACTTTCGCACAAACTTAAAGGGATCTCTAATATATATTAATTGATCGATGCTCTTACCTTTTTGCACAGCTCTGATGTCCCACATGCATTGGTGCTGCATTTAAATGTTTGTGTGGACTGTGGAGAGGTCATAGATCTCTGGTTCAAGCCCAGCTTACCTATTCAAAAACTGTGCCAATTTGGATTTTTCATGAAACTCTGTCCAGCACCTTATATCCTTTTTGGCAGCAACAACTATGCTGATTTTTTTTCCTAGTTGTTCTGTTTAAAAGGAAAAAAGTTTGTTTCAAAGTCTTTGCACTGTCCTCCTTGAAAAAGTTTGTTCATTTTGTATTACATGAATTTCTCACTAGTTTCTTCTTTAACATCGTAGACTTCATGCTAAAATTTTGCTGATCTCTTCTCATGCTAAGATTAATATTAGATTCACTACTTAGATTTATAGGTTTAATGGACCTTTCCATGTTTGAAATCCTAATTAGGTGGTGAAGTGGATTGGGGAGACACAGACCACAAAGACGATCAGCCCGACAGTGTCATCCATGTATGAAGTGGCTCGATGAGAGGGCAACCAGTTCGGTCGTCTACGTTTTGTTCGGTGGTGTGGCCAAGCTAGGAGTGGACCACATGGAGGATTTTATTTTTTACTTTTTTTACTTTTTTTATGTATTCGGACCATTTTCAACTTATTGTTGTAAATATTACATATTTTTTATTGTAAAGTCATACATTTTTTGTTTAATATTCATTTTTAATTGTATTACATTCTTTTGGGTTTCAAATATTAAAAAAAAAACATACAGGTTTCAATCGAAAAAAAAAAATTATTGGCTTTTGCTGATGTTTACATGGCTTTTACCGGCACTTCTCATACCTTTACCGACCCTTCCTAAATAAGAAGGGGTTCAAAACCCTCGCTAAGTAAGGAAAGCACAATTCCTAAAATATTGTTCCCAAAATTAGAAATGGTTTAGAATCGTTACTAAAATTTGGAACGGTCTTAAGAATGGTTTCAAGCCGTTCCTAATTTTTAGCGACGCCCTATTGAAGAACGGTCAAAACCCATTCTGAAATGGTTCCAGAACAGTTTTCAACCGTTCTTAAGAAGTGATTTTGGTGTAGTGGTAGGTCTCACATGATGGATGGTTCACATTGAAGATAGGGCCAAGGTGAGCACAACATAATGAACAGTCCACAACAAAGATTGTGCCCACATGACAGGCGGTGGATTTAGAGCAGCTCGTATGGTACTTATGAGGTAACTTTCTCTTATGTGGGGAAAAGATTTAAGGTGTAAGGAGGTACACCATCCCTTGTTTGACCAGAAAATTCCTGTTGATTCACCATCAGGTGGCCATACAATTTAACTTTCTCTCATGTTGGAATGCTGGGATTTTTTAGTCCCTTTCATTATCATGAGTCATATCAATTAATGAATTGGATGACAAGCAAATAGTAGGGTGCACCCGATCTTCAATGGTATGGTGAGCTAAAAAAGAGGCGGATGTTATTGTCATGAGTTACATCCAAACCGTTTGTAAAGTTATAATCACTAGGATGGAGTGGTGGATGTAACATGTACGTCACCACGGTGGCCCACACATAACTTCTGCCTACCTGATCGTCCTTTGGGAAACCCAGACAATTTGGGATGTGAATTGCCTGTAACCAGGGTTCCAAAAGAAGAGGAACATGGCCGAATGAAATGGCGCGGGTTCGATCCCTGAATGTGGGTCACAACATGATGTTTGTGACTTACATCCATACCGTACTTCCTTCTTGAAAGCTCATTTTAGGGTATGATTCCCAAAATAAATCAGATGTAAATCTCTGTGGACCACATGACAGGAAACAGGGGTGATTGACCATTAATAACAGTCTATGGGCCACAAAAGTTTTGGATCAAGCTGATATTTGTGTGGTCCCTTCATTCAGGTCTTGTGACCTTATCAACCGGTTGGATGGAAAATAAACATTCTGGTGCCCCCAAGATGTTTTTAACCGTGAGTATTCAATCACCACTCTTTCTGTGACGTGGTGCACCTAAAATTTGAGTCTGCCTCATTTTTGGTATCATGCCCTAAAATTAGCTTTACAAACGGATTGAAAGAATGGATATAAGGCACATACATCACAGTGGGCCCCAGCGTTAGGGATCCACCGAACCCATGGCCCCACAAAAGTGCCATTAGAGGTGGGGTGTACATGGAGCTTTTTTATTCTCCCATGTTAGGGTTACAGTTATTAACCAGCAGGCGCAGATCATGACCTGATCGAATTCCCATCAAGTCTTGATTTTGGGCCCACCTTGATGTATGTGTTGCATATTCATGCCGTCCATCTGTTTTGGGCGTGCATGGCCCGAAAACTGAAGCCAATCTAAATCTCAGTGTTCCACACCACAAGAAAATGTGGTAATTGACCATTTGGGCCACAAAATTCTTGGATCTAGCTAATATTTGTAATTTACCTTCATCCAAAGTTCGTTTGACCTTATCAACAACTTGGATGGCAAATAAACATTACTCAATCACCACCGTTTCCTATAGTGTGGTCTACCCAGAGATTTGATTTCGGCTTTATTTTTTGGCCCATGCATTCAAATGAGCTCGCTAAATGGATGAAAGGCACAGATGCACAACATATACATCAAGGTGGACCCCATGGTTAAGACATGGTGGAACTCGGCCAAGCTCAGCCTAGGCGTTTCCCGGGTAACATGATAGTGGTAGCTTCCTTGACAGTGGGGCCCACCTTGATGTATGTGTTGTATATCCACCTTGTCCATGCGGTGTTTCCAACTCATCTTAGGGCATGGTCCCAAAAAATGAAGCAGCTCCAGATCTGAAGTGGATCACACCATAAGATATAGTGGTCATTGAACACCTACCATTAAAAGCTTCCTAGGGCCCAGTGTAATGTTTATTTGCCATTCAACCTGTAGACAATGTCACACAAATACCAAGTTAATATAATACTTTTGTGTCACCAAGTTTTTAATGTTAGGCATCCATTTCTTATTATGTAGTCCACTTGAGATTTAGATCTGCTTCATTTTTGGAACATGCCATGGAATGAGCTAGAAAACTGACAAACAGCCTGGATGTACAACACACACATTAAGGTGGAAACAAACAACGTTGTACAACAAATACATCAAGGTGGGCCCCATAGTTAGGGAAACACCCACCAACGTGTTACTTACATACCTGCCTGCCTCTCAACTGGAGAAGCAGATTATGCACGGAGTAAACTCTATGAGGCCCACCATGATGTATGTGTCTTTTACCGAATCATTTCAGTGGATGAGTCCAAAATTGAAGCATATCCAAAGCTCAAGTGGACCACCACAGAAAACAGTGGGGATAATGATGTCCACCACCGTTGAAACCTTCCTAGGGCCCATTGTGATGTTCATTTGTCATCCAAGCTGTTTATATGGCTGCACAGACATGAACAGAGGGAAAACACAAATGTCGGCTTGATCCAAAACTTCTGTGGCCCCAAGAAGTTTTCATCGGATGGAGTTCAATTCACACTGTTTCTTATTGTGCGGTCCACTTGAGCTTTGGTTATGCTTCAATTTTAGGTCATACACTAAAATGAGTTGATAAAACAGGTTGATGCATGATTAAAAAACCTGCATCATAGTGGTATTGCCCCACAGATCCCTAGCTAAGGAAGGACAATACTCTGAGAGGCCCACTGGTCCTTCCATTATGCCATATCATCTTAGGTACAAGCCCAAAACATGAGGTAGATCCAAGGCTCAAGTGAACCTTTTTCACATGAAGCACTGGTGATAATGATGCCCACTGTTGAAACGTCCCTCAGGCCTAGTTAATGATTAATTGCCATCCAACATACTCTTAAGGTCACATAGTCGTACGTGAAGGGGAAACACAAATATTAACTTTATCCAAAACTTATGTGCCCCAAAATATTTTCAACTATAGTTGTATAATCCTTGCTAAAGATTCCTCTTGTTCCTTGAATTGCTTCATTTTTAGGCTTCTGAAAAAATGGACAACTCAGTGCGCGAAACCCATACATTATTGTGGCCCTAGACCTTGGGGTATTACTCAATTCGTGTCCCTTGAGGGTGATTAAGTAAAATAGCCCTCAATTATGACATAGATAAAGCGCTAGCCCTTTGGGCATTTTTGCCTTTTTCATATGAAAATGCCACCGTGCCACCCGTTCTCTCATGACCTTTTCAAAAGGGAATTATGGGCCCCCAACAAAACAAGGATTAGGGCCATCCCTCTGTCGATCTTATCTGTTCATTTTAATCGGTCAGCTGTAAACTTTCAGTAAGGCCATTTAAAAAAAATAGAGTTGTCAGTGACCCACATTGCATTAACGTTGTTCATTAATTCTGAATTGTTTACTCTGATATGGTCCATCTGTGATAATTTTTGCCATCAAACTTAGGCTGATGGCATGAAATTAAGATCTCTTTCATATGGATGGCTTCGATATAATATAAGATAATTCAGTGGGCCTTACATAAGAGGTGGGATGGGTTCAATTAGTGGATCCCTTTCACGGAAAGGCTATTTAGCATTTTCTTTCTTTCTTCTTCATTTTTTTTCATGGAAAGGGACCATTTGGCCATTGGGACCGTTGCCACCTCCGTGGAACCCACTTCGACGAGCTTTTGGGTGTTTTTTTTTTTTTTTTTTAAGATTTTCAACTATACGAGAATAGTCATAACTTCCTCGTTACATGGTGATCTTGTACTTGTTGAAAAAGTAATTTGATGAAATTTTAAATGGCTTAAGAATCACTTCATTTAGACACCATTTGATAGCAAAAGAGTGGGCCCAAAGTCACTATGGATCAAATACTTATTATGTATTGTCAGTCCCACAAAAATGACTATAACTCCCTCGTTACATGTTCGATTTGGGTGATCTTATACTTGTTGGAAAGGTAATTTGATGAACTTTCAAATTGATTTAGAATCACCTCATTTGGATACCATTTGATAGCGCAAAATTGGTCCCAAAGTCACTTTGGATCGCCAATACTCACTAGGAATTACTGGTCCCACGAAAATGGCCATAACTCCCTCGTTACATGTTTAATTTGGGTGATCGTATACTTGTTAGAAAGATAATTTGATAAAATTTTAAATGACTTTGAAATTACCTCATTTGGACACCATTTTATAGCTCAAAATTGGGCCCAAAGTCACTATGGATTGCCAATACTCAATTTAGATCGTCGATACTCACTGTAGATTGTTGGTCCCACAAAAATGATCATAACTCCCTCATTACATGTTCAATTTAGGTGATCTTATACTCGTTGGAAAGGGAAATGGATGAAATTTTAAATGGCTTTGGAATCACCTCATTTGGACACCATTTGATAGCCCAAAAGTGGGCCTAAAGTCACTGTGGATCATTAGTCCAATGAAAATGTTCATAAATACCTCGTTACATGTCCGATTTAGGTGATCTTATACTCGTTGGAAAGGTAATTGGATGAGATTTATAATGGATTTAGAATCATATCATTTGGACACCATTTTGTTGCCCAAAAGTGGGACCAAATTCAGTGTGAGTCATCGATACTCACTATGGACCATTGGTTCCATAAAAAGGGTCATAATTCCCTCGTTATATGTCCAATTTGAGTGATCTGGTACTCTTTGAAAAGATAACTTAGAACTTTCAAATGATTTTGGAATCATCTCATTTGGACACCATTTGGTTGCCCAAAGTGGGTTAAAAGTTCATCAGAGTATTTATCAATGAATGAGATATCCAAATAAATGAACTTTGGGCCCACTTTTATGCAATGAAATGGTGTCTAAATGAGGTAATTACAAAACCATTTAAAAGTTCATCAAATTACATTTCCAGCAATGAAAATATTCATAAATACCTCGTTACATGTCCGATTTAGGTGATCTTATACTCGTTGGAAAGGTAATTGGATGAGATTTATAATGGATTTAGAATCATATCATTTGGACACCATTTTGTTACCCAAAAGTGGGACCAAATTCAGTGTGAGTCATCGATACTCACTATGGATCATTGGTTCCATAAAAAGGGTCATAATTCCCTCGTTATATGTCCAATTTGAGTGATCTGGTACTCTTTGAAAAGATAACTTAGAACTTTCAAATGATTTTAGAATCATCTCATTTGGACACCATTTGGTTGCCCAAAGTGGGTTAAAAGTTCATCAGAGTATT
The DNA here is from genome assembly GCA_003013855.2 of Liriodendron chinense. Taxonomy (NCBI): domain Eukaryota; kingdom Viridiplantae; phylum Streptophyta; class Magnoliopsida; order Magnoliales; family Magnoliaceae; genus Liriodendron; species Liriodendron chinense. The sequence continues at coordinate 4,939,063 of ML058330.1, read as the reverse complement.
TATCAATGAATGAGATATCCAAATAAATGAACTTTGGGCCCACTTTTAGGCAATGAAATGGTGTCTAAATGAGGTAATTACAAAACCATTTGAAAGTTCATCAAATTACATTTCCAACAAGTATAAGATCACCCAAATCGGACATGTAATGAGGGTGTTATGACCATTCTCGTGTGGTAAAAAATCTTTACAAAAAACACTCACAAGGTTGTCGGAATGAAGGAAATGACGCCAGATGCATGTCGGAAGCTCATTGGAGTGGGTCTCACACAGGTGGCAATGGTCCTAACAGCCAAATGGTCCCTTCCAATGAAAAATAATTGAAGAAGAAAGAGAAAAAGCCTTTTCGTGCAAGGGACCCACCTATTGAACCCATCCCACGTCTTATGTGGGACACACTAGATTGTTTTGTGTCATATCCAAGCCGTCCACATAAAAGGGGTTTTAATTTTATGCCATCGGCCCAAGTTTGAATGCAAAACTCATCACGGATGGACCACATCGAAGGAAATAGTCTGGAATTAATGAACAATGTGAATGCAGTGTGGGCCATATATAGCTTCAATTTTTTTTTTTAAATGACCCTGTAACGCCCCAAATTTCAGAAGTCGAGCATGACCTCGACCCTTGAGATTTCGGGTGTCACTATGCTTATGCGGAAGCGTGATTAATGCATTTATGATATATAGTATCCTGTCGCAAGTTTAAAACTAAATAAACTTTAAAGTAAGGACAAAAAGATAAGTGCGTACCTGGTCCAGCATTTACAAATTTACATTAATATCCAAAATAAGGGGGCCCACACAACAGGGAGCCCCAATATACAAGTCCAAAAGAATTGGGCCATTATACTTCTAGCCATCAAACGGCCCCAAAACACCAACTAACAGATACCATTGCATCTTATTCTCGGCCATCTGAGAATTGAAAGCAACTGACGTCTTCTACAAAGTCTTCTAACTCATTTTGAAGGACGTCCTCATCCATAGTACCTGTTTCTACATTAGAGTCTGGTTGATGTTTTTCCAAACACCACCCAGGATTGAGGGGGTGAGTAATCAACTCAATGCTGCTATAATTCTAAGTTTAAAAATCAATCAAGCATACAAGAATCAGGTATAGGTAATGAGCAAACAAAACATACAAGAATCCTAGACTAGTTGTATTAATGCATGAATGTTATGAATTCGCACACAATGCATGTCCCGGGCAGTCACAACAGAATCAAAATTGATACAATAGTCCTTCCAACTATAACTCATATACACATAGTGCAAGTATGAAAGCTATCACCAATGCCCTGACCTTTCAAACAGTCAGCCAGTCACTGAGATTGCCGATGACATGTATGCATGTTTAGTTCGGCCTTTATTAATATAAATTTCATTCAGCAAGATTGGTGATGCTGAATTACTAATGTCATACAGTAGGTCCTGAACAGGACCATCTGGCTCCCGACGGTGCGAGTGTTTATCATCGCAAGTAGCCCACGAATCCCTTCTCCAACTTCTAATACATTTAGAATACAAGAACATTATATTCAAATAAGTACCTCAACTATTTCAGATTTACCCCAAACAGGCCGGCATCCTCACAATAACTTATGGTCACTACGGGGAGGCTTAATGCCACAGCGTAGGCCGACGGCACGAACACGGTGTCCCACACCACCATGCCCGGCCCAAGGAGATTTCATAGGATCGTGTCGCACATACGTTTATCATTGGACGCTTCATTTAATAACATTAGTATTCCAGATTCTGGAAGAGTCATTCAATACAATCTATCTACCACACAACATTTCTTGGCTTTGGATGTGTCCGTTTGATATAGGAAGAACATTGACTAAACCGGCATTGGGCACAGACGACCCGTGTAGTCCAGACTACTGTCGATCGATCAAGTTCACCCCATCAACCAGCCAATCCTAAATATCCAATCTAACTAGGATATCCACATTAATCGATTGGCCCCTTTTCACCCATGACAAACAATACATGTGCGATAATATAAAATTAGGCATATCATATACAAATTCCATCATCTCAACGAATTCCACAAATCAGTTATAACAATTGAGTCATTGACTCATTTCATCAAACACTAAAACCATGAAACACAAATTGCATCACCTCAACGGATTTCACAAATCAGATATAACAGTTGAGTCATTTACCCATTTCATCGAACACTAAAGCCATGAAACACACATGCATGTTGTATAATATAATAATACTGAGATAAACAATCAGATATAGAATTCCAAAGTCCTACACTATGACTGCAAGAATCATTGTCTAATACCCTCTAGGAATGATAAATAGAAGATTTGAAGTATAGCCCGCACCTTAAGGTCTAGGGTTTCATGTTCGTCCAACGGTTTATGGTTAGGGTTAAGGAAAAGCAGCTATTCCTACAAGAAAACAAGATTAGGATGAGATTTTCTGTCTCAAACCTAAGATAGCTTGGAATTGGAAGGTAGGGTTCGATTCTTACCTCCAATCGCAAAGAGAACCACTCCAGCGACGGAATCGACAGGCTAGAGCAACCTCCTACTTCAAGAGGAAAGGAAGAAGGACATCTTCCATCTCCTTTCTTCTTCTTCTCTCGATTTCTCTCTCTTTCTCTCTCTTCCTCTCCCTCAATTTCTCTCTCTTTCTCTCTCTTTCTCTCTCTTCCTCTCCTTTTCCCAAACCTAAAATTCCCAATTCGATTTGGGGATTTCTCAGCAAAAGGGTTTATATAAAAGCTGGAAAATTCGTCCAAATGGCCTTATAACATTTAGTTGGTCGTTTTATGACTCCAGGTGGAATTAATGGTTTACGTATGTAGCCCTCCAGAAGGCTATTTAAAGTAAAGGCCATAAAGTTTACAGAATGTTAACAATCTAGTCCAATTTGTACTAATTAATCTTCCTCTTCTAGATTAGAGATTAGGAAATCTAATTAACTAAGATGTACGGTCATTCGTATACTATTATCTGTACGAAATTTACGGGACGTTACAGACCCCACTCAAGGTTTATGGTTGTCCGATTAAAGCAAATGGATCCGATCAGATCGGCGGAGGGTGGCCCTAATTCTTGATTTAATGGAGCCCACAATCCCCTTTTAAAAAAGCCATCTTCACTTCCTGATGTAGGACGGGTCGCTGACTATTTCATGGCCCAGATGGAGCAAAAGAAGACCGGACGGGGCCGAAAGTGATCCGGACCGTCAGGACCGTGAATCGGTCGTATCTCACAATCCGGAATGAGTTACGGGACGTATAATATATCAATTTGGGGTAGCTCGAGCTACTTTAGCCAACCAACCCGCTACGCCGGATTGCCCAACCCGGAATCGCGAGAATCGACCGTATCGACGGTCATTAGGCTAGTTTATTTTCATTTTTACTATTTATAGTAAGTTTTAATTCGATCATAACTTTGCATCTGTAGGGTTTTAGAGTTAGTGCCCAACATGAAAAGGGCTTAGAATATTTCGTAGAACAACGTGGTTGAGGCCGTTTGATAACTTTCTATTTTTGGCGGAAAACCAAGAGTTCTAGTAGGATTGAACGACTTCTATAAATAGTAAGTTTACTATTTATAGTAAGTTGTGTTTTCTAGGAGTTTTAGTTGGAGTTGGATTTTGATACTTTACCTAGGGTTTAGTTTCCTATTTATATGCATTGTAATTCCGTTTTTATTCAATTCAATTATCAATAAATCAATTATTCAGAATTTATTTCCTCTCTTTATCTTTTATTTCTTCTCGTGGATTCGAGAACTATCGGTTAGGAAGACGGTGATCGACCTACCACGTCCTCCCTGCGTCATTGGTATCAGAGAGAGGTTTCTTCCTCAGGACGATGACCTCTAATGAAGGGATGGATCCTCATCCTAAGGACGGTGCTCCAAGGGACTATCTAACGGCGACAGCTTTCGAAGCAGCGCAACGGGAGAACCGGTTGATCCTGCAAGGTATACAGGCAACCCTCGACCAGATTGCAGCATCGCTAGCTCCGCTTCGAGCCCAAGGCGACCAACAACCACCAACCGTTGCTATACGGGACAATCATGTTGTCCGTAGAGCACCCCAGGTGGATAATCATAGGGCTACACCAGACGAATCAGAACCAAGCGATGATGAGGTCGAAGACATTTTGGTACGACGACCTGCGCTAGGGAATGAGCGTGTGGAACGAGCAGAACGAGACTATCGAGGCAAAGCTGATCTTCCCAGCTTTAATGGCCTACTTCGAATAGAAGAGTTCCTCGACTGGCTGAAAGAGGTCGAGCGATACTTCGACTATATGGAAGTGCCGGACGACAAGAAGGTAAAACTAATTGCTTATAAATTTAAATCCGGTGCTTCAGCATGGTGGGAAAACCTACAGGTTTCCCGCACCCGTCAGAATAAGGCACCCATCCGAACATGGCCTAGAATGAGACAACTTCTTAGAGCTCGATTCCTCCCTAGCGACTATGAACAAATTTTGTTCCAACAATACCAAAATTGTCGTCAGGGAAATCGAACCGTAGCCGAATATCTTGAAGAATTCCAACGATTGGCTACACGAAATAATTTATCGGAATCAGAGGCACAACAAGTATCACGATTCATTGGTGGGTTGCGATTTGCAATCCAGGATCGAGTCCAGATGCATCCGGTATGGACGTTGAGTGAGGCCAACCAATTGGCCACTCGAGCAGAAACACAGTTGTCACGGCCCCCTGCTCGACCCTATCCGGCAACACGAAATCCCAACACCAGACCCACTCAAGATACAACGCTGGCCAAAGGCAAGGAGCCTATAGGAGGGCGTCCTCAACCTCCTACGGTCATGAACCGGGACAGGGGAAGCGGTTCCTCAAGACCTCAACGTACAGCTCCCACTACAGCAGGTTCCAGCAGGATCCCCAACCTATATGGTCGGCCAAGACCAGACCATTGTCTCCGTTGTGGCCAACCAGGTCACTGGTCGAACGCTTGCTCCCAACGCCCTGCAGCACACTTAACTACGAATGAAGGCGGCGTGGAAGGCGAGTCAACAGAAGACAACCCTGAATTGGAACAGGCCGAAGAGGGGGACACAGAAGATATCGATTGGCTGACTGAAGATCATGGGGAATCGCTAGTAGTAAGACGACTACTTTACGCTCCCAGGAAGGAAGTGCACCCACAACGACATAATATTTTTCGCACAAAGTGCACCGTGCAGGGAAAAATCTGTGACGTGGTCATAGACAGTGGGAGTAGCGAAAATATTATCTCGAGAATTATGGTGGATAAGTTACATCTGCCTATGACGAAGCACCCTACCCCTTACTCTATCGGTTGGATCAAGAAGGTGAACGAAACCAAGGTAACTCATCAATGCATTATCTCGTTTTCCATTGGTAAAAGCTATAAGGACGAGGTCCTCTGTGATGTGGTTGACATGGAAGCCTGCCACATGTTACTTGGGCGGCCATGGCAATCAGGATCGAGATGTGACCCACAGTGGACGGGAAAACATATACATGTTCACCAAAGATGGTCGGAAAATTGTTTTGGCCCCTATGACACCAGACAAACACCCTGAAGCTTCTAAAGTGGAGGGGAACTCTCTCCTTACCATTCGCGAGTTTGTTAAGGAATCAAAGGAAACGGGCGAGATTTATGCCGTTATGGTAAAAGGCGAGGAGCCAGGATCCTCTAATATTCCTCAACGCCTTAAACCAGTGCTAGAAGAATTTCGAAGTACTTGGCCTGGAGAGTTACCTGATGAGTTGCCTCCCATGCGAGACATACAACATCACATCGACCTTATCCCAGGGTCCAGTCTACCCAACCGACCGCACTATCGGATGAGTCCGAAAGAGTGTGAAATTCTACAGGGACAGGTGGAGGAACTGATCCGTAAGGGTCTTATTAAAGAGAGCATGAGCCCGTGTGCCGTTCCGGCACTCCTTACCCCAAAGAAGGACGGAACATGGCGTATGTGCATCGATAGCCGCGCGATCAATAAAATAACAGTTAAATATCGATTTCCAATACCGCGGTTGGATGACATGCTGGACATGCTCGAGGGCTCCAAGGTGTTCTCGAAACTGGACTTACGGAGTGGATACCATCAAATCCGTATTAGGCCAGGTGACGAGTGGAGAACGGCCTTCAAGACCAAGGAAGGGCTATATGAGTGGCTGGTTATGCCCTTCGGTTTGACCAACGCACCAAGCACCTTCATGCGTTTAATGAACCAAGTGTTGAAGCCGTTCATTGGCCGTTTCGTTGTCGTTTACTTTGACGACATTCTAATATACAGTCAGGATGAAACGGAGCACATGACCCACATCAGAAAAGTGCTACAAGTGTTGGCCGACAACAAGCTATACTTAAATCTGAAAAAGTGTAGCTTCTTAACTGATCAATTATTGTTTCTGGGGTTCATCGTGTCCTCCACGGGTATCCGAGTGGACGAAGAAAAGGTACGAGCTATTCGGGATTGGCCGACTCCGACAAACATTCATGAGGTACGAAGTTTTCATGGGTTGGCGACCTTCTATCGTCGATTTGTGCGGAACTTCAGCAGTATCGTAGCGCCGATTACCGACTGTATGAAGAAGGGTCCGTTTCAATGGACCGAAGGGGCTGAGAAGAGCTTTGCAGAAATTAAACATCGATTGTTCACTACCCCGGTTCTGGTACTCCCTAATTTCGACAAGCTATTTGAGGTAGAATGCGACGCATCTATTGTCGGCATTGGGGGAGTCCTTTCTCAGGAGGGCAGGCCGGTTGCCTTTTACAGTGAGAAACTCAGCGACGCACGACAGAAGTGGTCGACCTATGAACTTGAATTATATGCAGTGGTTCAAGCACTGCGCCATTGGCGCCATTATCTTATTCAAAGGGAATTTATACTGTACACTGATTATCAGGCCTTAAAATTTATCAATACTCAGACTAACGTGAATCGTATGCATGCTAGATGGATTTCGTTTTTACAAGAATTCACGTTCGTTCTGAAACACAAATCAGGGCAGCAGAACAAGGTGGCAGATGCACTAAGTCGACGTGCATCCCTTCTTATTACAGTGAGCAGTGAGGTGATCGGGTTCGACTGCCTCAAGGAACTTTATGCCGAGGACGAGGATTTTGCAGATGCATGGAAAAAGTGCCAAGAAGGGCACCCGAGTGACCTTCTAATTCAAGATGGTTTCCTCTTCAAAGGAAATCGACTTTGCATCCCGCAGAGTTCGTTACGGGACAAAATTATTATCGAGCTGCACGGGCTGCGGTGGCCTCGGCGGTCATCTAGGACGAGATAAGACTCGAGCGATGGTGGAAGAGCGGTATTACTGGCCGCAACTTGCTCATGATGTGGGCAGGGCGGTACAACGATGTCATATTTGTCAAACCGCTAAGGGACAATCTCAAAATATAGGTCTTTACACGCCATTACCCGTGCCAGATGCCCCTTGGGAGGATTTATCTATGGATTTTATATTAGGGCTCCCACGAACACAACGCGGCATGGACTCAGTGTTCGTGGTGGTAGACCGATTCTCCAAGATGGCACACTTCATTCCGTGCAAGAAGACCTTTGATGCGATACACGTTGCGAACCTTTTCTTCAGAGAGGTTGTGCGACTACATGGGATTCCTAAGACGATCACTTCAGACCGGGACACAAAGTTCGTTAGCCACTTTTGGCGAGCCTTGTGGAATCGGTTCGGTACACGACTTCACTTCAGCAGTGCTTATCATCCACAAACAGATGGACAGACTGAGGTCGTCAACCGCACATTGGGCAATCTCATCCGTTGCCTTTCAGGTGACAAACCGAAGCAGTGGGACATGGCCCTGGCTCAAGCAGAGTTTGCGTTCAACAACATGGTAAACCGATCGACAGGAAAATCTCCATTCCAGATTGTTTATGGGTGCGTTCCTCGTCACACACTCGATTTGGTTCCCCTGCCCAAGCTTCCGGGCATGAGCGTTACAGCTGAACATATGGCAGACCGAATCATGGACATACATGCAGACGTGCGCAACAAATTACAGGCTTCGAACGAGAAGTACAAAGAAGCGGCCGACAAGCATCGGCGCGCCAAAGTGTTCGAAATAGGAGATCAGGTGATGGTCCACCTACGTAAAGAGCGATTTCCTACCGGGACCTACAACAAGTTGAAACACAAGAAGATTGGACCGGTACCGATCATTCCCAAGATCAATGACAATGCCTACGTTGTTGATCTTCCAGATGACATGGAGATTTCAAGGACTTTCAACGTGGCAGATCTGTACGAATATCATGAACCAAAGCTGGACGAGAACTCGGGGTCAAGTTCTTTCGAAGTGGAGGAGACTGATGTAGGATGGGTCGCTGACTATTTCATGGCCCAGATGGAGCAAAAGAAGACCGGACGGGGCCGAAAGTGATCCGGACCGTCAGGACCGTGAATTGATCGTATCTCACAATCCGGAATGAGTTATGGGACGTATAATATATCAATTTGGGGTAGCTCGAGCTACTTTAGCCAACCAACCCGCTACGTCGGGTTGCCCAACCCGGAATCGCGAGAATCGACCGTATCGACGGTCATTAGGCTAGTTTATTTTCATTTTTACTATTTATAGTAAGTTTTAATTCGATCATAACTTTGCATCTGTAGGGTTTTAGAGTTAGTGCCCAACATGAAAAGGGCTTAGAATATTTCGTAGAACAACGTGGTTGAGGCCGTTTGATAACTTTCTATTTTTGGCGGAAAACCAAGAGTTCTAGTAGGATTAAACGACTTCTATAAATAGTAAGTTTACTATTTATAGTAAGTTGCGTTTTCTAGGAGTTTTAGTTGGAGTTGGATTTTGATACTTTACCTAGGGTTTAGTTTCCTATTTATATGCATTGTAATTCCGTTTTTATTCAATTCAATTATCAATAAATCAATTATTCAGAATTTATTTCCTCTTTTTATCTTTTATTTCTTCTCGTGGATTCGAGAACTATCGGTTAGGAAGACGGTGATCGACCTACCACGTCCTCCCTGCATCACTTCCGCACCAAGTTGCTTCTATATAAGAAGATGGTTGACAGAAGGGCATTTTTGTCCTGAAAATGGCAAAAACTGTCAATAGAACTAACACATTAATTACGTCATAATTTGGGGCTATTTTAATTAATCTCTCATGCCTTAAACCAAAAAGGAGCTGAGAAGGTGAGACTTGGTACTCACCTAAGACGGTGTGACCCTTACCATGGGGCCTACCTTGATGTATGTATCTTGTATCCACATTGGCCATCCATTTTTCCAAATCATTTTACAACATTATCCCAAAAGTGATGTAAATCCAATTATTCAGTGAGCCATACCATCGAAAACCGTGGTGATTGAACACCCTACTATTGAAAACTTTTTTTGGTGCACCTTAATGCTTCCGTAGTGTTTATTTGCCAACCAATTTATTGATAAGGTTGAATAAGCTTGGATGAAGGAAAAATCAAATATCAACTTCATCTAGAACTTTTGTGACTCATTAATGGTCAATCACCATTGCTTCTTATAGCATGGTCCACTTGATAATTCAATCGGCTTCATTTTTGGGATAATGCCCTAAAATGATTCAGCTAAATAGATGGAGGGCATGGATATAGAATACACAAGGGACTATTTGATTAGAGGTAAATGGTGGCAAATTATAATAAGTAATAATTACTTTTCTTTATATTTCCTTGAAAATGTACATTATCTTAAAAAGTCTCACATGGAATACCATATTGTGTACCAGAACATTGTGAGCTCCACCATGATGAATGTGTTCTATCCACCTCATCCTTTCATTTTTCCAAATCATTTTAGGGCATAAGCTAGATCTAAAGCTCAGGTGGCCCACAATAAGAATAATTATGTCTACCATTAAACATAGTGTTATCTCTAGTATGGTCCATAGTTAATCTTTAGATTTGCCTCTTCTTCTTCTTCTTATTTTTTTATTTTTTGAGCTAATGAACTAAAATGATTTGGAAAGATGAATGGACGGCATGGGTATAACACATTCATTATGGTGGGCCCACAGAGTTTTGCTTTTACCTCTATTTACCACCATTTGCCATCATTTACCTCCAATCAAACTGCTGCCCACTGTCTTGTGTGAGGCCCGCTCTCACCCACTGTCCCCACTGTTTTCAGTGATGGGTTCTACTAGAGCTATGGACCCGCTTCATGCCCTAAAATGATCTCGCCAAATGGACGGGGGGTGTGGATACAACACAGATCATGGTGGGGCCCACATAACAGAGTGACGTCACTTTACTAGCGAGATAACTACTGAAGCCGTCAGTAGCTAATGGGGCATCCCTTTCCCTTCAATCCCTGCCGCCACGGAGGAGCAAACGACCTTCCTGTCCATCCCCAAATCTCAAATTCCATCTTTTCTCCACCAAAAAACCGCTCCGAGTTTCAATCAATCTCTCGCTCCTCTTTTCCTCTTCAATCCTTCTACTTGAATCAAAAGAAAGGGCAAAACGAAAAAACCCTAACCAGAACCCTTCTCTCCCTCTCTCTCTTTAATTTGTAATAATTCCAAAGAGAGAATCCGCTGTGCATTGAGAAATGCCTTCGAATCTCCGCTGTGAATAGAATCCATATGCAGATGAGTTTGATTTCGACCTCGTAACTCTCAAGCATGGGTACAGTGAAGAGGGAAGTCGATGATGTAACTTTCCCAGATGTCCCTCCAGGGTTTTTAGCTGCAGATTCGATTCCGGCTACAGTAAAAAACGAAGCTGACGCCGATGTTGGATCTGCAGTGGATGACATCGATCAGCTTCCGTTGAAGGAACGGATGAGAATGCTGCCTGTTGGTGGTTCATCGTCGGGCACTGAGTCAAGTAGAAGAGTTCCAACGTTAGTATTTGGGTTTGAATCTTTTGTGTTGTGTAGTGAAATGGGTGGAGTTGAATTTAGGAACTGAAAATGTGAGGTTTGGTCGCAGGCGTTGCGTTGATGTAGCCGTTGTAGAAGAAGCTCGCCCTCTAAAGGTATATATATATATTTATATTCTAAGAGTCATTACTCGTTACTTTTGTATGATATGCTTTTGATAAGTCTCGGAGGAAATGTACAAAATCCTATTCCAACTGGGGGCTTTTCGATTGCATTCCTTGCTGGTGGGGTCCACCCTTTGACGATCCAAATGGTTCATCTGGTGGGGCCCACTATGGATGACCGTTGCTGTAAAACGCGGCCCCATTGGATTTTCCTAACCTTCTTCCTTACTTCTCTTCTCCTTCTTCCATTTTCCAACATCACAGTTTCATGCATTTTTCTTCTTGATTCTTCGTTTCCTTTCGCCCCGTTGATCGCGTGTACCGGTACCATGGAAAATCGGTTTTTCTCTAGGCAGTTTGGGCCGTCGGATCGTTCGGGGCCCCCCCTTGTGCTAATCTGGACCAAAATTTTGTGAAGTGGGGCCACCCAACAGATCTGGACCGTTCGAACTGATCAGGGCCGGTCCCTGTGATCTGATGAGAAATGGACCATATGGGCCCAGCGGAAATTTGATTTCTGCTGGGCCTTCATGCTGACTTCCCAAGGTGTCCCGAGATTCGGTTGTGTCAGTACAGGGCCCAGTGGGGAGCCCATTGGCAGTTTGGGCTGTCCTAATTGATCAGGGCCCCACAATTAGGCTGATTGGCTCTCTAACCTGGCAAAATTTTGTGAAGTAACCAACAGATCTGGACCGTTCAAACTGACCATGCCCTGCCTCTGTGCAATTGGAGGCCCTGATTTGATGACAAATGGGTCATATGACTTCCTGCTGGGACTTCCTGCTGACCGCCCAATGTCTACTATGATCAGGTTGTGTCAGTTCGGGGCCCATTGGGCTTCACACAATAGGATCAATGTCTAGGCAAGTGTCCATTCTGGCTGTATATGAACCTGATGTGGGGCCTGCTTCTATTTGATTGCACAATCCCTAGTTTCTGTGCAATGTTTTTACATACCTGCATTGTTGATCCTCACTCTTGTTGCTGATCCAGAGTGCCGCCCGTGGTGCCCTTCCGGCTGTTGCAGATCGAGCATACATTCGTTCTGAAAGTGGGGCTCGCCTAGTGGCGATTGGGGCCTCCTCGATGAATGATCCGTCTCGTCTGAGGTGAGATCGGTTTGCCTGTTCCTCCTGTAGTGTTTTGATGGTGATACCTGTAATGTGGGGCTTGTCATGAGTGATCTTGGCCGTTGGGTTGGACTGATCTTCGGCTGCAGATGATCACTATATATATCGTTGCCTGGTTATTAGTAGGGCCCATCTCATGATGACTGGTGCCGGATGATTGATCTGTCCTTCTGGATGTATGGCCACCTGCGATTTAGATCTCTCTGACTTTTGGGATCTGTGAACGCCGTTCCATGCGCACGACGAGTTTCTTGGCAATGATACAGATCACACATGGTGTGAGAGATGTGCTTGGTTTACATTTGTTTCTTTGGTTGTGCGATACATTTTCTGAAGTTGACAAAATGGCTGTGTTTGATGTGTTTTAGGGAGTTGCCACTAGCTAAAACGAAGCTCATGAATCCAAGGTCGGCTAAGGTTAGTAGAATTGCCAGTGGGGCACGAAATTCAGTGATCTCTTGGCCCAAATGACTCCTACATTGATTAGATTAGTATCGTAGATTTTGGGTAAGGGCCTTAGTTACGAAAAAGAAAGAAGTTAGGCACCCTTTCGCCCATGCAACGCACGGTCCCTATTTTACGAGCCGTATGATTTTTTTGCAGGGATTCGGGGAACCCTCAATGCTGCGTAATTCAACCTATATTTTGCAGGCTTTTTAGAGCCCAGGTAGGCAAAACAGAAAAATACAATAGTAAATTGAAGAGAACAAGCAAGGTTAAGCCATACGCTTTTTAGCGCCCGAGTTGCCAAAATATAAAAGAAATGAAAGCAAAATAAAAGTGCAAGTGGGTGTAGATGTTGCAGGTGTGTAGGGAATATACGGAGTGGAATATGGCTTGATTCGAGATATGAGAGAAAAATGGGAAAATCAGACACTCATTTTTAAAGTAAAAGGGGATAGCAAGACGTCCCAGATTCCAACCATACTCGTTAATTTTGGTGTTGTTAGCTACTTTTGACTTATTAATTGAGAGGGGGGACGGAACGAATCCTTCAGGGAGCTGTAGGTTTGGCATATATCAAGTTGTCAAAAGCTTTGGATAAAAAAAGGGGAACGTATTGCCTGCATTTAAACTCGAATGTTTGTTTGGGCAGAGCTCCTGCATTGTTTCTTCCCAAGCTTCTTAATTCTCACATCACTTTCTTTCTCACTGATCCTTCGCTCTTTCTGCTTTCTTCCCAAGCTTCTTAATTCTCACAGCACTTTCTTTCTCACTAATCCTTCACTCTTTATGCGCCCCCCCCCCCGTTAGGCCAAGCTACTTAAATTAAATAGGATGCTGGCTTTTGATCCACCAAGTGAATGGTGCATCATAAGACGCTCATTGGCTAAATGCTCGAACGTCGGCAGGAGGTGGCTAGCCAAGATTGGTCCAACCCATATGTGGTGGACCTAAAACTGTATCTGCAGATGCAGTGGTTAGAATATTGCATTTGGGCCGCAAATTTCTCATGCTCTACGGGTGAGTAGCATTGGTGCTCTTTGGCCTTTTTTTTTAATTAGGCATGATTAACAAGTGAACCTGGACTGTTGCTCCCTCACTTGCCCTGCGACCTGTGCATCCGGGTCTCGACCAATCCAATCCGAGGGATATCTTCGGGGCACACATTTAATCGTACAACTTCCTTGGTCAGCGGTAAACTGTAATCAACGAGTGGATATTATTTGTTTAAGGTGGAGTGTCTACAGATGCCCTTCTTTGGCAGAGGTTGGAGTACAACCAATTGCCAAAGCGAGTTGACACCCCCACCCTGGATTAGATGTAGACTCGATCTGGTATATTCCTTACCAGAGTGTCATTTGTCGAGATGTTTGTGTGATTAAAGCTTAACCTAGATGTCTCGCGAGGGTTGGGGAAAACATTGTAACTTGTCCCTCCGCATTTTGCGGCTTTATGGGGCATCAAATTGCAACCCTTTCACGCCGTGATTGGCATGCGTGCATCAATGAATTTTACAGTTTTGGATTGTGGGTGGTTAGAGCTAGGGCTCTCAATGGGTCGGATCTGGATCGGATCCGACTCAGATCCAAAAGGTGATATCCATATTCGATCCATTTATTAATAGCCGGGTCCATTTCCGATCCAAAAATCCATATAGCCATCGAATTCGGGTTGGATCTAGGTCCGAATACACCGTATCACAGATCTAAAAAATATATAAAATAATATATTTAATTTAGCAACAAAATGGTGCAAATATTCAACGTTACACATTTAATCCTTGTGCTTTCTGTTATGTGGTCCACTTGAGCTTTGGATGTGCCTCACTTTTTTGTCTCATGCTTTAGAGTAATTAGAAAATTTTGATGGACGATGTGGATCTAACAGATAGATCATGGTAAGGCCTAGAGAAATTCCACAAGGTAAAAGTGGGGTTGCGTAGCACACAATTGAGAGAGAAAATAGGGGTGCTTTGCCACATGCACATACAATCCACACTCCTTCCTCTATTTTATGGCTATGTGAGGTTTGCCTTGCATGATCTATTCCATTCATTAGCTCGGCCAGTCCATGACGAGATCAAAGAACATTGTTTGTTTATTTTTCAATGAAAAATAAATATTATAATAGCTCTGGAAAAGTTTCAATAGTGGACGACCAACCTTACTGTTTCATATGGTATGGTCCTCCTAATATCTGGATCTTCTTCGGATTTGGTACCATGGCCTAAAATAATATGTAAAATTGAATTGACGGATTGGATGAAACACATCCATCAAGGTGGGCCGCAGGAAAGTTTCAATAGTAGACAGTTCAAATCCCACTGTTTATCATGGTATGGTCTACCTGAGATCAGGACATGTCTCATTTTTTGGGACATGGCCTAAAATAATGTGGAAAATCGGATGGCCAGGTGTGGATATAACATATACATCAAGGTGGGACCCCACTCATGCCCAAAAGGGCTTCCGTTCAGCCCAACTTTTTGCATAAAAAATTAAACATTAGATTTGTGCAAATTGGGCTGTATAACACTAGTTTTAGAGTGGACCGATCTCACATTAATCATGGCCCACCCTATCATAGATCTGAACCATTAGGGGATTTCCCTAGCACCTCAATTTACATGGACATATGGTTAAAAAAATAAAATACGCTATTAAAAAAAGGGGGAAAAACACTCACAATGAATGGTGAATACTTACAATATTGTATGGTCGAACAGCTCAGATCGTCACATAATCATTTGCCTTGCTATTCTTTTCGTTGCTTATGAATCTGATTATCCTTTAAAATAGAAGAATTTGGAAAGAGAGGTGGGGTGAGCAGGTGTTGATAAGGTATTTAATATAGGGTATTAAAGTTGAAAAACGAAAGTTGAAGAGTCGTACTCTCTGGAAGCCTAAACATAGCAATTTGAAAACATGTTATAACTGGAATCCGATCGGATCTCACTACCATATCCGAATCCGACCCGAATCATATTCGGATTTATTTATTTAAATCCAAACCGACCCATTTAGTTAATCAGACCTATTCTAGGATCCAACTCCGCATTATACAGATTTGGAGTAGAGCGGATCTCGGATCTGACCCGCTCCATTGAGAGCCCTAGTTAGAGCATCTGCACTTTCTGTGGCCTTACGAGGATAACACAGTTTGATCTGGAAAGGTAATTTTCGATGCTACATGATCCCCTAAGATCGCTTGTAAGACAAGTCGTTTGTAATGTGCAGTTGCTTGCGCATTTTGCGGCTTTATAGATCTCCCACATTATAGTGCGTTAAGCCTACAAGTGTCCTAGAGCTATTCGGGTTGCATTCAAGTTCTCGATTTCGTCACTATGGTTATAATAGACTTTTTAATAGCTGGAGGTGCAGTTTCATTAATCCAGAGGTAACCATTTTGTATTCCGAGACAATTGGGCTGACACTGGAAGTTCAGGCTGGCCGCCCCATTTTCGCATATGATCTTGGAGAAAACCGACAAGTTGGAGAAAACCAAAATCAATTATTGGTGTTGCATCAGCATCCACCAGGAGGTATAAAAGACCGTCAATTGCCTCGAATGCCGTGTGCGTTGGTATTTTTGAAAATTTTAAATTTATTTTATTTTTGAAAATAATCCTCGCTTGTAGAACATGGTTTCATGGGGTTTTTATTTCAAAACATTTAACAAAATTATGTGCTATTTATTTTGAAGATATCCGCCTGATTTTGCAGGCAGGTGTCGTCACATGGTCGAGATCAGATTTATTTCATGTTAAAGGGTTTGATCCGTCATACAGCGTCCAAATTATTTCAACTGGTACTAGGATGGTCAAGATCAGACTTATTGCAAGTTTTTTAAAGGGTCTGATCTGTCATACAATGTCCAAATTGTTCTGACTAGAACTTGGACAGCCAAGATCAAAATTAGTGCATGCTTTTTATAGGATCTGATCTGTTATACAACGTCCAAATTATTCCGATTAGAACTTAGATGATCATGATCAAACTTATTGCATGTTTTTTAAAGGATTCAATATGCCATACAATGTCCAAATTGTTCCGATTGGAACTTGGACAGTACAAGATCAAACTTATTGCATGTTTTTTAAAGGATCTAATATGTCATACAACGTCCAAATTATTCCGATTAGAACTTGGACTGGTCAAGATCATATTTATTGCATGTTTTTAAAGGATTTGATCTGTCATACAACGTGCAAATTATTCTGATTGGAACTTGGATGATCAAGATCAGATTTATTGCATTCTTTTTAAATGATCTAATCTGTCATATAACGTCTAATTATTATAATTGGAACTTGGACGGTCAAGATCAAACTTATTGCATGTCTTTTTTTATCTTTCCGATCTTTGGATTGCTTGTGTGGGCTCTTAAGGGGTAGTGATATTGATGCTTCTCCTGTTGAGGCGAGACCCCTGAGTGCCTATGAGGCCCACTTTTGGTGGGTCCAGCTGATAGTGAGACTAGATATGTGAGAACCAAGGGGACAAGGTGTCTTCCCAAGGCATTTATGGCCTCATTGACCGAGGCACCCGGGAGAGTGAGCAGGGCGTTGTTCCAAGGTTGAAAAACCCAGATGTGGTTGTTCGTAAACCACCAGCTGCAGATGTGGTCATAGGTAAACTACATCCATGTTAACACACCCGAGCCTCCAACACCCTTTCTTCTCCCCTATTTCCCTATTTCTTTGGTTCTCCAGGTCTGCATTTAGTCATTTTTGGCCCGTCCCTATTGCCCATCTTATCTCCTTTCCGTGATCCTTGCCTTTTCCATTTCCTTCTCCATTATTCCTCTTCCTTCTTACTATTCTCAGTGGAAAGTAGAAGTGGGCAACAATTCGGGTTGGGCCGAGTTAGCCCTAGTTTGGTTTTGGCTTGTTTTTGTGCCACCCCAGTTTGTGGATCAGCCCGGTTCGGGTTTCGGGTCGACCCATGCAACCCGAGTTTGGTTTGCTCTAAAAAAATCTGGTTCTAGCTACGATTGGTTTGGTCAAAAATTTCGAACCAATCGGGTTTCGGGTCGACCCATGCAACCCGAGTTTGGTTTGCTCTAAAAAAATCTAGTTCTAGCTACGATTGGTTTGGTCAAAATTTCGAACCAACGGAGAGAGAGAGAGAGAGAGAGAGAGAGAGAGAGAGAGAGAGAGAGGATGTTTTTTAGGGTTTTCTTGTACCTAGTATCCTATGGGCTAGACTGGGCTAGGCCAGTCCAAACCAGGCTGAGCCAAGCTTCGGGCCGGTGCTGCAAGAGATTGGGTTCGGTCCGTTTATTAAATGGGTCACTTTAAGGTGGCTCGTCGCTAGCTCAAACTCCACTTCGAACCAGCCAAAATCGGGCTTTTTCAATACGAGCTGGGCTAAACTTCCGAGTTGGCCCGGTTTATGTCCAGCCTTAGTGGAAAGCTCTCTGCGAAACCCTACTAGTGGTGGTTCTTCAGGGCCACTATCGGCTCGTCACTCTTGGGGTTTGGATTGCCGGTGCCACTAATCTCAAGTATTTCTCCTCCTTTTCCTTATGCATTCCTCTTTTCTCTCTTTCTTTTAGTATTCTTCATTTGCCCTTATAACGATGTTCATTGTTTTTTCGCACATTGATTGTGTGGGGCCCATCTTGGGGATAGGTGTCGTTAGATCGAAAGTGATGCACAGAGGACGTGGGAGGTCGATCACCATCTTCCTCACCGGGTAGTTCTCGAATCCACGAGAAGAATAAAATGAGATAAAAGGGAAAATAATCCCGAAGAAATTATGAAATAATCGATTGAATAATAATAGAGTTAACATCAAAAACGAATTTAACATCCTTATATATTCCTAAATAAACCTTAATTTATACTTATTAAAAATAGTAAATTTTCCGAAGTAGAAAGTTACTGAAAATAGTAAAATCCTAATTAAGGACTACCACTAAGTAGAACTCTTTCTGGAACTCATTGCTTAACAAAAATAGAAACTCCTAAATAAACAAAAACTCTAAAAAGAAGGAAACAAACTAAAATTCAGAATTACTAAAATGGTAGGTTTTCTTAAAATCTTATTTTTTTTGCTAAAATCGCACGTTTTCTAGATAAACGGATGGACATGACAACCCACTTTTACCTAAGAAGAAATTTCAGTTGGAATCCATATGTTATGCGTCCCATAACTTCTCCCGGATAAAAAGTTATGGCTCGATTTACGGTTCACCTTATTTTGGTCCTATTCATTCGAAAATTGGCGATTTTTGTTGAACTTTCCTTAATCTTTTGTGGCCCATGTGTGATAGAAAGATGCTTGATCCACTGCCCTTCATCAGGGGGTTCTTGTTCTACATCAGACTCTCCCACTTGAAAAAAGCTCGTCCTCGAGTTTCACTTTAGATTAGGGCCACGATCTGCTTTCAACTTCGGAAGTCGACGCTTGCTAGCCTCAGTCCTGGAATGATATAACAAATTTCTTTAACTTCTTCTCTACGCCAACAGGAATAATTGCAACCTTCTCTAGCACAGTCGAAAGTTAGCTCTATCTGAGAAAGGACAATTTTATGCACAAGGAACAATACATCAGAAAGTTCGACGACTACAATCGTATCGATTTCCTGCATGGCTGGTGTGACACTTTTTGGGATGCTCATGGATTCCTGTCAAAACTGACTCCATAACGTCTGGAATAATTTCAGACTCTCCTTCCCTATCCTTTAAGATTGATGTATTGATTTCCTCCACATCCTCAAAATTCTGAACATCCTCTGAGATGGTGGTAGGTTGTACTTCAGAGACCTCATCCGAAGTTGCATTACCTCGAAAATCCCTTTCAACATAATACACGCGATCGTTCTCACTCATAAGTCCGTCGTATGATGATTTTTTCGACCTCTTTATCGTTGGGTTCTGAATCGTTCAAGGTAAGCCCTGCGATAGGCCACCTGGGGTGCTCTATGGAATATGGGGTTGTTCCGTACAGTGAGCACAGGTGGTTGTTGATTGTTACCTTAGGCTTGGGGTAGATTTAATGCCATTGCAATGTGGCCGAGGGTTGCCCGTATACCTTGCAAGATCAATTGATTCTCCCGTCGCCCTTCATCAAAAGCTGCCGCCGTAATATAATCCCTTGAAACACCGTCCTTAGGATGAAGATTCAACCCTTCAGTAGAGGCTATCTTCCTGAGGAAGAATAATCACTTTGATACCACTGACATAGGGAAGACGTGGGAGGTCAATCACCGTCTTCCTTGCCGGAGTAGTTCTCAAATCCACGAGAAGAATAAAATAAGAGAAAGGGAAAATAATTTCAAAGAAATTATGAAATAATTGATTGAATAATAATATGAGAGTTAACATTAAAAACTAATTTAACATCCTTATATATTCCTAAATAAATCTTAATTCGTACTTACTAAAAATAGTAAGTTTCCTGAAGTAGAAAGTTACTAAAAATAGTAAAATCCTAATTAAAGACTACCACTAAGTAAACCCTTTCTAAAACTCATTACTTAACGAGAATATAAACTCTTAAATAAACAAATACTGTAAAAAGAATGAAATAAACTAAAATTCAGAATTACTAAAAATGACAGGTTTTCCTAAAATCTCGTTTTTCTACTATAACAGCACGTTTTCTGGAGAAACAGACAGGACACGACCTACTTTATTGGGTCGGTTTACCCCAAAACAAAATTTCAGTTGAAATCCATATGTTGTACGTCCCATAACTCCTCCCGGATAAAAAGTTATAGTTGATTTACGATCCGCTTTCTTTTGGTCCATCCATGCGAAAATTGACGATTTTTGTCGAAATTTCCTAATCTTTTGCTGTCCATGTGCGATAGAAAGATGCTTGATCCACGCTCTTCATCAGGGGCTTCTTATTCTACATCAAAACTTTAGTGGGTCGGTTCATCCCAAAACAAAATTCAGTTGGAATCCATATGTTGTCTCCCATAACTCCTCTCAGATAAAATGTTATGGCTTGATTTACGGTCCGCCTTCTTTTAGTCCATCCATGTGAAAATTGATAATTTTTGTTGAACTTTCATTTATCTTTTGCTGTCCATGTGCGATAGAAAGATACTTGATCCACACCCTTCATCAGGGGATTCTTTTTCTAAATCAGAAAGTCGGCAAGGTGAGGTCCACTTTTGTCGTCCCTCTGCACCAATCAAATTCAAGTCCTATGGTATCGATTTTGTCGATTTGGTCCGTTGCAAAGGTCACATGCGATGATCAGGGCCATTTAGATGGTCTTCTTTCAATGATCAGAGTGTTGGATAGGGTCGAATAAGATGGTTGGCCACTAGATGACCCTCGTTTTAGTGATCGGATAGTTGAGCGGCCTCGATGTCATGATTAGACTGTTGGATGGGCCGAACGAGATGATCGGGTCACTCAATGGCCCCATTCTAATGATCAGACCGTTGAACAGGCCCGATGTGATGATTAGACCGTTAGATGGGCCTGATTTAGCAATCAACCATTGGATGGGCCAGATGAGATGACTAGGCGACTTGATGGGTTCGTTTCAATGATCAGACCATTGAATTTGCTTGACGTGATGATCAGACCATTGGACGAGCCTAGTTTAGCGATTCGATTGTTGGATGGGCTGAATGAGATGACTAAGCCACTGGATGGTCCCCTTCTAATGATAGGACCATTAAATGGCCCCAATGTGAAGATCAGACTGTTGGATGGGCCTGATTTAGCAATCTAACCATTGGATGGGCCACTAGATGGCCACATTATGGTGATCAGACCATTAAATGGGCATGATGTGATGATCGGACCGTTAGATGGGTTTGATTCAGCAATCTAATAGTTGAATGGGTCGGATGCGATGTTCAGGCCACTAGATGGCTCCATTTTGATGATCAGACCGTTGAACGGGCCCGATGTGATGATCAGACCGTTGGAGGAGCCTGATTTAGCGATCCGGCCATTGGATAGGCCAGATGAGATGACTAAGCCACTGGATGGACGCATTTCGATGACCGGACCGTTGAATGGGCCCAATGTTATGATCAGACCATTGGATGGTCCTGACTTAGCGAACCTACCGTTGGATAGGCCTGAATGAGATGACTTGGGCCACTGGATGGCCTCATTTTGATGTTCATACCTTTGAATTGGGCCCGATGTGATGATTAGACTGTAGGACGGGCCTAACTTAGCAAGTTCCACCATTGGATGGGCCAAATGAGATGACTAGGCCACTAGATGGCCCCATTTTGATGAACTAGACTATTGAATGAGCCCGATGTGATGATCAGAGCATTAGACAGGCCTGACTTAGCGATCCGACCGTTGGATGGGCCGGATGAGATGACTAGGCCACTAGAGGGCCACATTCTGATGATTGGATGGTTGAACGAGCCTAATGTAATGATCAGACCATTGGACTGAGCCTAATTTAGCAATCCGACCATTGGATGGATCAGATGAGATGACCGGGCCACTAGATGGCCCCATTTTGATGATTATATCATTGAACGAGCCCGATGTGATAATCAGACTGTTGAACGGCCCTAATTTAGCGATCCAATCGTTGGATGGGTTGGATGAGATGACTAGGTCACTGGATGGTCCCATTTTGATGATCGAACATGTTGAACGAGCCCGATGTGATGATCAGACTGTTGGACAGGCCTGATTTAGCAATCTAACTATTGGATGGGCCGGATGAGATGATCGGGTCACTAGATGGGCCCATTCTGATGATCAGACCGTTGAACGGGCCTGACGTAATGATCGAACCGTCAGATGGGCCCGATTCAGCGATCCAATCGTTGGATGGGCCCAATGAGATGACTGGCCACTAGATAGCCCCATTCTGATGGTCAGACTGTTGAACGGGCCCGATGTGATGATCAGATCGTCGGATGGGCCTGATTCAGCGATTCAACTGTTGGATGGGCCAGATCTTTACATTTCATGTCTTATGTTCGCGTCTTGCTTACTCGAGGTCCTTGTGCTCGTTGAATGTGCAGGATGGGTCCTAAGCGTTGTTCGGATGGTGCGTCTTCCAGCAGGTCTAGTGTGCTTGCTGATGATTGCGTCATTTCTTTATCGGATGATCGTCACATCTGTCGGGCCCGTCGGGTTCCAGAGGACTTTCGGTGGCGGGGTGTGTGGCTGGAGATCAACGGGTGGCAATCTCGTCTGACCCTTGCAGACTGGGAGCTTTTGGATCAGACTCCGTTTGCCGGTTTGTTGAGGATGCATATGCACGTGCATACACGACGCCTTATTCTAGCATTGATCGAGCGTTGGCGGCCAGAGACTCATACTTTCCATCTTCCCTTTTGCGAGTGGGGGATTACTCCAGGGGACATTTTTGTGCACACAGGACTTCCTGTGAGAGGAGACGCTCTTCCTTATGCCCGTAAGCTTGAGCCTCTTCCCTTAGCTGACATCGTACGTCTTATAGGGGAGGTCCCACCTCCTCACCTGTGGCAGGGGCATGCAATTCGCGCAACTTGGATATTTGATACTTTTTCTTCGATGGTGGTGTTGACGACCGAGGATCGGCTGCGGCGGATTCGAGCCCTTGTGTGGTATTACCTAGGCACCACTGTCTTTTGCCTTGGTAATGATGCCATCCATACCGGTTTCCTTCGTCCTTTTAGAGGATCTTCCGGCCACCCGTTCTTATGCTTGGGGACTAGGTCTGCTTTCCCATCTTTTTACTGGTTTGGACGACGTTGCCGGAGGCAGTGGCCGCTCAGTGACGGGCTTTTGGCCTTTGCTAGAGGTATCACGTTTCTCGTTTGCTTTCTATTCTGTATTAGCCTTCTTTAATATCTGTTAGCGTTGATTTCTTGTCAATTTGACAGGTCCTTTTTTATGATTACTTTCCTTCTCTAGCTCCTCCTCGCTTGAGTCGACAGCATGTGCGTCCTCGGATGCAAATGTGGCTCGGCGGGAATTTGGATCGTCCCGTCAGCGCAGCCGTGGACGACTGGCGGTCTCAGTTGGACAATCTCTCGGAGGCAGCTGTAAGTATTTTTCCAGGTTATCTTTGGTCTTCCAGCATTTTAGTTGTGTCGGCATAACCCGTTTTTTCTTTTTGTTTCTTTTTTCAGCTTCATGCCTGCCCCTACTATGATGATGTTCGAGATGATGATGATGCGTTGGTTGCGTTGGGATTATCCATGCGACGCATGATCATGTCAGTCTCCTCGTTCTCTAGAGTGGTATCTGGGGGAGCGCCTGACGATACAGCTTGGTCATCATCGTCCTTTCTTGGTTCCGTGCAGCCCTCCTCTCATGTTGATCCGACGAGCTACCATGCGTCCGGCACAGATTGTAGTTGGGTTAGCTGGGTATGATCTTGATCACCAAGTGCGAGAGGATCGTTCTTATGATGAGTGGTACGCCCAGTATGGGAGGCGTAGATTGTGGGACAAGGTGCACGTCGCGCGGACCGGCCATGTGTATGGTGGTGGAGGCGCTCTTCGTTACTGCCCGAGAGATTCTACTACGGCCCCTTCAGGAGCCCAGGCTGCCGACGATGGGGAGGAAGAGAGCGAGGCGGATGAGGAGGATGAGGGCTAAGTTTTTCCTTTTTTTTTTTTCTTGTGTTGTTTTTTTGTTTTGTTTTTTTTTTTTTTGGGGGAACTTTTGTTTGGTAAGCAACAGACGTTTCGCACTTTTATATTTTGTTGGTGTACCTAGTCCCTGATTGGATACTGCATGTTGGCTTGCTTGGCATTGATTGGCCGATGTTTCTTCCTTGAGGGTCTGTTTTTTTTTTTCACGCATTGGCCTTGCAGGACGTGGATTAGCTACTGACACGTTGAGTAGCGAACAACCCTACTGAAGTGACGTCACCATGTTCTGTGGACCCCAATATGATGTATGTGTCATATCCACACCGTTCATCCATTTAGAGAGACTATTTTAGGGCATGACTCAAAGAATGAGGCAGATCTAAAGCTCAAGTGGACCCACCATAGAAAACAGCCACCGTTGAAAACTTCTTAGGGGCTACAGAAGTTTTCGATCAATCTGATATTTGTGTTTTCCCTTCCTCCATGTCTTTGTGAACATATGAACAGGTTGGATCTCAAATCAATATTATGATGGGCCTAGGAAGTTTTCAACGGTGGATGTCATTGTCCCCAATGTTTTCTGTGGTGGGGTCCACTTGAGCTTTGGATCTACCTCATACCTTGATTTATGCCCTAAAATGGTCTCTCCAAGTGGATGGACGATATGGATACAACACATACATCATGTTGAGATCCACATGGTGACAGTCACTTCAGTAGCGTTATTTGCTACTTAACCTGTCAGTAGCTAATCCGTGCCCGGCCTTGCATTGGTCTGCTGTCAATCTCTTTTTTCGAGGGCGCTCTGCCTTTTGTTGAAAAAAGTTGTTTTCAAAACAATTTTAAAAGAAAAAAATAGGCGTTTGGTTTTTGTCCCATATCGGATGTGAGAAAGAATTTTTACCTCTTTATAAGTAGGGTGTTGTGCACCTTACTTATTTATGGTGGAAGAGAGGGAGAATGGTGGCTTGCGTGTTCCAGTGCGAAGCACTGAAACACCGCGCACGCGTACTGGCACACGCACAGGCACGGGCACGGGCTCGATCTTGGACTCGGACTCCGTCTCAGACTCGGGCTCGCGCTCGGTGCGAGGGCGTGGGCACGTGAGGCAGCGTGGCTGTAGAGGCGCTAGTGGCGCACTTAGCACTTCGCACGTGTGCATCGTGTCGCGAGACTGGTGCAAGTCGCGGTGCGACAGAGGATAGGTAGTAGGTCAGGTGGCTGGGTTCAGAACAGAGGAGGTGCTGTGGGTGGGAGGTCTGACAGAGAGACCTCTCTGCTTTTATAGAGAGCTGTAGGGCTAATTAGAGGGACCTATGTAACTGCTCATGCAGTAACGGTCCATACCATGCAGTAACAGCTGCATGTAGCTAGCCCAACAGTCAGAAACGGCTAGCCATTGAGTTTAAACAGCCAGCATGCAGGTGCATAACTCCCACATGCACAACAGTCAGAAACTGCCATAAACGGCTAGTTTCTCACAACAGCCAGAAAACGGCTAGTGCCATTATGGCTCTGGACCAAAACTGTCAGCCACCCTTGCCTATATAAACCGGACAGATCTGGTTCATTCCAACACAACAACAGCAATCACAACCATCACTACTGAACCAGCACCCATCTGAGTCTATTAGCCTCTCGGTTTGGTTGATTCAAACTAAGCTACTTAGACCAGCGTAGTGGTCTACTGCTACAAGAAGAAAACCTCCATTCTTTTTCTCTCTTTCTTTTCTTTATCTGCCAGAGTGTGTTACTGAGTTCCATAGTGGTTCCTTCGTTTTTTGCTGAACGCAGAACCACATAAGGCTCGTCGTATCCTAGAAGCAATCCGCCTACAACCTATCAGCAGACTCAAAATAATTTGAGTAGGGGCGAATTACGCTTTAAGGACAACGTGTTTTTCACGTGCTTCAGCCTGTCCTTATTTCTCAGTTTTTTCAATTAATTTATTTTTAAAGATCAGAAATTGATCAACAATCTTAAAGCGTAATTTTTCTGATATGGAAACCGAAGGGGTATCATCAATCAAACTGATGAACCAGGATCTGATTCGTCTGGATCGGTTCGATGGAACCAATTTCACCAGATGGCAGGATAAGATAAAGTTCCTGCTTACGGCGTTGAAGATATTCTATATCTTAGACTCGAACTTGAAGCCACTTCCTCCAGCTACTGATACAGACACGACTGAGCAGATTAACACACGCATCAAGAGAGAAGAAGATAATCTGCTGTGTCGATGACACATTTTGAACACGCTATCTGATCGTCTGTATGATCAATACACAAGAACTAAATCTGCAAAAGAAATTTGGACCGCTCTCGAGTTCAAATTGAAGACCGAAGAAGAAGGTACGAACAAATATCTAATAGCTAGCTATTTCGACTACACCATGGTAGATAACAAATCGCTGTTAGCCCAAATCGAAGAACTACAGCTAATTGTTGGCAAAATTAGTGCCCTAAAAATTGATATCCCTGAAGCTTTCCAAGTCAGAATTATTATCGCAAAATTGCCCCCGAGTTGGACAGAATACAGGAAGAAACTGCTACATAAAACCGAGGATTATTCACTGGAACAAATCCAGAAACATATCCGAATAGAGGAAGAATCCCGAAACCGTGAAAAGAAAAATGGAAATGGGAATTCCTCATCCAAGGTGCAAGCAGTAGAAAGTGCCCAAAACAAGAATCCCGAGAAGAACGGTTCCTTGAAACCCAATAAAGGGAAATTCAAGAAATCACAGAAGAAGAACGGAAAGTTCAAAGGCCCTTGCCATGTCTGTGGGAAAACCAGGCATTACGCTCGAGTATGCCGTCTTCAAAAATCGAAGAATAAGGTAAGTGCAGTTGAAGAAGACATAGTTGCCATGATCACTTAGGTAAACATGATCCAAGGTAAAGTACCCGGTTGGTGGTATGATACAGTAGCCACAGTCTATATAAGCTATGACAGATCAGCCTTTAAAACTTATGAGGACGTGACCGATGGTCAAGAGGTCCAAATGAGTAATGAAGTCCGATCGAAGGTCATAGGTAAAGGAACCGTGGAACTAGTCTTTACCTCTGGAAAGAAAGTGATCCTAACTAATGTACTGCATGTCCCTGACATGAGACGAAACTTAGTTTCTAGGGATCTTCTGGGAAAACCTAGAATACGGGTAGTGTTTGAGTCGGAAAACTGATTCTATCCAAGAACGAAAATTTCGTTGGTAAGGGATATGCTTGTAATGGGATGATAAAATTTTCCTTGAATGAAAGTAGCCCTTCTGCGTATATGATTGAATTTGTAGCATTATGGCATGGTAGATTAGCACACATAGGTTATAGTACCTTAAAATTTATGTCTGAGAATGGCTTAATCTCATATACAGATAGTCAAAATGACAAATGTGAAGTGTGCATAAGGTCCAAATTTACAAAGAAACATTTTCCTAGTATTGAGAGATCATCTCAAATATTGGACCTAATACACACTGATATCTGTGAGTTAAATGACATTCTTACACGTGGAGGAAGAAGATACTTTATAACCTTCATCGATGATTGCTCCAGATATGTACATGTATATCTTCTAAAGAACAAAGATGAAGCACTCAGCATGTTCAAGATATATAAAGCAGAAGTGGAAAATCAACTAAACAAGAAAATTAAAGTTCTTCGTAGCGACAGAAGAGGAGAGTATTTTTCAAATGAATTCTCTAACTTCTGTGAAGAACATTGCATAATACACCAATGCACTGCGCCATACACACCGCAACAGAACGGTATAGCTGAACGGAAGAATAGAACCTTAGTAGAAATGGTCAACTCAATGCTAATACAAGCAAAGTTACCACTAGGACTTTGGGGAGAAGCACTTCTCGCAGCGTGCCACATCCTAAATAGGGTTCCTTCTAAGAAATTTAACACTTCACCATATGAGGTATGGAAATATAGAAAACCTAATCTAGGATATCTTAAAGTGTAGGGGTGCCTCGCATATTGTAGAATGCCTGATCCCAAAAGAACTAAATTAGGATCCAGAGCCATTAAGTGTACCTCTATAGGGTATGCACAAAATAACAAAGCATATAAACTCCTAGACTTAGATTCTAATACAATCATAGAATCTAGAGACGTTGAGTCCTTTGAAAACTCACTATCCTTAGAGTCAAAGAATAATGAAGTCCAAACTCCAACAGAGAAACCTATGGTAGAAGCTCAACATGAAGTTAAAGCTCCAATAGAACCACATAGGAGTCAAAGGGTAAGAGTAGAAAAGAGTTTTGATCCTGAACAGATAGACTCTCAACGTATCTCTTTTCATCTCGTAGAAGGAGATAGAGAGAATGTTATTAGAAAGATACCTATAGTTATGACTATAGAAGATGATCCAACAACCTATAGAGAAACTGTAACTTCTAGAGATTCAGCTTTTTGGAAAGAAGCTATCAATGATGAGATAGACTCGATTATGTCAAACCAAACCTGGGAACTGGTGGATCTACCTCCAGCTTCTAAACCCATAGGGTGTAAGTGGGTATTTAGAAAGAAATATCACACTGATGGAATTATTCAAACCTTTAAAGCTAGACTAGTAGCTAAAGGGTTTAGACAAAAAGAAGGAATAGATTATTTTGACACATACTCACCTGTGGCAAGAATAACATCTATTAGAATTATGTTTGCTTTAGCATCCATACATCAGCTGTATATACATCAGATGGATGTAAAGACTGCTTTCCTGAATGGAGACCTCGACGAGGAGGTATACATGGAACAACCTAAAGGGTTCGTTCTGTCAGGAAATGAGAAGAAAGTCTGTAAACTAATTAAATCATTGTATGGACTAAAACAAGTACCTAAACAGTGGCATGAGGAGTTTGATTCTAAAATACTTTCTCATGGTTTCATGCATAATGTAGAAGACAAATACATATATTCCAAAACAAGTAGTAACTATATAATTGTTATTTGCTTATACGTTGATGACCTGTTAATAATAAGTAACAAGATGGAAGGTGTAACTGAAACAAAGAAATTTCTGTCTTCCGCATTTAAAATGAAGGATCCTGGACAATTTGATACCATTATAGGTATTAAAGTTAAAACTTATAGTGGGGGTTATGCGCTATGCCAATCTCATTATATTGAGAAAATAATAAACAAGTTTAAACACCTGAATATTAAAGAAGCAAAAACCCCATTCGATCCAAGTATCAAGTTAAATGAAAATACTGGAAGAACAGTTGCACAATTAGAGTATGCGAGTGTTATAGGAAGTCTAATGTATGCAATGCAATGCACTAGACCAGACATCGCATATGCTGTGAGTAAACTAAGTAGGTTTACTAGTAATCTCAGTGTAGAACACTGGAAGGCAATAGGAAGAGTACTTGGTTATTTAAAAGCAACCAAAGACTTAGGGTTATTTTACTCAGAATTTTAAGCTGTACTGGAAGGATATACTGATGCAAGTTGGATATCGCGTGCAGGTGACAACAAATCCACTACTGGATGGGTTTTCACGTTAGGAGGTGCAGCTGTATCTTGGGGATCCAAGAAACAAACCTGCATAACTCACTCAACTATGAAATCTGAGTTCATAGCCATTGCTGCAACAGGTAAAGAGGATTGAGTGGCTTAGGGATCTTCTTTTAGAAATTTCATTCTATGCGAAGCCGATACCGGCTATTTCGCTACATTGCGATAGTGAAGCCACATTAGCTAGAGCCTACAGCAGCACGTATAATGGGAAATCCAGACATATAAGTCTAAGACATGACTATGTAAGACAACTAATTCAAGATGGAATCATTGCAATATCTTATGTAAAGTCAAGTAATAACGTAGCTGATCCTTTTACTAAACCTCTAACAGAGAGAGGTAGTAAGGATAACATTCAAAGGGTGGGGTTAAAACTCTTTTCAAAAGATTTCACCAGTAATGGAAACCCAACCTAAAATTAGAAAATCTCTATATAAGGGTTCAATGGGTAAAAACAAGTCACTGATACATGAAAAGTTTCAGCACTAAATTATATAAATATATACCTCATCTAGGATTATAGTGTTGGCCGTTACAGACAGAGGGTTGAGTCTTAGAAACTCTTAATGCAGTCCAGTCTTAAGGACAAGTGTCTAAAAGTAACGGAGACACTGGAAGGACTTCACCTATATGAATGTAGAGGTGGTGCCGCCTCTCATGAGAATGGGAGTTTTCTTGGGATCGTTCATGAAACAGGATAAGCACAAGGCCATTAAATGTGCTGAGCAAGAACTATGGGAACTCTAATAACACTTAGAAAGTATGTGTGTGGTATTTTCGGTCCTGTTATATAAAAATAACTGGTTCAAAGCTGCGGCTACTGGTAATTTTGATAGGTCTTTGAAATACTTACACTAAGAAAGGATTCAAATCGAAAGATATCTTTCTTTATGCATATAAGCTTTTATACTCTGGCAGACATCATTTTTTTTGTTTTAAATTATTTTAAAAACAAGTGGGGATTGTTGAAAAAAGTTATTTTAAAAATAATTTTAAAAGAAAAAAATAGGCGTTTGGTTTTTGTCCCATATCGGATGGGAGAAAGAATTTTTACCTCTTTATAAGTAGGGTGTTATACACCTTACTTATTTATGGTGGAAGAGGGAGAATGGTGGCTTGCGTGTTCCAGTGCGAAGCACTGGAACACCGCTCACGCGCACGGGCACGGGCTCGGTCTCGGTCTCGGTCTCGGGCATGGGCACGGGCACGAGCACGGGCTCGGGCTCAGGCTTGGTGCGAGGACGTGGGCACGTGAGGCAGTGTGGCTGTAGAGGAGCTAGTGGCACACTTGGCACTTCGCACGTGCGCATCGTGTCGCAGATGGGTCGCGACCTCACAGACTGGAGCGAGACTGGTGCGAGTCGCGGTGCGACAGAGGATAGGTAGTAGGTCAGGTGGCTGGGTTCAGAACAGAGGAGGTGCTGTGGGTGGAAGGTCTGACAGAGAGAACTGTAGGGCTAATTAGAGGGACCTGTGTAACTGCTCATGCAGTAACGGTCCATACCATGCAGTAACAGTTGCATGTGGCTAGCCCAACAGTCAGAAACGGCTAGCCATTGAGTCTAAACAGCCAGCATGCAAGTGCATAATTCCCGCATGCACAACAGTCAGAAACTGCCATAAACGGCTAGTTTCTCACAACAGCCAGAAAACGGCTAGTGTCATTATGGCTCTGGACCAAAACTGCCAGCCACCCTTGCCTATATAAACCAGACAGGTCTGGTTCATTCCAACACAACAACAGCAATCACAACCATCACTACTGAACCAGCACCTATCTGAGTCTATTAGCCTCTCGGTTTGGTTGATTCAAACCAAGCTACTTAGACCAGCGTAGTGGTCTACTGCTACAAAAAGAAGACCTCCATTCTTGTTCTCTCTTTCTTTTCTTTATCTGCCAGAGTGTGTTACTGAGTTCCATAGTGGTTCCTTCGTTTTTTGCTGAACGCGGAACCACATAAGACTCGTCGTATCCTGGAAGCAATCCGCCTGCAACCTATCAACAGACTCAAAATAATTTGAGTAGGGGCGAATTACGCTTTAAGGACAGCGTGTTTTTCACGTGCTTCAGCCTGTCCTTATTTCTCGGTTTTTCCAATTAATTTATTTTAAAGATCAGAAATTGATCAACACCTTTTTGGCAATAAATAGGGCTTTCCTCTCATTATTTTTCAAGAGTGAAAACTACGAAAATATCCTCTCTTGTGAAAAGCCCTCCATTGTAATCTAACTATCTGTTTTCTTGAATTGTTTATTTATATAGCTATCTTAGTTCTCTTCTCAAGTTAACTTTAAACCATTTGAGAAAGATCATTCTCTACTTGAGAATTAAGAACTGAAATTACAGTTTTTATGAAAATTTCTCTTAGGAGAAAATACATTTCCATATCCATCTTGTTGTGCTGTATTGGTTTATTTACTTCGAAGATTGGATCACTATAACCCTAAAGTTTCATCTCTGCAAGCTTCACCAATATCTTTTACTTCAAGAAAATTGGTAACATTCTTTCTCTTATCTTATTTTGGGTTTGTTTGAGATTGCCTGTGAAAATCTCAATTGAGGTTTTTGGTGATAGCCTGTGAAAATCACTTAAGATTTTATTGTGATAACCTGAAAAAATCACAATCGTTATATAAGGTTTTGGATATGAACCTGTGAAAATCTTTGTTATAGTTGAAAGTCAAAATTACAAGAAGAAATAATTTTAGAAGTGGAATAGATCCAGGTCTTAAGCACTGAACCACTATAACTCTTTTGTATTGTAGTGCTTGATTATTCTTTATGTATTAACTTGATATTGTGAAATCTTAGATCGTGACATAAGGTTGTCATATCTAAGCTTTTAGGTGTAAGATTGTCCTTGATTTGAAAAAGATTTCAAATTGTATTATTGCTTGGGTTATTCTTGTTAATCTTGTGCATGGCGAGTCCTAAGGGCCGCGGGGGGGGGGGGGGGGGGGGGGCGCTAGAGATCAACGAGTGGCAGTCTAGCTTTTGGATCAGACTCCATTTGCCGGTATGTTGAGGATGCATATGCACGTGCATACACGACACCATACTCTAGCATTGATCGAGCGTTGGCAGCCGGAGGCTCGTACTTTCCATCTTCCCTTTTGCGAGTGGGGGATCACTTTGGGGGACATTTTTGTGCACACAGGACTTCCCTTGAGAGGAGACGCTCTTCCTTATGCCCGTAAGCTCAAGCCTCTTCCCTTGGAGAGTGGATTAGGTCAGACTCCGGCCTCACCCAAGAGGGTGCGGCCCTTACAGTGGGGTTACAATGGAGCCCACCTTGATTTAAGTATTATGTATCCATGCCGTTCATCTGTTTTTCCGTATCATTATTGAGCATTATCCAGAAAATGAATCAGATCCAATTATCAGGTGGACCATACCAGAAGAAACAGTGGTGGTTGACCATCCAACCATTAAAAACCTCTTAGGGAGTACATTAATGTTTCAATAGTGTCTATTTACCATCTAATCTGTTAATAAGGTCAAATAAGCCTTAATAAAGGAAAAAAAACAAATGCCAGCTTGATCCAAAACTTTTGAGTACCATTAATGGTCAATAACTACTGTTTCTTATGTTATGGTCCACTAGATGATTAGATATTCTTCATGTTTGTCATAATACCCGAAAATGATCTGTAAAAATGAATGGACGGTGTGGATACAGGATACATATATCAAGGTGGGCCCCACAGTAATTCACAGTACGGGCCGCACCGTCTTGCGTGAGGTCGGGTTCTCACCTAATCCGCTCTCCTTCCCTTGGCTGACATCGTGGATGCGGATTGCGTCCGACCAGAGGTCGGACCTTTAAGCGTCCGACCAGATCTATACGAGGGCCCACCGTGATGTATCAGTTTATCCAGGCTGTCCACTCATTTTCTGAGATCATGTTAATGTAAGAACCCAAACTTGAGGCAGATCCAACGGTGTTATGGTCCACACCAGAGATAACTCTTGCAGTTAATGCAACTTGAATTTATGCTACGTGCATTTAATGAGCATTTAATGCAACCCAATCTTGCTATTTGGTGTGGTGGACTACAGCGTTGGATCTTACATATTGGTGG
The DNA here is from genome assembly GCA_003013855.2 of Liriodendron chinense. Classification (NCBI taxonomy): domain Eukaryota; kingdom Viridiplantae; phylum Streptophyta; class Magnoliopsida; order Magnoliales; family Magnoliaceae; genus Liriodendron; species Liriodendron chinense. The sequence continues at coordinate 4,905,326 of ML058330.1, read as the reverse complement.
GCTCATACCTTAACATGATCTTATAAGAGGGATGGACGGCTTGGATAAACCGATACATCACAGTGGGTCACAAAACAGTTTTGGTCGGACGCTTAAAGGTCCGACCAAGGTCGGACGCAATCCGCGTCCTGACATCGTACGTCTTATAGGGAGAGGTGGGACCTCCTCACCTATGGCAAGGGCATGCAATCCACACCACCTAGATATTTGATAGCTTTTCTTTTGATGGTGGTGTGGACTACTGAGGATAGGGTGCGGCAGTTTTGAGCCCTTTTTGGTATTACCTAGGCACCACTGTCTTTTGCCTTGGTAATGATTCCATCCATACCGGTTTCCTTCGTCTTTTAGAGGATCTTACGGCCACCTGTTCTTATGCCTAGGGGCTAGGTCTACTTTCCCATCTTTTTGCTGGTTTGGATGACATTACCGGAGGCAGTTGTCGCTCGGTGACGAGCTTTTAGCCTTTGCTGGAGGTATCATGTTTCCCTTTTACGTTGCTTTCTATTTTGTATTAGCCTTCTTTGATATCTGTTAGCATTGGTTTCTTGTTAATTTGACAAGTCCTTTTTTATTATTACCTTTCTTCTCTGGCTCCTCCACGCTTGAGTCGACAGCCCGTGCATCCTCAGATTCAGATGTGGCTTGGCGGGGATTTGGATCGTCCTGTCAGTGCAGCCGTAGACGACTGGCGGTCTCAGTTGGACAATCTCCCGGAGGCGGCTGTAAGTACTTTTCCTGGTTATCTTTGATCTTCTAGCATTTTAATTGTCTCAGCATAACCCATTTTTCTTTTTGTTTATTTTTTCAGCTTTGTGCCTTCCCCTACTATGATGATGTTCCAGATGATGATGATGTGTTGGCTGCGCTGGGATTATCTATGTTACGCATGATCATGTCATCTCCTCGTTCTCTGGAGTGGTATTTGAGGAAGTGCCTATCGATACAGCTTGGTCATCATCGTCCATTCTTGGTTCCATGCATCCCTCCTCTCATGTTGATCCAACGAGGTACCATGCATCCGACACAGATAGTAGCTGGGTTGGTCGGGTATGATTTTGATCGTCAAGTGAGAGAGGATCGTTCTTACGATGAGTGGTACGCCCAGTATGGGAGGTGCAGATTGTTGGACAAGGTGCACGTGGCGTGGACCGACCATGTTTATAGTGGTGGAGGTGCTCTTCGTTACTGCCCGAGAGATTCTACCGCGAGCTCTTCAGGAGCCTAGGCTGCCGACAATGGGGAGGAAGAGAGCGAGGCGGACGAGGAGGATGAGGACTACCCCCCCCCCCCCCCCCCTAACTTTGTTTGGTAAACGACCGATGTTTTGGAGTTTTATATTTTGTTGGTGTATTTATTCCCTCATTGGATTTGCGAGTTGGCTTGCTTTGCATTTGATTGGCCGATGAGTCTTCCTTGAGGGTCTGTTTTTTTTTTTTTCTTTTTTCGTGCATTGGTCTGCTGACTATCTATTTTTTTTTAGATTCTCAGCATTTTTACGGGCTGAGGCGTACCTAAGAGATTTGTTTGTTGTTTGGCAATCATTGATGCTACTTCAAACTATCGTCCGCGTCCCCGAGGCGGATTACTCCTACATGCAATTGCGCCACGAATTCACATGCCTTCCATGCTCATGTGTTGCCGTTCTCCTCGAGCTTTAACGTTTTTTCCTCAGTCGGGGATCTCTGGACAGGGCTCTTTGGGGGGGGGGGGGGGGGGGAGGGGGGGGGACTTTTAGTGTAAGACTCCATTAGGCTTTTAGATTGAGCGATTCAGTGGGCCCCACTATAGTTGTGATCATTACAAATAGATGTGGGGTGGGACGCTTGAACCATGTTCCCTATACGCGGTTATTAAGCCAGATATGGAAACCTACGGTGTGGAGACCTTAGAGGAGAGAAGTGTGATGGGTAAGCTTCTCTGGCCCTCTTTCCTATAAATATATATCTTGGTCCCCTCACCAACACACAAGAGAAAACCCTGGGGGGGGGGGGGGGGGGGGGTAGCCGATGATCTGCATTTCTTCGGAGGCTTTTAGTGTAAGACTCCGTTAGGTGGGCCACACATGATCATCGATTTAGATCATGACCGTTGGATTATTCAGATTGAGCGATTCAGTGGGCCCCACTATAGTTGTGATCATTACAAATAGATGTGGGGCGGGACGCTTGAACCATGTTCCCTATACGCGGTTATTAAGCCAGATATGGAAACCTACGGTGTGGAGACCCTAGAGGAGAGAAGTGTGATGGGTAAGCTTCTTTAGCCCTCTTTCCTATAAATATATGTCTTGGTCCCCTCACCAACACACAAGAGAAAACCCTAGTCCCCATTGAGAGGTTCTCCTAAAGGTGTAAGGTGTGGAAGACCAAGAGTTCTTCTCGGCAACATCACGGCATCGGGATTGTCTTCCCAATCAGGTACGCCTTTAAGATTATAGTATGGAATCTCTATCATTCGATGCATAGACGATCCGATTATTCCGCATTAAGTTTAAGTTTCACAGTTCGTATCAGAGCAACCTATGCATCGATTTTTGTAGATTTTTTTTTTTTTTGGTATTGTTTATTGTATAGTGACCCAGATTTCGGATTTCTCTGGGACCCATGATGGGCTGCCTACCAAACCCTATTCGGAAGTCAGATTTTTTCATGTAAAGAGCTTCTGTGGCCGTGGTTGGAACCCATCATGCTTGCCATAGCCGGCAGACGTCACACCATCACTGTCGACGGCTGCTGGCCATTGTCAGCGATTGTTGATGCCTGGCAACCATGGAGGAAGTTCGATCTCATCAGATCTGATCCATGGTCGTCGTGCAACTGATGTGCGGGATCAGATCTGATCAGCAGCGGTCTGTCGGTAGATGCTGGTCAATCAGATCTGTTTTCTTCAAAGAAAATCAGATTAGATCAAATTACCCGATCTTGAACAATCAGATCTTGGAGACGATTGTTGCCACTGCCATTGATGGCGGCAGCGACTCCACGCCAATACGGAACCAGTTCACATATACAGAATAAAAAAAATGGGGATTGATCACCTTCGCCGCTGCCATCAATGGTGGTTTTCTTCCACAGCTGCGACGTTATCACCGGTCAATCATCTGGTTAGATCCATGACCTCCAGACATTGTAGCCATCCACAACGACATTGCGGCAACCCAACTTGTCTCCCAGCGCCTGCCGACAGCCATTGAAGGAGAAACCCACATCCATCTCTCGTGTAATAGTCGGTTTCTCACTGCTCTGGTGGTGCAATTGTCGGCGATGGCAGAGCTTGCGGCGGCTCCGATTTTCTGCTGTAGTGGAGTTCCCATGGCTGATTGACGAGCGCAGCAACGACTATGCATCTTTTGGACAATGTGTGGCCCACTTTAGTTAGCTTGGGCTTGTTGATCTTAACCATTCAAATTGTGTATATTTGGGTCATCCTTCCAATACAAGTAAAAGACATATATATATATATATATATATATATATATATATATATATATATATATATATATATATATATATATATATATATATAATTGATGGTTGGTGTGTTTTACTTAATGGATGGGCCAAGTAAATCACATAAGATGGTTATCCATGGTTGAGATTTGATTTGGCCCAAAATAAGGCCATTACTCATATCTTTTGATTGATATTCAGAGTTGACAATTAAAGAATTTAATCCAACCATCACTGTAGTAAATATTTGAGATTTTAGGCGATCAACATCAATCATATTTTGGCCAAATCAGAACTTTTATAGTATGGTTCATTGTGGGCAGAACCATGTAGCAATCCTTGGGTCTGGAAGTGGGATTGAAGCTTATTGTGTTAGACACCAAAGTGACCTCAATTGGCAACGATTTGTACTTCTAGACTTCTGTACTTGAAATTCATTAACCCTCCATTATAGGATTGCATTTAGTTGCGTTCATACCCAGGCGAGTGGTGGTCAGAACAAAGAAGTATCATCGTTTGGCTGGGTGTGAGCGGAATAAAGTGATTGGTGATGGTGATATAGGTTTGAGAGACTCATTTCATCCAAAGATGATGGGCGTCTTAGATTTATTTCACTAGCATTTGATCAGCTTAATGTTCAGTAGAGCCTCCTGTATGTTACAATTTCGCCCAAAGGAGGAATCGTGATGATACGCTGGGCTCTTGCCAGATTTTGATGATTATGGCCCATCAGCATTCTCGGTCATTTGATTGAAGGCCCAAATCAATCGAATGAACATACATGCATGATATTTGTGGTTTATGTTTATGTATTATTATATGGGACTTGTTTATTAATGTGAGTTTTATGCTTTGAATGTCCAACTATGACTGTTTCCAATGTTCCAACCCAATTCAATTCCATACCTTTGCTTACTGGGTCCAACTATTCCAAATGGAAGTCGTCCGTTGAAATAGTCCTAGGTTGCATGGACTTGGACCTGGCCCTGGAGGAAGTAGAGCCTCCCATTCCGACTGATTCTAATACAGAATCAGCAAAGGCTCACTACAATGCCTGGACCAAGTCAAATAAGATGTGTCTCAAGATCATAAAGAACTCGATTTCTGAGACCATGCAGGGTGTCATGCCCGACACTGAGAAAACTAAAGATTTCTTGACTGAAATAGGAAAACGATTTATGAAATCGGATAAAGCTGAGCTGAGTTCACTTTTACATAAGCTGACTCAAGCCACCTATAACGGTCAAGGAAATATCAGGGAGTACATTGGTGGATTGTCTGATGTAGTGGCTAAAATCCGCGCATTAGACCTTAAGATTGAGAATGAACTCCTGATTTTCTTGGTTCTGAACTCCCTCCCTATACAGTTCAGTCAATTCCAAATCAGCTATAATACTCAAAAGGAAAAGTGGACATTGAAAGAACTGATATCTCAGTGCGTTCAGGAGGAAGAGAGACTCAGAAGGTCGAGCAAGACACAAAAGTGCGCACCTAGTGACATCTGGTCAAGGACGAAAAGGAAATAAGAAAAGAAAGAACACTTCAGGTAAAAGTTCTACGGGTCCTGTGGGTGGCAACTAGCCTAAGTCTGGAAAAATATTTAAGAAGAAAAGGAAAGGTCCTAATGATGGCCGCTTCTTCTGCAATAAGCCTGGTCATCAAAAGAAGGATTGTGAAGGATTTAAAGCATGGCTCGTTTCTAAGGGTAAAGACCATATTTTAGTCTGTTTTGAATCAAATTTAGCTAATATGTCCACAGACTCCTGGTGGATAAATTCTGGTGCAACTATTCACATTTGTAATTCCATGCAGGATATACTCCAAAGCCGGACGCTAACTGATGCAGAGAGATCAGTCTAGGGGAACGGCATTAGAGTAAACGTGAAAGTTATTGGAGTCTGTAGGCTTAGGTTATTGTCAGGACACTTTCTTGATCTAGTAGATACTATTTGTGTGCCTTCTATAAGGCGCAATTTTGTTTTCATTTCTCGTTTGGACAAATTTGGTTATGAGTTTAGATTTGCAAATGGAAAATTAAGTATTTGCTATGATTCAGTTGTGATTGATTCTGACACTTTAATTAATAACCTTTATCAGCTAGATTTGGATGTTTCATATGTATACAGTATTAACTCCTCACATGGAAACACTAAAGGCGTCAAACGAAGTTTAGATTGTGAGAATTCCTCCATGCTATGGCACAGGCGATTAGGCCACATCTCTCGTGAGAGATTGGAAAGGCTTGTGCGTGAAGGAATTCTTCACTCCTTGGACTTCTCAGACTTTGGGGTTTGTATTGATTGCATTAAAGGTAAATAGACTAGAATAAGGAAAAAGGGTGCCACTAGGAGCGTAGGACTCTTAGAAGTGATTCATACAGACATCTGCGGACCGTTCCTTACAGCATCCTGGAATGGGCAGAAGTATTTTATCACTTTTATAGATGACTACTCTCGTTATGGGTACTTATACCTTATTAACGAAAAATCAGATGCCCTGGATATATTTAAGATCTATAAGGCTGAAGTCGAGAATCAACTCGACAGGAAGATCAGAGTCGTTAGATCCGACCGTGGTGGTGAGTACTACGGAAGGTATGACGAATCTGGACGTAATCCAGGTCCATTCGCTAGATACCTACAAGATTGTGGAATCATCACCCAGTACACCATGCCTGGTACTTCGAAGCAGAATGGTGTAGCGGAAAGGCGTAATCGCACCCTAAAGGACATGGTGCGATCTATGATTAGTAATTCTACATTGCCATAATCTTTGTGGGGTGATGCGTTGAAAACGGCTGTGCATATCCTTAATAGGGTCCTAAGTAAGGCTGTAATGAAAACTCCATATGAATTGTGGACAGGGCAAAAGCCTAGTCTACGATATTTTCATGTATGGGGTTGTCCAGCAGAAGCCAAACCGTATAACCCGCATGAAAGAAAACTTGACCCTAGAACTGTTAGTTGCTTCTTTATTGGATACCCAGAAAGATCAAAAGGATTCAGATTTTATTGTCCATCATATTCCATGAGAATCATTGAGACTGTGAATGCTAGATTATTGAGAACACTGAAGATAGTGGGAGCACAAATTTAAGAGATATTGTATTTGAGGAAGAGCGGATTGTGATTCCTACCACAATCATTCAGAGTAGCATGGTTGTCCGTCCAACAGTGGACCCTGAGATCCCTATGGACGACCATGTACAACCTTAAATACAACCCACTGATGAGGAGATGTAAAACCCAATTCAGAATAATGAGCCATTAAGACGATCACATAGAGAGAGAAGATCTGCAATACCAGACGATTACATCATCTATTTGCAAAAGCATGAGTTTGACATTAGGGTTGAAAAGGATCTTGTATCCCTTTCACAGGTCGAATAAATTGTAAATTCTTCTCATTGGTTCGATGCCATGAAAGATGAATTGAAATCCATGAAGGACAACAAAGCTTGAGACCTTGTTGAATTACCTGAAGGGATTAGGCCGATTAGTTGCAAATGGGTATTTAAAACCAAACGGGACTCTAAGGGCAATATCGAAAGGTATAAAGCCAGGCTAGTTACAAAGAGTTTTACTCAGCGTGAGGGCATTGACTTTAAGGAGACTTTCTCACCTGTATCCAAGAAAGACTCCTTTAGGATCATTATGGCTCTTATGGCTCATATGGATCTAGAGCTACATCAAATGGACGTGAAAACTGCGTTTCTCAATGGAGATCTAGTGGACAATGTATATATGTTACAGCCAGAAGGTTTTAAAGCCAAAGGCTCAGAACATCTGGTCTGCAAACTTAAGAAGTCCATTTATGGGTTGAAACAGGCATCACGACAGTGGTACCTAAAGTTCCATGAAGTCGTTTCCTCATATGGTTTCATTGAAAACACTGTAGATGAGTGCATATATGTGAAAATCAGTGGGAGTAAGTTTATCATTTTGGTCTTGTATGTTGACGACATTTTATTGGCCAGTAGTGATATTGGATTGTTGCGTGAGACTAAGAAATTTCTATCTCAAAATTTTGAGATGAAAGATCTTGGTGATGCTTCCTTTGTCATCGGCATTCAGATTAGCCGACACAGATCACGTGGATTACTTAGCCCGTCGCAGAGGGCTTATATTGATAGGGTTCTCGAAAGGTTTGGCATGCAAGGTTGTGCTCTTGGCCAAGCACCTATTGTAAAAGGTGACAAGTTTGGTCAATTTCAGTGGCCTAAGAATGACCTAGAAAAGGACAAGATAAAAGTTATTCCGTACGCGTCAGCAGTAGGGAGCATCATGTATGCGCAGGTCTGTACGCGTCCAGATATTGCTTTTGTGGTTGGAATGTTGGGCAGGTACCTTAGCAATCCAGGAATGAATCATTGATAGCTGTAAAGAAAGTATTGTGCTACTTGCAAAGGACAAAGGACTTCGAACTCACATACAGGAGATCTGACCATTTGGAGTTGGTAGGATATACAGATGCAGATTTTGCTGGTTGTCTCGACAGCAAGAAGTCCACCTCGGGCTATGTATTCATGATGGTTGGTGGAGCCGTATCATGGAAGAGCGTGAAACAGTCGATTACGGCATCATCTACCATGGAAGCAGAGTATGTAGCTTGTCATGAAGCCACGAATCAGGCAGTCTGGCTTCAGAGCTTTTTCTCTAGTTTACGGGTTGTGCAGATGATCCCGAAACCATTGAAGATCTATTGTAATAGTTCAGTTGCAGTTAACTTCTCCAACAACAACAAGCATTCATTGAGGTCAAAGCACATTGACATCAAATACCTTGTTGTGAAGGAGAGAGTTTAGAATCGTCAAGTGTCTGTGGAACTCATCAGCACAAGACTGATGATAGCGGATCCTCTCACTAAAGGCCTTCGTATCACGCTCTTTAAGGAGCATGTGACGTCTATGGGAGTTGTTGATCCCAAGGATATATTTCAACAGTGGGAGTTTTCATATATGATCCAATTATGTCCAGACATTTTTTAGAGATATTTTTTATGCATTGATGATTCTGTTTTTCAGTTTATATCTTGCTTCTCCTTCAGTGTGCACATTTAGATTTGAGTAAGCAAGACTTTGGTTTGTGTCTCGGAGACACGTTCAGTAGGATCACTTGAAGATAAACACGTATGATCACATTAGATGTGTAATCTTCATACCACACCCCATATCATTGATCTATGTCGTTAAGGCTATTGGTATTTGTGATCGTGATTCGTCATACTTCAAAAATATTAAATGTTGTGTTGACTACCACGGTTCAATATCAGTGGTCTTGATGGACCGGATCTGATAAGCGTTGCTCATAATTATCCAACGATATTGTTTTGAAATCAGTAGGGCGCCCATTAGGAATTTTTTTGAAACAAATACGTTTTATAAAATTATTTTTCACAAAATAAAATAAAATATTTTGTTTTCTTTCAGAGATCAGTGTAGCCCAAGTGGGAGAATGTAAGACTCCATTAGGTGGGCCACACATTATCATCGGTTTAGATCATGACCGTTAGATTATTCAGATTGAGCGATTCAGTGGGCCCCACTATAGTTGTGATCATTACAAATAGATGTGGGGCGGGACGCTTGAACCATGTTCCCTATACGTGGTTATTAAGCCAGATATGGAAACCTACGGTGTGGAGACCCTAGAGGAGAGAAGTGTGACGGGTAAGCTTCTCTAGCCCTCTTTCCTATAAATATATGTCTTGGTCCCCTCACCAACACACAAGAGAAAACCCTAGTCCCCATTGAGAGGTTCTCCTAAAGGTGTAAGGTGCGAAAGACCAAGAATTCTTCTCGGTAACACGACGGCATCGGGAATGTCTTCTTAATCAGGTACGCCTTTAAGATTATAGTATGGAATCTCCATCATTCGATGCATAGACAATCCAATTATTCCGCATTAAGTTTAAGTTTCACATTTAGATCACGATTCCCTATTCAGTGCGGGCTATTATCTCTGTTTTAGCTAACGCAGGATGGGGAAGTCAACCCTTGGAAGTGTTGAGCAGAGGAGTGTTGTGAATTCACAGATGTGGTCATGCGTAAACCCCATCCACTTATAATTGCATCTGAGACTTGTAAGTGCATTCGTTTGTCAATTAACGTGAGTCTTATGTCATCATGTTCGGTGAGCCCCATTGAGTATTAAAGATTGAAGACTCAAAGATCTATGACATCCACAACATTGGAAAGACAAGTATATCAAGCAGTGCCTTGGGTTATTCCAAAATCTATTCCCATGAAAAACCCCAAATCTTATCCTTCTAGAAGGCTCAAACCCAATTAGGAGTACCATCATCATTCCATCTAAAGGGATAGTCCAATGATCAGCATGGACTTTGTAACGCCCCGAAATTCGAAACCCGAGTACAATAACCCAAGCCCGAGTTCCAGGGTGTGAATTGAAAATTCGGGCATAGATTCCTTGAAATTCCATTCCACACATCGCATAACTAAAATAAATCCCAAACATAAAATTTCTTTTCCACTAATATCTTATTACATAGAATTTTTCAAGATAAATCAACTACAGTTGGCGTTTGCGTAACACGTGACCATCTGAATACTCTGCTCTGTCGACGTCTTTTCCTTCCTGAAAACCTGCAAGAACTGTGGTGATTTGGTGAGCTAAAAGCCCAGTGAGGTCATTTCCATCACAGTTAATATTCCAGTTAATAAGAGATAGGATGTAAAATACCGACAACTAGAATTATACGATTACACAAGGCTTTGGTGATGATTAACACACTTTACGTTTATTATGAATGAAACATGATTATAATGATGTCATGTATGTTATGATAGGTGTGAGAGCAATAAACGTCTAGAAACTCGTTGCCACTGAACATTAGGAACCTGTCGCAAATCAACCATGCTCACCTAACCGGTACAACGAGGCGGCAAATCAACCATGCACGCCAGTGGGCAAATCAACCATGCACCACTGATCCAACCGAGCAAATCAACCATGCTCAATAAGTGAAACGACCAGAACTCGCTGCCACTGAACATTAGGAACCTGTCGCAAATCAACCATGCTCACCTAACCGGTACAGCGAGGCGGCAAATCAACCATGCACGCCAGGAGTCAAATCAACCATACTCCTGTTCTGTCGCGGTGTAAAAATATATGCACATGTATATGTTTATGGAAGCATTCATCAAGCATACGATGCATATCAATATTTAAGTCCAATCACAACATGCATGTGTTATCTTCACTTAGGTAATTCTTTATCTTACTTTAATTATTGTCAATCGAGGAGTTTGAGGAGGTCGTCGTGTAAGGTTTAGAATGTTGACAGGCTAACATTGTTTCAAGGGTTATGTATTGTATACTGTCGAACCCTAAGTCGTTGTTTATCGGGAAGTTTGAGAATGATGTCACAGGGACTCTTGAGAATACTACATGTATTTAGTGTTGCATGTTGGTTACGTCATATGTAACAAATCCTAAATCGAATTGTCGTGGAATTCTAACATGTACATTGAAACGAAAAACTTGAGAAGATTAATTAAATAGGAAAAGGATAACTGATAAACTGTTATGGATATAGAGATAGGAAGTAGTTGGATCCCTTACCTAGGATCCATAATTACATGAAATAATAAAGTAAAATCCTAAGAACCTAGTTAAAAGAGAAACTTAGATAGATTAATCATGTACTTATGATGCCATGATAAGGGAGAGAGTATTAAGGTACGCCTAAAATCCTAACTAGAAAACTAGTCTTGCACCTAACAAGGAAGAACACTAAAGAACATTAACAAGAAAGTTACGTGGGATGAATCACTCACCTGATGAACTATAGGCTCCACACAAGCCCAAACCTGAACATGAGTTGGCTCAGGGAGTCGCTCAGCGAGTCGACTCGGTTCGATTTGAAAGTTTAGAGAAGAAGTTCCTTCTTCTTTTCTCTTTCTTTCTCCTTTTTCTTCCTCCTTTCTTCTTCTCTTTTTTTCTTCTATTCTTCTCCCTGGCTGACTGGGATGCTGTCCCCACAGCAACAATAGCCCAGGGCTCACTACCTCCCTCTCTCTCTATCTCTCTCCGCATCTTTCTCTCCCTCATTTCTCTCTCTCTCTCTAACGCCCCACACACTCTCTCTCTTTCTTACAGCTTCTCTCTCACCCTGGAGCTTCTTAGATGGTAAGGTTAGATGGAGGGGACCTTATATAACTACCTAGGGCGGTGGAGAAACGGCGAAGGCGCGGATGTACAAGGGGAATCCCGGTTCGAGTTGGAGAAGAAAACCTACCGTTTCTGGAACTCCTTTGCATGTGGGGCTCGTTGGGAAGCTAGGTGGGGTCCACACGGTGCTATCTAAGAAGATCCGGCTACCCATGCGAGGTAGGACCGAAGATCTTGGCAATTCTAGAATGTTCTACGTTTTTTTTGGAAGGTTGAAGTAGGCCGTACCATCGACCAAATACTTCTATTCCACCACCCACTTAGGTCTAGGTGGGGCGCGCACCAGATGGACGGAATGGATTAACTGGTGAGGTCCACCGTGATAGACGGTGCAAGCTGTCAATGGCGGCAGCGGCAGCGCTGTCGCTGCAGAGAAGGAGAAGAAGACGGACTTCCGTCCGTGGCTTGCAACGCACGCGGTCAACGCGTGTTGACCGAAAGTTCTTGTTGTACGTTGTGCACGTGGGACCCACTCTGATGTATATGCAAAATCCACTCCACTCATCAGGTAGGCCACATGATTTTAAGGCATGACACCAAAAATGAGGTAGATCCAAGTCTTGGGTGGGCCACACTTCACAAAAACATGTTTATAATATCCCACGTGAAAACCAATTAACCACTGCATGTTTCTCCCACATACGTAATATGGAAAATACCAAGTTTATCATTTTCTTTGGTTTTAACTTCCACCACCTGTAGCGATCGTGTACACTGTCAATTTTCGGTGAAATTTCACCAAGGCCTGTCATTTTTCGCGCTCTTTATACAGGTTAAGTTTGGGCCTTGATCTCTTACAGATGACCAAGATGCCTTTTTAGTGATCCATCACACTCGGTGATCCAAAGTGACATTTGTACATATCCAATAGAAAATTTAACCGGTAGCCTTGGTATATATCCTATGATCTTCGAAATGGTCGGTTCGGTTAGTTATTTGGGTGGCCCAATTAGCGGATGCGAATTCGATGGATTGTTATATGAAAGGCTAATTTTTTTCTGATTAGATGTTTATGTTCTTAAGCACAATTATGAGTTATTGCACGGTCAGTTTCTTAAACTGATATTCATAATATGGTCTTTGGGTGGCCTATTGGTGAGACATATACACCGACAGATTTTAATGACTTGTCCACTCATGAAATTTCATCAGATCACAGTTTTGACGGTCAGTTAAGCATATCAGTGTATGATAAATAAGATGAACGGATCATAATGTTAAATTGATTCGTGTATGAGCAGCCATGGAGATCAAGGAGTTTAGTTTACTATGATCGGCTTGTTCAAAATCGAGGTGGACGGTTAGATATTCCTATCTAGCAATGATAGATCATTCTAACGGTCCGTCTATTGACTTAATTAAATACACTAAGTTTTTAAAGTCTTAAAAGTGTCAGAATACGTATAAAAGTGTGGCGTGTGTGTATGCGTATGAACGACGCGGCCTAAAATTTAAATTCTAACGTGTGAACTATAACACTCGTGTACCTACTCGTGTACTAAATTTTCGGGATATTACAGACTTGGAGGATTTCGTGTATAACATTCCTTCTTTGAAAATCTAGCAGAAATGCACTTCCTCGAGGTTGAGTGATCGAAGGTGCCAAATTCACTCCAACAAATTTTAAAGGAAAATTGTATAAGGCTAGTTCATGGTCGATCGAGCGCTCGACGTCGACCGCTCGAAAGTGACAAAAACGATCCAACAGGATTTTTATTTAAAATCTCTTTAAAGCTCGAGAGCTCGAGGGCAAGCTCAATTGATTGAGAAAGCTCGTTTTTACCCATTTTTTGCCCGTTACAACTTAACCTATTGATCCATTTGAAAGAGCATTTGGGCATTTTGATGAGAATCTAATAAAGCTTTTCAAGAGTGTTTTTCTCCTTCAAACCTTTCATCCCTTGCTTTATCTCCATCGAGTTCATCATTCAATCCTTATAGTTTAACACATTAATGAGCATTCAAAGCTCGGATTGAATCATAAACTCAAGCTAGCATTAATGGCCCTAACTTTGGCATTAATAGGGAATTTTCTTATCTTAAAGGCCACTGAATACAAGCATTAGGTGAATCCCAACCAACCTTTTAAATCCCTATCTTTTAGGAAAGATTCACCTAACCATTTACCAAACCTTAACATTATTTAATACATTCATTGAAGCTTGCTGATAATGGGAGCTAAGGAGTAGCTGGTTCTTGCAAGAGGAAGCTTCTTCGGCAAAGGCACTATAAAGGGGCTCAACTAGCTAAGCATGTCTTGGTGTTAGAGTCCGTTGTTGAAACCATCTCTTGTGTAGAGATTTGGGTTTTAGTGTTTGAAGATCCAAACTCATTAAGACCTTGTGTAGGCCTCTGACGAGAGATTACGTGTGTCTTCCTTTTGTAGGACAAATGTAGAGTTTGCGATCCAAAGTCAACAAGACCTTGTGTAGATCGTCGACGAGTGCAAAACGTTTAGACCTTGTGTAGGTTGTAAATGTTTATGGTGGATCTCATTTAAAACCATTGTGATGGTGAAATCCAACCACTCAAAGAGTGAGTGGGTCAACCAGGAGTGGAGTAGACAAGTAGCCGAACCACTATACATCGCGTGTAATGTGTCGAATGCTTTTTATCTATTGGTTATGTTAATTTGATGAACATTGTGAATGCTTAGATAAATTGTATATTATATGTTTGATGTATTACTCACATGAAGATCGCATGATGCCTATCTTGCCTAAGTTTATTTGATGAATTTATTGAATAGTTAGATAGTATGCATATCAAGTGTTTGATTGAATGTCTTAATGAAATTCTCTGTCACTTCATGACTATCTTGTTAGAACTTTAGTTCACACCTGTATGCCCCGTGGACTTAGACATAGTTTTTAGCTTCTACTATAGTGGTAATTGAATTAAAATCGCAATTTCAATTGGTATCATAGTGGGTCCCTCCCAAAAGGCTTAAGCGCCTGGAGTGAGATCCTAAGTGAACCTTGAAAATATGTGCAAGAATGAGGGTAGCTCAATTTCTAGATCTCCATACTTTGATGGATCCAATTATGCTTATTAGAAGGCACGGATGAAAATATTTATGAGATCTTTAGATCACACAACCTGGAAAATAGTTGAAGAAGGTTGGAAATCACCACTGTTATAAACAGTGACGGATGGAGTTACGATCACAAATCCAAATCCTGAGGACCTATGGACTGACATTGAAAAAACTAAATATTATTGTGATGTAAAGGCCCTCAATGTTATATAATGTGTTGTATCCCCCGATGAATTTAAACGCATATGTACTTGTGAAACAGCAAAACAAGCATGGGATTTATTGGAAACCACCTAAGAGGGGACGAGCACAGTTAAAAACTCAAAACTCCATCTCTTAACAACATAGTTTGAGAACATAAAAATGGAAGAGCGCGAGACATTTATAGAGTTTTATACCAAGTTAAGAAATATATTTAACTCTATGTGAGGGTTAGGAGAGCGTGTTCTGGAAGCATGGATTTGTAGAAAAATATTGAGATCCTTACCGGAACGATTTACCTCCAAAGTTACAACAATTGAGGAATATCGAGACATCGACAACATGAAATTAGAAGAATTATTAAGTTCAATTCAAACATTCAAAGCACATTTCAAGACTCCCACTAAATCTAAAAACAATGTCTTAAAATCATCTCAAAAGAAAAATGATTCTAATGAAGACAATGATGATGGAGTTAATGACGAAGAGATGGCTCTCCTAACTAAGAAACTCAGAAAATTCTTTAACAAGAACAAAGGAAAGAGCCATTAAAAGAAGGGAAGTTCCTTTAATTTTAAGCGCCCTATAGGTAAACCAACTAAAAAAATCAAAGGACCCCCAATGTTACAATTGCAGAGGGTATGGGCACTTTACCTTCGAGTGTCCTACTAAAGGTAAATCTAAAGGGAAGGCAATGGTTGCCACTTGGGATAACTCAGAGGGTTCAGAGTTTGATTCAGATGAATCCCATGGTGATGGAGACCAAGGATCCATTAGAATTCTAATGGCCTCTACAACCACAATTCTCCCAGAACTTGAGGACACGGGAGATAAATCTGACCATGGCCCTTCTAACATAGAAGAAGCACCCTCCGATGATACTGATGATGAAAATGATGGAGATGCCAAATTGCAAGAAGCCTATGACCACTGTATAATGAAAGTCTAAAAATAAGCAAGAAGTTGAGTCAAATTAAAGCTAAGAAAAATGAATTAGTTGACAGTCTTGAAAAATTGAACACTAAAAATCATAACTTAAATCAAGACAATTTGAAACTAAATGATAACTTAGAAGAACAAAAAAACTATAATGATAAAATTGAGCAAGAGAGTGTTGATATGAAAATTGATCTTAAGATAGCTTTAGATAAGAATTCTAGTCTTAAAAATGAACTTAAGGAAGCTAAATCTGCAAATCATAGCTTAAAATTAGAAATAGACCGCCTTAAGTGTCAATTAGTAGATTCGAAGCGAAGATTTACTCAAGGAGAAGAAAACTTAGAAAGACTTATAGGTGTAGGTAAATCCCCTAGGGACAAAGAGGTTTAGGTTATGAGGGTCATATGTCTAGTTCTACCTCGGTTCCCTCGTGGTCAGGAAGGACTCTGCTGCTTCTGAGAGTAAATTCAGAGGCTCTCCAGTCTGTTACTCATGTGGTGATGAGGGGCATTTGAAATTTGAGTGCCTAGCTTTTAAGAACCCACAAACCACCCCAGTCATACACTAAAAAGGTAAATTTGTTGCGACTGGAGGTTCAGTCACCTTTAGAGATGGGAGCACTACTAGGATTGTAGGGCAAGGAACCATAACTGGGTCAGGGTTGTCCAAGATAGAGAATGTTCTCTGTGTGGAGGGTTTGAAGCATAACCTCCTAAGTATATCTCAGATTTATGACAAAGAGCACTCCGTAAAGTTCTCCAAGGAGATGTGCGAGATCTCTAATTCTAAAGGCAAAGTTATCATAAGAGCTTTTCGTACTAGTGTTATGTGATAGAAAACGATGGAAATTTTGCTTTGCTAGTTGTGTGGCACATGGCCCAAGGTGATGAAACAGAATTATGACACCAAAGGCTCGGCCATGTCCACTCCACAAATTTGTCTCATCTGAGCTTAAAGAACTTGGTGAGAGGGTTACCCAAAATTGGTAAAAAGCCCATAAATGTCTATGGGGAGTGCAAAAAATGTAAACAAATTAAAGTTTCCCATAAGAAGACATCCTCTATAGCGACTTCAAAAACCCTTGAGTTGCATATGGATATATATGGTTGGTCCTACCAATGTTCAAAGTCAAGGTGACAAGAGACATTTTTTAGTCGTTGTGGATGATTACTCCTAATTCACGTGGGTCGCATTCTTGAGAGAGAAATCTAACACTTTCGAAGAGTTTAGAAAACTTGTGCAGCAACTCTAAAATGAAAAAGGTTATACCATTAATAGGATTGGGAGTGATCATGGCGATGAGTTCGAGGATGGTCGGTTCGAGCGATATTGCAATGAGCATGGTATCCGATATGAAGTCTCAGCTCCCAAGACCCCTCAGCAAAATAGTGTACCTAAGAGAAAGAACAAAGTTCTGCTAGAGATGGCCTCAGTAATGTTGAATAGCAAAAATTTGTCAAAGAATCTGTGGGCTGAAGTTGTTAATACAACCTGCTGTATCATTAATCAAGTGTACTTAAGAGTAGGTTTGGAAAAGATGACATATGAACTCTAACGTGGGAAAACCCCCGGTGTAAAATATTTCAAGGTTTTTTGTAGTAAATGTTATATCCTCAATGTTTGAGAAAATCTGAGGAAGTTTGACTTTAAGAGCAACGAAGGTATTTTTCTAGGTTATTCTTTGAATAGTTGTGCTTACAAAGTTTATAACCTAAGGACCTCTTCAATACAAGAGTTTGTCAATGTGGTTGTTGATGATGACCAACCCAATGGTGACTCTGGTCTTGTGGTTGAAGTAGACGAGGATGAGGGTTTAAGCCAAATAGGTAAATCTGATGGAAGCCCCTCTTCCCCTAATGCCTTGCCATCTCTGAGTAATGTACTTTTTATCAAGGATCATACCCTCAATCAAATCATTAGAGTTCCTAGTACTGGTGTTAAAACCAGGAGACAACTTGGGGTTTTTAACAGTCATTTGTGCTTCACCTCGAAAATGGAACCAAAGAATGTTGTGGAAGCTCTTCAAGAAGAATTATAGATTCAAGATATGCAAGAGGAACTATAACAATTTGAAAGAAATAAGGTGTGGTATTTGGCGCCAAGGTCATATGATAAGAATGTTGTGGGAACATAGTGGATTTTTAAGAACAAGTTAGATGAGTCTGGGAACATGGTTAGGAATAAAGTTAGACTAGTTGCTCAGGGTTACTCTCAGATAAAGGGTATAGATTTTGATGAGACATCCGCCCCCGTAGCGCGTCTAAAGTCTATTAGGATCCTTATGTCCCTGGCATGTGCGTTAAAGTTCAAATTATTTCAGATGGACGTTAAGAGTGCATTCTTGAATAGAGTGCTTAAGAAGAAGTATACGTAGAACAACCAAAAGCGTTCATTAACCCAAATACCCTCAACAAGTTTATAGGTTGAAGAAGGCTCTCTACTGTCTTAAACAAGCCCCTTGAACTTGGTACGAGTGGTTGACTCATTTTTTAGTCGGCCACGATTTTTCCAGGGGGAGTGTAAACAACACACTCTATGTTAAAAAGACCAAGGATTCGATATTAACTACCTAGATTTATGTAGACGATAGTGTTTGGTTCCACTTGTGAGAAATTGGCCCATAAGTTTGCTCACCTTATGCAATCTAAATTCAAAATGAGTATGGTGGGTGAGCTAAATTTCTTCTTGGGCCTTCAGGTAAAGCAACTCGAAAATGGCATTTTCGTGAGCCAGACCAAGTATTCTAAAGAATTGGTAAAGCATTTCGGTCTTGAGTCTAGTAAATCTCACAGCACGCTTATGAGCACCACACTGAAGTTATCCAAAGATACATCAGGCAAGAGTGCGGAACACCACCTGTATAGGAGCATGATAGCTAGTCTTCTCTACTTCACAGCCAACAGACCCAACATTGCATTTAGTGTGGGTGCATGTGCTCGATTCCAAGCAAACTCAAAAGAATCTCATCTATCTGTTGTGAAGAGGATAATCAGATATGTGGCTTTCACCACTACGTACGGCCTTTAATACCCATATGATTCTTCGACTATGATAGTTGGGTATTCGAACGTCGGTTGAGCAGGAAATATAAACGATGGGAAATCCCCTGCGGTGGTTGTTTTTATGTTGGGAAATGCTTAGTCACATGGGAAAGTAAAAAAACATTACTCAATCTCGTTGTCCACCACTGATGCAGAGTACATTATAATCGATAGTTGTTGTGCTCAATTGTTATGGGTCAATCAGATGTTGTTGAATTACGAGATCTCGCAAGACATCATGATTTTGTTCTGTAACAATACAATCCAGATCAATATATCGAAGAATCTCGTACAACACTCTTGGACCAAACACATTGATATTTGATACCACTTTATTTATGAGCTCATTGAAGAACAAGTAATTGGGCTCAAACATGTGTCAACCGAGAGACAATTGATCGATACCTTGGCAACGCCATTAGATACAATTGTCATGGGATTGTTTTCAGCTTTGTTGGGTAAATGTAATGATAATGGGCTTATTGATACCCCCTTCAAAGTTAGGAGTTTAGCCATCTCCCACCTTCTCTTTGGCAATAACTTAATATTTCTTCTAGTGCGAATTCCCATACTGCTTATAATTTGAGAAATTTACTTCATAATTTTTCTATTAACTCAGGGCTCCAACTCAATCTTCAGAAGAGTGTGTTAATTATTTCTAGTTTCTATGCCTGCAAGTATGAAATCAAAGGCATCCTGGGTATAGACAAAGGTACTATCCCTATTAAATACTTATGAGTTTCCTTGTTTTCCACCATGCTTCATATTTTTTACTGTCAAGCATTGCTTGATAGCCTTAATAGGAAGCTTGGTGGGTCGAGAGTGTCCCTCCTCTCATTTGCAGGTAAATTGGAGCTAATTAACTCCACTCTTTCTGGTCTCCATATTTTTTTGTCGTATGCTTTTTTATTGCCTAAAGCTTGTTATAACTTAATTGCTGGGCATATCAGGGATTTTCTTTAAGGCTTTTCGTCACTTCATACCATTAGCTGGGAGCAGATCTGTGAACCCAAGAATGAGGGAGGTCTTGACATAACTTCCTTGGAAGTCTCTGTCAAAGCCTATCTCATCAAACAAATTTGAAAAATCATTTGTAAAGAAGACAACTTTTAAGTTAAATGAGTCCATAAGAAATACATTGGTACTAAAACTACATGAAATATTCAATTACCTTCTAATGTCTCTTGAGCTTGGTGTAGCATTCTCATTGTTCGGGATATTGTTAAGCCCCATATAAGATTTATGGTGGGAAATGGGCACTCTACAGACTTTTAGTTTGACCCCTGGTTGGGGGATTCTAACCTTTTTTACCGTCTGGGCTGCTCTGTCATCTATGACCGGGGCTAGGAACTAACTTCCTATTTAGTCTCCTAATCCAAGGTGTTGAGTGACAGTCTCCCTATCCTAATTCTCCTATCTTGGCAAATCTCTTTTGAGAGATTAAACAGTATGAAATTGTCCCTGTGCAAGATGAAATTGTTTGGATCCTGGCCCAGAATGGTGTCCTTAACTTTTCCTCTGCCTTAAAAGCCTGCAGATCTGTTGTCCCAAACCCGCCATGGTTCGATCTCATTTGGCCTTTGGGCTTTATTCCAAGGCACACTATTGCAACCTGGATGGTCTTCCTTAGAAAGCTCAAAACTAAAGACCTGCTTGCTCCCCTTAATATCATTGATAATACTACAAGTAATTTTTGCTAGTATGATATTGAATCCATTAACCATTTATTTTTCTCTTGTAGGCTCACTGGTTGGATTTGGGAAAATATGTATTTTAAACTTCTTATCCATTTTATCCACCATCCTACTTTTTTCTGATTATGTTGCATATCTAGTTAGAAGTGCAAATGATCCGGTCACTTCCTCTCTTTGCAAGCTCGCCTTCTCGGCCATTGTTTGGCACATTTGGAGAGAAAGAAATAATTACATATTTAATAAGAAATATTCCCCAAAGGAGACCATTTTTAGAAGCATCATCTGGAATCCTAAAGCCAGATTCATCTTCCTCTTTAGGTCTTCTATTGCAGCTAAGGCTCCTAGAGTTATCTCTGTTGTCTAGAATTTCCCTATTGCATACTCGGTGTTTAGACCTCCTATTCACCCAACTGCTCGGCGTCTCAGACCTATCCCTAGTTAAACCATAGCCTGTGTTGAGATCTCGACCTCTAGAGTTGGACTCATCTGCTACAATCCTAATGCTACTCCTACTTAGGGAATTCTCTTCGAATGTTCCACTCAAAGAATTGTGGATAAGTGCTTACAAACATTACTTCTTGGTATAACTAATCTTCCTATTGATCGAACTACAGGGACTAGCATCTTTGTGGACAATCAACAAAGTCTTGCAGCCATTAAGGATCCATTGTCATCCACTTAGGAGATACGTCTGTTTACACGGAGGATTCACTCTTTTGCTTTTACTTCCAATGCCTATCTTGGGGTTACATCTGACCACTTATGGATAATTCTCTCTAAATTATCTAACATTCACATACATTCCCCTTTCAGATTTATCTCTAAGGATGAGATAGCTGATTTGATGTGATGCCTGGCCCGAGCTGTAAGCCCCCCTCCTTCTTCCTCCTTACTCTCCTTTTCTCTCCTCCCTTATATTTTTTTAGTTTTTTCCTCCTCTCCCTTGCACCCAAGATGTGGGTTCCTTCTTTTCTTCTTTTCTCTGCTGAGGTTCACCCCATCTGTTGTATCTTTTCAGGTTTTGCCCTAGGTAAGTAATAAGAGAGTATTGCTCGCTCGCTTTATAAAAAAAAACTCGTTAGATGTGAATCGGTTTGAAAACCTTAAGAAGTCTATTGAAGTGTGCGCTATTTAGATTAGCTGACGGTTTCATGTTTTTACGGGTACATCTGATGATTTGAGCCTCATTATCTTTTTGTATATATGGGTTGGGACCTAAAAATCCCATGTTTTGTAGAGATGGATCTAAATGTCCCTAGGTTTAGTGATTCGAAACCTTGCTAGCTCTATACACAAGGTCGAGTGCTTCATCGAGAGCTCGAGCTCTTTTCCAAGTAGTCTCGAGTGATCGACCACTTATGGTCGAGACATCAAGGGTGCAATTTTTTTAACAGACATGTTTACTTAAAAGCCCTAGCGCCCAGTCGTTTTCTCAATCTTTTCTTTTTCTCTTTTTCCCCCATTCGAGTGCTCGATCCCTAGCTGTGAAATTCATCTTTTGAGGGTCGATTTCTCACTCTAGAGCTTCAAATCTCATCCATCCATCATCATCTATTTCTTCATTCATCTCTAATTTGTGGATTTTTCATTTGTTGGTAGGTTTTCTTCCTAATTCCTTATTTCTTTTTTATTTTCATAGTGTGGTTTATCTCTTAGCTTTCATTGCATATCTTTTGGACTATTATGCATCATAAACGCTCATCTCTGTAAGAGGAGAAGCGTTCGAAGTCTCGAGTCGACGAGGGGGCGTCTAAGGGTACTTGTTCCAAGAAGTTAGCTCCAAAATAACCAAATCGTGCGCGACGGGAGTCTCCCTCTCCTCCATTCATTCCCTCGGAGTCGGGTTCACCTTTGGAAAAAGAAGAAAATCTATACTTTGGTGGACTCGATTTTAATTTTGAAAATGGGCATATTGTGCGTGAATGCAATGTATTCAAGGATATAGATTTTATGAAAAGCTTCTTGTTTTAGGTTGTGATTCTACCTTGTCATGTGGTGGTCCAATTTAGGAAGGAGATAGTCGTGCCTTCTTGTCTAAAGTTTTAATGCACTAATTTGTGCATGTATTTGTCAAGCATGTGAGTCTGTGTGTCAATGAGTCAGTTAAGCCCTTGGAAGCTGAAGACCGAAGACACATGAAGACAAGAAGCATCATTGAGTGAAGAAACAGGTAAATCAGAGGTGCCTCAGTGACTCTAACCTTAGACCCTAACCTTAGACCCAAAACAACTTAACCTCTAGATGATCAAACCTTGATAGGTAAACCTTACGTTAGTCATTCACTAGCTTTAGGATCCCTAAATGATCATAATTAGTAAGGCTCTAGGGGTTCCAAGCTGTTGTAAAATGAATTGCCCAAAACAACAATAAACTAGGTGTGGTCAACCTGATCGAGCATATCCTCAATCGCTCTCAATCGGTCGATGTCGAGAAGTCAAACAAACCAAAAGTAGTCTAGCGAATTTTGGTTGTAAATCGAATCAAGCTCAACTAATCGAAGGGTAAGTTCGACCAATCAAAGAAGACTGTTGACTAGTCGAAGGCTCAGGTTGACCATTGAAAGTATCAATTTTTGTTCATTTTTTTACCATTGAAAAGCTATTTCTTTATAAAGGGCATACATGTTTGAAGCATTTGATGAGTTTTTAGTGTATTAAAAGCCATCACAACTCTATATCCATAGAGGCTCTAATCATAGGAGATTCAAGCCATCTTCCTTGTGAATGCAACTCCAGCCACTTCCACCAAGCCAGGACCATCTCAATTAGGAGCGACATCTGTAGAGCCCTCAGCCACTACTACTTCTCAAGATGTAGCACCATCTTGAACACATCCAGTTCATCCATAGGCTCCACCTCCTACACAACAGTCTAACATATTCCAGTGGCTTCTTGATAACACAGACGCAAACGACAGCATAGGTAACCTGGCAGGGAGAGCATTTGACTCGACTAGAGTAGCTTATGCAGCCCGTGCTGCAGACAGTTCAGGAGATCGCCTCGCACATATCTTACAGGAGTGATGACGTGTCTACACCACGTCAGTGACGTTCACGATCGTGGAGCTAAACGATAGTGATAATTTCTTTTTTATTTATGTTGGGTGTGTCCATCTTAGTCACAGAGTATCTTTTTGGTTGACCTTGAGATGAGGAGTGTAGTTGTTAATATTAGGGAATGATATGTTATATTTTGGGGTTTATTAGGTTGGTTTGGATGTTATGGATATTTGGTTTGTGGTATGGATGATATTTCTTTTAGGGATTATAAATATATGCGTCTTTATGTATTCTTGTGTGGATATGATCATTGTGTGGATGGTATGTGCATATTGCTCTCTATATATATCTAGTAATTGTGATTGCATTTCCCTATGAGCCTTAATGTTTTTATTCTCTCTCCTTAATTGTGACTATTGTCGTGGGATTTGTGATTTGTGACATATTATTTGCGCGTATTGGTATATTCCGTTATATGTCTTATGATAGAGATGGTTTAGCCAAGATTTATGCTTATTTGTATCAATTTGTGCTAATCATGCTTTGTCAATCACTGACAAAAGGGGGGGGAAACCACTTCCACCAAAGTGCTTATATATCTTTTTGCAGGCATTCTTTAGTGCAACGATCTAGGGGGAGTAATGAAGTTTAAGTTGTGTCCATGTACATGTCAATATTATATTTTATTTGTAAATCATGTATAATGTAACTGGTGACATAAAATTTTGTAGTTGTATGTTGATGTGTCATTGGTATGGGCCATGACAATGTCTTAGAATAAGTTTTATCACATAATTAGGGATCTGACCATAATTTATTTAAGCCCGATCCATTGTTTTATGATTTGATGGTCGTGATCAAGATTTATTTTTATTAAAAATTTTAATTTTTTAAATATCAGTGTTGTGTAGGATGCCTTACATTTTGCTATCGTAGAGTTTGGAGGTTGACTATGGAATGCAGGGGTCGATCAAAACTCGTTGTTATGTTCAGCATTGACCGAGCGCTATTGACGGTTGACTGTGACTCTCTGTTGAAAGCTTGGTCAACCCTCGACCGCTGGTTTCATGCGGATTTGCACAAATCAGGGTATTTGAGTCCATTTTAGATTAGGGCTTTCTTAACACAAGTGTTTTCTCTTAAGGGCAGGGCTTTGCTAAAGGATAGGGTTTTCTACACTTGTAAGGGCTTAGGAATGAATTTTCTCAAGGGATCTAGGGTTTCTAAAGGTGCGCATTATAAGGGGAGATCGGGTACATTTGTAGTCGAATAAGATGAGTCTGTAAAATTCTAAGATTTTTATTATAATGGATCTCTGTCGCTTTGTGCCGTGGCATTTTTTCCCCATAAGGGTTTTCCATGTTAAATATCTTGTGTTTTGTTGTTGCTTACGTAATTGCTTAGTTATTCTGCTTTATTTTATTGTTCTATCTTTGTTAAATGTGCTTCCATAAAGCCACAGATTGGTGGTGGTGTTGGATCCAAATTTCTAACACCTAGGGTTGGTTTGGGTTTGTTGTTGGCTTGGGATCAGAGCCGATTTACTCACAACAAAGTGGTATCAGAGGGTCAGGTTTAAAGACTGTTCGAAAATTCAGCGAAGATGTTAAGGCGAAAGTTCGATATACATAAATCCGACAGGAAGAACAATTCCAATTTGTGGCAGTAGAAAATTAAAGATATTTTAGTATCATAAGGGTTGAACAAAGCGTTGTTGGAGACTAAACCGAAGAAGATATCAGCTAATGACTGGAGCGATCTCAGGGAGAAGACTATGAGCACCATGTGTTTGTGTTTATCGAATGAAGTTATGTACAATGTTACGGAAGAGGCATCAAGCAAGTGTCTCGTCATCACTTTGTTGTATGGGAAGAATACAATGAAGTTTGAAGAAATCACTACGACGCTCATTTCCAACTAGATAAGGAAGAAGACGAGTGATGAGAATTCTCAAGCAAAAAGGCCAATCGCGAAAGGGGGTCAAGGACATGGGCGATCCGTGAAGCGGCCAAGTGAGGTCTTGGTAGGGTCCCGGCAGTGTCCCTGTAACATCCCGACGAGGTCCTGATAGCATCCCGATGAAGTCCCGGGAGCAGCCCTGTAAGCTCTCGGTGGGGTCCTAACAGTGTCTTGGAAAACATCCTAACGGGGTCCTGGCGAAGTCCAGGAGCAACCCGGTGAGGTCCCAGTTAGATCCCAGTGGGGTCCCAGTGGTGTCTCAGCAACATCCCGGTGGGTTCTCGACAGCATCCTAGCAATATCCTATTGGGGTTCTGAAAGCATCCCAGCAACATCCTGGCGAGGTCTTGATGGTGCCCTACAGTATCCCATGACACCCCGGCAATGTACCGGTAGGGTCTCGATGTGCCCCAGCGACATACCAATGGAAACCAAGGTGCACCTAAGGTAGACAACGATGAAATCCCCACTTAGCTGTAAGGAGCGCCCAACGACCTAGTGACGACCTGCCCATACAAGACCGTTGTCGACACGTAGAGTCAACTGTTTCCAACTTCTATAAATACCCCTTAAGGGTCTTCATTTGATGAATTTAGAAAATCTTCTTTGAAGACTTCTTACTGTTTTTCTCCTGCCTCTTCTTCTCTCATCCTCCAACCTACGCCCGCTCACGAATAGGTGAAAAGAGCACATCGCTTACTCAAATATGCTGGCGAGCTGGGGTAATGGCCTCACATGCTGCTTAGACAATGCCTGCCTTGAGTCCTAATTAACCATAATTTTGGGCTCGTTTACCCAAGAAAAACGCCGTTATTATTATTCTCTCTTGTGATCACTCTTGTGCTATCTAGTATAGGGGTCAATGTTTGTTAAACTACATGCATAGGTAGTGTTATGCACTCGCCTTATTATCATATTTCATAAATATAGCCATTGTTGCACACAAACACGGTTGTTGGAACTAGAAAAATGCTCCACGAGGACATCTTTCGAAATGTGGTGTTTTGTTGCTCTGGGGTTCTGAATAATAGAAACATTCGTAGACAATCACAAGCATTCACAAAAGTACACAAGAGAAGAGATATCGCAAGGCGAATTTTATTCCAGAGATTCTGAGATCTTGTACATTCCAGGCCATGATCTGGCACGAGCCCTTAATTACATCGAATGATCGATGACCCTTAATTAGAAGGCAAAAGACTGGTCAGCGGGGACTATGGTCTCAGAGTTCGTGGTCATGGAGACCCGTGTTTGTGTGGTCGTAGAGACCTGTATTTGTATGGTCGCGGAGACCTGTATTTGTATGGACTGACCCATCTTTGTACCAGTCAGATGTCTATGTCCCATGTTTTGACCGGAGATCCGGGCTGAGACTGTTAGGGTTTATGGCTGAGATGGACGACTCTGGGTCCGCACCTGTCAATGTAGGGACAGGTGACCTCGGGAAGTCTATTCTACAGTTGTGTGTACCTGCGCAGCTCAACCAGCGGATGCCATTTGGATGGGTAGGGCATCGACTGTTTTTGAAGTGTCAGTCTTTAACAAATTGTGTGTAATAGTTCAGAACTCTCTCTCTATATGGTTTATCGTATTAACCATAGTCCCCTTTGCTTAGTCTGGGCCTGAATCCAGGTCATATTATGATAGTACATGTAATGATGATACATCAGTATGATTCTGGGCACTGGCGGCCTCTTTTTGAGAAATTACTTCGTTCATCTCGTCAGATTGGATCAGAATCCGAAGGCTTGCATTCTGCTCGTTGGGTGGCTCGGATGAGTTATTTGACTGTTCCGTTGCATCTGGAACGCTCAAAATACCCAAAATAGGCCCAAACGGGGCCCGAAAACATCATAAAATGAAGGTTTAAAGGTGCTGAAATGAACGTTCAAAGTGCTGATTTTTGTGATCCGCTGGCCTGATTTTACTGATGCGCTGGGGCCAGCGCATCCAAAAAAGATTTAAAAGTGATCTATTTTCATGATGCGCTTGGCTATTTTTCTGATGCGCTGGGGCCAGCGTGTCCAAAAATGACTTTGTTTTTGAATGTTTATTTTTCTGATCCGCTGGGCTATTTTGCGACGCGCTGAGGCCAGTGCGTTCGAAAATAACTTCGTTTTGTAGATGACTGATTTTACTGATGCGCTGGGCAATTTTGTGACGCGCTGGGGCCAGTGCGTCCAATAATGATGAGTTCAGATGTTGATTTATTTCATACGCCGAGGGTTTTTTCCTGATGCGCTGGAGTATTTTCATGATACGCTGTTACACTTGTGTAATTTGAAGTTATTTCATCCCCGGACCTATTATGGTCGGAGAAGCGATTTCCGGCGAGGGGTTCCGGCGATCGGAAAAGGTTTTTCGGCGAAGAGGTTTGGCTCTCTCTCTCTCTGAATCGTGCAAATGAGGCGGTGGGAGGGGGTATTTATAGCCGAAGTCGGCCAATAGGAGGCCGACACGTGTAGCGCGTCGAGAAAATGGGTTGGCGCGAGAAAATCACTCGGCGCGTCTCAAAATAACTTTGTTGGGATCCTGATTTTTATTGGAAGTGCCTGATTTATTGGACACGCTGAAGGTCAGCACGTCCTGAAATTCATGAATTTATTGGATGCGCTAGGGGCATGCGTCCTGAAATTCATCCCGTAAAACTGTCCGAATTTCTTGATGCGCTGGACGAACTTCTGGACGCGCTGGAGGTAGTGCGTCCTGAAATTCACTTTCTGAAAATGACTGAATTTCACGATTCTCTACTTGAAAACACACTCACTAGTTTGTTAGATGTTATTCTAAGGTTTTCGATCTCTTGAACCCAAATTCAACTAATTAGCACATTGACTCACTGAGTCACCACAATTTGCATTATACTAGGGTTTATTTCGAATCAAATAGCGAAGAGGGGTGCTTACTTATTGCATGATGTTGATGGGGGTTGAATCCACCTTGGAATCGACTTGAGTGCGGTTAGGCAACGGGTTGACTCGATGAGCCGACTTATCCTTCTTTTCTTCTCTCTTCTCCTTTCTCTTCTTTGGTTTCTTTCTTCAAATCATGTCCAACAATTGGACTAGATTCGCTGGTTAAAACATGACTCGATGAGTTGTGGCCCAAACCTCTCTTCTCTAAGACTCTCTCTCTCTCTTAAGTTTCTCTTGATTTTGATCTCTCTCTCTCTCATGGTCTCTCTTTCCTTATGATTTTCCTCTTGCCAACACATCCAACAATGGATGCTGTAGGCCAGTGATTCATCGTGACTCGACGAGTCATAACTTGTTGTAACCCCGTTAATCTCTCTCTCTCTCTCTCTCTCTCTCTCTCTCTCTCTCTCTCTCTCTTTTCTTTTTTCTCAGCTTCCAAACTCTCACTGATGCCTGAGGAGATCTTTATAACTCTTCTTAAGTAATCATACGGTTGAGTAGGGTAATGCCTACCGTTGAAAATCTCTCTAGGTTCACTGTGATGGGTGGTTATGATTTATTTAGCGATACGATGATGATTGACTTGGATAACCCAACAAAGTTGATGGATTTACAGGATGGACGACTAGGGATGACTAGATCAAGTTGGGTTGATAGTCGGTTGGATCAATTGATGGATGACACATAGTTTATAAGATGGATGGTTAATCATACGGTTTAATTAGCACTACGTGAAAAAGCGCTAAACTTGACGGTCCAAAAC
Source organism: Liriodendron chinense (assembly GCA_003013855.2). Classification (NCBI taxonomy): domain Eukaryota; kingdom Viridiplantae; phylum Streptophyta; class Magnoliopsida; order Magnoliales; family Magnoliaceae; genus Liriodendron; species Liriodendron chinense. The sequence continues at coordinate 4,876,135 of ML058330.1, read as the reverse complement.
CGTCGAATTTTCGAAAATTCGACGGTCCGCACCTATAGGCCAGATGATCATTGGTGCGTTTGTGGCTATTGGAGTTTGACTTTGGCGGTATAAAATGTTGATCAAAATATCAGGGTCATCGTGGAGGGTTTAAAATGGTGGGTGATTGGGTGTAGATGGCTCATATTGGTTCTCTATCTATTTTATGGTGATGCGATGGTCCAAATTGAAATTTAACAATTGGATAGTTTAATAGGTCCACGAATAGTAATCTCAATTGTTAAGATAGATCAGGTGGGTTTTGATGTGTAGGCTCGGAATGTCTAGACGGGTGTGTATACGCCTGTGCTTGGAGGTGGGGGTGGTTAAATAGCAATCTCGACGGTTGGACAATATTAAATAAGGGTAATGGGTAAGATAAAAGGGTTAGGAGCCTAGGACTGCGGATGGTTATGTATGTGAGTGGATGTAATGATCTCAAGGTTAGTTTTCAATGATCGGGTAGTTCAAAAGTGAAGTGGACTGTCAAATGTCTTTCCTTAGTAATGAGTAGTGTTTTCAATGGTTAGTTAAATATCTTATTGAGTATATGAAGGCATATTAGGTTTCGAAAATTGTTACAAGGTGTTCATGGATCTAAATGTGTAAATGTGCGCAAATCCAAGTGTCCTATTCGAAAAGCACGAATTCAAATTGGGATGTACACAAGGATAAGTACTCATGTACATGCATAAGCGTGAATTTTTGTTGGGTATTACACTTTCACTTCCCCCACTCCTCTCTTCTTCTTCTTTTTTCATTAAAGAAAACCCATCACTTTTCCCTCATTTTTTTCATTAAAGAAAACCCCCCATAATCGTACATGGCCCGTTTAACGATCTGAATCATTATAATGGTAAGGGGTTCACCTATGTATGTTTAGGGGTGGTTTTACGCTAATCATGCGCTCAAAGGCTTTTATTAAGGCAATTTGGTGATGGGGCCCATTATGTGTGATCTTGGCCATCAGACTGCTTTCCCCTTAATTATTTTTTGTTTCTCGCACATGCTTGCCCGCCATCTTGAACTGTGAGCCCTGATTGGTGCTTTTGCAGCTTATTTGGATGATCTGGCCTGTCAAGATGACGCGGGGCTTACCTTGGGCCATCTTGACCATTGGATGGGGCTAATTTTGACTTAGAGGGCCTTGTTTTCTCTTGATGTATTACTACCTTGTGAAACGGTGGTCATGATTTTGTCCATCCAAGACATGTTTGGAATGATCTAGGCTGTTGAATTGATGATTTGTTCTCCCATGCTTGTGCGATAGTCAATTGGGCCTCATGGGCCCCTCATAGACATGGTTTGGTTTATTTCAACCTAGTTAGATATAGATGCGTTTACAAAACTAGCAATTCCACCAGAGAAGTTATAGTTAGCCACTAGCAAAAGGCCCAACTTGAAATATGGGATTTTATGATTTTTTAAGGATTTCATAATTCCGACTTGTTTACTTTCTATTGCAATATTGGTCCTACAATTATTTTTTATGAATTACTTTTCATTTCAGTATACATTGGCCTCACATTTACTTTCCTGCTTTTTTACTTTTCATTCTAATGTACATTGGTTATGCATTTACTTTCCAATCTTTTTTTTTTCATTATGTTGTACACTACTTTCACATTTACTTTCTTGCTTTTTAACTTTTCATTCTAGTACATACCGGTCCTACATTTACTTTTGACCCTTTTATTTTTTATACCATTTTAGGGCTTATTTGGTAAAACTTATTTTCAATCCTTAACACTGAAACGAGCTATTTTTAGTGATTTCCTTTATTTAAATCGTTTGGTAAATCAAAGAAATTAAGAGCTTAATTTGAATTTTCACTGAAAATTTTAGCAATTTTTTAAGCTATCCTCCCATGACTTAAAACTTAAGACGGAATGCAGTCAGTGATTTTGTTTAAAATCTTTGGTTTCTTTTGACCAAAATATCCTCAGTTTTTTTTATATATATATAAATGACAGCTTTATCCTTTTACAAGAGAATCTTGTGAAGCTCTGAAACAGACTGCACATGCAACACTTGGCAAGTTTTGCGGGCCCCATCATAAAGTATGTGTTATATCCACACCATCCATCCATTTTCCCATATCCTTTTAGGGTAAAAGCCGAAAATGAGGCAAATCCAAAGCTCTAGCGAACAACACCACAAAACGTTGTGGAGATAATGACGTGACCGTTCAAAACTTCCTAGGGGCCATCATGATGTTTATTTTCCATCCAAACCTGTTGATAAGGTCACACAGATATGGATGAAGGGAAAACACAAATATAAGCTTGATCCAAAACCTTTGTGGCCACTAAGAAGTTTTTAGTGGTAGGCATTTAATCCCCACCGCTTTTCGTGGTGTGGTCCACCTGAGATTTGGATCTGCCTCATTTTTAGGCTCTTGCCCTTAAATGACCTGACAAAGTGTATGGACAGTGTGGACATAACACATACATCATGATGGAGAGCACATAACTTTTCAATGTCAACATGGTTCCTAGGTGCCATATTGGGCATAGGCTTTAAAAGGGATTTCGATTATATAGTAACCCCTCTAGTACCAAGCTCGGTGGTGATCGAAGCTCCATGGGACCCACCATAATGTTTGTGTATTATCCACACCATCCATCCATTTTTCCAACTCATTTTAATGTGTCATTCAAAATATGGGGTAGATCTAAAGCTCAGGTGGACCATACCATATGAAGCAGTAGGGATTTGATGCCTACTGATAAAAACTTTTTATAGGCCTCAAAAGTTTTGAATCAAGTTGATTTTCCTGTTCATCCATGTTTATATGACTCTATGAACAAGTTGGATGACAAATATGACTTTATGAACAGGTTGGATGGCAAATAAACATCTGGGTGGACCCTAAGAAGCTTTCAACAATGGGCATCACTATTCCCACTTCTTCTTATAGTATCGTCCACTTAAGATTTGGATATACTTCATTTTTTGGAACATGCCCTAAAATGAGATGGGAAAACTGATGGATGGAGTGGATACACAAAATATACATCAAGGTGGACCCCACTATTAAGGTAGCACACGCTAAGGTGTTACCCCTCCACTAAAACTAGGGACTCAGATTCCTAAGTGACCCCTTTCGGTAGGTCCATCATAATATGTGTCTTTTATCCACGCCATCCACCTGTTTTTCCCAGCATTTTAGGGCATGAGCCAAAAATGAGGCAGATTCAAATCTCGAATGGACCACACTATTGGAAATAGTGGTGATTGACACCCACCATTAAAAACTTGTTAGGGTCACACAAGTTTTGGATCAAGCTGGTATTTGTGTTTTCTCTTCGTCCATGTTGTGTGACATATTCAATAGGTCGGATGGAAATAAAAATTATAATCGGCTCTGAGAAGTTTTTAATGATGGGAGTTTAATCACCATTGTTTCCTATGGTGTGGTCCACCTGAGATTTGAATGTACCTCTCTCTCTTTTCTTTTCTTTTTTATCATGCATAAAAATGATGTAGTGAATGGATGGATGACTTAGATAATACATAAACAACATAATGGGGTGCACATAGCACCGACATGTTACCCACTAGGTGTGCTTGTCCCCTAATGACACCAATAGAAGGTTATGATGATTCTGTTAAGAAAAATATAATGTATGGTCTATGATGTGGCCCATCTTACCAATGCACTTTGATCACAAATCTAAAGGCACCACTTGCATTATCATCTACTCTCATTACACAATTAATTCATATCAGTGCATGTGGCAAACACAGAAGATTAAGACTAGTCATCTGCTCGACTTTATTTGGTGGGGAAAGCATTAAATTTTTATTGTATTATGGATAGGTATGCCATATTTGGAGGCATGACAATAACGAATTTCATTTTTTGCTCTATAGAAGTTAGAAATTGAGACGGTATAGGTAGATGTGACAAATTATCAATTTTTAGATGACTAGCTAAAGATGGAAGGTCATGTAAAGGGAACATGGCACTTCAATACGCCAATTGCTTGTATATAGGCTGGGGAAGAGGAACATGGACCAATGAAAAGCCCCACCTGGTGCATAGTGCTTTTCTATTGTGCCATGATACGGTTGGACACAGATTAGATGCTACCCTTGCTTGTCCCAAGCTCGGAATAAGCTAGGGATCTCCACCGGGATTTATGGGTTTATTAACATCGTTCATCCATTTTGCCATATCATTTTTGGATATAAAGCCCAAAAATGAGGTAAATCTAAGGCTCAAGTGGATCACATCCTAAGAAGTAGTGGCAATAATGACTCCCACTGTTGAAACCTTCTTAGGGTCCACAGTGATGTTTATTTGCCATCCAACTTGTTCATAAGGTTACTTAGATAGGGATGAAGGCAAAACACAAATATTAGCCTGATCCAAAACTTTTGTGGCTCTTAAGAAGTTTTTAATGGTAGGCGTTTAATCCCCTCTGTGTGGTCCACTTGAGCCTTGGATCTACCTCATTTTGGACATTATATCTTAAAATGATATGGAAAAATGGATGGATGGTGTTGATAAACCCATAAATTACGGTGGGTTCCTCTCAGTGCAAATTGGGTACTATTCCCACCAGGCTATAGCTAAAGATGGAAGGTCATGTAAGGGGTTCGGTGGGGCCCATCGTGATGTATAGGCCTGGCAAAATTCCATACGACCTGCCAACCCGCCTGCATGCAAAAATCAATGTTCGAGTCCAACCTTTTTGTGTTGGGTCACTAACGGGTGGGCCCATTAAGACCTGTTAACAAAACGGGTCGTTCCAGTGTTTCACCAGCGAAATTTATTTAACCTGTTAGTGAGGACATTTTGGTGATTACCCTTAGTGTGGTAAGAAAACCCTAAGTTAAGCTAAGGCAACTAGTAAGCTAAAATCATTAATTTCAACAGGATTTCAAAAAAATGTTCTGTAGGAAAGTAAAAAGCTGTTAATAGCAAGCTTACTGCTTGTTTATGTTGATGCATTTATCAATATGATGGGTCAAACGGGTTCATTTTGTGACTGGTTGATAGGGCAATGGGTCAACTCATACCCAACCTGAAACGACCCATTTATTTAATGGGTTAAACAGGGTGGGTTGTGGGTAACCCGTTAAATTAATGAATGAGTTTGGGGTTTTAGATTTCAAACCATTAGTTCATGGGCCAGGTTTAGGTGAACAAATTTTTGACATGATATGAACAAGACACGACACGAACTTGGTTCAGCACAACCTGTTGCCAGGTCTAATGATGTATGTGTTTTATCCATGCTGTTTAACAAATCATTTTATGGCATGTCCCAGGGGGTAAGATCGAAGGCCCAAGTGAATTAAAGCAGTGAGGGTTAAACTTCTACAGTTAAAAACTTTCTATAGCCCACCATGATGTTTATGTGCTATTTAACCTGTTTGTAAGGTCTAATAGACTTGTATAAATGGAAAACATAAATATCACTTTCAAAACTTCCGTGGCTCTAAATAAATTTTCTGGTAAGTTTTCAATTGCCACCCTTCAATCCATTTCCCTTGTGGGCTTATGCTATAAAATGAAATGTAAAAATGGATAGAGGGCATAGATAAATTATATCCATTATGGTAGCCCCAGAGCTGTATGACCATCTGTCTCTAGCTAGGGTAGTACCCAATCCGCAGATACTAGGCTGGAGTAGTCGTACTCAATCGCGTCAGCCAAGCTTATGGGGGCGCTACCTGGTAGGTTGGATGGCTAACCTTAGAGCCACTTTCATGTATGTGACTTATATTCAGGCTGTCCATCCCTTTTGAAATCTATCTTAATCATGCAAATCCAAATTTCCGGTGGACCATAATACAGGAAATATGTCGTGGACCACATATGTTTTCGGATCACGCTGATATTTGCCTGGTCTCTTCATCTAGGTCTATGTGACCTTATCAACAGCAGGTTGGATGGCAAATAAACATTCCGGTGCCCCATGAAGTGTTTAATGGCGGGGATTCAATCACGACTGTTCCTTGTTGTATGGTCCACCTAAGATTTAGGATCTACTTCATTTTTCGGTTCATGTCCTCAAATGAGCTGTCAAAATGGATTGACGGTGTGGATATAAGGCACATACATCACAGTGGTTCCCACAGTTAGTGACCCACCCAAACTGCGCCGGGGTAAATAGGGCCCGATTTCGCACGCACGTTCCCGTGGAATCTCCTCGCGCAAATCGCCTCACCAAATCTTGTTCCTGAAAACGGCCAAAAAAAGCCCCTTCCCTCCAATCCCTCGCGCCACATCGCGTGAGAAAGAGAGAGAAGATAGAGAAGCAGAAAAAACACATTCCTTGCCGTTCCCAAATTCCAAATTCCAAATTCCAAATTCCGTCCTTTCTTCTCCACACACAAATCGCTTCGACTTCTCATAAATCTCTCACTCCTCTTTTCCTCTTCAATCCCTCTCGACGAACCAAAAGAACGTGAAAAACCCTGACCGGAACCCTTGTCCTCTCTCCCCCTCTTTCTCTAACTGTACTAATTCCAGAGAGAGAGAGAGAGAAGGCGCTGTGCAGTGAGAAATGCCTCTGAATTCCCGTCGCTGTAAGCCACGTGGATGAATTTGATTTCGACCCTCGGAGTGTAACTCGCAAGCATGGCTCTGCTTTTTAGTGCTGTTACCGTGAAGAGGGAAGTTGATGATGGAGTTTTATCAGATGGGCCTCGGTTTTCGGCTGCCAATTCGATGTTGATTACAGTCAAGCGCGAAGTTGATGGCGATGGTGGGTCTGCAGTGGATGATGTCGATCATCTTCCGTTGAAGGAACGGATGAAAATGCTTGTTGTTGGTGGGCTTTCTGGTTCATTGTCCAGCATTGAGTCGAGTGGAAGAGTTCCAATGTTGGTATTTGGTTTTGATAAAGATAAAAAAAAAGAAGTTTTGGTTTTGAATCTTTTGTGTTGTGTAGTGAAATGGGTGCAGTTGATTTTAGGAACTTATCTGATGTTTGCTTGCAGGTGCTGTGTTGATGCGGCTCTTAAAGAAGAAGTTTGCTCTTTAGAGGTATTTATGCTAGAATGCATTACTTTGTATGATATGCTTTTGATAAGTTTTGGAGGAAATGTACAATCCTATTTGCACTATTGTTGGGACCTGCATTTCTTGCCAGTGGGATTCACCCTGTGACAATCCAAATGGTTCATCTGGTGGGGCCCACTATGGATGGCCATTGCTCTAAAACGCAGTCCCATTGGATTCTTCTAACCTTGTGATTGTTGGGATGTGAATGAATAGTTGGAAGTAAACAAAAGCTGATGGAATATAATGCAATGAGGGAATTCCAAAAATTGGATGTCTGTGATTGTTAAATGAAAGAGATCTGTGGTACTTTCCAAACGTTTGACCCTCTCGTCTGTCCACACTTCACTGTCCTTGAAGATTCCTTGATTTCTCTCTTTCCAAACTCCCTAAGTAATTGCAGCTGACTCCAATTTCCCAATCACATTCCCTCGAAAGGGGGGTAAATGCCCCATTTCCCAGCCTAGGATTAGATGTATATATCGGCTGTGTTGGTAACCATGTATGAAAAGGGCCTCTGACAAACAAACCATCTGGGAAATCACACTTAAATTACTTTGGTTGCCACTCTAGGTGGGCTAAGATGGCTGTCATGTGCTTGTTTCGCCTAGGTACCCCTATAGCACTTGGCTGTAAGGCATTATCCAATGATTTAAAAGGTATGAGGTAGAGGTGAGGAACTAGGCCTTCCAGTGAGGCTAGGTGTAACCCTTGGGCCCTGTTTGGTAGATGCCTAAAAATGAGATCTCATTTTAATTAATCGTAATAGTGTAATAGAGATCTTGATCTCTAATACATAATTGATTTTATATGAACTCGTTATGTATTAGATATCAAGATTTCTAAAACATAATTAATGTCAACTAAAATTAGATGAACTCATTCTTAGGTGTCTGCCAAATAAGTTTTAGATTTTTTAGTTAAAATAACAGAGAAAAAGAAAAAAAAAGTTATAGAAAATTCAGCAAAAATTAAGTACATTAAAAATTAAAAAGATTCATCATCATCTTTCTAATTTTTAATGTACTTATCACAACCAACTGGGGTCAGCTATATGAATCATTTTCTGCCATTCCTCTCTATCAAGGGCTGTCATTTAGATTCTGAAGCATCTCTCCATAAATCTAGCTTTGTGTTTATGCCCTCCCTTGTCTTGTCAATCAAAATTTTCATTTGCAAATAACATACTCCATGGGATCTCTTCTTGCAAATGCCTGATTAACTCATTCATAACTAATGCGAAAAGGCATGGGCTTAATGTTGACCCTGGGTGCAAGCTTATAGTAATTGGGAGCTCAATTGACTCTCCCATAGTGGTCCTCACATTTGTTACTAGTCCCCCATATATATCCTTAATCATTTCAATATGTCCTCTTAAAACTTACCCTATATTTCTCCGTCAATTGTCTAAGGCCTTGTTTGGAAAACTTATTTTAGCACTTATCACTAAAATGGGCTATTTTCAGTAATTTTCCTGATTTAGATTGTTTGGCAAATCCAAAATGTTAATTGCTTAATTCAGATTTTCATTGAAAAATAGCTTTTTAAGCTTTCCTCTTCCGACTTAACACTTAACACGGAATGCGGTATGTGATTTTGGATTTTTTTTTTTTCAAAATGACAACTTTGCCCTTTTTCTAAGTAACTTTTGGTGCAAACTTTCAAAGGGCTAATTGTGGGTAGAAGCATAGCTGACGTGGCAAAGTTCTTTGGCCCCATCATGATGTGTGTGTTATATCCATGCTATCCATCCATTTTGCCAAATCATTTTAGGGCGTGAGCAAAAAAATGAGGCAGACCCAAAGCTCAAGTGGACCACACCACAAAGTTTTGGGGATAATGACACCCACCGTTGAAACCTTCCTAGGGCCAACCATGATGTTTATTTGCCATCAAATCTGTTTATAAGGTCACATAGACTTGGATGAATGAAAAACATAAATGTTAGCTTGATCCAAAACTTTTGTGGCCCCCAAGAAGTTTTCAATGGTAGGCATTCAAACCCCATTGTTTTTTGTGGTGTGATCCACTTAAGATTTTGATCTGCCTCATTTTGGGCTCATGCCCCAAAATATCTGACAAAATGGATGGACGATTTGGATATAGCACATACATCATGGTGGGCCCATAGAGCTTTCCCATGTCAACACGGGCCTAGGTGCCATGTTCTGCACTTAGCATTTCTAAGAAACAGGGAGCGGTTATGGGTAACACGTTAGTGGGTGTTGCCCTGAGTGTGGGTCCCATGGCCTCGATGTATGTGCTGTATATCCAAGCCGTCCATTAGTTTTTCCAGATCATTCCAAGGCATGGTCCCAAAAATGAAGTAGATACAAATTTTAGGTGGACCACACCGCAGGAAAATAGTGATGATTAAATGCCTACCATTAAAGACTTCCTAGGGCCCACTGTAATGTTTATTTTCCATCCAACTTGTTGATTAGGGCACACAAACCTAGATGAGTGAAAAAAAATAAATATTAGCTTGATCCAAAACTTTTGTGACCCTAAGAAGTTTTCAATGGTAGGAGTTCAATCCCCATTGTTTTCTGTGGTATGGTCCACTTGAGCTTTTGATCTACCTCATCTTTGGGATCTCTTAAGATGGTTTGACAAAATGGATGGACGGTTTGGATATAACACATACATCATGTTGGGACCATAAAACCTTCCCACGTCAACATGTGCCTAGGTGCCTTCTTTTGCACCGTGCATTCCTAAGAACCAGGGAGCGGTTTAGGTGTTACCAGGTAACCTGTTAGTGGGTTTTGCCTTGACCATGAGGCCCACCTTGATGTATGTGTTGTATATCCAAGCCGTCCATCAGTTTTTCCAGATCATTCTAGGGTCATGGTCCAAAAAATAAAGTAGATCCAAATCTCAAGTGTACCACACCGCAGGAAAACAATGGTGATTGAATGCCTACCATTAAAAACTTCCTAGGGCTCATTGTAATGTTTATTTTCCATCCAACCTGTTGATTAGGCCACAAACTTGGATGAAGGGAAAACACAAATATCAACTTCATCCAAAACTTTTGTAGCCCTCACAGAAGTTTTTAATGTTGGGTGTTCAATTACCACAGTTTCCTGTGGTGTGGTCCACCTGAGATTTGGATTTGCCTCATTTTTGGGCTCATGCTCTAAAAAGATGGAAAAATTGTGGGATGGCTTGGATTTCACGTAGACATCAAGGTGGGTCATCTCAATTTTTTGGGATGGCCTAGGAAGCATATGCAATCCTAACTCTGACCGTGATGTGTTTGGGATGGCCCAGGAAGCATATGCAATCCTAACTCTGATCGAGATGTGTTTGGCATGGCCCAGGAAGCATATGCAATACTGACTCTGACTAAGACGTGGGTTGCCTACTAATGTTGTGCGCCCCACCATGATTTATGCGCTTTACCACGCCATCCATCTATTTTTTTTTCAAATATGCTTGGAAATAGGTAAAAAAATGAGGCAAATCCAAATATTTGGTGGACCACACCATAGGAAAACAATGGTGATTGAACTCACACCATTAAAAACTTCCTGCCCACTGTACTGTTTATTTGCCATCTAACCTGTTGATTAGGTCACACAGACATGGATGAAGGGAAAACACAAATATTAACTTCATCCAAAACTTTTGTGGCTCCCAAGAAGTCTTTAATGGTTGGCGTTCAATCACCACAGTTTCATGTGGTGTGGTCCACTTGAGATTTGGATCTTAGTAATTTTGGGCTCGTGTCGTAAAATAATATGAAAAAAAAATGATAGAAGGCATGGATAAAACACATCATGGTGGGGTTGCCACTAGCAGTGTGAGTAGGCAATTCACATCCCCCGATGGGGACGGCATACACACGTATGTTAAATGGACTGTATATGGTCGTGCTCTGTGGTCCCCACCATGATGTATGTGTTTTATCCACGCCATCCATCTATTTTGCTAGCTTATTCTAGCGCATGAGATGAAAAAAGAGGCCAATCCAAATCTTAGATGGACCACAACACAAGAAAAGTGGTGATTGCTCCATGGGCCCAATGTCTGCTAGTGTGCTAGGTCATCATGCATTGTGAGTCATCTCTCGGCAAGGGAAGTTATATGATGCTGAACCTGCATATGGGTTATCTCGGGTTTTGTTCGTACAAGTGGGCCGATCGGTTTCATGATCAATAATTCTGTCAAGATGGGAGCCACTGTGGATGGACCATACAAAAAAAAGAAGAAGAAGATATCAGACCATCCTAACCTTCAAATCAGCCTTTATCAGTTAGATATGAGATGTTGTTGTGTTTCTCTTATTAGCTGTCCAATTCAAGGACACCAATCGAAGGGTTATGTTTATTCTATCAAGAAGAATGTAGTACATGGTCCATCAATTGAAGGATTATGTTTGAGAGATGTATGTGAATTGGGTATACGTGTGCCAAATTTGATGGCATGACAATAACAAGTTTTGTCTCATACTCCATAGAAGATATAAATTGAAACAATAGGGGAAAATATGACAAATTGTCAATTTTCATACATTTATGGTTTGTGTTTACCAAATAGATTTTCTTTTTTGTGCAAAAAGTGCTTAATTTCAGATATCATGACTTTTTCCAGAAAAAAAATTAACAAACAAATTTTTAATACTTATAAGTATTAAAATTCAGCAGTTAAATTAATTTTCAGACCTTATTTGTCAGTTTACCAAACGATACCTAAGTAGGAAAAATAGCTGTAGTGGTAGACCTCCTGATGTGAAACCAATTGATTTTCTGATACATTCATCTCATGCTTTAGTCTTTGCTAAGTCACTCTTTCCCAAAGTTTTATAGTATGATCCATAAGTTTAATCCCATGATAGTTATAGTGCAGCTCTACATCCTCAATCAATTTTTTTTTTTCCTCTTGTATGTCTCATTTATTCTTATAAATAGGTACCATGTTACTTTTCTTGCATTCATCTAGTATTTTCTTCAATCTTATAATTTGTTGAAGAACTTTGTTGACCAAAATAACTGAACATCTCCCATACACTTCCAAACCTCTACTGGTATACCATCTGTCCAGAGGCCTTCCTGTTTACATCTTTCTCAAGGCTTTTTTTCAATTTGGATATCCTAATCCTACAAAAGTATCTATAAATTCAACGTCATTTGAGTTTATGGTTCCTTCTCTCAAAGCGATTGTCATTTAACAAGTTCTAAAAATAGCTTCTCCACCTTTCATTGATCTCATTGTCCTTGACTACTACCGTTTGGTCATCGCTCTTAATGCATCTAATATGATCTAGGTCCCTACTCTTCCTCTTGCTCATCATGTATGTTTGAAGACTTTTCTTTTTCCCTCACCTTTACTTGTCCCCAATCTATTATAAAGATCATTGTAAGCCTTAAGTTTGGCCTCACTTATTACTTTCTTAGCAATCTTCTTGGCATTCTTATATTGTTTAAGATTTTCATCGTTTGTCGTCCCTTGCTAGGCTTTGAAACAAAATTTAGACAGATTGCGATTTATTTTATTAGAACAAACTATAAACAAATATTATTATTTTTTAATTCTTAAACAACTAGACATTAGTAGTGAGTACTGAGTAGCATGATGCCTTTAAGAGTCTATGAATAGTCGAATACTCATGTACCTGCACTACGTTTAGAACATAATACAGTCTTATTGGCTGTCCCAATTCTAGGCATCCAATATCCTTGAGGTCATCCATGTATTAGACAACCCTGCCATCTTTATGTTCTTTATCATCATCTTCCTCATCATATTCCTCCTAGTTTGTAACATGTAAATCTGCTGTACTCATTTTCGTTGGCATGTGTAACTTATTTTTTAACCTTATCTATAACTGTGTGAAAGGGTTGATGTCAGGCTGGCAGCTGTTGCCACAATTTTTCCTTGTAGATGAGGGATGAAGAATTGATGACATACGGAATTGATGGATTAATGAAACTTGGTCTTTGATCACAAGAGCAGTCAATGGAGGAAAAGGGTACGGGAAAATTAGGGAAGACCTAAGATATTTGGATGACATTTTGCAATCCAAACACACCCAATTTTAAGAAGAAGGGCCTGTCAAGCCTCTTGCTCCAAGACATGAAATTTTATTTTAATTCAATCAAAACATCTTTACAATTACCCAAACAGAGTATGTATGCTAATTCTTGCAAATACCTAACAAACTTGTAACAAACTCCAACAACTTAATAGATAATCTTGATCAAGCCTAACTAAATTTGTGATTAGTTGTTGTAACTCTAACTAACCATAAGTACCTCAAATAACCACTACCTGCCTGTGAGAAATACCCAAAGTCCCCTCAACTCCCCTCCAATGCTTGAAATTCAAGTCCGTTGTATGCTGGCTGCTTGTGGCCCACCTGTACTGCATCATGGATGCCCCAAGGATTTCTCAGATTGAAAGATCCTAACCCTTCAATCAATGACCTATGGGTAGTTAGGATACACTAAACCAATTGTCAATGAAAAAGTGGGTTGGAGGCTCTGAGCATCCATCCTTCCAAAGGTTGGTGGAAATTAAATTCTAAAAGATTTTCAGTAGGAGAATCTGTGATGCGGACATTATACCATCACGATCATTTTCCCGAGTGTACCAGCGTAGGAGACGCGTCGCACCCATCTCGCTGTAGTTCGATAGCATTTGAGGAGCACGTGGTGAGCACGTGATAATAGTATAACATCTGGAGGAGCAGAGGACCGACAGACATGGCCAGAGATTTCTAGGCTTTGCTGGATGGTCCGACGACGCTTTCGGACGATCCGACGACACTGTCGGACGGTTTGACAGAACCTAGTCGGATCGTCAGACCTGATGGATGGACAATTTTGGTTTAGGCTTCGTTTTGTGTTTTTTTTCTTCTTTTGTTAGGCACTTTAGTGTACTTTTTCCTATCTGTAGATTTTATGTTCTTGTTAGAAACCCTATTTCTCTTAATGAAAGTTTATGAAATTGATTGAGAATCCCTTCCTACTTGAGATGAGCATGAACCTCGAGTGATTAGAGCTTTCTTTTGGTATGATGCTGGTTATCCTCTTCTATCTCCTTTCTCTTCTTCTTCTCTACAAAATTCAGGTAAGTTGAGTATTCTTTTCATCCGAATTAGAGAACTTTTGATTTTTTTCTTTAAATCCAAAGTCGAAAACTTACAACCCTTGCACCGTTTTCCATTCAGATTAGGCCCACAACCCCCTTTTCTTAGCTTTTCCTTAAAACCCTAATATTTTCCTATCCGATTCCATCAAACCTAACCCAATCCCACACCGTTTCTCAAATCCGACCACCCCCTCACATCCAAATCTGAATTTTCCCTTTCCTATAGCCTAAATACCATAAATTCCCAATTCCCAATTTGTTCAAACTCTAACCCTATTCCACATCAATCCCCAAATTTCAGTCATACCCTAGGAACCCTAGAGCCGCATCATTGAATTTTAGAATTAGCCTTACGCTTGGACATGGAAGTTCTACCTTCCATAGGTCCCGGGCTTTGAGATTTTAACGTTCCTTTACTATTTGTTTGTAGTTTATGGTTATGGAGCATGATTCATTGCTTATTTGGATTTATGCACGTGTGATTTGAGTAGATTTAATTTAATCATTCATTGTTCCACAATTCTGCTTTTAGTTCATTCCGCATCATCCCTTGTAGGCCCATTGTCCTATGTCAATTTGTGGCTGTGTGGGATCAAAGGAGTATGTTTTGTTGACAATGGTGTAGTTAAGATCTCCAATCTGGTGATATTGGGAGATTCGCTTATTGTGGAGGTGAAGACCCTTTTAGGGGGTGGGGTACGATTAAAATGCTTGATGATATGAACCTGACAGGAATAGTGGAAGGGGGTTCAAAGAATATAATTAGTTGGACTTCTTTTGAGGTTATGGACCTTGGAAGCTTCATTTCATCTTCAATTAGATCCAATATCACATTTTATTTAAGCATGTTCCAAGATAGGTGAATGTCTTGGCAGACACTTGGCCAAGTATGGAGTCTCAAGATCAATTATCTATTTTGGGGACTAATAGATTCCTCCTTGTTGGTCATCTATCTTTGGCCTTTGGCCACTTTCCTTCGTGATTAACAACTCCTTGTTATCCATCCAAAAAAAAAAAAAAAAGAGGAAAGGAAAAGGAAAAGAGAAAAAGAAAATCAAAGATTGGATGGCTAGGATTTTCCAAGCATCAAGATATTTGGGTACCCCCCTCCACAATGGGCCCTTCAGATTAATGTTCTCGATTCTGGATTACTAAATCACTGACCCCGCATCTAAGGACTGTTGTCTCTGGATACCATGCTTGTCCTGAATCTCCTGTTGCATCAGGAGCCTATTGTTCCTCATCACTTCAGGAGCCTATTATTCCTCACCACAGTAACAGGAGCTGGAAGCAACCCAGCCACCTCGATATTGTTGCCATTGTATAGTTGTTGAGTCACTTCCCTCTTCTGATTAAACCGCATTACTAAAATTTTATGGAATGTAACCTTTATGTTTTTCTAATAGTATGCAGTTGCAATGTATATTACCTTTCTATTGCTTTATATGTCAATCACCGCTGAATGATATTCATTTGGCCTTTGTTGATTTTATCTCATCAAAATGTGCTGCTAAAATTGTGCTCCGGCAGGATATCTCAACAGGTGATTCCGCTCGTGTTGAGAGAAGCACGGGTGTCTGCTGCATTGGAGAAAGCAAGGAGGGAGGTCATTCTAAGGATGCAGGACAAGAACAAAGTTATACTGATGGGGGTCCTGATACAAATGCTGTTGAAGTTCCAACTAATGGCAATTCCTGTCCATTCTTGTGAAGCTGCACCGTGTTCATCGACAGCGAACAATTTTCATGATATGGGTTCTTCTAGAGATATCAATTTGCAGGAGGCTAAAGTGAATGGTAACATTTGCTCATATCTGGTGCCTTGCCCTGAAGCTAAAGTCCTTGTTGTTGGAGAGGTTGATACAAACTCTCACAACTCTAATGGCAGCCCAATCAGTCCAGGTAGGGGTGGTGAGGGTGGCCTCTTCAGTGTTGATATGCATAGAGTTCAGGTCAAGAGTGAAATCCAAGATCAACCTGAAATCGATAAGCTTGATCATATTTCGTTGCAAGAACGGCGTAAAATGCTGTTTATGAGCCGAGGTTCCAGTTTGGGCGATTTCTCTGATTCAAAATGCTCTGAAATAAGTGGGCCTTATGCATTGAGATCTGGTCTCCAGCAGGTAAGACAATCATGTATTTGGTATTGTTTTGGTGATGTGAATATTTGGATAAAAAGCTGTAGGAAAAGGAGGTTTAATAATGAAAACCAAATATTCAAGAGCCCTTGCAAGAGGAAGTTAATCCTACTCTCCCCACATCAGTAAGTTATGTGTGATATCCGGGCCCGAGTTACCATGGTCTGAAATTATGCTGGTCTGATCCTTTGGTTAGTTCTCTCTAACTGTAACTGCCTATTCTTTTTGTACATGTGTTGGCTCTCCTAATGTACAGTACACATTTGCCTCATTGACATGTGTGGGAGAGTAGGATTTGAAATCCTCCTCTGACGAGCAGCCTTGGCAATATTTCGCATTTAATTTTGTAACGGAAGTGTTCTTTTTAGTCTTGCTAAGTTGTATCATTGTTCTATGTAAAAATGAGTAGTGTTCCATATTGGTTATAGTATATTGTGGAGATCGAGTTTGTGCCAGTGTTCGCAGTATCGGTATCGCGTTACGTTTCGCACCCTTGGGATACAGATACATATTGCGTATCGGTGGGAAATATCGGTTGTATTGCGGAATGTATCGCACTTTTTGGGAAACATGGGGAAACATTGGGAAATTGATTGATTTTTTCAATGAAACTTCAGGGATTGTTAGAATGGACCTCAATACACACATTTAAATCATAATATGTAAAAAAAAAAGTCCACATAAAGTAGTTCCTTTGTAAAAGGATCCTAAGCTATGCGCTATCTGACTGAACTGATGCAACCATTATATAAATTGATTCCATAACATATACAAATGTTACAAGACATTAATGTAAACACAATCAATACATTGACAAAGTCAAATAAGCAAGAGAGCTGAGAAATATACCTATGGATGCAACTGACTGCTGCTTAGACCCATATAGAGTTGCGTGGTGGCTCGTAATCATCGTCTCCATCTCGACGGGGTTGGGAATAGAGCTGCTGCTCCACAAAACGACAGTATTGTGCCCAGGTCATAGTAGAATGGTACCAGTTAAGATACTCCCTAACATAACGCTGGTACTCATCTTCTCCAAATTGAACCAATACGCCCATCCGTGGGTACTGCGTAATCGTAACAGTCTGTGACTGATATGGAGCTGGGATGGGCACAAATGATGCTCTAGAATATCCATATTGTTCGTCATATGTGTATTGCGGCCCATGACCCTGCCCATATGCAGAAGCGAACTCCTGACCATAGTCGAAAAATGATGTGCCGTAGCTGCTGGAGTCGCTCACTGCATATCCACCAAGTCTGTATCCATACTGTGGCATGGAAGTCGAGCTCCCCTCCCCTGTCTGTGATCCATATTCATACTGTGGCATGGAACTCGAGCTCCCTTCCCCTGTCTGTGATCCATATCCATACTGTGGCATGGAACTCGAGCTCTCCTCCCTTGAACGTGATGTAGATCTAGAGTCACGACGTGCTCGATCTCTAGTGCCACATAGACACCCACGACCGTAGGTGTCTCTCATCGAAATAGCCAATAGTCGCTCCTCTATATCTGTAAGTGGCTAGGTTTTCTGTTTCTCACGCAACTTCTTTCTAGTGTATGCTTTGTTGATTACAAGCCGCGGACGTGGTTCATTTGGCCGAGAACCGTGGTCGCTGTCCTGTGTGGCATGATCAAACTCTCTCTCCCCTGTGAATGGGTTAAGTGGCCTCTAAGACTGACTCCCAGTATGAGACTCGCTCTTGTCGCCACCATCCCTGTCATCATCATCATCATCATCATTGTCGTCGTCCCCATCCCCGTCGTCGTCGTCGTCGTATCATCATCATCATCATCATCATCATCATCATCTCCACCACCACCACCACCACCATCACTCGCCGTATTTGATAATGTCTCACCGCCACGTGACCCACGTGATAAAGACTGTCGCGGGCTCCCCTCCGGATCCCTCGTCAAAGGGTCGAATGCCTCAGGTGGAGATCTCTGCTCCTGTACATGGGCATCAACATCAATGCCCTGCTCTACTGCCTCCGCCTCTACATGTGGCTCTGGTCTCCCATCAGATGTATCCAAGTCGTCCGACCTAACCCACAAGTAAAGTGGGTCATCGTCGTCTACATCCACAAAAGCATGTTGTCCAATAGCCATCAGATCCAATGGGTCTTCCTCTGCCTTTCTTCGTCCTTCAGTACGGAGCAGCCTCTCTCGTAGCTTCATGTTATAGTGGCAGTAGACCAGCTTCTGGAGCCTATCGTACCCTATCCGATTCCGCTTGTTTGTGTGGATCAGTGAGAATGTACTCCAATTTCTCTCACAGGGTGAGGAGGACACCGTCTGTGCGAGCACACGAACAGCCAGGCGTTGCAAGACCTCGCAATCACAACCGTACATGGCCCACCATTCACCTGCATGAATTGTTTCTCATTACTATAATATCCACCAAAATAGTATGAAAACTATAATTTGCTTCGAAGAGATTGTATGAATTATATTGCACGCAACAACTCACATGGCATCATGGACGTCCTCGACCTCATCGCTGCTTCATTCCCAAACATCCCCACAGCATCACGAAATCTAACAATCTGATAAATGTGTGAAGCAATAATAGTTAGTCCAGAGTGTTTTAAGATTTAAGATAAAACTAGTACTACGATAAATGTAGATATATTTACCTCAGAACCGAAACTGGCTTTCCCTGCACAGTGGGGGAATAATTTTGCATACACCTCGTGCACCGCCTTCTTTAATGAGTTGTCTTGGTACAGCTTGCGAGTGTAGTGGTACTTTGGATTCAGAAAGTAGGCTAAATGGCAACAACATACACATATTTACAGATTTAATCAATATAATGGTACATAAATATGTGTAAATTAATGATTCAAGTACATACCAGCCTTATGAAGTGGATGTGAAAGAGTCTTTTCCCAACGATCATCGATTATTTTATGCACCCATTGATACGACTTAGGATTTCTAACCTGGATGGCATCTTTCATCATTTGTATGGATGCAGACAATGATCCCATTGATGGAGTCACCTCATTGTCGACCATCCTCAACACGCTATATATGGGCTCGATAATGGCCAACACACCGCGCACACGTTCCCAAAATGAATGACTCAACACAAGCTCTTCATACCTCCAAGTCACTTTCTTGAGACGCTTTTTCCAATCATCATACTCCATAGAGGAGAAAAGCTCCCGTAGCCCCAGCTTGTGCTTCAAAATGCTCTTCAAGGCGATGTAATTTGTGGCGAACCGTGTTACCCCTGGCCGCACTATATCCCCACCACACCTTCTTCGCATCTTAGCCAACAACCATGTGTGGTTGTAAATATAACCCGTGATGAGTTGTGCGTCTGTAATAGTCGTCTTTACAGCTGGCCTATCTCCAATCGCTTCTAACATTAGATCTATGCAATGGGCTGCACAAGATGTCCAGTACAAATTATATTTTTGTTCGAGATCCTTCCCTGCCTTCACAAAAGCGCTCCCATTGTCTGTCACAAACTGCACAATATTCTTTCTCCCAACATCATCCATCACTCTGTACATTAATTTGTAGATGTAGTTTGAATCTTTAATTTTGTCGCTTGCATCTACAGATTTAAGGAAAACTGCCCTTCTCCTGCAGTACACCATAAAATTTATGATCGACATCTTCGTCGGTCCAGTCCAACCGTCACACATGACGGTGCAGCCATACATCTCCCATGACGGCTTGTACGAATCCACGTAAGCCTTCATCTCATTATGCTCTTCATCAAGATACGTCCCCATTATCTCACGGGGAGAGGGGGCAGCACACCCTCACCCCCTCGTTGCACTTCAGATATCATATTCTTGAAGTGCGGACTCCCCGCTGCATTCGCAGGAACCTGATCATATATGAAAAATTTCGCAATAAACTTTCCAACTTTCTTTCTGACATCCCCCCACTAAACATGTCTTTCAACTTCTTTTGTGTCCCCCCAGCCCCCTTATACATCCTCGGCTATGAAGGGGTATCCGGAATCCGCATACTACCACCACGTGTCAGTCCATAAAAACCTCCCCTTGTACTGCCCCTGGCCCCACTTCCCCCAGCCCCAGACCCACTCCCCCCCCCCCGTGCTCATGAGTAGACCCCTCAAATCTAGGCCTGCTCGCCTCCACCCTTCTCATTTGATCATCCTCCCAACGTTCTCGGATCGATTCCTCAACTGCATGTCTATAATCTGGATCCTCGTCCTCATCTAAATCCACCACATCTTCGTCAACAAATGGTGGCCGCCCCAGCTCCTCCCTAATCTCCCTCTCTCTTGTAGCTCTTTGATCTTTTATCTTCAAATTTTTTTTAAAGCCTCCCTAATCTCCTCCCTCACATCTCTTGGACATTTGGGGCAATCTTTAACATTTCTGTACCCGCCTGCTAGATGCTCCTTCAAGCGGGTTACACCACCACTCTGTGAGACATGGCCACAAAAACTACATATGGCCCCTAAATCGGTTATTGGGGACAACACGGCCATAATTCCAACCAATATCTGGCTGTCTCCCTCCTCTACGTTCTCCACCACCTTCTTCCGACATTTTTTACCTACAAACATGAAATCAGCAAAAAACAACCACACTTAGGAATGGATTTACAATAATCTAACAAAAAAGTTGAAAAAAAATTAATTATTAAATATAATTATTATATTGTTTTTTTTTTTTTGGTTGAAATGACGCAAATTGATACATTAGCCCCCCTACGCCCTTACAATGTTGATTTGGATCCATCATTACTCTCAATTTGGGAGGAATTGGAAAATTTCGAAGTTTCCCCAAATTGGGCCACATACACTCGAATCATGAAATTAGAGTATGTGAGATTTATTATTATTTACTAAATAATTTTCAATTTGACTTACAAGTGGATTGACAACTATTCCAACAGAAATTTTTGAAAAAAATTCATAATTAATTAATTTTTAATTAATTAGTAATTAAAAAATTGTTTAAATATTTTTGATTTTGGGGAAAAATGTTGCCGATCAATAGATCAGCACTCTTACATCCTTGAAATGCTGTTTTGAATCCAACATTGCAAATAATTTGGGAGGAATTGAGAAATTTTGAAATTTCCCCAATTCCCCCCAAATCGGGCCACATACACTTGAATCATGAAATTGGAGTGTATGTGATGCATAATTACTAACATAATAACTATTATTCTGACTTACAAGTGGATTTACAACTGTTACAAAAAAAAAAAATCCGAAAAAATTTCATAATTAAGTATTTTTTAATTAATTAATAATTAAAAAATTGTTTAAATATTTTTGATTTTGGGGAAAAATGTTGCCGATCAATAGATCAGCACTCTTACATCCTTGAAATGCTGTTTTGAATCCAACATTGCAAATAATTTGGGAGGAATTGAGAAATTTTGAAAATTCCCCAATTTCCCCCAAATCGGGCCACATACACTTGAATCATGAAATTGGAGTGTATGTGATGCATAATTACTAACATAATAACTATTATTCTGACTTACAAGTGGATTTACAACTGTTACAAAAAAAAAAATCCGAAAAAGTTTCATAATTAAGTATTTTTTAATTAATTAGTAATTAAAAAATTAATTAAATATTTTTTATTTTGGGGGAAAATGCTGCCAATCAATAGATCAGCCCCCCTACATCCTTAAAATGTTGTTTTCAATCCAACATTGTAGGTAATTTGGGAGGAATTGGGATATTTCGAATTTTCCCAAATTTTCCCCAAATTTGCCCCATATCTCAAATCTCGAAATCGAAGGTTAAAATGCATGATTTTTCGTATAAAATATGAACAATTAAGTACTTCAACTCATTTAAAACAAGTTGTAGTCGAATTTCACGAAAATAAAACGAGATTGGAAGAAAAAATCCTCACCGAGTTCAATAGTGGGCCACCTTTGGATTTCCATCAAAAGCAACCGTATCCTTTGAGATTCTTGCAATGGAAGCTTCGTAATCTTTCCAAAATCAATTTAAGTAGGAGAAATTTGAGAAAAATTAGACCTGCAGACGTTTTTTCTCCCAAAAACCCAAAAAAACCAAGTTGCTCCCACGTTCCAGACGGTCTAGACGATATCTGGACGATATCGTCCAGATATTGACGATATCTGGAATCGCGTGCTGGAAACAGGCCGATATCGAGTCGATATATCGCGCGATATCGATACAATCTGCGATATTTTCGATATCGCACGATATATCGTGCGATACCAAAGAATCAGGCAGTTTTTTAGTTACTACCCTGCCGATATGTATCGGCGAGCACCGATATCGATAATATCGGCCGATATTATCGATACTGCAATCACTGTGTCAAACCACTTAACATATTCATTGGGCCTTCAAAAAAAGTCTCTCCATGTAGCGTCCTCCCCACCTCTTCTTCTGACTCGAGTTCAATCTAGAATTCCATGTCATTTAGTCTTCTAATGCACATATCGGAGCCTCAGATATTCCATTTGTGCACCAGCCAATTGTTGACCATCCACTAACAAAACCTTGGGTCCATCGGCCCGCTCCACTATGCTTCGATACAAGCCATTCCTTTTGCTCCGCCCACCACACCACCTAACTTGCATGGTGCCTTCAAGCTCTTAAGCCCCAACCATTTTTATTTTTGATTCATCTCCTAACCCTCTTATATTTGGCAATTACACTTTAGCTTGCTTCGGTATCATTTTTGTACCATTTTTTCCAGCATTGTCGGACTCTTCATTCTTTTCTGATGTTGGCACCTTGCAAGCCATGCCAGGACCCTGGGCTTACTCCTGGCTTTCAAGAATCTTTTCTTCCTCCTCCCTGATATGCTGGTCTGTACTTTGCTACATTTTCCTGAATCATCCTTCCTCCAAAGGCCTTCCTAATAGCACCCTTATATTTTCCTTCGCCTTCAACCTTCCTAATACCACCCATGCATTACAAAAGTTAATCCCCTTGTGTCTCTTGTTTCTTTGACCTTTGCAATATGTCCTCATGATCCCTAATCGTTAATATGTTATGCAATTCCAGCACTGTGATGCCATTTGGGATATTAGACACACAAAGTTACCCATTTCTGCAATGCTGCTCCCCTCATCTCATCTTCCTTTATTTATTTTAGGTTTAAAATATTTAATTTTAGGAGTAACATGTTTATTCATACACATGCACTCAGCTAGATTCCAAGTGACGTGTATACCTCAACCAGATAGCACAATTGGATATGAGAAATAGCCCAATTATCATCATCATCATAGCCTCATCCCAGCTACTTGGGGTCGTCTATATGAATCTTGTTTTGCTAATCATATTTCAAAAGTTATATTACTGGCCATCCATTTGACATTGACCCCTCTTGTTTACCTCAGTTTGCATGATGGGCTTCCAGGCAAAGTTTTGGACACTCAGATATTTAACAAAGAAAACCCTAGAACTTGACAATTCATTTTGTCCCAAAATGTATGTTTGAAGTCAAAATTTAATGGTTCATGCTAACTTAAGTATTTTGAATGAATGCTTAGAAAAATATTGGGGAAATGTATATTTTATAAGCACCATTTTACTGAAAAATATTCAAAGAGTTGGGACTCATATCATCTTGGAGACATTTATCATCTAGGAGACATTCTTCAAGTGAGTTGTCTGCAAAAACATAATTTTGACGTGAAAATGTGAAATGACCATAATCTCTCTGGAGGTCTATTGTTCTTGAGTGTTAAAAAAAAAAAAAAACCCGCAAGTATTGCATTATTTACCGATTAAAAAAGCCAAGTATTATCTAGCTCCTTACAGAAATAGGCAAATTCATTAATGTGGAAATTTGCTATTGTCTATGGGGGAAGGGGCATTATTTACAAAATGCTTATCTTTGATTGAAGAAAATATACCACTGAATGCATGGATTGTATTTTTTCAGGGTTTGACAAATTGATTTATGTCAGTGTCCTTGCAACATGAGAAAAGGAGCTCGTGTCCTAGACTCCTAACATAAAATCAAAATCAGCTGGAGAACGGATCCAATACATACATTAAGCTTAACCTAGAATCAATGTTGTCAAATCGCATAAGCGATCGCCTATGTGTGATCGCTTATGCGATCGCACAACTCTGTTTTCTTTTCTTTTTTCTTTTTTGAAAATTAAAAAAAGAAAAAGAACAATTGGAAAAAATTGGGAAAAATCTGTTTTATTTCTTTCTTTCTCATAATTCATAAAGACTCAAGAGTGACTTAATTACTCCCAATATCCCATCAATTTTCAAACTAATTTCAATTTGTGAATAATATTAGATATTATCTAAGCCATTAATAACTAAAAAATTAACATCAAATCAACAACTTATGAAAGAAAAAACTTGATACTTTTATTGATAAACAAAATCTACAAAATACAAACTAAGAATTAATAATCTACTATAATACTCTATACTCTATAATCTATATACATTGTTCCCTCTCCCATTGTGGCACATCACCACCATCACCATCGTCGGAGTCATCTCCTTCTTCAACGTACACATCATCTTCTTCTGTTTCTTCATCATCTGTCCGCACAAGTTGCTCATCCTCGTTTAATGGTCGAATATCTTCTTCTTCTACTTCTTCAATCTTAATATCATCGTCTCGTTGACTGCTATGCCCGTGCCTCGTGCTAGTGTTACTGCTTGCTTTACCAGCTCCTCTTCTCCGCTGTTGAGAAGCTTCGCCAGGTGCCGCGCCATAAGCGGCGTCTTCAACTTCAGCCCAGGTAAGAGACTCGCCAGCAAAGACTGGATCCTCCGTCTCCACAGGCCACTCACTATTTGCCTCCAAATCATCTAAGCTGATAGGATCATAGAATCCAGGCTTTTCTCACCTAGCCTGGAATCTTTCTCGTAGCTTCTGATTATACTGGACGAAGATCAGGTCGTTGAGTTTCTTTTGTTCGAGGCGATTTCTTTTTTTCATGTGAATCTACATGTCATTAGCATTTAGAATGTATAATATTAACAATTTTAAGCTTTGAAATTTGAAACTAGAATTAAATTATAAAACTTTTAAGTTGTAACTTGTAGAACTTATTAACTTACCAACTCGAATGTACTCCAGTTGTGCTCGCAACCGCTCGAAGAACACGTAAGGCCAAGAATTCTCATGGCCAGCTTCTGTAGTGTCGGATCCCTCCTATTCGGGTCAACTCCATACATAGACCACCAGTTAGCTGTACAAATAAAGTTTAAGTTAACACTTTCTTACTTAGATTATAAATTATAATTTGTAAGTTGTTAACTTGTAAAACTTTATAGAATATTGGAATTGCATACTTGGCAATTTCATACTTCGATGCCTGACAACAATCTCTCTTGACCAAATCCCTGCACTCTTCAGGTAGAAGTTCAGCTCTTGAGAAATTTTATCCTGTTCATCTTTATTTGGAACCATTCTTTCTAAAGCGTCTAGAAATCCGACCATGTGGAAAGCGGCTACTGCAGTCCAATTAGCAGACGCAAAGAATACTGTCAAATTAAGGATGTAGGCAGCCGAATACAAAGGAGATGACATTTGGCTGCCCCATCTCACATCTATAATATTTATGATGGGCTGGTAATCACGTACTTTATAGTTGAAGTGTTCCATTACTTTGTTATTAGCCCTCTCCATTGCATCATAGATATATTCCATGGGTGGCTTTTCATCACCGTCCACCAATCGCAACGCACTTACTAACGGTTCAAATGATTTTAAGGCCTTCGCCACTTGAGCCCAAAATTGAGCAGAAAGAATGGTTTGTTGGACCGACTTTCCTTCGGCCTTCTTTGACCATGGTCCATTATTCCAATCGGCCGACACTACGAAGGACCTAAGCTCAGCTTTCTTTGAATGTAATCTTTGTAGTGTCAAGAAAGCTGTTGCGAATCGGGTGACGGCTGGACAAAGCAAGTTGCACCTAAGGTGGTTTCTCATGTGATTAAGAAGAAGGGCATGCTTGTACATAAAAACTGTGATTCTCCTAGCCCCAGCAATTATTTTAAGATATAACCTACCTATATCTTCTAACATTAAATCTACACAATGTGCTGCGTATGGTGTCCAAAATAAACGTCGTCTCTTCTCCATAAGTTGGTGACCGGTAGCTACATAATTAGCTGCGTTGTCTGTGATAACTTGGATAACATATTCCTCTCCTACCTCTTCAACTATAGCATCTAACAATTTAAATAAATAATCGCCCGTGTGGGCATGGGCCTGATGCATCCACCGACTTTAAAAACATTGTCTCAGTCGGACGATTTACAAGAAAGTTTATCAATGTCCGACCGGATCTATCGGTCCATCCATCGGCAATTAACGAACAACCATATATTTTCCAACTTTCTTTATATTCGGAGATAAAGCTTCTTGTAAACTCCACCTCCTTCTATAGGCAACTTTCCCTCACTTCATGATAGGAAGGGGGTTTCAAGCCAGGTTCAAATTGACCTATAGCTTCAACCATAACTTTAAAACTCTTCATTTTCACGGTGTTAAAAGCTACACCAGCTTGGTATAACCAATTTGTAATGTACTGAATTGTAGTTTTTCTATCCTTCTTCTTATACCGGTTTTCTATAGTGGTTTGGGAGGCTCCCTTACCTCTTTGGTCAACCACATCTTCCGGATGTGGTCTACACCACTTATCTGTAGGCCCATGCCCACAAGCTCTTTTGGCGGGTGGTTTAGATCGCCCTATGGATGTAGGCGGTGTAGATTCATCCAAATCTACTACATTAATGTCCTCATAAGCTTCTCTTTCCATAAATTCTTCTTGTATAGCCGTTGTTTCATGTCTTTTTCGAGCATGTTTATCTATGTACTCTGTGATTTTCCTATGGATCTCCAGAGTAACATTGGGACATGCTCTTGCATTTGCTCCCGATGCATGCGCAAGGTGTTGTTTATGCCGGCCAATACCACCGGAACTTACAAATCCGCATAGGTCACATGCTATATTAGACTTTTCAGTGGCACTTCGATAGTGCTTGTACTTCCAACCGAGGTCATTTGACTTTGGCCTCAAAGAAAAAGATTGGGAAGAAGACATGATGACACTAACTTGTAGGGTGTGTATGATTGTGTATTAGAGTCTATTAAATTTAATAGTTCAAGTAGTAAACTAAGTACCAACTAGTATGTAAGTAAATACTAAAGTGTATGTAAAGTAAGTATGTAAGTTTGTAGCTAGTATGTAACTAAGTAAAGAGAAAAGAGAGAGAGGAACTCACTAGTACGGTTGTTGTGGAGTTACAATTGTGTGTGTGTGAACTTGGATGGATGTCTTGGACTCTTGAGTCTTAATTCTTGAAAGTTGAAAACCTCTCCTCTTAAACTTGGATAGATGTCTTGGACTATTGAGTCTTGATCTTGAAACTTGAAACTTGAAACTCTTGATTCTTGAATGTAGACTCTTGAATCTTGAATTCTTGATTCTTGTCTCTTGAATTCTAAAAACTAGTCAACTACAAGTCTACAAACTAGAAATTACAATTTACAAATGACAATACAATTATAGAAACTTGAAATAAATTGAAAATGAAATAAACTACGAGTCTACAATTCTTTCAATAAGCTTGAGTCTTGACTCTTGAGTGTTGAGACTTGAGTCTCTAGTCTCTCTTGACTTGAGTCTTGACTCTTGAATAGATCAACACAACAACTACACAAGTTAAAAACAAAAGATTAGAATTTGAAAGGAATA
This sequence comes from Liriodendron chinense, assembly GCA_003013855.2. Classification (NCBI taxonomy): domain Eukaryota; kingdom Viridiplantae; phylum Streptophyta; class Magnoliopsida; order Magnoliales; family Magnoliaceae; genus Liriodendron; species Liriodendron chinense. Next base: position 4,848,178 of record ML058330.1, on the reverse strand, counting down.
GGATTAGAGAAGAGATGAAAAAATAAGTGAATAACTAAGAGAGTAAGAGTTTAAGAGAAGTAGAGAATGAATTAGAGAAGAGATGAGATCATGAGAGAAAGGAATAGTAGAGTGTTGCTTCTTGATCTTTCATGTTGCCTTCAACTTCAAGTCTTCAAATGAATGAAAATAAGGCCTAAGGGAGATTAATTATAAAAGAGATTAAGAGAATGGGCTTTACAGTGAAATATGAGAACAAGAGAGACTTTTTAGTAAGTATATGTTGCAAATGAGGGTGTGGGGAGTGCCTTTTTATAGGCAAAAGTTGGGGGGGGGGGGGGGGGGGGGGGGAAATTGTTCCAACGGTCAGATTTCTGACCATTGGAGAGTATGCGATCGCATATGCCATTATGCAATCGCATAGTCTTATATGCGACTGAAGTATGTGATATGCGATCGCATAATGCCCAGATGGCATATGCGACCATCACTTATGCAATCTGGGCCACTCTATGTGATTATGCGATCGCACGTGACAACATTGCCTAGAATGGGAGCTTGTATAAACTTGCCATGTTAGCATTGTGGAGAGGGTACTGTTCTGAATGGCTATGGAATTTCTACATGAAGAGAGCTCTTTTTTTTGTTTTTAATAAATTTCTTGAGAAATATTAAAGGCTAATCTTGTGCGCTCCCAACTAATGTGTTATGTGTGCACAATGTCCAAGCGCATCATTAGGTGGGTCCCACTGCTGTTTCTTTGAATGGACTGTCGGGTCATCAGGTTGGCTTGATAAATGGATGTGACCTTGCACATAAATGGTGGCCCTGGTGATGAATGGCTTGGACGTCGTACACATGTGGGGAGTGTAGGATTTGAGTTCATACTCTTGCAAGTAGTCCTTGCAGTGTTCTTTGATCTCTAGCAGAAAAGAGAGGTAGGGATGGGCAGGTTTTCGGACAGAATATAGGTTTAAAAAGGCACAAGGAGGTGTTCGTATTATTGAGTTTAGGATGGGTAGGGGCTTTTAGGTTTGTATATATATATTTTTTTTTCGGAGAAGTATTTTAGAGATTCAGGTAGGAGCTTAAAGAGTAAAAAACTGGTAGTAGTACTTTTTAATTCTTTCATTCATAAGGAATATTTGAAACTTTCTTTGTAAATGTCTGATGATTCACTAGATATTCCTCTGCTAGTCTCTTTTCATAAGAGTTGCTGTTTAAATTGAATGTTGCACAGGAAGTTTCTTTGTGGGATTTGGCTCATCTTGTGAAAGATGGTCATACCGCTGATTCAAAATTCACGAAAGAACATGATTATGCTGAGAACATCCATGACACAAGTGATGGGCAAAGTAATGGTTTCAAAAAAGCTAATATGCATGAGGTTAAAACAAATGACCCCACATGTACATATCAGGTATCTCTTCCTGAAGTTAGAGCACCTATTGTAGGACAGGAAAAGGTGGATGTCAATGCTGGCAATGAGCTGCTACCTTTCTCATCCTTCCCTATCCAAGTGAAGGTTGAGAATGAGAACTTGGAGAATGGCTTAATTGGATCGTGCAGGAATGGTTCAGGTAGCTTTCCAAATGCTGATGTACTGGCAGTTAAGATAAAGGCGGAGATCTTTGATGAATTTCACACAGATGACTTGGACCATATTCCACTGCAAGAAAGGATTAAGAAGCTGGTTGCAAGCAGGAGTTCTAATTTGGATTTCTCCCGAGATTTAAATTGCTTACAAGACAATGTGCCCTGTACTCTAGAACATGATCCTGTTGGTCTAATAGATGTTAAAACAAGTGGCATGACTGTTCGTCGAAGAAGGAAAAAAGTGATCAAGTATGTAGTACTGTTTTCTGCTTAATAATTCTTCTCTTACATTCTATAGTTATAGGGAATTATAAGGTCTTGATGCATCAGGAACTGTGTTGTATCCACTATTCAGAGACACGTGGTCCATAAAAGTGGGGCCTATGGTGATCCCAGATTGTTGATTGGATGTGCCTGACCATGGACTGGGGATATCTCGAAAACACTTCAGATTAGGAGATCTTAGCCATCCAGTCTTTAGCCTTTCAGCAACTAGTGCTGTACTTTTTCACAACTGCTGGGTAATAGGTCACCAAATGATTGTTAGAATGTTCCAATCTGGATGACATTTAGGTCACCCTCCTTTCACATTGGAGCCCATCAGGTCAACATGTCTGGATATCCAAAAAATCCACTTGTACAGGTTCAGCTTATCAGGATACTACACATGTTCTGATGCATTAGGATCCTATAATTCCATCAGTTCGACGACTGTCGAATCTTACTTACAAATTACAATGAATTGCAGGGATTCCAAGGAAACGGCATACCCCCCATGTCCTCCAGGCTACAATCCTATTGTTTCAGTAAAATCTGAATCAAGTTGCTTAACTCTTCCACAGAAAAGGAAAAAAATTGCCATGTAAATATGGGTGTTCTGTTGACTTTTTTTTTCTTTGGTTCTTTATATTATGTAAAAAATTAGTTTAACAGCCCTCCAGTCTTACTTGAGATGAATTGTAGGGACTTGGTGGAGAAGGCGCATGTGCCATATGTTCCAGAGTGTGATCCTATCAATTCAGGAAATGCAGAAGCAAGGCGCTTCACTCTTCGACGAAGAAGGAAAAAGACTGTCGTGTAAGAATTGGGTTCTGTCAAAAAAAGAAAAAGAAAAAATCTGTTCTCATCTTTATATTTTGTATTAAATTTGCTTGACAGCTGGCAAGTTGTAATTTAGATGAATTACAGGGATTCAGTGGAGGCAGCGCTAGAGGAAGATGCCCCTGGACTTCTACAGGTACGATGTGTGGAGATTTGTGAATCTTACTTCCACACTTCCAGCTGAGTGCTCATGTGCGTGAGATTAGAATTGCTAATCAAGGGGGCCCAACATTGATTTGGACACATCCAAAAGCATGCTGGTCGGATAATCCCATTCGTTTATTTCAGGAGGAAAGGACAAATGATTTGATTAAAATTTCAACCATCCATTTTCCCCTCCATTTCCAGCAGAGAATTTTCGAACTGCTTATGTTTTTAGAGATGGCTATCCACATGTTGGAGCCCTCCTGATGAGTGATGAGTGGATCAGATCTTGCTTACATTTCCGCAAGCAAGGTGTGAGAGAGCGTGTGAAAGTGAGGCTAGCAGAACTCCATGGGCTTGTATTTGATGTGAATATTGGGTAATATTAAAATCTCCTGGATGTATATAGGTCTTAGTGGAGAGAGGTATAAAAGTCGATGAACTTAAGCTTTATGGAGATGCAGAAGATGAGGGTGCGCTAGATATTTCTGACAATGAAGATGGCTTTGGTGAACTTGAAACTGTGATTTCTAAGGTTCGTAGCATTTTGCTTGGTGAATATGAGACTCATTAGGAATCCTTTTTATCTTTGTGTTGCTTTCCTTGCTTACATGTTTTGCATATGAAGTATTATTTGATGCTTTTATCGAACGAAGCAACTTTCTTTTCAACCCATCAATGGTAAAGGTAGTTGCTCCCCTTTTAATAAATGAAGCTGTTGACTCGGTTCCCCCATCATGGGAGGGACCATGACTGTAACGCCCCGGTTTTTCAGGGCTCGAGTAAGAAGCCCATGCTCTGAAAAACCCGAGTGTAAAGACTAATAATCATCATTTAACAATATCTTTGTAATCCAAATACGAGAGATAGATCTAAGAATCCCACAAAGCAAAATCATCATATCAGAGCGGAAGTAAGTAATGCCCATAAGGCTTATACAAATCCAATGTTCCAAAAGTAACGCACAAAAAGGAAAGTAAACTATTCGTCAAGGGCCGCCATCTGGTCCAGCTCCTCCTGGGACAGGTACGGCCAAGTGTCTCGAATGTCCGCCTTAGGCTCTTCCACAACTGGAACAGGGACATCCCCTCCATCATCTGCACCATCTGATATATTTCGACAACGTTACTCGTTGTCATAGTGAGGCAACACCCTCCAAGATTTCCATGTACATAATACAAGACAATTATCCTAAAAGCAGATGTAAATAATCATAGGAAACAGGTAACAAGTATCCAACACATATTACAATTATCATGTTACTTTTAAATCTTGTTAGTGCATGAATGCATGCACATGTTCTTCAGCCTGGGGATGTATCCAGCTGGTGAGGGTCGAGCCGACAGTAACTCGGTTAATCACCAAAGTTACCCGCAATGCAATGCTTATCAACCAAGAATAGTGTGACTCGTCGTCAACACATCCACAAATGCAATGCGATGGATGATTACCCAGCCGTCATTAGTCCATTTAGTAATTTAATAATATACTCGCGGACACTATGGGGGACGTGCACAATCCAGCATAGGCCGACGGCTCGGGCATAGCATCCCAAAACACCATCCCCGGCCCACGAGAGGAATGATCATAGGTTTAACTCCCATTCCTATCTAAATAATATACTACCACCCAACATTAATATAATTTGTAAGCCAGTATCGTTATTTATCATAATGCCCATATATTCCAACAAATATCATTCAAACTAAATTTACTTTAATGTCCAACATGCATCATAAGATTTTATAGCATTCACTTCATACATAAACTTAACACACATGTGAAGCATTTAACATGTTCCATTGTTAAAAATCAAATTTCATTCAAATAAGCTTTTTGAATCAACTATGTGAACACTACTTAATTCCTACAGGTTAATTATATATTTTCCAAATGTGGTGCTATCAATCTAATAACATGCTTTGCCACAAAACAATTAAGAATTAAATTTAATAATCAATAAAAATTGGGAAAAGCTTGAAGGGTGAGGGACCTCACCTCTACCACGATTTTCCTTCGCAAAAGATATTAATGGCAATGAAAAGTTGACAAATCCCCAAATCCTATAACAAATGATTCGTTAAATCAATAACCCTAATACTTTTCTCTAAAACCTTTTTAATTTTTAATAACAACTTGAGGGAGTAAAATTAATCTACCTCAATTTTTAAGGTGTCTGGAGACTAATCCAAACCTAGGCACACTAAAATTGCTATAAAGATTATCAAAATTAGAATTAAGATCTTATTAAAATTAATGGAATGGATTTAGGGTTTTTAGCTCAATTAATTGCATAAACATCCCCTTTAATAAAAGTTCAACTTAGTTTAGGAAATCGCAACTAAACTCAAGCTCAGCATATAGCCAAAACTAGACTTGATCAATTGGGAGCAAGGCAAGGCTTGACCAGCAATATAACTTGAAATTCAGGCTTAAGAGCTCATCCTAACTCAGTGTATTATAACCCAATCAACTCAGCTAAGGGTTAACTCGATTTGGATGCTCATATGCTCCAAACTTCATACAACCCAATCCGAGTATTGGATTATTAAAACCAGGTTTATATTTGAATCAACTGGAATCTCTATAATAGCTTAGGAGCGTGGATCTAGACTGAGTTGACTCAGTTTGCAACTCAACAGTCAAACCGAGTCAACACCAGACATCCCATTACAAATGAACAGGATTTGAAGACTTACCTGATCAAATAGATGCTTCACAAACAACCCAGTTCATAACTGATCACCAAAACATCCCCAAAACTGAGCCAGATTAGCAACAACCAAGAGATCAGATACTGGATGATCGGATTGCTGCCAGAAAATCAAGAAAGGAGTTGTCGAACCGGATTCTTCTGCTGCCGCACACAAGCACAAGAAGAAGAACTCCCTCTTCCTCCTTCTCATGCAACTGCCTTGGCTGGTAGAGTCTCGACCGGAGCTTCTTTCATCAAATGCCGCTACAAGATGGTCGAGTTGGATTGTAGGAAGCTCGGAGAAAGGAGAGTTTGAAGTTTAACAGAGGTTCTCTCTGTGATTTCGTGATTTGAAGGAGGTCAACCCGATTTCTTGGAGCAATAGCCGGAGATTAGAGAAGAATAGATCCAGCAATGGAGATTGCTTTAAAGCATTCTGAGATGGGAGAAGAAGAGTAATGGAAGGTCTGATGGCTCTAGCAACTAGGGTTTCTATTTTTAGCTAAAGAGAAAGAGACGGAAATTCTTTCTGTTATATACATGGATTGACGATCCATGTGATGGGCAACAAACGGCTGAGATCACTCCAAAACTTGCTATTCTAAACAACTATGGACGGCTAAGAATGTTTAGAAACCAACCGACGCGGATTGCCAACCTGGCAGCTCCCGTTTTTGGAAAGCAAGGTTAAAAACTGAACTTTGGGTGAAGATTTACAGGTATATGAGGGACCCCACACAAAAATACCAACATCCTTAGGTAGAGCACCACATGCTCGACAAAATGAACGGTTTGGATTGCCCAAAAAGAGGCTCTATTGATCAAGATCTGAAGGTAAAAGCCTTGCTGGAAACACAAATTTCAAATAAACAGTCGCGCTTTAACCTCCTAACGTACACTACCTAACAAATGACTTTTAACATCACCACCAAGGTTTTGTCAAACCCTCAACTACGAATCCTCTGAACGGTTTGGATTGCCCCACACGATCCCGAAAAGTGGGCCACTTTGAGTCCAAAAACGGACAGCAGTCCGTCCACACTGCTGCAGCTGCAGACCCCGCCCAAAGAGGAATTTTCTCTTTTGCATTGTAAAAGGTCGGGCTGGCCAACTCCTTTGAACCAGTGCACTGCGGGTACACATTACTGATGCATGTGCGCCATCCAAGTGGACCCCACCATTATGTTTTATATAAATCCACTCCATCCATTCACTTTGTCATCAAGTTCTAGAGCTAGTGGGCAACACCTGGCCCATTCTATAAATCTAATGAACGACACTCATTTCTCTTTATAACTTTCATAATAAAATCTATTTATATCCATCATTAATATATAAGATATATTGTATATGTAATATATAATTATTATTTAATTAAATAAATTTCAATGGAAATTTATTGATTTAAAATCATCAAAATATCGGTCAGATACGGGGTATTACAGTCTACCCCCCTAATAAAAATTTCGTCCTCGAAATTACCTGGATGATGATATCAAAATAATTGTGGGTATTTATCCTTCATCTCAGCTTCTCTTTCCCAAGTTGCTTCATCTTCTCCATGGCGGGACCATAATACTTTGACTAGAGGAATAACCTTAGTCCGGAGAACTTGCTCTTTACGGTCCAATATTCGAACTGGTTCTTCCACATAAGTGGCATCATCTCTCAACTCAATATGCTCCCAATGTATAATGTGCGAAGGATCAGGCTCATACTTCCTCAGCATCGAGACATGAAATACATCATGAATATAAGCCAAGTTTGGAGGTAATGCCAAACGATATGCAACTGCACCCACGCGCTCTAAGATCTCAAAGGGTCCAATATACCGAGGTGAGAGCTTCCCTTTCTTCCCAAATCGCATAATACCCTTCATCGGCGAAACTTTCAAAAACACATGATCCTTGACTGCAAACTCTAAGTCTCGGCGACGGTTGTCTGCATAGCTCTTCTGTCTACTCTGTGCCACCCGGAGATGTTTCTGAATCACACCAATCTTCTCAGATGTAACCTGAATAAGCTCAGGGCCCAATAAACTTCTCTCACCAATCTCGGCCCAACAATGCGGTGCTCTGCACGGTCTACCATATAGTGCTTCAAATGGAGCCATACCAATACTCGCTTGATAACTATTGTTATAAGCGAACTCTGCAAGAGCCAAATGATCATCCCAATTTCCTCTGAAATCTAATACACAAGCCCTCAACATGTCTTCAAGAATCTGATTAACCCTTTCTGTCTGACCATCTGTCTGAGGGTGGAAAGCTGTACAGTACTTTAGAGTTGTGCCCAACTCTTCCTGTAGTCTCCTCCAGAAAGCAGAAGTAAACCTGGAATCTCGATCAGAAATAATCTCACACGGAACCCCAAATGATCGAACAACCTCCTGAATATATAACTTTGCCAAATCATCCGCTGAGTCAGATATACGAATCGGTAAAAATCGTGCAGTCTTCGTCAATTTGTCGACAATCACCCAAATAGAGTCATGCTTCTTCTGAGTCCTAGGAAACCCAGTAATAAAGTCCATAGTGATACAATCCCATTTCCACTCTGCCAATGGTAACGGCTGTAACAATCCTGGCGGTCTACGGTGTTCGGCTTTCACTTGCTGACATGTAAGACACCTTGCCACATAAGCTGCTATCTCTCGCTTCATATTTCTCCACCAATACTGACGTTTCACATCTCTGTACATCTTAGTACTACCTGGATGAATAACCATTCTAGATTTATAAGCTTCATCCAAAATTTCTCGTTTCAATTCTGAATTATTGGGCACACATAACCGGCCTTGATACCGAAGTTCACCATCTTTACCAATTCGCCATTCATAATTTTTCTCAGTTTTACATTTTTCCTTCCTCCTTTTGAATTCCTCGTCAAGATCCTGTGCCTCAATGACCTGTCGAACCAGAGTAGGTTCCACTAACAAATTTCCCGCAAGTGCATAAAAATCTTGTACAAATTCTATCATTTCCCACTCCTTAACCATTAAGGAGGCCATCATCACCTGCTTCTTTTTTCGGCTCAAAGCATCAGCTACAAGATTAGCCTTACCCGGGTGGTAAGACACTTCAAAATTAAAGTCCTTCATCGTTTCCATCCATCTTCGCTGTCTCATATTCAAGTCCTTCTGTGTAAAGATATACTTTAAACTTTGATGATCACAGAATAACTCAAATTTCTCTCCATACAAATAATGACACCATATTTTCAAAGCAAATACCACTGCAGCAAGTTCCAAGGTCGTGCGTCGGATAATTTTCTTCGTGTTTCTTCAACTGTCTCGAGGCGTAAGCAATAACTTTTCTGTTTTGCATCAAGACACAACCTAACCCTGTTCCAGATGCATCACTGTACACCACATACTTCGCACCCTCCTCTGGAAGTGTAAGTACTGGCGCTGAAGTCAACCTTGCTTTAAGCTCCTGAAATGCTTTTTCAGCATTTTCATTCCACACAAACTTGGCATTCTTCTTTGTCAACTGTGTCAACGGTCGTGCAATACGAGAAAATTCCTTGATGAACCTCCGATAATATCCTGCCATTCCCAGAAAGCTTCGAACTTCAGTAACCGTAGTAGGTTGCTCCCACTTCACCACAGCCTCAACTTTAGCTGGATCAACTGCAATACCCTCAGCCTTTACCACATGCCCAAGAAATTTCACTTCATCTTTCCAAAAATCACATTTTGACAGTTTTGCATACAATTGTTGTTCTTTTAACACTTGCAAAACTTTTCTCAAATGTTCTTCATGATCCTTTCGAGTCTTTGAATAAATCAGTATATCATCTATGAAGACAATAACGAATCGATCTAAATAAGGCATGAAGATTCGATTCATTAGATCCATGAATACCGCCGGCGCATTTGTGAGTCCAAAGGGCATAACCAAGAATTCATAATGGCCATATCGAGTTCGAAATGCCGTCTTGGAAATGTCCTCATCTCGGATTCTTAATTGATGATATCTTGACCTTAAGTTAATCTTAGAAAAGAATTTTGCTCCCTTCAACTGATCAAAGAGATCATCAATTCGCGGCAATGGATATTTATTCTTCACAGTTACACTATTCAATCGTCGATAGTCGATGCACAACCGAAAAGATCCATCTTTTTTCTTCACAAACAAAACTGGCGCACCCTACGGAGAGACGCTAGGTCTAATAAAACCTTGTTTCAACAAATCTTCAATTTGAGTCCGCAATTCTTCCATTTCACACGGAGACAATCTAAATTGGGACAAGGAAATTGGAGAAGTACCAGGCATAAGTTCAATTGTGAAATCTATTTCCCTCCGAGGAGGTAATCCTGGTATATCTTGGAAAACTTCTGGGAATTCTTGTACAACGGGAATAGAGTCTACTGTGAGCTCATCTGACTTTTCCACATCTACAGCCATCAACCGATGAAATACTTCACATTTCCGTTTCCCTTGTAATACAATTGGGGTTTGGTTTGGAAGGGATATTCAGACTGTTTTAGTACCACAATCCAATACAGCTTGGACTTGAGACAACCAATCCATACCCAAAATAATATCATACTGTCTCATGTGCATTACCACCAAATCGATATATATCTCTTGATCTACCAATAATACAGGGCATGCTTTGCATATTTTGTTTGTTTCCGTTAGTTTTCCAGCAGGTGAGAGAACTGTGAGAGTGATATTTGTACGACTAACTTTTAACTCTAGTCGTTCAACTAAAGCATGCGCAACAAACGATAATGTAGCACCAGTATCAAATAAAATATACACCGGGGTTTCTTTGACAAATGCCGTACCTTCGATCGCTTTCAGTTCTGTCTCTTCAGATGTAGAAGCCTCCAAAGCATATACACGTGCAAGTCCACCCTTGGAAGGAGCTTGAGATCTGATCGGCTGGGCTCGAATCATAGTTGGAGGTCTAGCTGCCACTTGATTCTGAGAAGAACGATTAGCTACTGGTGGAGTAATACCCTCATCGCGCATCTTCTGGTAGCAATATGGTGCAATATGGCCTGATTTCCCACAGTAATTGCACACCTTGACAGACTGTGTGGAATGAGCTATCTGTGGAGTGAACTTCATCCTCTTTTCTGTCGCAGAAGGGATAAAAGATGTCGTTCGGATTTTGTTTCCCACATCTCTGAAAGGAGCTCGAATTTTGGCCAGACGCTCAAAATCCTTTTCAACACGAATAGCCTTGTCCACAAGATCAGCAAAATCCGAGAAATCTGTCGCACATAGTCTCGACTGAATATTAGCCCGAAATCCCTCCTTGAAATTTATATTCTGCATCACCAGCCACGCTTGGTGCATAACGGGACAGCTCAGCGAACCGCGCCTCATACTGAGAAACTGTCATACCTCCCTGTTCCAATTTCAGAAACTGTGAAATTTTCTCCTTCCGAAATGACTGAGGAAAGTACTTGTCATTGAATCTACACTTGAACTCTTCCCACGTCCAACTGAAATTTTCTGGCACACTTCGCAGAACACCCCACCATATATCAGCCTCTCCCTCTAGAACATAAGTAGCCAAAGCAACTTTCTGCTCATCAGAAACACCAAGTGGCCTCATCATTTTGACCAACTTGTTCAACCAATGCTCAGCTTGTACTGGGTCCGTCACTCCAGAAAATGTCGGGGGACGAAGGCGCTGAAATCTCTCAAACATCTCTACCTCACGCATATCATCAGAACGTGGGGTCGGCACAGGCACATTTCGCCGAGGTGTAACCTCCTGATTAGGAATTGCTGTGTGAATAGTGCGCTGAAGACTCTCTAGCATCGCAGTGAATGCCATATGCTGTTGCTGCATCATAGCCGCAAAATGCCTCATCTCGTATGGCGGCACTTCCTGCTGTGTACTACCCAGTGGAGTACTCTCATGAACCGGAGGCGGTGGAGGTGGAACAGAATGAGTCTTCTGTCCAGCAGTAGATCCTCCAGGCCTAACTAACGAATCTGGATCAAGATCGGTCCTCCCATCCTGAACATATTCCTCGGGTGGTGCCAGCATAAAAACCGACTTTGACTTAGAGTAGCGAGAGATCTTTGGAGCCATAATCCTACCAAAATAGGATTGTCATGGTCCATTTCATACCATCCTACAAATTATTTTGATATTTGCATGTAGTACCCCAACAATTATAACTTACAATCATAAATTTAAAAAAAAAAATATACTAAAAATATTGTGTGGAAATATTGTAAAGAATTCCGAGGAGCCATTAGTGCTCGTGTACCTAGAATTTCAATTTCTAAATTCAAATGACTATCCTACAGGTTTGTGGGAACTAAATTTGGGTCTCTAATTCACATGTTATTCTGAATCTAAAGAGGGATTTTTTTTTATTTTTAGTACTTATAAAACATTGGAATTTGTATAAGTTCTTCCACAAAGCAGGTGTCAATTATCAAATCTAGCTCTGATACCAACTTGTAACGCCCCGGTTTTTCAGGGCTTGAGTAAGAAGCTCATGCTCTGAAAAACCCGAGTGTAAAGACTAATAATCATCATTTAACAATATCTTTGTAATCCAAATACGAGAGATAGATCTAAGAATCCCACAAAGCAAAATCATCATATCAGAGCGGAAGTAAGTAATGCCCATAAGGCTTATACAAATCCAATGTTCCAAAAGTAACGCACAAAAAGGAAAGTAAACTATTCGTCAAGGGCCGCCATCTGGTCCAGCTCCTCCTGGGACAGGTACGGCCAAGTGTCTCGAATGTCCGCCTTAGGCTCTTCCACAACTGGAACAGGGACATCCCCTCCATCATCTGCACCATCTGATATATTTCGACAACGTCACTCGTTGTCATAGTGAGGCAACACCCTCCAAGATTTCCATGTACATAATACAAGACAATTATCCTAAAAGCAGATGTAAATAATCATAGGAAACAGGTAACAAGTAGGGGCAATCCAAACCGTTCAGAGGATTCGTAGTTGAGGGTTTGACAAAACCTTGGTGGTGATGTTAAAAGTCATTTGTTAGGTAGTGTACGTTAGGAGGTTAAAGCGCGACTGTTTATTTGAAATTTGTGTTTCCAGCAAGGCTTTTACCTTCAGATCTTGATCAATAGAGCCTCTTTTTGGGCAATCCAAACCGTTCATTTTGTCGAGCATGTGGTGCTCTACCTAAGGATGTTGGTATTTTTGTGTGGGGTCCCTCATATACCTGTAAATCTTCACCCAAAGTTCAGTTTTTAACCTTGCTTTCCAAAAACGGGAGCTGCCAGGTTGGCAATCCGCGTCGGTTGGTTTCTAAACATTCTTAGCCGTCCATAGTTGTTTAGAATAGCAAGTTTTGGAGTGATCTCAGCCGTTTGTTGCCCATCACATGGATCGTCAATCCATGTATATAACAGAAAGAATTTCCGTCTCTTTCTCTTTAGCTAAAAATAGAAACCCTAGTTGCTAGAGCCATCAGACCTTCCATTACTCTTCTTCTCCCATCTCAGAATGCTTTAAAGCAATCTCCATTGCTGGATCTATTCTTCTCTAATCTCCGGCTATTGCTCCAAGAAATCGGGTTGACCTCCTTCAAATCACGAAATCACAGAGAGAACCTCTGTTAAACTTCAAACTCTCCTTTCTCCGAGCTTCCTACAATCCAACTCGACCATCTTGTAGCGGCATTTGATGAAAGAAGCTCCGGTCGAGACTCTACCAGCCAAGGCAGTTGCATGAGAAGGAGGAAGAGGGAGTTCTTCTTCTTGTGCTTGTGTGCGGCAGCAGAAGAATCCGGTTCGACAACTCCTTCTTTCTTGATTTTCTGGCAGCAATCCGATCATCCAGTATCTGATCTCTTGGTTGTTGCTAATCTGGCTCAGTTTTGGGGATGTTTTGGTGATCAGTTATGAACTGGGTTGTTTGTGAAGCATCTATTTGATCAGGTAAGTCTTCAAATCCTGTTCATTTGTAATGGGATGTTTGGTGTTGACTCGGTTTGACTGTTGAGTTGCAAATTGAGTCAACTCAGTCTAGATCCACGCTCCTAAGCTATTATAGAGATTCCAGTTGATTCAAATATAAACCTGGTTTTAATAATCCAATACTCGGATTGGGTTGTATGAAGTTTGGAGCATATGAGCATCCAAATCGAGTTAACCCTTAGCTGAGTTGATTGGGTTATAATACACTGAGTTAGGATGAGCTCTTAAGCCTGAATTTCAAGTTATATTGCTGGTCAAGCCTTGCCTTGCTCCCAATTGATCAAGTCTAGTTTTGGCTATATGCTGAGCTTGAGTTTAGTTACGATTTCCTAAACTAAGTTGAACTTTTATTAGAGGGGATGTTTATGCAAGTTAATTGAGCTAAAAACCCTAAATCCATTCCATTAATTTTAATAAGATCTTAATTCTAATTTTGATAATCTTTATAGCAATTTTAGTGTGCCTAGGTTTGGATTAGTCTCCAGACACCTTAAAAATTGAGGTAGATTAATTTTACTCCCTCAAGTTGTTATTAAAAATTAAAAAGGTTTTAGAGAAAAGTATTAGGGTTATTGATTTAACGAATCATTTGTTATAGGATTTGGGGATTTGTCAACTTTTCATTGCCATTAATATCTTTTGCGAAGGAAAATCGTGGTAGAGGTGAGGTCCCTCACCCTTCAGGCTTTTCCCAATTTTTATTGATTATTAAATTTAATTCTTAATTGTTTTGTGGCAAAGCATGTTATTAGATTGATAGCACCACATTTGGAAAATATATAATTAACTTGTAGGAATTAAGTAGTGTTCACATAGTTGATTCAAAAAGCTTATTTGAATGAAATTTGATTTTTAACAATGGAACATGTTAAATGCTTCACATGTGTGTTAAGTTTATGTATGAAGTGAATGCTATAAAATCTTATGATGCATGTTGGACATTAAAGTAAATTTAGTTTGAATGATATTTGTTGGAATATATGGGCATTATGATAAATAACGATACTGGCTTACAAATTATATTGATGTTGGGTGGTAGTATATTATTTAGATATGAATGGGAGTTAAACCTATGATCATTCCTCTCGTGAGCCGGGGATGGTGTTTTGGGATGCTATGCCCGAGCCGTCGGCCTATGCTGGATTGTGCACGTCCCCCATAGTGTCCGCGAGTATATTATTAAATTACTAAATGGACTAATGACGGCTGGGTAATCATCCATCGCATTGCATTTGTGGATGTGTTGACGACGAGTCACACTATTCTTGGTTGATAAGCATTGCATTGCGGGTAACTTTGGTGATTAACCGAGTTACTGTCGGCTCGACCCTCACCAGCTGGATACATCCCCAGGCTGAAGAACATGTGCATGCATTCATGCACAAACAAGATTTAAAAGTAACATGATAATTGTAATATGTGTTGGATACGTGTTACCTGTTTCCTATGATTATTTACATCTGCTTTTAGGATAATTGTCTTGTATTATGTACATGGAAATCTTGGAGGGTGTTGCCTCACTATGACAACGAGTGACGTTGTCGAAATATATCAGATGGTGCAGATGATGGAGGGGATGTCCCTGTTCCAGTTGTGGAAGAGCCTAAGGCGGACATTCGAGACACTTGGCCGTACCTGTCCCAGGAGGAGCTGGACCAGATGGTGGCCCTTGACGAATAGTTTACTTTCCTTTTTGTGCGTTACTTTTGGAACATTGGATTTGTATAAGCCTTATGGGCATTACTTACTTCCGCTCTGATATGATGATTTTGCTTTGTGGGATTCTTAGATCTATCTCTCGTATTTGGATTACAAAGATATTGTTAAATGATGATTATTAGTCTTTACACTCGGGTTTTTCAGAGCATGAGCTTCTTACTCGAGCCCTGAAAAACCGGGGCGTTACAATGACCTAATATCTCCCTACCTATTCTTTTGTTCTCTAAGCATCCTTAAGCATCCTTGCCAGATCCTGTGTATAACATATGGTTGGGCACACAGGTGTAGGTTTACTTGAGTAGCTTTGGAGCTTTGCTCGAGTGTTGCATGGGCAAGAGGGTTGAGGAATTACAACAAGTCTATGGCTGTTGGTATTAGAGTGCTAGAGAGAAAAAAAGCCTTTGGAAGGAAAAACTCTAACTAGGGCTAGAGCCTAGAAGTCCAACCCCCTTATTATTCATATTAATTTGAAGTCCCATATTACATAAAATATCCTCGGAACCTAGGGGAAAAGATAAGAAACAAAAGAAAAAAAAAGTGAACAAGAGGAGAATAAGAGATGACCCATGGTCTGGAGAGAGAAGGTCCACAGTCTAGAAATATCTACACTCCTCAAGTTGAGGCATAGATATCAATCATGCTTGGCTTGCTAAGAATACATTATCTAACTTTAACGGTAAGAGCCTTAGTGATGATATCCACAAGTTGAGTAGTAGATAGAATAAAACGAGTAACAATAATTCCAATAGCAACACTCATGAATAAAGTGACAATCAAACTAAATATATTTTGTCTGCTCATTCAAAAAGAAGGATTAGAAGCGCTCTTGATTGTCACAATACATAGGTGAGTTTTCACTCGAAATCCCAATTTAGTAACAACTTTTTAACCATAAAATTTCATGTGTTGTATTTGCCATAGCATGGTACTCAGCCTCATCACTAGATTGTGCAACGACTGTTTGCTTTTTAGTTTTCCAGGCAACGGGATTGCCTCTGAAAAAAATACAGTATCTTGTTGTAGAGCATTGATCATCTTGTGAACCTCCCCAATCTACGTCATAATGGCCTTTAATATCAAGATTATTTTGACAACTAAACAAGTTGCCATGTCCTGGAGAAGACTTAATGTAGTGTAAGATATGATGGACTGCCTCAAAGTGACTGGATCAAGGAGCATGCATGAGCAGGCTAACCAAACTTTTGCATGAGATAGATCTGGGCGAGTAATACTCAAATATATCAACCGACTAACCAAACATTGGAACATGCGAGGATCATCAAGAAGTTTCCCATCATCAGCCTGAAGCTTTTTATTAAACTTAAACGGTGAATTAAGAGGTTTGACACCAAAATTACCTGTTGAAGTCAATAGATCAAAGGTATATCTTTGTTGAGATAAAACGACGCCCTTCTTAGAATGAGAGACTTCGATTCCAAGATAGTATTGCAGCGGTCCCAAATCTTCATTGTAAAAAATCTTGCTCAGATAGAGTTTTAACTCAAAAATTGTATTGACATCATCACCTGCAACAAGGATATCATCCACAGTACATACAGTGATGATACCCTGTGCACGCTACTTAGCAAACATACAATGGTCAGAGTAAATGTGATTAAATCCAATACGAATTAGGGTCCCACTAAACTTCTCAAAACAGGCTCGAGGAGCCTGCTTCAAATGATGATACCCTGTGCACGCTACTTAACAAACATAGAATGGTCAGAGTAAATGTGAGTAAATCCAATAAGAATTAGGGTCCCACTAAACTTCTCAAAACAGGCTCGAGGAGCCTGCTTCAAAACATATATAGCTTTCTTAAGACGACATACTTTTATTCCTCCACCTTTCTAGCAAAACCTTGTTAATTGGTGCAACGATAAATTCAAAATTAACAACAAGAGAAATTATCATTGATACTTCATCTTAGCAATAGGAGCAGAAATTTCAGAATAATCCTCTCCATATGTTTATGTGAACCCTCTAGCTACAAGACGAGCTTTATATCAAATTGTACTACCACTTGTTATATTTAAGAGCATACACCTAGTGATAACCCATCAAATATTTCCAAATTTGTAAATGAGTCATTTCCCATGTATGATTTCTCTCAAAGGCATCCATCTCCTTCTAACATAGCTTGTTGCTATAGTGGAAGTGAAGATTTGTAGAGGAGAGAGAGAGAGAGAGAGAGAGAGAGAGAGAGAGAGAGAGAGAGAGAGAGGTGCTCCACGTGCCATCTCTCCCATCTTATTTTATTTTATATGTAGGGTTTCCCCTATTTACAAAATACAGCCTAATAAAACCAAAATTACAAATAGAACTCTGCTTGCATATTTACAGATAAGTCCCTGTTCCAACAGCTATGAAGGAGAATTAAGAGCCTCTTTAAGATTTTTAGGAATAGTGGAAGAACACTCAAGGATATAAACAAAGGACTTGAGAACTGGAATTAAAGAATAATAGAAAATGAAACTTTCTATAGGATGAGAAGTACATTGTCTTTTGTCTTATGTATGTGAATGCGCGTGTGCCTCCAAGGATTAGTATAAATATGGATCAATATAAATAGGTAAGCTAGTAGGAGCGTTTTACGTACTTGTTATTGAAGGAGCATGCTTTGGGTGACCTGAGGAGGAACTAGAGTATGTACATTCCTTCTTTCTTACACTTTCAATTTTGGTTAGTTGATTGTGATCTTAAACAACCTTATCTTTAACACTATCATGCTTAGAAAGAACAAAAACAACCAGACCAGACTTATGAACATGAACAGGAAGAACCATAAAAATGTGCTCTCCTTGACCTGTGGAAAAATATGGAGCATCTTCATAGAGATTGACATCCATGGAGAAACCACTTTTCAGTGACCAGATCAAAACACTTATACCCCTTTTGTGGAAACAAATGTCCCAAGAAAATACATTTGACGGTCTGACTTGACAATCAATTTCGATGAGGATCAGAATTATAAACATAACAAACATGCCAGAGACCTAAAATGGGATTTTAGGGAGAGGATAAAATGTCGAAATTATTGAATAAGAGACCAACCAGAAAGAAGCTTAGTAGGCAAACAATTAATCAAATACCACACAATAAGGGCAATATCTGACAAAAAAAATAAATTTACGAACAGACATATCAATAAGAAGAGCACGAGTAAGTCTACGAGATGCCTATTCTTTCTTTCAGCAATTCCATTCTGCTGGAGTGTATATGATGAGGACTTAGACAATGCATTCTTTCCTCTACCAAGCAAACATGGAAGCAATCAAAGGATGGGTTCGTCACACTGCAGGCAGTTTGGAAGGCATGGTCCATCCACAAGAGGCAATAATAAATGAAGGGCTGCAACTTGGGTTCGGGTGGACCGAAAACCAACTGACCCAGCCAAATTTCAGGTTGGGTTCATGTAAAAATTCATCAAAGCCAATTTGAATTCGGGTGGGTCCAGGTTAAGAACATCTCGGGTCAGGTTGGGTCAAATGCAGAGAAATTCTGGTTGGATTCGGGTTAGGCACCTCAGGTTAGAATTCAGCTCAGGTCAGGTTGGGCTCAAATTGACCCTCAGTCCAACGCTACCTGCCCAAGTTGAACCCCTCCCTAAACCAAATATGATTCCAAGAACATGTTACGAGCTTAGCAATTTGATTAAGCTACACACCGGCTGGGTTTTGAGATGCTGTATGATAGAGGACCTGCCCACTTATCACCGTTGAACTTTGATAATACCAGATTCTGAGTTTCAGCACCAACAAAAGCTCTACTATCGTGTCGAATGGGCCACACCAGGGTAGTTCAAATTAGAATCGTGGATGGACAGGGGTTGGGTGTAACATGCATTTGAAACTCATGGGCCCAGTTGATCCCAACCATTCAACCATAAAGCTATGGAATATAAATGCAACAACAAGGTACATCATCACAATTATTAACACCAATATCAACTTGTGAATAATGATCAACTCAATCTTCGAATATTCCATCATCGAGATGATTAGAGCACCTGCTGTCAACTGGGGCCGCCCAGTCTGGACTGTAAATAGGCACAGGCCACTGATCCAAGGGTTTTTGTTGAATCATTTAAGATCTCGAGGGTCGATTTTTTGTATTTGCATAAATTACTTTTAGGCCATCATGCTAGTTGGATTTATAATGAAGCTGACTTGGTTATGATTAATCTCTGCAAGGGAAGGTTTCCTAGGGAAACTTGCATCAAATTCACTTCTAAGAAGATTGGGCCATGCTGAATCAAGAGGAAGTTCGTAACAACGCCTATGAGACCGAGTTACCAGATGACTTAGATATCGAGCAGATTTGCAACATTGCTGATTTGTTCTAGTACCACGATGAGGGGATTGGTATGCAAGATGAAATTATTGTTGATATGGACAAACAATTCCTTATTAAACTAAGGAACAAGTTAAACAAGTGTTGCACATGAAGACAATTGACACTCAAGGAGGCTAATGTAGGAGTACTTGACGGAATGGAAGAATGAGCTCCATTCTAAATGCAATGGATCATGAGCGACAAATCGAAAAGATTGAATCCGATCCTCAACTACTTATATGTAGCATCGAACTCGCCATACTTGAGTTCTTTCTAACTTGGGGAGAATGTAGGCCCAAGGCCCACCATGAGGTCCAACATGTATTGAATTTTTGTGGGCTTCTTGGTGCTGATTTTTAGGCCTAAATTTCACGGTCTATAATTGCTATTCTGAGAGATTGAATATTAGCTGATTCATTAAGGATCTTGGGGGTTGGTTCTTTGGATTCCCATGAGTTATTTTTAGGCTATCATTTATTGGTATATCTTTGTGAATTGATTTGTCGCTATTTTGAATAATTTGATTGATATGGAATCAATCTATTAGTTGGGAAATCTTGTTATGGATTTAATAATGATAATGATTTTAGGAAGTCTCGTTAGTGTTTATAAATAGGATTGTTCTAGAGGCATTACACTCTCTCTTTGTTGTGTGAAGTTCTTATTCAAATACTTTAATGAGTGTTAGGTGTTGATGCTAAAAAATTGTTTATCTCTCTACCACAATAAGCTAGTTGCTTGAAGTTGAAACACTAACATGGAAGACCCGATGCAAGTCTTGTCATAGGTGGCTTGAGCAACATTGTTTTAGCATAGTGTAGCTACAACGCTACGTAGCGTTAGCAAATAGCGTAAATCCCCTGTAGCGGTACACTACAAGGGTCGTAGCATATGGGTAGCTTATGTAGTGTAGTGTATGTAGCGTTGTAGTGCACGCTATGCCTTTTTTTAATTATAAATAAATGGCAATTATATTTTGTATATTTTTAAAGGTAATTATATTTTGTATTTTTTACTTAATATTCTTCAACCTATGGGATTTTAATCCTTAAAAAAAATTTTCTTTTCATAATTGTGACTTGTGGTTTCAATTAGACATTTTTAATTATAGTTTGCTTAAAAAATTGTTGATGTGATAATAATTTGATTTGGTTTATGTATGTGTATTGCTTTTTGATAAATGATAATTAATAACTTATTTGAACATGCTTATACTTGAAAAAATGAATAATCTTTTAGGCATTTATATATATATTTATTTTTTTTCCTTACTATTTATTATAATTTTTTTTATTTTTAAATTAAAAAATAGAAGTATTGTGTAGCTTACGCTACATGCTACACTACTTAAGCTACACGCTATGGAGGGCTGAACTCTATGTAACACGCTACCGCTATTTAAAACACTGGTTTTCTTATGATGAAGTGGTATAATACATGCTAGTTGATTGCATGACAAGTAGGTATGGCATCTTGTGCACAAGGAGTACTTAGTATGGTAGAGTGGATTACTTGAGAGCGAAGCCAATTGGTAGTGGGGGGTTAATTCAAAGAACATATATGGAGGTTTATTGAGGATGGCACAATGAGGGCACCAATGTAATAAGGTGGGGAGAATTGGTAGATTAAACGATGCACCACCGTGTCAGGTCTTCCATGTCTTTGTGCTACGAGGGGACCTTTCCCCATTACAAAGAAGGCAGACAGGGATCCTCCCAACTTCAACTACCCACTTGGGTGAAGATCCACCCTATCTTCAAGTTTAAGTTGCTTGAAGCTGTATCCTGAAAGAGATGGAACACCTGATGCGAGGCTTGTACAAGCAGGCAAGGAGACGATAGACTTCTTTCAACAAGGAGGTAGAATATGTACTAGCCACCTGCACGATGAGTAGGTGTGGTGTCCCAACGCACAAATACTTGGTAGGTGAAGAGGACTACCCAAGAGCAAGGACAACTGAGAGAGGGCCGACACGTTGTGATAATTTGAAGAGCAGATATGGGAATTCATTGATGAAGGCACAATGAGGGAGTCAATGCAATATGTGGGGGAGAATTATTGTTAAAGATAGAGAGGATGTCATCATGGACTTTACCACAGTAAGGCATGTACATGGTGGAACAGTGTAAAAGGTTTAACATAGGTTAGATCCTTATAGAAGTGAGTAGAGATCTCTAGGAAGTTTCGTAGCTATACGTGTAGAATAGTTGATGCCTAGAAGGTTCCTGGATAGGTGACATGTAGAAGCTTTGTAGCTAGACATGTAGAATAGTTGAGGAATCTAACCAACCTGTTGCAAAGTGCAACTTTTCCAGTATAGAATCGAGTTGTATTGCAGAAACCAGTACAACTTTGTTGAAAACTAGAACAACACAAGAATGAACCAACAAATACTAAAAAACCATTTAAAACTTTTCAAAAGCATGAAAGAATCTGGAACATAAAAAATCAGCTCTCTCTCTCTCTCTCTCTCTCTCTCTCTCTCTCTACATGCACTAGCCAAGGTATTACAACTTACAAGAGGGAGTTGCCTTTTTTCACTCTCCACCTTTTCCAAATGAATAGATTTAAATATTTTTTTTTATTCCTTCCTCCTCCACCTCTTTTATGTGAAATACTTTCTATTCTTTCTGTTTAGAAAAATCCGCATTGTATTGGCCATTATGACTGTATCGTACCCATTTTGTATCCGAGTCTCTTGATTCTTGTTATTAAGCCTTCTTAGCTGCTGGATTATGCATTCCTTAACCCCGATGCACTGGGTACTATATTATTTATCTTGATATTAGTGGAGAAAACAATCCAGAGTGCATGTTAGATTAGCTTAAAAGACTGATTGCCATCTTTATAACACAATGCAATGAAGCTGCAATAATAATTTCCTAGGAGCCCCAACAAAATCTTTGTTATGTTCACCTGGGTACAATATCTGCTAATATTGCCTGCCGCTGATTGAACCTATTTTCAGAATGACTTCTTTTTTTTTTAATTTTTATAGGGATATTTACATGCATTTTTTCTTCAAATTTTCTAGGTCTCATTTTAACTTAATGTTTTGTTGCGTATCCTTCAAAACTAGTTATTGAATAAAAGCATGTTCATCTCTATCTTATCTTTTAGGAACATTTACCTTCTGGTTGGCAACTTAACTACACTGACTAAGCTAGCATGAGCTTATCTCCTAGTTGCTTTGATCTAAACATCAGTTTTGAGTCCTTATTTCCTCAACTGGTGCTTATGACAAGAATTCTATATTTTTCCAACAATGTGTACAGTCATCCGTGATAGGCAGTCTCATTATGGATTAGAGGAAGGAAATGGTGCTGGTCAGACAGGTCCAGGATGGGTATCTATGGTTCTGGTTTTGGGTTTACTCTTTTAGTTGGTAGAAACGAGGGGAAGATCGACCCAAACATTCGAAGGATTAACCATAAACATGTAAATGGGTGGTAAAAATAGTAGAGTAGAAAGATTTCAGGAAAGCCCTGATTGACGGCCCTAGTTAAGATCCTTGGGTTTTCAGCTTGAATAAGTGGGTCCCATTATTCAGCGATACAGACCATCAGTGAACCACTCCCCAAAAATCTCTGAAACTGAAAGACCCTAAGCATCCATCTTTGGCCCCCTTTTCAGTTGGATGTGGACCTTTGCGGTATTCCTTCTCTCAACTGTCTCTTTGTAGACACCAGTCAGAGGGTTAGGATTGCCTGTCTATGAGAATTTTTAGGCATGGTCCATCCTTTTTGGAGCCCATCTGATCAATGGTCTTAATCACTTATTTTGCGAATCATGGGCCCTACAAACACAAACCAAGGGCCCATGAATGCTATATATATTATCAGGTTGATGATCAAATAATTTCCTCCTAACATTAACTAGTTTAGTGATAAAAGTTTATTTAATTGGTTTAATTTATTTAGTTAAAATAAAGTCATTGACATTCATGAACTCATGCCTATGGATGCCAGTATATTTTTTTTTTCAAGGATACCCGTGAAATATCTTTCAGTTACTTTCTTTTCCTGTGTAGCCATTGATTTTCCTCATATAATGTTCAGTTTTAGTACTCATTATTTGATTTGGACCTTCTCAGTTATTTTCCCAACCCTCCACTCTATTAAAGTTTGCTCCTTTACGACTCACAAAGGGATCAAGAGTCAGTTACTACTGCTTGGCCTGCCTAGTTTCCCTCGTTGAGCAGGCAAGAAATTTCCTCAATCATCTTTGATTTTGTAATTTGGTCTATAAGAAGAATTGTTGTTATTGACTTCTTCATGCTTTTCAATTTATATGAGTGGTTCAGTTGTTGTGACGACCATAGTTCTCAATTTTATGGCCTCCCATTGGCTGTTGACATGGGGCCCACACCAAACCTTGGAGGGTCCCATCACTTTTGAGGTGGATGCCGTGCATTCCACGAATGGCAAGATGGACTATAGCTTCTTGCGGACCGCCAATCTCTGTTCAATTTGATGCAATTACCAGTATTTCATGCATATTTAATAGATGCATTTTCTTTTTTTATGTGCAGACCCGATATCTACAGTTCAGGAAGTGGCCTGTTGAATGGGGATGGTGTAGAGACCTTCAGTCTTTTATTTTCGTTTTTGAAAGGCATAACAGGTGAGGATCTTCCATTGAGATTGCTCTGCATGGAATATAACTTCATTTTACTTTGGGCGCTGTACTTGATCCTGGACTTACTTTAAGAATTACACGTGGAGGCAGAATAGTACTGGAGCGCCCGGAGTATGGGTATGCGACATATTTCTTTGAGCTTGTGGGGTCTTTGCCCATTGACTGGCAGATTAAGCGTTTGGTGACAACCATGAAGCTTACCAGCTTTAGCAGGACAACCCTCATTGAGAACAAAGCCTTGTTGGTAAGCATTTACTCGTTCTGTGTGTGCTAATTTTAGTGGTTTTGGTTGGAAGTATGATGCTATTTCATTAGCTGTTATGTATTTTCATACCACTTATTTGCTGTACTTGCATACAACCAACTGTGATAAACTGTATTCTCTGCCTAATATTCACTGTAGATAACCCGAATAATAGTTTAATTTGCAGCTGACTACTTGAGCATGCCCTTTCTACTTTTGATCCACGGTGGTACGTGTGTGCCATGTTGCTGACTTGGGTGAACTTGATGTATCTCGATTCGTATGTAACTAATTGCAGGAGAAAACAATTCTACATGCTGGAATTTGTAGCCAAATCACCAAGAAATTTGATAGAGTAGTCGTCCACACTCATGAAATAAACAAGGACAGATAATCCCCCGTCGCAGATATGCTACTGTGATAAATAACACCCCCCCCCCCCCCCCCCCCCCCCCCGCCCTTTATGCTCCCAGATGATTATATGAAGCAACACATGCCAACATCAAGAGAATCCCACCCATTCTTTTATTCAGTAGGGTTAGATAGGCATATGCTCACCCCAGCTATGTGAGCCAGATGATCCGTCAGGTTATCGCTGTTGCTTGTTTTCTTTGGCTTTGGTGGCATTAGTTCTCCTTGTCTGATTGGTCTCTCATGCATAGTATGATGCTGGAGATCACAGAATCTCTTCTTGCGCTCCTTCACAGGCTTTGGCAGGAGTTGAAGATAGAGGCCTAGCCGTTGAATCACATACTGTCCTCGGGTATCCGATTAGAGCTTGTTGTCGGATCTTCTGCATTTTCTCACCATAATTGTCAATTCTTCTGTATCGCCATGAGCCTTTGCTCCAACTGATCCGATCGTTGTTGAGGTGTGATTTACATGTCTCCCTCAATTTTAATGCTCTCCTTTGCAGAATTTGTTTTGTTTCAACTGTCCATCCATTGATAGATGTTTCGCCTAATCTATTAGCCCTTTCTTTCGCTGCATACATTCTTAGGATTGGCTCGCTGTTTCAGCTGACATGAAAGTTGATTCACCTTTTTATCCGCTCGTGAATCCATCAATCAATTCAATGGTGAATTCATCTTGGATCTCAATTTTATATGACACTGTACTGCGAGTGTTTATTCCATTTAAAATTGCTAGGTGAAATTGTCATTTTTGGCCATCCCATAAAAAATGTGTGAAGTTGTTTCAAGTACCTTTCAGCACTAGCATCTTCTTTATCAAGTTTGCGCATGACAGATCATATAAAGGAGGATTCGTAAGTAATGATGCATCGAGAACCCTCGAATGGGATATCTCTCTTGGTTTCCCTCGGGGATCAGAGCATCCTTGTTGCTGATCTAATTGATCTTTTTCCCCTATAACCCATAATTCTTTTTTCCTCTGTTTATTTTTTAGTCTTAAGCTAAAGTGAAGTGTTCGTGATCATTACCTCTTGTGTGAGGAATGTGAAGAATGTGTGGATGTTTGGGCTGGTTATCTCTTCATGTGTGGTGTGCATTCTGTGTGAAGTGTACAAGTTGGATGTTCGTTGGTTGCGAAAGGTCAACCTATTTTTGTATAAGCGTGAGGTGTATATGTTCTAGTTCCTTGTCCCAGAGTGGGGTGGCTAACATTGTGGTGTGACTAACAGGGGGGTGGGTGTACCAACAGTGGCGTGTGTGTACAGTGTACTAACTAAAAAAAACACTTCGTCATGCTTTTTGACCAATACCTTGCCCTACTATAGCGGAGTCTAACTAATGCTGTTTGGATGCACTGCTCAATTGAATTGCAATAAACTAGTCAATAAACTGGAAATGACACCAAACTGTGATTACCTTACTATCAATATCAAGGGGTGTCACTCCTAATTACAAACTCATTACTTTCAAGTTAGAAGCTCCCAAACTGTAATAGCATTCCTTCAGTCTTAACTTGTTTTGATGACGTTGTTAAATTCATTCAATTATTTCCTGATCGAATTGAATGTTTGCAACTCAATTCGATTGTGCATCCAAATATGCACTTAGATACTGTATCAACTTGTGACTCACAAAGAACCAAATGAGTTCAAAGCTAAACTGCTGTATTTCTTGTCATTTTCTTTCTCAACTGTGTCATTGTACAAACCATCAGCTTCTCTTTTAAAAATTGCATCTCGTGCCCATGCATGGTTCTCAGGTGGGAGAAGATTTAACTGAGGGAGAAGCACGGGTGTTGGAGGAATATGGTTGGATACCAAATAGCGGGTTAGGAACGATGCTCAACTACTGTGACCGGGTTGTGCACGACAGGAAGAATGAGGGCGACATCTCAGAGTGGAGGTGCAAAATTGGGAAGCTGCTAATGAATGGCCATGATGGTGGTTCCATTGTGTTGTTCAATCTCCCTAAGAAGGTTGTAGAATACAAGGGCAATCAAAGCCCGCAAATCAAGTTGGAGCTTGAGGCTGAGATGGTTTGACTGTAAACAGATATGTATTGTACAGGCTTGGGTCACTGGATTACTCATCAGCGGTCACTGGCTACATGATATGAAATGCACAGCCTGTTAGTTTGATGGAGCGGAAGTTTGACGGGTATATATTATGTTTATGATTCTTGGTATGTGCCGAAGCAGATTCATGTGAAGATGATCAAGGGTTCTCTTTAGGGTCTGCATGTGCAAGATCTGGGACGTTCATCATATGGGGTTTCACCAAGAACACGCCCCAACCCAAAAGTCAGGTTGGTCTACCATAGGCCATTGTTTATTATTTTTTTTCATGAACATACATTTTTTAATTCATAAACATGTTGCTTCACCCGGCGAGTGGATCAACCTTATTCTTAGGTCAGGTCATGTTCTCAGTGGGCCCCATCTTGCATAAGGATGCCATGCTGGCACATATACTCTGAAAATCCTTGAGTCATCTTTGTTTGAATCCTTTCGCATTTCTAATGATTATAATAATTATTATTATTTTTATTGGCTAATCTAATTGAATTGTATTCTTTATCACTTCCTAAGATTGTCAAATATCATCTGGTGTCAGGTTGTTGCGGTCCAGTTCAACAAATATTTGAAGCTGTTAATAATGGATAGATCCAGATCAGGTGGTTGGTATCATTTCCATGTACTTAGTTCTGATTCACCTTTGGAAAAAATAATAATTATGGCTATTTAGTCCTAAATTATTTATTGTTAGTTAATTTCAAGCTTTTACATCCTCATCGGCTTAGATGGTGATATCCACCGCCTCTTCTGTTTATTTTTCATTTAGTTGGGTTATTAAGTAAAGAGTCATTATTTCTCTGGTTCTGCAAATAAACAGCTTGCTTGACACTTCTAACTTGGACTAACTTGGACACTCGTGTGTGATCTGGTTATCTGGATCATTCATTGGCCAATAATCTAATGGCCTTAACCATTTAATTAGGAGAATTAAAAATGAATATTGCGAATGGTCCACAATCAACTTGAGAAGTTCTCTGACCAGGGTTGGTTCAATTAGTGTTAATTTGGGCCTTGGCCCATCCATGATGAGCTATCAAGATCTCTTTACTGTCGTGGTGTTTCTAGTGGGCCCTGAATATCACATTATTCCACTTTGGAAAATTGAGTTAAGAGAGTAATTGAGTTAAATAGAGTTTGCCTGTTATTTCTTCCTAGACAGGTTGGCGTTGGCTGTTGTTTGATGTAAATGATGTGAGTAGCTTGTAAACCTTGATGATGGTTGAATTGCTTGGCTTTGTATGGATTGAGTGAGATTTTGGGTTTGATTGGGAGGTCAGGCTGCCCCTTCTTTGATGTATCCTGTTATGCTTCAAAAAGGAGGAAGTAATGGATGGTCCAGATTGATTTGATCGTCCACATGTGCATCTGATGCACCTGAGCTTGAAAATGTTCTTCTAACAACATGGTAAATAATTTATGGGTTTTTTTTTCCTCCAAATAATTTGAAGAATTCTGTAACTGGGATTGAATGGAAACATCAAGTGGTTCATGCCTCCTCAAAATCATCCCCACCAGCTCTATCAAGGCAGCCTACTGGCTCTCGGCCGTCTTATGGGTCTTGAAGTGGCCGTTGGGGCACATTTTTCATCCTCAGATCATTTCCTTGGTTGGGGCCCATGCAACTTTGCAGTTGCAAAAAACATTAATTAATGACAATATGAAGGGGTTTATGTTGCTGCTCAGCCGATGGCTTACATCGGCTGGTCTGACCCATTGTGCTTGACCACAGCCTGATGTGAGCCTACATTCACCCTCTCAGTAATGATTTGAGGGTACTAAAAAAGTTGCACTAGTAAATAAATCTGAACTCGTGACTTTTTGAGGTTGGTAGCACTACATCTTTGTGCTGCATGGCCCTACATGTTTAAGATCCGGACTATTCATTTGGTGGGTCCTATCATGGATTGGTGGTCATACGTGGAAAATCAAACCAGTCGGAGTCCATCTAATCGGAGCAGTTTTGAGGATTTAAAATGAAGAAAAGAATGTCCATTGCCCATATCACTAGGGTAGATATCATCTAATCAGACGTTTAAGACAATCTGATCACTGTGAATTATTGGGTACACCCCAAGGTAGGGTCCCGCCGGCTTACCTGTTTGGATCAAGCGCCCTACCTAACATGGGGCCCATTCACTTAAAAAAGCCTAATGAAGGGTTAAGCCTTCTCAAACCATTGCTTATTTAAAAATAAAAAAAAAGAAAAAAAAAAGTACATGGTGACATGATTGAGTGGTAACAGTTTCTTAGTAGAGCTTAGAGAAGGGTGTGGATTTCATCATTTCTTCTACAAACCGTTGGTTAAAAGCATCAGTGAAATGTAAGCCATCCCAGCTCATATACTTGCTTGGTTGACTGCAAGCTTTGGCAGCTGGATTTCCCCCACAAGGAATCAGAGGGTTGTAATTAAATGGGTCACCACCATATCCACAGCAGGCCTTGAATTTCGCCCTATCATCAAACCCTGCATTTAAAAAAGAAAAAGAAAAGCATCTTATTCCACACACACACACACACACACATAGTGGAGACTTGCTAATCCTATAGGCACCCACAATCGGTCCCCTACAGGTGCATGAGTCCCATGCCAACTTGGACACGGTAGCACCTGATCCAGTTCGATACCATGAGTTACCTCCTGAGTCAGCCCAGCTCCTGACTCACTCATGGTTGAACAACTCCGACTGAGTTGCCGAGTCTTTCAACCAGGGGTTCACACCAGGTCCCAGACCCACCATCCAAATGCTCAGCCTAGCAATGTTAAATAAGCTGCCAGGCGCACTTGAATGCCTTTGGGCAGATGCAAGCGCAGTCCAAGCCAACCAGGCAGCGGCCAATAACATCAGGCCCAGATCCAATCTGTGAACCTGTAGGCTTGGACCAAACCTGACCCAAGGTGGGTTCGGCTCTGGCCGGTCTGGGCCGGGCCAAACCATATCACTTGCCATCCCATCTAAAAGCAAAGAAGAATGGTAATTACCATATCTGGCCGGGTTGGCTATGGTTTTCAACATGAAGCCATAGATGTCTGCAACCATGATATTGACATCTTCAATCTGGTGACTGAGGATTGCAAGTGCCTTCTCCAGCTCAACTTTCGAGTATTCTGCCACCTTATTGTAGTCTTTGAGACACCCCAATCCATCCGTTGAATTGAAGGGTCCCACCGATCCTAGGGTCAGTACCATTGGAGTGCATCCAATGGCTGGGATGTTGAAAACTATGAAATTCTTGGCCCCTTCTTTATAGAGATCCTGCACACACAAAATACACAATGGTGATATGAAATGACCTGATGATAGGGATGGACATGGGCTGTTTCAGCGGGGGTGGGCCAGGCCCAGCCCAGCCCAGCCCTCACTATAGGGCCCAAGCCCAGACCAGCATGGACAAGTGGTGCACATTGTTGGCTAATCCAGACCATTGGTTTGTTGGGTCCAGTCATGGATGAAGCATGCCCTGAAACCATCCGAAGTTTGAAGATCCTAGCCAGCAATCTTTGGCGTTTGTTCAGTGGAATGCGTCCCATTGCTATATTTTTTTTTCCATTAACCGTCCATTTATACACTGTAAATCGAAAATTTGCAATGACCTATGGAGGGGCGTTTTGAGGCTCACTCCATCCACGATGAGCCCCAGCATGCAAGTCAGTCTAGATCACAGAACCATGGGCCTCATTTATCAGAACAAAAAACCAAAACCTACCATCAAGGATCCTATACATATGGAACTTTCCCGCCAGCTTGTCACTTGTTTTACAAAATCAGAATCAGATCCGAGCAAAAAGTGGGCCACACCATTAAGATCACTTGGAGCGAAAAAGAAGGCAGTCCACTCATCATTCAGGTTGCACCATAGAAATCAATTGACAGCCAATGATCTAAATCAATGTCTGATGGACCGGCAATTGGCAGCCTGTGATTGGTTCAGGCCTGACTATGAACTATGATCTGGGCCTATTAAAACATTGATTTACCTAGCCCAGGTGTGGCCCATTGCCAGTTCTAAGTGCTTTACCCACCTAATGAGTAGATTGGATCCAATACAAATATTTCTATGTTAAGGTCACCTATCGTGATGTTTTATTGACATCCAATCCGTCCATCATTTGTGCCCTATCCTATTCTCCTTGGATAACAAAAATCAGGACGATCCAATAATACTGGTGTGGTCCACCCCCATGAGTGGACCGAGCTGATTTTCATATAAGGGAATCATCATGGTGTGGCCCACCTTCTGCACTAGACATGAGACGTTGGGGGGCTAGAAATGGCTGTATCTGATCATTTCTCATCTGTAATTAGTGGGGAGAGTATACTCACTTGTACGGCCTTGGAGATTGCAGAGATGACACGTGGCACGATCTCCTCTATTACAAAGGGTGGGGCTGAAGCATTCAAGAGGAGACTGTTGAGGATGTCATTAACACCAATGAATATCATGTATAACCCATCCTCGAATGACTTCACTTCTGGAACGTGTGAAACCAAGCAATCTGATCCATGTAATGCAAGCACTTGAATTTTGGAGAGAAGAATGATAGTAGCAACACATTGGCAGTTGGCACTATGAGATTTAGAAAGTTTTATTTATTTGTTTATTTATGTAAAAACATGGTGGAGATAAGATATGGAATAACATTTCACAGATTCTTTTATAATTGCTTGAAGAGAGAGGTGTGACTGTTTTTCCAAAGGTTCTCTTTATGTATGAGAAGAGACAAGAGATGTTTTTCGTATGTTCATTATATTTGAGAATTATCTCTTTTGTATCTTGTACTCTTTTTATTTGTGAGTCAAATGATTTGCTAGAGTTTCTGTGGATGCGGTCACATTGCGACGAATAGTGTGTTTTGTATCTTTTTCTCTACTCATTTTCTTGTATGGCCAAATTTATGGTGATAAAAACTTTGTATTGTTTTTGCATGATTGCCTATGCACATGTTGGAAGTGTTTCTGCAAGTGGGATCTCAATTCGTTTCCAAGATTAGTAATGGTCATCTCTCCATTTTCATTGCAACAGACTAACTCCTTGGTCAAGGGTTTCCTCGTAAATTTGTACAAAAATATATGTTTTTTGTGGACACACAAGTCTCTAAATGCATAGAGGCATGTTTCAATGATCCAAGCCGTTTATAGAGTAGATGTCACCGTGGAAGGGGATGCCAAAAGTTCTCCAAAATTGGGATTTGTGACCCTCAATCTTTGAACTCTTTTCCTTTCAATATGGGCAGTCCCTTTGATAACCTTTTTGTGGGTCATTGATCATTATCTTTCAATCTTGAAATTTTTTGGACATTACCCATTAACTGTGCATATCATAAGATCAATGTTTTAATCCCAAAACCTAACATATAAATGCATGGGGATGTGGGGTCATCTTTAAATGATCCAAACCATTTACATCAAGTCCAGGTTGGCTCATTTGAGTTTTAAACCATGGTAGTCTTGGAAACTACTAAACTAGACTTGAAACCTGGCTGAGACAACTCAACTAGGTGAGATTTCCAGCCGAGTTGCTCAATGGCTCACACTCATCTCCTGGGTGGATATTTATTAAAATTTGAGAAGGCAGGGAAAGAAATTCGAACCCCAACCTCAACTAAAGAAAGAAATCTTTTGATTTGAATTATGTTTTTATATTTACTGATATTAAATTTAACTATTTTAATTATCTACATTCATAATTTTTATATTTACAATAATTAAATATCAATTCGAGCTGGGTTGAATCTATGAGTCAACCCAAGCCAGCTGAAAATTGAGCTGGGTGTCCGAGTTTTTAAATTCTCATCTCAAAAGCCGAGAAAAGTAACTTATGATTTTGAGATTTCTATTCTTTATAGAATTTCTAAAATTGAAAAATAAATATCATAGTGGGAAGCAGTTCCTTTGTTTTTAATTTTTTTTTATCCAAACCAGTATTATTTCATGTTGGCTGCAGTTCGTGGTAGAATCCTACTATCCCAATGGTTTAAATAACCTAGCTTCACGTATTCTATCAATCCTGGGGCTTTTGATGTATTGGTTAGGTTTTTAACATTTTATATTTTTGGAAAATCAATTAAGAGCAGAAATCCTAGAACTTGTAAATGACTTTTCTCACTACCTGATTTGTGCTTGGAATTCAAGGATGCATGGACACTTCGTTTGAATCGAACGAACTGATCCGTTTGGAAAGGAAGAAAGAAAGGTACAGGTTCCGTGACATTTCTAGCCGTTGCTCCTGATACTGCAAAATTGATGCCGCGTCTATAGTTTGGGACAATGTTCTTGAAATAAGGTTCCAGAAAAGGAAATCCCCACTTTGAAGCTGTGACCATTGTACCATACAATCGATTGTAAGTGTCCAAAGATCATATTCTAGAGTAGTTAAGTGTAAGTTACAATGAGAAAGCGACATCGCTGATACATATAAAACTAATAGAAAGCAGTACAATGGAAGAGTGCATTTGAGTGCTAACATTAAGCAAGTCCATGCAAGATCTATGTTGTTCATCGCATGTTTAATTTCTACTGTATGTGTCTTGGTTCAAAATTAGATGGTCCAAGGTTGTAATACTCATGTGCTATTATTGTTAAAATTTCATCTTTTTAGATAGCTCTTAAGATCACCAAAAAAACCTTATTGTATATGCAGTAGTTGGGTGAAAATGGGTAAATGGAAAAAAGAAGAAGAAATTTTAACAATGCTAGGGGTAAATTTTATATGCCACACCACGTGATTTTAGAGGGTTTTGGTCATGATCTTACAGGTGTGGGACACCTGAGTTTTGGGCTTGTCCGGATTTTTGGGATCCAAGGAGAATACTAGGGTGTCACACATGATTAGTGGATTTACGGCCATGGCTTCTCTCTCTCTCTCTCTCTCTCTAGACTGAGAATAATAAGTAGAAATTGGTTTCTCTCTATCTTTACATAGGCGTAAAAATGATTTGTTGGATTGTCCTCTTGGAGCACAAATCAGGTCAATCCAAATCCCAGGTGGGCCAATGTAAAATTGTGCCCAAAATCTCTAGAATCATAGGGTGTGGACCCATCTAATTTTGGAATGGTCTGATTTTTTGAGGCGTCCATCCATCTTGGTGGGGGCATCTTCTAATTGATTGGATGGCATATAAAAAACAGGGTGTGCCCCACGAACAATCTAGCAGCTTTTCAACGATGGGCATCCCCATCACAACTTCTCCTTGTGGTGTGGCCGTATTATGAATTAATTGGATGTCATGTGTGTTGGAGTAGCCTTCAAACTGTGCACGAGTTGGGTGCTCAAACTGGTTGGGCGACTGGTCTGGCTATGTAACTTAGATGTATATGGAGGCCCCACTAGATAGATTCTGTGTTGCCCTAGACCGGTCAGCCGACCGGTCTGCGGGGGGCTTTGATCGATAGGCAGTGAGGCAGCGATGACGTATTTCCTTTGGACTATTTTTGCGCAGTGGTCGACCGGTCTACTGTGTACGCGACTTTCTTGTGCAGCTCGCTGTACTGCATAAGATGTTTTTAATTTCGGTGTTTTGCTTATTCAAGGAGTTGTAATCCGAACTTAGAAGGAATTCTAAGGTGTTTAAGGTTTCCTAATCGTGTTAGGAAGAGGGGAGAGAGTTGTGTGAGAGAGAACTTGGGGTTTTCTCTGTTTAATCCTTGCTTGTGGGCTGTCAATCTCTGTAATCTTCTGTTATTCATAGTGGATCGCTTTGTGCCGTGGTTTTTTTACCTGTTGAGGGATTTTTCTACGTAAATTCAGAGTCTCTTGTGGTGAATGCTTTTGTGTGATTGATTTGCATCTTGTTTAATCGTTTGATCTCGCATTGCTCCATGCGTTTCGGCTTCCGTTTCTGCTTCGACTGCCGATTTTTCCCAACAAGTGGTATCAGAGTTATCGTTGGCGTGGAGTAGAATTCGGATATGAGACGAGAAGATGAAATCAAGCACAAGGTTCGATGTAGAGAAGTTTTCCTAGAAAAATAACTTTGAGCTATGGAAGGTAAATGTTGAATCCTTCCTAGTTCAGCAAGGGCTTGTTAAAGCTCTTGGAAAGTGACCCGAGATTATGAAAGATGATGAGAGGACGAGGCTCGACAAGAAGGCTAGAACCTCAATCCTGTTAACCTTACGGATGATGTTCTCTATCATGTCATGAACGAGAAGATTGCGGCTGAAACGATGGCGAAGCTAGAGAATGTTTATGCCAAGAAGTCTCTAGAGAATCGCATGTATGTATTGATGCAGTTGTTCACCTTGAGGATGGCTGAGGGAACTGAGGTAGAGGACCACCTGAGCACATTTAATACGTTGGTTTGCAAGTCGGTGGAGATCGATGAACCGATGAAGGATGAATATCAAGCATGCATCCTGTTGAATTCTCTTCTAGATTCATATGAGTCGTTTAGGGACTCTGTATGCGCAGGAAGGGAAATAATAAACGTCGAGACCGTTATCTCAACTCTCCAGTCGAAGGCAATGAGAAAGAAAAGCGGTGACGTGGCTTTCCGTTATTTCTCAGAGACACTGATTATGAGGGGAAGAAGTTCTGAGCATGGAGGATATTTGAAATCGGGATCTAGGACCAAGGGCAAAGGGAAGGCTAAGGTGAAGTGTTGGAATTGTGGTCAGGAGGGCCACATGAGAGGGGATTGTTAGAATCCTAGGTTGAAGCAAGAGAGGTATGTAAATTCTTCTGGAGAGGGAGCCAATATTGTAGAGGACGGTGGCGATCTTTGCGAAGTTCTGACTGTATCTAGTAAGAGATCTCACGGTAGTGAGTGGATTCTAGATTCAGGGGCTTCATGTCACGTTTGTCCTAACCGGAGTTTATTCATGACATACATGGAGTATGGTGGTGAATCGGTGTTTGTGGGCGATGGCTACGCTCATAAAGTTGTGGGTATTGGTATGGTGCGCATCAGGATGTTCGATAGAATCGAATGAGTCTTGGAAGACGTGAAGCATGTCCCCAAGATGAAGATGAATGTGATTTCTCTTGGTGCACTTGAGGCGAAAGGGTGTGTGTTTATTGACCACGATCATTGTTATGAAGTGATGAAGGGGGCACTGTGTGTATGAAGGCATTGAGGTGTGACCATCTTTACATGTTGATCAGGAACAAAATTCATGGTAGAGCTGCGGGAAAGGCAGCGAGATCTACGGTTGTTCATATGTGGCAAGTGCCCAAGGGCCACATGAGAAGAGCAGTAAATGGCGTGAATTTGCAAGGATAGGGTCGATGGTGGCACGAGAAGTGATGGAGTTATGATTGAAGATGAGATGACGTTGCAAGGATGGTGTTGATTCGTCGTTTGAAGCCTCAGTGGAGATTGTTGGGGTAGCCTTCAAACTGTGCACGAGTTGGGTGCTCAGATCGGTCGGGCGACCGGTTTGGCTGTGTAACCCAGATGCACTAGAGGCCCCATTAGATAGAGTTTGTATTGCCCTAGACCGGTCAGCCGACCGGTTCGATCGATGGGCAGTGAGGCAGAGATGGCGCATTTCTTTTGGACTATTTTTATGCGCTGGCCGACCGGTTCGCTGTGCGCGCGGCTTTCTTGAGCAACTCGCAATACTGCGTAAGATGTTTCTAATTTCAGTGTTTTGCTTATTTAAGGAGTTGTAATCCTGACTTAGAAGGAATTCTAAGGTGTCTAAGGTTTTCCTAATCGTGTTATGAAGAGGGGAGAGAGTTGTGTGAGAGAGAACTTGGGATTTTCTTTATTTATTCCTTGCTTGTGGGCTGTCAATTTCTGTAATCTTCTGTTATTCATAGTGAATCGCTTTGTGCCGTGGTTTTTTACCCGTTGAGGGGTTTTTTCACGTAAATTCGAAGTCTCTTGTGGTGAATGCTTGTGTGTGATTGATTTGCATCTTGTTTCTCGTTTGATCTCGCATTGCTCCGCTCGTTTCGGCTTCCGCCTCCACTGCCGGTTTTCCCAACAATGCGCACATCACGGTGGAACCCCACATATAGTGTTATAGGTTAGGCGTAATGTTTGATGTGTGTGGAATCAGACCCATCTCAAAGAAACGAGGTCACAGCTACATTCAGGAAGGGTGCAATATTCATGTTCGAGATGAGTTTGGTTTCAATTTTCTTTCTTTTGGGTAATGCCTTGATTTATGGTCTTTTGATGTTTTCTTGTTTATTGTCTTTATTGCTTCGTTAAAAGCGATTGGGTTTTGTAATATCTGAGTGAGGAAGATATGGGATTAGGCAGAAATTGAGCTGAGTAAATAACAAGTGAAAGCTATGGTGGGAAGAAGCATACTGTTCAATGAGCAAGGAAATCAGGGCCTAGTATTTGACATCTGATGATGAGGTGAGTAAATGCTTTTCTATAATTTTCTTAGGGAAAGTATATTTATACTGCCTGTTTTTGGTACCTGCATCCCATATAGACTCAATGAAGTTAATGCAAGTGGGCCCCATTTCAACCTATTTAAAGGCCCCGCCAATTTCAGGGCTAAAGTTATAATGAAAGAGCCTGAGCAAAGATAGCAGGGTCAATGTACAGGCTGACTAAAGTTATAATATAGGTGTTTGATACACATCGTCCATTCATTTGATAATAGCAAGGATTGCAGCTGCCAAAAGCTAGCAGCTACTGGACAATGCTATGCGCACCCCATCATGATATAAGTGTTTCAATTTGTTAGTTAATTTTAAGACAGTCCACCAAAAATGAGCATGATTCAAAACTCAAGTATGCCACAAAAGAGAGGAAACAGTAGGGATTCAGTGACCACCATTAAAGCATTTGTATGGCCACAAAAGTTTCGTATCATGCTATGATTTTGGTGTTTTCACTTAATCTTAGTGAGAATGAACTTATAAATGGTTAGATGGCCTATAAACATTAAGGTGGGGCTTAGAAAGATTTATTCCTCTCTTGTGGCCCACTTGATTTTTGGATCCACCTCGCTTTTTTGTCACATATCCTAAATTGAGACAAAATAACATATAAACAAGGTAAATTAAATGAATGTTAATTTAATGATGTTATTTTCATTTAATAAAAAAATAAACCCTTCCTAATGTAAATATCCCCAATCACGAGATATGGACAAATGTGTCAAATTAACAAATTTCAAACATTTCATAAGATTGTTAACAAACAACTTGTTTTATATTTAATACTTAATTTTCAGACTTCAGCAAGGGTTACCAAACAGGTTTTTAGACTCCAGATTTAGACTTCAGATTTCGACTCCAGATTTCAAATTCAAGCATTAGACTTCAGATTTAAAAAATGGGCCCTAAGACTCCAAAGAATGCATGGATGTACTTTTAGCTTATCCTACATAGCTGTGTAAGTAGATCTAACCTCCATTCTAAGTATTGGTTTGTACTCTTATCCATAGAGGAAAGAAGGGTCTATTAAGGTAGAAATTGAAGTTTTGGAGCCCACTTTGATGTTTTAATGACATCCAATCCGTCCATCATGTGTGTCGCCTAATGTTCTCCCTGGATCCCAAAAATCTGGATGACCCAAAACTCCCGTGGGCCACTCCATGTAAAACAATGACAAAAACCTTTGAAATTATGAGGTGTGGCCCAATTGAGTTTTTGAATGCCTTTTTTTAGGTGTCCATTCAGCCTTGTTGGATGCATCTTCTGAATGGATTCGATGGAATATGCCAAAATGGTGGCCCCTCATACAATCTGGAAGGTTTTTAATAGTGGCCTCCACATCCCAACTGTTCCCTTTGGTGTGGCCCACTTGATTTTTTGATCAGACAGACTTTTCAATACCAGGGACAATATTAGTGGCGGAACATGACGGATGATTTAGATGTCATGTAAACATTACAGTGGGCGTCACATGTCGATTTGTACATTAAGTTTATTATGGAAAGCATTTGTATTGGATCCAGTCTCATAGGGCATACTATTTGAGTCTTCCTCTATTTCATGATTTTAATTGTGTTTTTTATGGTTATATTTACTTGATTTTGTATAATTGAAGGTGTAAAATAGCATAAGCAAATCAATAATGGTGGGTGTAGATATCAATTCACTTTCTCAGTCTGTTTTGCTTTAATCCCTTTTTGGGTAAATAGTTTCATTTATAATCTTTTACTTTTGTCTTTATTTGAAGATTGATATTTCTACCCCTAAAATTGATATTACAACCCAAATGGATAATTTATCGATTGTAACTTTTTCTGTACTTGTAATATGAAATCCATGAGACTAGAATCATAGCTGGGGGTGGGTGGGCCACTGGTAACAATCACATCAAAAGAAACAACTCAATCCAGGTTTTCAAGTAGGGTAGGGATTTCATTTCCATGTGGGGCCCACCGTGATGTTCTAAGGACATTCCATCTGTTCATCATGCAAAGCCCTCCTATTCTCCTTGCTTCCCAAAACTCAGGTGAGCCATACCATGTGAAATATGGCCTAAAATCATATGTTGTGGACAACCTAAGTTCTAGAATGTCCTATTTTTTGTGTGTCTATCCAATCTGTCGGATGCATCTTCTGAGTGGATTAGATGGGATATACAAAAGACAGTTGGACCCAGATCTCGGATCCTGAAAGGTCGATCCAAAAACTCAGGTGGATGACACCATGTAAAATCATGCCTATAACCTCTACAATCACATGTTGTGGCCCACTTGGGTTTTGGTATAACCTCATTTTTTGGCTGTCCATTCATCTTCGTTGGATGTATTTTCTGAATGGATTAGATGACATATAAAAAGAAAAGTTTTCAATGGTGGGAGTCCACATCACAACTTTTCCTTGTGGTGTGGCCCACCTAAGTTTTGGATTGGCAACAGTTTTGGGCTCTGAGAAAAACATTATTAGCTGCAGTAAATATCATGAAATTTCAAGGTTGATCAATCTAATTATTTATGAATTTCATGATATTTGGTGCAACCAAACACACCCTTGAATGATGAAATAAAGCAATTGGGTTGGAATGAGATCTCACCCATGAAGTCAATGATCAATCGACCGTTAGAATATCTCCCAGAAGGAGCATGGAAGAACGTCGATCCATATGGCGAATTCTCTGCATCTGCCAAGAACGGAAATACCGCCATGAGGTTTCCAGTGTCACTAAGCGAGTCCCCGAACACAAAGATTGCTGGTGGAGAATGGTGGGCCAATGCGTCGTGATCTCGAAATCCATCACTCTCACTTGCAAAGAAGAAGATGGTCCACACCCAGCATAGAGAAATGATTGGATTTGCCATGTTTGGATGGTGGATTGGATTTTGATTTGATTGGTTAGGCTAAGAGAGACAACATGCATTTATCAAGTAGTACACATGGGTATTAACGTTATATATGTGGGAAATGTAATGTGTTTGGTTTGGAACAACTAGCATAGTGTGGGGCCCACCTTAGATGTATATATATATCTATGGAATCCAAACCGTCAATATGGGATCCAAAACTCAGGTGGGACACGCCACAGGGGACAATGTACGATCATGCCTAAAACTAATATATTCAGCTTTTGTAGCCCACCTGAGTTTTAATGTGTCCCTTCATCCTGGTGGGCCACACCTAGTGACTGGGCTGGATGAGATATACACCATACGATAGATCCCACATTCCATTTGGAGGTTTCTAGGGTGGGCATCTTCCTATCTAATGTCCCTCATTGTTTTCTTTGGTGTGGCCCACCTGAGTAATGTATAAGGCTGAAATTTTTTGAACTAGTTCTAGCTTGAGGAGGCGCATCTAATGGACAGGTTCGATGGTACTCAAATCATGGTGGGCCCCACAATAATTACCCTTTGAAAAAATAAAGAAATCTGCTCAGGTTTTTTCTTGATGTTGACGAATGTACATCGTTACTCACTTGATTGTGAGGAAAGTGACAATGTCTGTTGATTTTTTATTAGGCCGTCCTTTATTAAATTTTATGTGGATGGTCCATTTATGGGATTTTTTTTTTTTCAAATAATGATCAGCACTTGTTCCTAAGTTGAGTTCATTGTTTAAAAAGATGAAACCTGTACTCCAAACCTGGTTGAGCCGACTCGACTAAAAAGCTCAGGTGAGTGAGTTCCTTCAAACTGGTACGAGTTTTTTTTTTTTTTTTTTCAGTATTATTATATATTTTTAAGTACAAATACTTATAAATAATGTCAAGTTGTCCGAGTTGAGTCGAGTTTTGATTGAGTCATGGTTTTATCGAGTGCTTTTGAAATCTGGTTGAGTCAAGTAGGTTTATTTTATTTTATTTTATTTTCTAACTATGGTTGAGATTCCCTGTTGGGTGATCGCCACCTGGCGCCATACAGGTGGTTGTGTGGTCAATGAGTCCAGACCATCCATAAGGTGGGACATACCTTTGATGGATCACAGTAATAACGTATGGAGATTGGATGATCTTAGCCCGGCGGACCATTTTCTGCCGTCTGTTTACTGGGATGGACTGATGTGGTCATTTTACTGGGACCCTTTTTAACCAGGTCACTTGATCATCATACACGTGGCATGAATGTATGATCCAGGATTTCATCTATGGAGCTCTATCATGAATGTGATGTACCTGAAAAAATTGACTGTGAAAGCCAT
Source organism: Liriodendron chinense (assembly GCA_003013855.2). Lineage (NCBI taxonomy): Eukaryota > Viridiplantae > Streptophyta > Magnoliopsida > Magnoliales > Magnoliaceae > Liriodendron > Liriodendron chinense. Next base: position 4,806,768 of record ML058330.1, on the reverse strand, counting down.
CCTAGTAACTGATTGAAGGTCTTTAAATGAAGGGCTTGATCCACTATGAAGCTTTACTTACTTATAGGATGTTTGGAGCTCACCGGATGTGTGTATGACATCTAATCCATCCATCATATGTGTCTTCTCATGTTATCCTTGACTGCCCACAAATCAGTCTGATCCAAAACTCAAGTGGGCCACTGCGTGAAAACACACACCCAGAATTTCTAAAAATATGTGGTGTGGACCACTTGAATTTTGGAATGGTCTGACTTTTGAAGGTGCCCATTCATCCTGGTGGGCCACATTTTCTAAATAGATTGGATAACATATCTAAACCACAGGTCGAACTCACACGAGTAATGTCAAATATGCTAAGTTGAAGAGTCTGATTGAACTGATATTAAAGATGAATGGTCTGATTGGGCTAAAATTGAAGATCAACGGTCCGGTTGGATTAATAATAAAGATCAATGGTCTGATGTGCTAAACTTGAAGATATATACAAATCAATGGTGAACCAATGTCAAACCAGAATCATCCCATTTAAATGACACTAACGATAAACGGTCCGATTGGATAAGTATGAAAGATGAACAAATCGATCAATGGTCTAATTATGCTGACATTAGATATGAATAGTTCGGTTGGGTTAATACTGAAAATCAACGGCTAGAATGGATTGATGCTGAACCTGAATGGTCTTATTCAACAATACTAAAGATGAATGGTTGAATTGGATCAATGCCAAAGATAAGCAGTTTGATATAGTCGATATTAAAGATGAAGGATCTAATTGGACTATATCAATGATTAATAGTCTGATAGTGAACATGAATAGTCAGACTAGATCCAATAAGATTGTTCTTCTTCAATATTAGACCATTGATATCGACGCAATTAGACCATTGATCCTCGTTGCATAGATCAATTTCAATAAAATCAGACCATTCATCTTCAATAAGTCCAATCAGACCATTGATCTTCACTTTTGGTTCAATTGAGCTGCTCAATCGGATCGGTCAATTTCACCATTTGTTCAATTGATTCATTCATCTTCAATATCAGTCTAATCAAACCGTTAATTTGTAATATTGATCAAATCAGACCATTCGGTGTGATATTATTCCAATTGGGTGGTCGATTTTCAACTTGGACCATTCGTCTCCAATTTCAACACAATTAGATTGTCATTCTTCAATTTGGACAAATTTTTTCGTTAATCTTTAATAGCTCTCATTTGAACCTTTTAGATTTAATATCAGCCGAAATGACCATCTTCCAAATTGGGCAATATCATTTGGCTCTAACATCAGAGCACTTAGGTAGTTGATTTTTAGTATCAACACAATTTGACTATTCATATCCAATTTAGCACAGTTGGACTGTTCATCTTCAATATTAGTCAAATCAAACAATTGATCTTCAATTTTAGGAGTGATTAATCCTATTGTTCTTTGATATGACCTTCAAATTAAGTCATTTAAGTTTCAATATATTTCTAATTAAACAATTGATTTTCAATATCAGCCCAATTTGACTACTCATCTATAATTTCAATAGAATTGTATTATTCATCTTCAATATTAGTCTAATCGGACCGTTAATCTTCAATTTTGGAACGATCAGACTATTATTTTTGAAAATTGGTCAATTGAGACTGATAATCTTCAATGGAGCTATTGATTTACAATATTGACCCAATTTGACCACTTATCTCCAATTTTAGAACGATCAGGACCATTCATCTTCAATTTTCAACAATACCATTGATCTTTAATTTCAGACTCTTTGGACTATTCACTTTGATATTAGTCCAATAGGACTGTTTTTAGTATCCATTGAGATTTGGCCATTTATCAATCTTGAGTATCAGTTCGTTCATCTTCAATATTGGTTCATCTCCAATGTAGTTCATCTTCAATATTAGCTCAATTAGCTCAATTGGACTATTGATCTTCAATTTTGGATTGATCAGGCCCTTCATCTTTAACAGCTAATGTTCCATGTGGATGCTTGGACACCCAATCAAAAGATCCAGGCGGTCGATTAGATACAAAATACATTTCACGTTTTACTGAAAAATCAGATTGATCAGTTGATCGAATCCATCCATAAGATGGCCTTGTTTTCTCTGTAGCCATTCATTCTTCAAGCTAGTCGATCAGTAGATATCTAATGGATTGTCAAAATGAAAGCAATTAACACTAAAAATTCAACGCAAATTCTTATAAATAGGAGATCAAAATCATTTAGGTTTAAAACCTATAAATATTGGATCCCATTATTTAAATATATTAGTTTATGTTGTATATACTCCATGTGCATTAACAGAAGTGCACGTGTATCAACCATCAAACTGTACCAGAGTATCAAATAACTCTATCTCTTTATGGAAATTAATCATAAAAATGAGATTAGAAAAATTGAAAGGCTGAGGCAGCCACACACACACACGCGCAGAGAGAGAGAGAGAGAGAGAGAGAGGGTTAAAAATTCAACTAAATTCGCAATGGACAATCATTTACCAGACAAAGTTCATGAATAAGATTTAGTTGATCTGGAGGAAGAAATTTGTAAAACTAGAACTTGAATGCTAATACAAATAAAGACAGCCATCCAACTGCAATGAAAGCAATGGCAGAAGATCCTTCCACAGAAGGTAACCCACTTTTAGCTGGAGTACTGCTTCGATTAGAAGTAGAAGATCCTGAAGAAGGCAATGAAATAAGCATAAATTTGGTTATTATCAATATAGAAAAAGATTTTATTTTAATTAAATTTGAATTTTCGTTGTAAGAAAATGCCCACCAATCATTGTTGGATGAATGGAAATTTGGATTTCAATGCATGTCCCTTAGGGGCCCAAATGGATGCAATTCAGTATCCACAAAAGCAATTATATAATTGGTTTTAGGTGAGTGGGCTTTTCAATGCCTATTTTTTTTAGTTGTGTTAAAAAGTATATCGAAACGCACATATCAAAAAAGGGTTTGACTTAAAACGGCATCTAAAACCCTTTCAAGGGTTTATCAATCGGGCCTTTAATGACTACCCTAGGCTAATTTGCATGTACGGCAAGGGAAATCGAAGCTCTATATTGAACATACTAACAATGGTTTGATTATTAATGTGGATTATCCATCATATGGCTGTTTTCACCTTTGAATGCCCTTCCACATAAAAAAAATCAGTTTGGTTGGATAACCAGTGACTAAGTAAATGATGGTCCATTTTGATTATACTAAAAATAGTACCAACATTAATGATAATGACCATCGATTATTGATTGCCATCTTACTCAAAGAATCACTTTGGTGAGATGATCCCAGCAATATAACCAATAGCTAGGGAAATGGATGGTCCATAGTGATTATGCTACAAAAGCTTGCTTCATTAATCCAATTCATCTATCCCGTCTATCCCAACTTTGATTACCCATCCTCCTTGTAAAATCACATTGGCTGGAAGATCTTAACATCCCAATCAATGGCTAGGAAAATGGATGACTAAATTGATTTTAATAGAAACGGTCCATAACATGTTTCCCACCATTGATTAACCATCTCTCTCAAAAAATTAGCATGGTCCTATCAATGTCTAGGGAAATGGACGACTCATGTTGATTATACAAGACAACATCTGATATTTGATCTAGATAATCAAAATCCCATTAGTCTACTGTAAGTTTTGAAAAATCACCTGTAGATGGAGCGGATGGTGCGGTTGGTGGTGTTGCAACTGTGCCTGTAAAACAAAATAAATTAAAAAAAATTGTAAATCATCACACATTTACTTAAATCATAGCATAAAATAAGAATATCAGGAAGAAAATATTGGAAGATTACTAAAGAATGCTCACTCTACAATTTAATTTATGCACAAAAGCTAAGGGGAAATTAGTTAAACCACTACACACTTCCCTTCACCCATTTAGAGGTGGCCCACATGTACTACTATGCATAGTAAAGAAATCCATGTGCTACATATGATATTATTAATCTACAAGTACACCACATGTCCATACGTGCATTTTCTGGATACAGAGTGAGCAATGCATGTACTTATCTCTATATTAGTTTTGTTGTTTTTCATTGATAATCTTACTTATGTAAACATTTCCCAATTCTAGACCAGAAACCCTAGCCTTAACTATTCATCATATTCAGAACGTGATTTACATTTGGGCCCTTAATAAGTCTATATCTACGTAGTTACAGAGAGACACAATTGCTTTGACATTCCACTTCTCTTCATTAGCTATGGGCAAGATCAAACTTGATCATGTTAATTACCCAAGCATATAATTAGAGGCATAGTGGAGGTGAATTCATCGCACAAGTAGACAAAGAAGTCATTGATTTTGCATGATCATACTGGGCAAGGGTGGAGGGACACTCACACCATAAACAATTGCCCCGTGTGGGAAAATACATTATGGAGGCATATTCATTGCCTCGGGATTTGAACACTTGACCTTCTGCTCTGATATTGTTTGTTAGAGGAAGGGACTTTAACACATACCAGTTGAAATGAAAACTCCCACGGTTGAAACTTTCTTGATATGCCATCCAAGTTGTTGATAAGGTGATTCCCACCATGACCGAGGGAAAACACAAACATCAGCTTGATCTAAGATTTCTGTTTCCCTCAAGAAAGTTTTTTGCTTCCTCACTTTTTCCAATGATGTGGCCCACTTGAGTTTTGAATGAAACTGATTCATGAGATCAGGTGGGCCATGCAACACTTAGGGTTACATGGTCTGGCGCAACTTATGTAAGGAGTGGATATAACACAAACATGTTCCAAATGCATGCGGTAAGGATGGTCCTAATTCCCAACTTTCCAATCAGTGGACCCATATAGAGAAGTCTAGCCTTTTAATTTGTATATCACAAATAGAAGGTTACAAAGAGAAATAAGACAAGGTACTATGTTCAACTGAGATAATGGGCAAGAGAAGAGGTTAGGATCCTACACTATAGAACATTTTTGGTAGATGGTCCATCATATTGTCACTAAAGTTATGTTGATGATGGCCCACCTATTTAGGGGCCCAACTGGCAAACTTCTCGATCAATGAGCATGAACCTAATTGCACTCAAAGTATTCTGTGCATATCCACAAGTGCTGAATGCTATAAACAATAAAGTCAAGAATAGTTTAAGCTTAACATAAAGGGTGATATATAATAGGCCCACGTAATATTTTTATGACATCCAATCTGTTCAAGATGTGCACCGTTAGTTATCCTTGGAGCCCAAAAATCATGCCAATCCAAAACTTAATGGCTACACCATGTAGATCTTGCCTAAAACTTCTAAAATCACATGGTGTTGTGGGTTTTGGTGAATGGATTAGATCATCATCATCATCGTCATCATCTAAGCCTTATCTCTACTAATTGAGATCGGGTACATGAATCTTTGAATGGATTGGATGGCGTCTTAAAAAGGACGGCATCCCGACCATAACTGTTCCCTATAGTGTGGTCCACCAGAGCTCTAGATTAGCTTGATTTTTGTAGGCCAAGGAGAACCCAAGAGGATGCACATGATGGATGGATTAGATGTCATTAATGAATCAAGTTCAACTCAGCACATGGCGTTCTAGGTTAAGCCTAACTAACCAGATTGGGTGGGCATTGAATAGTGGTTTTAATGGTACGGATTACCCAGATGGATAACTACAACTGTCTGTGTCCAGTACATCTCAATGTGCATCGTAGTAATTTGTGCATGAGATGTGCTGATGATACCTAATAGCTCTTTAAATAATCAGAGCTTTGCTAAACCACATGCGTGTACAATAAAGCTCATGTATGACACTACATGTGTCCATCGTGGCATGATAGAACAGAGATCCAATCCATCCGTTAGAACAACACCACTATATTGATGACCGTAAGCTAATTAAGAATCAGGTTGAACCAATTGTCACGTGGGCTACAGTTTGCAAAATACATGTACGGCTTTGGAAAACTTGACTGAAGTTTCCTAACCCATTCACCTATTTTCAATTATGGGGCCCACACTCTGGGTGGACGATATTTATTTTCCTGGAAAGCATGTAGAAGTTCAGATGGATGGATTGGATCTCGAATCTATGAGCCATGCAGGCACATGTACATGAGCCTTATTGCACATGCGTTTGTGCTTAAAAGAGTGTCAATGGGCTGGGCTTGGGCCTGAAAAATCAGAATTTTGAATAGGCCTGGCTCAACGGCCTGGCCCTGAAACACTTCAAAATCCGGGTCAAGACTAGGGCGGTAAATGGGTCAGCCGACCCGATGGGGTACTCAGACCCAACCCAGACCCAAACCGTTTGTTAAATACTACGGGTCTGGGTCCAAGAGCAGACCCATATGCTAAATGGGTCTGGATCTGGTTTCCTTTATATTAGGCTCAACTTGACTTGATCCGAACCCATTTAGTAAGCGGGTGGGTTTGGTCTATGTTGCAAGGGACCCATCTAAGTCGGACCCGTCCAGACCCGATTTTAAACTTGGTAAAAGTGCTTGCATACCTAATTTAGACCCAGATCCATTAGACTCGACCCATTTATAAATGGGTCTGGGTGGATCTTCCTCTTCCCGACCCAGGCCCATTTATAAATGGGTCTAATGGGTGATTTAGAGCTGACCCAGACCCGCCCGCCCAGCCCCCCCCCCCCCCCAAAAAAAAAAGAAGAAGAATTAGGTCTTATAAAAAAAATTAAGTGTTTTCTTTAGTGTGACTCACTAGAATCATGGGCAACCTGAGTTTTGGGAGTTGGGCCTAATATTCAATGACACATTTGATGGTTATATTGGATTTCACAGGAAATCAAGGGATGGCAATCTTCTCTCAGCTATTTCTTTAGGTGTGGCTGACCTGAGTCACATACCATTTTGATTTTTCAGCCTTGAGCCTAACATGGGGTGATGCATTTGATAGTCAAAGTAGGTTTTGATAATGCCTCCCACATTTCTAAATGGCACATCAGATCACCTATAAATTTATTTGGACTATTCATTAATTCATACAATTAATAGCAAACTATGGTGTAAAAACCACGCACGAAATGATTCTATACATTCAATTGATAGCATAAAAATGGACAGTCAAGATTGAGCAGGTCTAATCATCATCTTGAAGCATCTATTTGATAGATCTCATTTTAAATGATTTATGATTCCAAAGTAGCACTTTCGCTTCATGAATATATGATTTATGGTCTATAAACATATGATAAGTGTAACAAATTGGCCACATTCAAAGGGTTATGATCATCATATTGGTATGATTCTTGTACTATGGCTTGCTTCTAATAATATTATTAAATGAAGTGTACAAATTGATTAATTGCATATGCCACATGAAACTTTTTTATATGTGTGTGTGGACACATGCGAAGAATCTATTACCATTCGTAGCGGTATCGCAGATGCTGGTGTCGGACGTCTCGCCGCATGCCTTGGGCAGCTGCTTTGCTTGATCTCTAGTTACATTGAAGCTACGCAAGAGCTCGGGATTGTTCAAAATAGCACACAGGCACTGCTTCTCTGTATCAATCATCTTCTTCAATGGAATGCAGCACACTGGCGGCGGATGCGACGTCGAACGCAGGTAATCCTTGCATGGGAGAAGATCCTTCACACATGGCAGTTGAGATCCAGATCCTGACCCTCCATCTCCTTGGGACACACCCAACAGAGCCCATGAACAGAAGAGGATGACACTGATCAAGAGCTTGCATTCCATGGCTGTAAAACAAAACAAAGCAAAGGGAAGGACTAAATCGTCTTTTTCTCTTTCTTCTCTGATTTTTTTTCCAGAGCAGATTGCTCAGGTGTGCCGTTTGCATGGTATTTATAACTTATAATACTTTTGATACTCCTGGCAGAGTGTGATAGATGATACGCAGGCAGTTGGATATTGCATAAGTAGAATAAGATGGAATTCAAAATAAACCGTCCAAGTTACTTTGCATGAACTCCTTTATTGTCCCACTACTAGATTTGTGGTCATTTTTTGGACAGTTAAAAAAGAAAAATCCAATGCTCTATTTAAAAAAATAACCACTGTCCATGAATCAGAGGTTAGGATTCTTTAAATAATTTTATTTTTATGTTGTAACTTAGAAGGATTCTGTAGTCTAGTCTGTTAAATTTGAGTTAATATATGGTACATTTACCATTTCTAAGTGCCTGAGTATCAAGCGTGATACGCATCCAGAGTATCAAATAACTCCCCCCTTATTGGGGATTCTGTTACGAGTTTTTGGCAACATGACCGTTTCCGTCGGCGATTTTTTATTAATTGGTACTATAAGAGAGCTTGATTGTATCTGCACATTCACTTAAAATATACACGTGGCATAAATGTAACTAAAATTTCCACCGTAGATAAGGTATGATCCCATTGTCAGATTGATTAAACTGTAATATTCTTTGATTAGTGGACATCTTATCTCTAAATCCTGACCGTTGAATAATTTTTGTTTAGCCGTCTATTAGATGTCAACCGATGGGCAAAGTTGTGATCATAATTCAGTGTAATTTTTATTAGTTGAATCATCTGGCATTGGGATTATAATTTGGACGGTTTGATTTGAGTTTTAATCCTATAATTTTTCGTATTTGTAAAGAAGAGGACTCTTTCTCAAGTCCTTGTTGAATACGTTTATTCAACTAGTGCTCCAGGGTCCACCAGAGTGTGTATATGCCATCCTATCTGTTCGTCAGGGTTGACCCATCCTTAAATTTGGACGCACCAAAAATCCGGAGGATCCAACCATCTTGTGGGCCACCACACGGATTTGTGCCTTTGGACGATTTTCCATTGTTTTTCTTATGGTGGGTCCACTATATTTTTTATATGAAATCCAACCCGTTCATTACTTGATCCCCATCATGAAGATGGGATGCCCAAAATATTAGGAAGTTACGATTATTAGGTGGGCGTACGTTATAGTGGCTCGGACGGTTGGATGCCATCCACGAACCCCGGACCCGACTTGGAGGACCCGAGTTGCAGTTGGAGAGGAAGATGAGGTCTTACGGTGATTTCGGTCATAACATTAACTATGAGGAATTTTTCGCTTTCATCGGTTGCTCACATCTTCACCCTACACGTGGCACACATTCACACAACGAAACCAATCGAAATTGTGGGCACCACCGTTGATGGGCCACATCTCAAGAATTGGATCGACGACGTTTACCACAACCCAATCAATCAGGCTTTTGACTGTTGAATGCGGACCATTGTGCGCTTCTGAACCATTCATCAAGCACCATCAAACGGCTAGGATCTTACGGTTAATGCAATTTGTAGGGCGGATGAGGAATATGGGGTCGTGCTCATTAACCACATCGTTCAACTATGCAAACCGTTGAAATGGTGAGCCTCAAAATACATGGCGTACGTGGAATCCACCACATATTATGAGTTTAATCATATCAACGGTCTGGATCATCAATACAAGGCCCCACATGCTAAAAATCAAACACGTCGCACTATAAACCCCGTCCTTACCCAGCACGGTGCGGCCCTTACCATGGGGCCCACCTTAATGTATGTATTATGTATCCACGCCGTTCATCGGTTTTTAAAGATCATTTTATGATATTATACCAAAAATAAATCAGATCCAAATATCATGTGGACCATGCCATAAGAAACAGTGGTAATTGACCGTCCTACAGTTAAAAACTTATTAGGGCTCACCTTAATGTTTCCATAGTTTTTATTTACCATCCAATATATTGATAAGGTCACATAAGAATGGATGAAGATAAAAAAACAAATATAATCTTGATCCAAAACTTTTGTGGCCCATTAATGGTCAATAAACACTTTTTCCTATGGTATGGTTCACATGATAATTGGATTTGCTTAATTTTTTGAATAATTACATAAAATGATCTGGAAAAACGTATGGACGGCGTGGATATATACATACATCAAGGTGGCCCAACAGTAAGCCCACGGTAAGGGCCGGTGTCTCTACTTATCCGGTCTCTACAATGTAAGAGGGCATTTGGTCCTTACCACGTATTCGATATTTTAGACGATTTTGCCCACGCAATTAATTTTTCAGAAAAGATATCAGCTCTAAGATTTGAAAGAACCCAATTGCGATTTCGAATATAGGTTGAGGTATTTTGGGCATTTTAAAAATATGACTCGAGTAGCATGGTGTTTAACACGTCGTTACGTCTGTGTGTATACGTGGGAAAACTCCGTGGGCCGCACCATGATGTATGTGTTTCATCCACGCCGTCCATTCATTTTTTTCAGGTCATTTTAGGGTATGATCCAAAAAACGAGGCAGATCAAAATCTCAAGTGCACCTCACCAAAGGAGGCAGTGGAGATGATAGTGGGACCGTTGAAACCTTCCTAGGGCCCACCATGATGTTTATTTTCCATCCAACCTGTTCATTAGGTCACACAGACATGGACGAAGGGAACCCAAATATCAGCTTGATTAAAAACTTCTGTGGCCCCAAGAAATTTTAATGGTAGGCATTCAATCTCATTGTTTCTTATGGTGTGGTCCATTTGAGATTTGGATCTTCCTCATTTTTGGGTTTGTTCTCTAAACTAATCTAATAAAATTAATGTACGGTGTGGATAAAACAAATACATCATAATGGGCTCACAAAGTATTGCCACGTATACACGACGCAATCAGAGTACAGGTTTTCTCGTCTTCTACCGATGTCTCTTTGCCTCCCTCGTAGGCTCTCAATGAGTCGAATCTGGATTTGGATCCAGCTCCAAGTCTGAAAATCGGTAGACGAATTCAGATTCGACTCGGATCCAAAAGGTGATATCCATATCCAATCCATTTATAAATAGCTAGATCCTTTTTCGATCCAAAATTCATATAACCATCGGATTCAGGTTGAATCTAGGTTGGAATCTATCCCGTCATGCGTGCACACACACACACACACATATATATATATATATATATATATATATATATAAAATCCAGTAGTAAAATGATGCAAATCCCATTACTTCGTTGATATGGTACATGAGATTGGCATATGTCTCAATTTTGAAACATGACCTAAGATAATATGGAAAACAGATGGCTGATATGGATATAACATATAAAGGAAGGTGATAATTCGGATCTGGATCGGATTCAATTGGATTCGGCTCCAGGTTCGAAAATCTATAGATAGATTTGGATTGAATTCAGGTCTATTTTTGTGAATCCAAATCCAGTCCATTTAATTAATTAAACATATTTTAATATTTGAATCAACAATATATGGATTCGGAGCGAATTAAATCTCCGATCTAACTCACTCCATTTAGAGTTCCACTCTCTCCAATGATTTTGTTGTTTTCATGACATCCAATCAATTCATCGTCCTCATCATGCCAAAAATTTAAATAGATTCAAATCTCAGATGAGCCACGACATGTGAAATCCTGGCTAAAAGCTCCAAAATCAAGTAGTATGGCCCACCAGAGTTTTGGAATAACCTGACCTTTTGGGTTGTGTATTTGATGGGTGGGAAACATCTGCTGAATAGATTGGATGACATATAAAAACATGGTGGGCTTCCCATGCAATTTTTAAGGTTTTTAGTGGTGGACACCTATCCAAACTTTTCCCTGTGGTGTGGCCCACCTGAATTTTATATATTCCTGTCTTTTAGTAATTACTAAAGCGAACACAAGGATTCATCCATGATGGACGGATTGGATGTACTGCACACATCATGGTTTTTCTATGCATCACATTGTAGGTTAAGCCTAAGCCTAATCTATGAATCTTTGCAGCAAATCTGGCCGACTTGATGAAATTTCTACAAGTTGGTAAATGGGGGAATTGTGGATAAATGGAGATAAAAAGAGATAATTGGTATTTGAAGTGTGTTTAAATGGAAGTATATATGCTATGAAAATGAAATGAAATGTGATTAAATAAGCATGTAAATGAAACCCTACGTGGGAAGGAGATTTGGAGGTAAATTGATGAAATGACTTTTGAGTTTCCTTGGAGAGCCGGCATGAGTAAACTAAAGCACAGTTGTGCACATGTCCACCATACATGTGGCACACTAATAATACTCCGTAACAATTCATTTACCATCTACATAACTAAAATGATACTGATAGAATGATCCAAATCATGTAAAGGTTGGCCATCTAAATTGACAGTTCAAAACCATTAACAATTTAGTTTTCGAATCCTTGCGTTTGTGGCTCACCCGATGCTCAAAAGTTTCTCATTTTTTAGTAGAGTATATAATTATACAATAATAATTTGAGATATTAAAGATAACTTGAGATCTCATGGTATCTAAATATATTGAAAAATTACCATACATTCCAATTCCTCTCCATTTAGTCCCATCCAAGTGATTTAAAATGCATTTCATTTCCATTCATCCAAACAAAGCCGAGTAAGCCATTTAAGATGCAGCCTTACAGTGGAGCCCACCTTGATGTATGTATTTTGTATCAACGTCGTCCATCCATTTTTACCGAACAATTTAGGGCACAACCCCAAAAATGAAGCAGATCCAATTATCATGTGTACCATACCGTAAGAAACAGCAGTGATTGACAGCTCTACCATTAAAAACTTCTTAGGGCGCACCTTAGTGTTTTCGTAGTGTTTATTTATCATCCAATCTGTTGATAAGGTCACATAAGCCTGGATGATGAAGGGAAAAAACTAAATATTAGCTTGATCCAAAACTTTTGTGACCTATTAATGGTCAATCAACACTATTTCCTATGGTATGGTGCCGCCTGATAATTGGATCTGCTTCATGTTTTGAATAACGCCCTAAAATGATCTGGAAAAACGGATGGACAGCGTGGATACATAATACATGCATTAAGGTGAGCCCCACGCTAAGGGCCTCACCTTCGGCTCCCGAAGTTGAGATCTCAGTCAAACGAAATCTCTAACCATCTGGTTTGAATTATGAGATTTGCTATGCCCACACGCGTGTACAAGTCAGATGATGCACACGGCCATCACATATGCCACCATGGCACAAGTGAAATATCCAAGCCATCCATCATGTGGACCCGACTGTGTAGATGCTACTACTCAAAAATTAAGGTGGTCCACTCAGTAGGTATACCATGATATTAGAAATAAGTGCATGGGTTAGAAAACGTTGCCTGATTATTTCACAACCGTATATTTTTTTAGTTAATTGTGGGCCACCTTATTAGTGGACGAACCTGATTCTTGGGATCTGAATCTACATACTGCTACCCTTCTGATGGATGGATTGGATATTGCACCTCTGCCACGTTGGATAAATGTACGCGTGTGCATTGTCTGACTTGCACACGCGTTTGGGCTTAGCAAAGATCTACAATGATAAGCATGGAATCGGTCAAGAGAACTGAGAACTAGCCGTAGCGGACCACTGTAGAGAAAAATTTTGCTACACCCACAGCCTGCGTGCACACGCAAATCCCAGCCGTGGGTGAGATTCATATCTCGAGTGGATTTTAATGCTGTGAGTAGGGGTGTAAATGAGCCGAACAGAATCGAAAACCACCATGTTTGGTTTGAGTTTGATAACCAAAACTCAAGTTTGAGTTTGGGTTTGGTTTGTTTACTAATCAAACGAATTCAAACATCGAACCGAACTCAAACATCACGAATAGTTTGGTTCATTAACCACGCCTATATGCAACATTTTAAATGCTTGTGTAAACGAGATGTTGCACTTTTAAAATTCATTGTAGGTTGGACGGCGTGGTATGGTCTAGTTGAGCTTTGGATAGGCTTATTATGAGGCCCACCTTACAACATATATTCCATATCCAAAAAAGTCAAGACGGTGAGGCTCTTACTATGGGGCCCACCTTGATACATATATTTCATATCCATTCCGTTCATACATTTCATTAAATCATTTCATGGCAGGAACTAAAAAATGAAGCAGATCCAAATCTCAGGTGGACCATATCATAGGAAATAATGTGTTTTTTAGCTATAAATGAACCCTATCGAGCCTAACCTAACCGAACTCATGTCTGTTTGAGTTTGGTTTGATTACTAATCGAACCTAAAAACAAGTTTTGAATTTGGTTTGTTAACTAATCAAACGAATTCAGACGAGCTTTAATTGAACCAAACTCCAACCGTTCATGAATAATTTGGCTCATTAACCACCCCTAGCTGTGAGAGACCGTTTCTCTCTCTTTGGAAAGTCTCCCCCGAATGCAAAGGGATGCGGATTTTTGGTGGAAGTCTTTGGCATGGGAAGCGAATTAGCTGTTGCCAGCGTAACAGCTTAGTGGGTGTTACCCTAACTGTGTGGGGACTACCTTGATGTACTTTTTGTATATCCATGCCGTCTGTCTATTTTTCTATATCATTTTAGTGGAATATTCCAAACCTTGAGAAGATCCAAATCTCAGGTGAACCATACCACTAGAAACAGTGATAAATGACTATTAAAAACATTTTAAAGGCCAGGAAATTTTTGGATCGATCTTATATTTGCATTTTCCCTTCATCCAGATCTCTTTGACATTATCAACGGGTTGGATGGAAAATAAACATTACAAAAACCTTACTATGGGCCCTTTGGAATTTTTTATGGTGAGGCACTCAATCACCATTGTTTACTGTGTTATGGTCCACCTAAGATTTGGATCTGCTTAATTTTTGGAACTCCTTACTAAAATGACCTATAGAAACAGATGGATGGCGTGGACATATAATAAATCATCAAGGTGGGCCCACGATAGGGGTAACACTCGTTAAGTTGTGACCCAGCCAAGTCGAGCCCTTTTGCATAAGGTGTGGCACACCATGATGTTTGTAAGAAATTCACCCCGTCCATCCTCTATGTGAGCTTATTTTAGGACATTAGACAAAAACAATCCGGATTCAAGACTCAAGTGAGCCCCACTAAAGGAAAAGGTGGGTAGGGAAATTTCTACCATTGAATTTTCTCCTAATCATATATGCAAAGAATCCGGATCCTCTGTTCTATCTAAACAAAGAACCTTTGCTTGTGCCTCTGTAATGGCCTGTTTGGCACCATGGATTTGAGGAGAAAGGAGGGATTTGATGAGAAGTGGATTTGAGAGGAATCCAGGAGAACTCAAAAAGGCACTTTTAGCCCTTTTTCAAGTCTCCTAAAAAAAGGTGAGATTTGAAGAGAAATCCTTCCCAACATGGGACCCACCATAATGTGTTCCTAACTATGGGACCTAACATGCTGTATATTTTCCATCCAACTTGTTGATAAGGTCACAAAGACTTGGATGAAGGGACCATACAAATTTCAGTTTAATCCAAAACTTTTGTGCATCATAAAGGTTTCACTCTCCATTTTTTCTTGTTTTATGGTCCACTTAAGATGTGAATTTGCTTTATTTTTTGGATCTTGGCATAAAATGATCTGTAAAAATCGAGGCTAATACGGTGGGCATACGGTGGGATTAAAATTTGCACTGTCCATTCCTCCATGTTTGATTTCTCTCCAAATCTTGACTGCCAAACAGAAAATCTGGAATTGGTAAGAACTGAAATTGATGAGAATTCATATCATGGAATCCACTTCTCCTCACTTCTCCTCAAATCCATGGTACCAAACGAGGGTCCGGCTCTGACTGACTGTGTCAGAGTTGGTCGGCTCTGACATAGTTTGTCCAAGTTGGACCAATCACAGAGGAGGAAAACAGGATTCCTCTGCTTGGGTTAAGCAGAGGATCCGGATTCATATGCTAATGTATATGCGGCATCTGTACCATGCAAGATGTCGGATGAAAGTGTCGGTCGGTCTGATCTAAACCGTCCTTTGTTTTGTACATGAGGGTGGTCTGCCTGAAGATTGAACGACCTTTTTCATGATAAGGCCAACATTTCTCATGGCTGAGATGCGGTGCACACTTGAGACGTTGGCACATGGATGGATCTGTATGCTAACCTACAATTGGTTGTAGATGATCATCACTCATTTTAATTTTCGAAAATCATTGATTAGAATGCTAGGGTTCATTGTTCAGCAATCTAAACGGTTGAAATGATGTTCCTCACCATAGATGACCCTTGCACCAAATGATGAGTGGATTGGAATGACCTTAACCATTCCATAGGTGGCCAAGAAATAGATGGCTAAGGAAGAAAACAGGTTGACCGTTGCCACATAAGTTTTGGATCAAGCTGATATTTGTTTTTCCCATTCATCCAGTGTCTTTGTGATGTTATGAACGGTCTGTATGACAAATAAATATCACTGTGGGCCCTAGGAAGGTTTCAATGGTGGAAATCATTATTCTCACTGTTTCTTGTGGTATGGTCCACTTGAGCTTTGCATGTGCTTTAATTTTGGGTTCAACCCCTAAAATGAGCGGGAAAAATAGATAGTACGGTGTGTATAAACCACATACATTCATATAGTGGGCTCAATTGAGTTTACTAAGTACAATAAAATTAAAGGTACCCAAAGCAACGGACGGGGATTTTGGGCGGAAACCTTTGGCGGGAAGTTCCTGGGAACTTAGGTGGGGCCCACCATGATGCTTGTGATAAATCCACCCCGTCCTATCCGTTTTGTGAGGTTATTTTAGGACGTGTGACCAAAAATGGGCCGGATCCAAGACTCAAGTGGGCTGAAATTGTGAGGATTAAACATCTACAGATAAAATATTCGTGGGGCCACAGCAGTTTTGAATCAGGCTAATATTTGTGTTTTCAGTTCATCCTTGTACAAATGACATTATGACCGGTATGGATGGCCAATAAACATCACCCTGGGCACAGGGATGTTTCAACCATTGGAATTTCCATACCCACCTTTTCCTTTAGTGCGGCCTACTTAAGTTTTAAATTCAGCTTATTTTTTGTCTCACGTCCCTTGCTTGTCATTAGGAGAGATTCTCTGTAGAGAGAAAAACGAGGAGAGACTTGCTCTGGCAGCATTAAAGTATCCTCGAGATGTGGATCTCACCCACGGCTGGGATTTGCGCGTACATAGCGTACGTGGGTGTAGCAAATTTTTTCTCACACAGTAATAGTCCTGGACCCCACCACCGTAAATGGACCACACCCTTCGTGATCTGAACCATTCACTCGGTGATCCCCATTTGATGGCTCATAGTGCAAAAGATTTACAGATCAAACCATCTTGTCCTTTCAGTTAAAGGACCTTGAATGTAGTGCTATATGACCTTTGTAGTTGTAACCTTCCTTTAGTTTTCTAACCAAGGTCCACTGGATCATCCAAGGAGTGGGATTTTAACATCATGAGGTTATCGATAGTGGATCAACACGATGAACGGTTCAGATCCTAGGGGATGGACTGAATGCACCGTAGATAGTCCCTGGACCAGTTGTGGCCCACTATCAGTCTTTTTTTTTTTTTTTTTTTTATTATTATTCGTTTTGATCTTTAGATGGATTAGTTTTAAAATTTTAAGACACATTAGAGCTATCATTCTGTTGCAAGACATGATGGTGCATGATAGCAAAGCTCCATGCTGGCATGTGCCGTGCATTATGGATGACATGCTGGTGCATGATAGCATGACTTGGTGCAAGCTCCATGTTGGCATGTCATGTATTATGCATGAGATGAAATGCGGTTGGAACCACTGATCTGCTACGCCGCTTTGAAAAGGTGCTTGCGACATGGTGTTTCGCCCGTTCAATTAAACTAGGCCACTCGTGCGATTGAGAGCCTAAATTTTATTTTTGTGTGTGTAATATGCACGGCCATGGCAACGAAATCTACTCCACTCCTAGATTATACTGTGGGCCCCACAATGATGCGTGTGTTTAATCCACACCGTCCATCTTTCATGGATCATGATTTTAGGGCATGACACCAAAAAGAGAAAGATTGAAATCTCACGTGGTCCCCACAAAAGGTAACATTGGCAATCAAAACCTACCATTAAAAAATACCGAGGCCGGCCATTTCCTATGGTGTGGTCCACCTAAGATTTGGATATGCCTCATATTTCGGCCCACAGCCTAAAATGACCTCGAAAAATGGATGGATGGTGTGGATGTAACGCATATGTCTGTGTAATATGCTCGCAAACGTGGAAGCCTTTGGCAGGAAGTTTTAGGCTGGGAACTTAGGTGGGGCTCACTGATATGTCTGTCATAAATCCACCTTGTCCATCCATTTTGCGAGCTCATTTTAGGATAGTTGGCCAAAAATGATTCAGATCCAAGATTCAAGTGGGACACATTAGAGGAAACAGTGGGGATTGAGCAACCACAGTTGAAACATTGGTATGTCCACAAAAGTTTTGTATCACGTTAATTTTTTGTTTTCTCAGTTCATCCCAGAGGGAATGACCTTATAAACGGTTTGGATGTCACATAAACATAAAGGTGGAGCTCAGGAAGGTTTCAATAGTAGGAATTTATTTCCGCATTTTTTCCTCTCTTGTGGCCCATTTGACTCTTGGATCTGGCTCAGTTTTAGTCTAAATTCCTAAAATAACCTTGAAAAATAGATGAACAGTGTGGATTTATCACAAATATCAGTGGACCCCACCTAGGTTCTAGCAAGGAACTTCATGCGAAAGGTCGTAGCAGGAAATACACGTTTGTGATGGGCGAGGATTAGGTGTCACCGGGTAACACTTTAGTAGGTGTTACCTAGACCGTTGGGCCCACCTTGATGATATGTTGTATATACACTCTGTTTATCTGTTTTACCATTCTATTTTAGGACGCGGGCCGAAAATTAAGCATATCCAAATCTCAGGTGGGCCATTCCACAGGAAACAGTAATGATTGAATGCTCACCATTAAAAACACTCTAATGCCCACTGTAAGAAGATCCATAATGTATATTTTCCATCCAACCCCTTGATAAGGTCAACAAGAACTGGATGAAGGGAAAATACAGATATTACCTTGATTCAAAACTTTTGTGGCATATAAAAAGCTTTTAATTGTCATTCACCACTTTTTTCAGTGGTGTGGTCCACCAGAGATTTGGATCTTATTAAGTTTCGGGTAATGTCCTTAAGGGCCGGTTTGGATACCACCAAATAAGTTGCTTTTCTTGCTGAAAGCAGCAGTTAAGTAACTTATTTGAGATAAGTTAGTTTGGTTAATAAATAATGATCATTATTTATTTGCTGAAAATCAGTTAAGTATTTTAGCATTTTTATTTTGCTTTTTAACTTTTTCAAAACTGGCTGAAACAACAGGTGCTCGTCCATAGCTGTAGAAGTGCTGATTTTCGTGGCAACCGTCCAGCCCATGTTGATCATCCAGCTTGCTGGGCCCACTGTGATATATTTGATCCATGCCGTCCATCTGGTTTGGATGTGAGTGGGGCTAGCATGTGAGGCAGATCTAAATCTCAGGTGGACCTCACATCAGAAAGCAATAGTGATAATGATGACACCTATGAAACCTCCCTGGGCCTAGTGTGATGTGTTTTACTCATGCCATTCATCTGTTTTTCCAACTAGTTTTGAGTGGCCCACTCTATAGTGGGGCCACATGCTATGCACATGAAATCCACACCATCCACCCTTGTTGGTCCATCCCATAAATGAAACAGAATCCAATCTCAATAGACCGCACCACAGGAAACAGTGGTAATTGAAGCCCACCATTGGTCGGCCCTAATGATGAGTGGCCCATATCCAAGGTGGGCCCTGCATGATGGACGACGCACATTAGAGGTGGGCCCCACATTTGGGACGATTCACATTAAAGGTGGTTCCACATGATGGGCAGTGGATATTGATGGTGGGCCTACTTGATGGATGACCTAACGTCAAGGTGGGCCCTACATAAAGAACGGTGCAAATGGCACACATCCAAGGTGGGCCCCAAATGATGTACTGCCCACATCAAAGGCGGGGCCCATACAATGAACAATCCACACCAAAGGTTGGCCCCAAATGATGGATGGTGGATGTGTAGAGACCAAACAGACTTGAGGAATGATGTTGGAAACAAACATGCTTTTTTACTTTTTGGTTGATAAGCATGTTCTTTACTAAACATACTTATTTGCTAATTAAGTAGAAACCAAGATAAGTTATTATCTAATAAGTAACTTATCTTAAGTAACTTTCAATCTAAACGGGCCCTAAATGAGCTGAGAAAACAGATGTGTGTGGATATGAAAAATATTCTTCAAAGGTGGGCCTTACATGGTAAGGGTAACACCCACTAAGGTTTTACCCAGGTAACAGACATTCTGCTCTCGTACATGGTGTTGGAGGGTCACTGCAACAAGTCATGGTGTGGGCCATAAGAAGTTTCAACAATGGGTGTCATTATCCCCACTTGAGCTTTAGATTTGCTAATATTTTAGTTCATGCAGTAAAATGATCTAACAAAACAGGATGGACAGCATGGGTATACATAAGGGGGCTCCACAATGCCCAATACATCACAAAACATCATCACTGAGGTGCTAACAACAGGTGTAGATTGGGTACTAGCCCCACAAGTACCTAGCTAGAGATGGACCTTTCTGTCAGGGGCTCTTTCCAACCGTTGTGATATGTATTTAATTCAAGTTGTCCATCCATTTTGAAAGATCATTATAGGACATGACCCCTAAAAGGAGGCAGATTGAAGGCTCGAGTAGACGGCACCATAGGAAGCAGTGGTGACAATGACCACCACCTGTTGAAATCTTCCTAGGGCCCACTGTGATGTTTATTTGTCATCCAACCTGTCTATAAGGTCACATGGACCATGATGAAGGGAAAATATAAATATTAGCTTGAGCCAAAACTTCTGTGCCCACCAAGAGGTTTAGCAATAGGCATTCAATCCTTATTATTTCCAGGTGGTGTGGTCCTACTCAAGCCTTTGATATGCCTCCTTTTTTTAGGTCACGCCCTAAAATGATTTTTCAAAATGGATGGACAACTTAGATTAAACGCATATATCATGGTGGGCCTTACAGAGCCCTTGACAGGCCCAGTCCATCTCTAAATAGGTCCTAGTGGGGGTAGTACCTAAATACCGTCCCTCACAAAGGGTGGGGTTGGGAGGTTGGCCAGGAGAGAGGGGGGCGGGTTGCAGACGTGAGCGAGAGACAGAGAGGGAAGGGAAGAGGGTGTTTTGTTGGAAGGGTGTTCATGATTTTTTCAAGGGTAGTATTATCTTTTTAAAAATGGAGTATTTGAATGCACGACAGTGTCAGATGATGAGCAAGTTTTTGGCTAACGGCATAAATGTTAGGTAGGTTTTAGAAAAGAGTTTAAACGTAGGCTCTTTTTAGGAATTCAACCAAAATATAGGTGTCCGTATGATATTGTCCCTTTCATTAATATATATGTAGAAATGATGCTCATTATAATTGGCAAGTTGTAAGACAACTAAATAATAATCAATGAGAAATGGAAAAAGATAAATATCCGATACGTCTATTGGAACAGATGATCGAAGTGGGTGTGATCAACTAAATTGGAACTTAGGTGATCACGGTCCTACAACTTAATATTGTAAAAAATTACTTATACCCCTAAGGTATTATAGCGAGTGTCGCTAAGCAGTAGTTATATAAAATTAGGCTAGGCTAAGAAAGATAATCTAGAAGATAGACTGATGTGTTTGTCATAGGGCATCGAGCTCTTCTTCGATTGCTCATTTTATAGCTTGTCGAGGCTGTGAAACCATTGTTGGGATTTCCTTGCTGATCCTGATTCTTTGCTCTCACGCCATTGGCTTTCCGATTAAGAAAGTATCCTTGGTAAATCTGGAATCTTCTAACCAAGAAGATCTCTGAAAAGTTTAAAGCCGTTTGGATCTTATATTTCCATTCCTACGTACGTACATGTAAATGTTGCCACATGGGACTCTTCCGTCTTGATCAAGAGAACATCTTTATTGATCACGACCATTCATTTGAGTGACCTGATGTAGATCACTTAGTTCCTGACTGGAGGAGTGAGATTTGACATTAGATACCGATCTGTCATCGGACTAGATCTATCACATTGAGATCTCCCATTCTTTTAATTGCAATGGCACCATGACCATCGAATCATCAAGTCGGGCATTTGGGCTATCTCCCTGTCTCTTCCTGTCTCCTTGATGAGCAGCTCAGATTTATTCGATACTAATTCATTATCAGACAGATTACATCATTCTTCAGGCTCCCTTTGCATTCTCTTCATTCCGATCGGGGCATGCCTTAGACTCAATTGGGCTGATAGTGTCTGTTTCTCCCGATCTGAGTTGAGCCATGACTTGATTTGCTTAGATATTAATTTGATATACAGCTCTTCAGAATCTTCTTGAATGCTACAGCATCTCCAAGAGTCTCTGGAAAAATCTCCCATTTTGGAAGGATTGTGAGAGACAACCTTACTAAGAAGATCATGATCAAATTCGTGATTAGATCCGTTCTTTTGGTGGGTCTTTTATAGACGTGCTGAGTATATTACCTTATTAATGGGCATGATAAACGTGACTATGCGGCATGCACTAATTTGTTCTTTTAAAGGTAAGCGTAAGGGTTCATGCCTTCACATTTATAACCGAATGCATATCTTCGAAGGAAGATCAAATAATGGTACTCTTAGACGAGATTAGGTTTCATGCCAGTTGTAGTCACGTAGTGTCAACACATGGCAGCCTTTGATTGGTCTACGTCAGGGCGTAAAAAATGAGTTTAAACATATGGTAGTGAGTCATCCTCGTTCCATGTGACACCCATCTACAGGTATCCAAACCCTACAAATTTTGGGCTAGAGTTGTTGATGTCTAATCCATTTATACTCTTTCTTTATGTATGATTAAGTATAGAGTTTACAACCTAAACTTGAATAAGTCCTCGTGTAGGACCCCGCCGGATATGGGTGTATACGTGTTAGTCTCCGCGGGAACCTCCAGCGGGAGTGTACATAGGTCCTTTGATTAAGACTGTAGATGTTATTGGTGAGCTTATAGAAAACTAATTAAGTCTTTGAAAGAGCCACCGGCATGGGTGTAAATGTGTTCCACTAACACAGATGAGTACATGTAAGTTTTTGTATAAGATCATCATCGACACGGGTGTGTACATACGTAATCCGCTGTCATGGGTGTGTACGTGTAGGTTTGTAGTAAACCTAGTAAAACTATTATAAAGTTTTGTGGTAAAGCTATTGAAAACCATTAAAATAGTGAAATCCGGTATATTTAAGTTTGAGTTCGTCTATATGAGTGGAGTAGAATTAAGCTGAACCACTATACATTATTGTGTTTGTGATTCTCTATTTGTATATATAATTCTATTATATCTATGAGTTGAATTGGTATATATATATATATATATATATATATATATATATATATATATATATAAAATCACACACTAGATCTTTCACATCTCCACTTTAAACTGTTTGCTAAACTTATTATATCCTTTGTATACTATGGAATTGCAATTTGGTTACCATGTGTACTGCAATTTGCAAGTGTGTGCCAGTACGTGTAGCATTTTGGTCTCTGACGTTATCTTTAAATGTCTTACCTACGACAAGGGACGATGCTAATAAAATCAAATGATGATGTGAGGAGATGCGGGTGGGGTCCACCCACATGCTAGCAAGGCAGATGATCTCAAGAGGGTGGACCCCACGTCAGGTCGCCAATCTAAAAGCATCCATCTGCCAAATCTTTTTCTTGATAGGCGGACATCATTTCCCTTTCCGTTAATACATCTATATCCGGTGATGAAATCATCAAGATTGTCATGTCAGATCACTTCCCAGCCGTTCACGTGCGCCCCATGTCATGCATCAATATTTCTCATGTAATCTGCACGACTGTACAAGGCAGATATCTACATGCTGTTTCATGAGCCAGGCAGGAACATTGGTGAAACATCCAAACCATCCATCATCCAGGACTTCCTTAGTAAATGCCCTGCACATAAAATCAAGGCAGTCTACTCATCATGTGGGCCACAATGTTAGAAACAAATGGATGGCTTAAAACACCTGGTGGTTTTCCTAAACATGCACTTTATTCTGAGATTGAGATTGTGGCACACTTCATGCGTACAATGGCCTGATTTTTGGGCCATGGCCTCAAAATGGTGGGACACATGGACAGATGACTTAGGTCTAGCACGTGTGCCACCATGCCATATGCATGCACGTGGGATTGAAGACAGACTATTATTCTCTACGAGATGCCAAGGAGATTCTCTACGAGACAGATTATTCAACTTACACGTGCAAATTGGCACGTTTCTATAAGATCCAGGCCATTCATTCGGTCAGGCCCAATTGAAATCATGCCTTTTGCTTGAAATCAGGTGGGTACACTCACTCATCATGTGGCAGGCATTTTAAAGGTTGATAATGAAACAATTTCCATTTCTTTTCTAACTCCTCAACCTGCTCAGATGCGCGTGGCCGAGCTGATGAATAGGCCTCGAATGTTCACGGTGGGCCCAACTGATGAATGGCTCCAATCTCCAACTTGGTTCGAACGTTCTCTTCAATCTTCCTTCGAGCCATATCAAACAGTCCAAATTCAACTCAAACTAGGAATATTGGATGGATGGGATCAACGGATCATCGCGTAGGTTATACCTTAGATGGGCCAAACCTCAAATTCTCACCAATCGAACAATCATAACCATCCTATTGGAGGATTTGCGTCGAAAAGGAAAAAAGAATGGTTTTAAATTCAGTCGATTCAAATCTACTTTGCTGTCCATCTTCTCACTAAAAAAAATATTCATTAAATTTGAGGATACGGTCCATCCAAGTTACGGACGCGGATTGAATACAGACACTGCCAGTAACAGTGGCTATTGGACAGTGCTCTGTGGCCCCACAATGATGTATATGTTTTATCCAAGCCATTCATCCATTTTGAATCATATCCAAATCTCAACCACGCCATAGGACAATGACCATTGTTTTCCTGTGGTGTGGTCCACCTGACATTTGGATCTATCTCGTGAGCGGGGAAAATGGATGGATGGTGTAGATAAAACAAATACATCGTTATGGGCCCACTGAGCACCGTCCAGTAGTGAGTCGTTATGGGCAATGTGAGTATGCAGTTAGGGCTGTAAATAGTCATGTTCAGGGACCGGTTTAGCCAAAACCATGGGTCTGGGTCCAAATTTTAGACCCAAGCCCTTTTACTAAATGGGTAGGTCTGGGTTGCGTTCGAGTCAAACCATCAGACCCATTTATAAATGGGTCCGGGTCTGGTAGAGGGAGATCCACCAAGACCCATTTATAAATGGGTTGGGTCTAACGGTGATCTAGTATGCAAGCATTTTTACCGGGCTTAAAATCGGGTCTGGATGGGTCTGGGATGGTTGTGTTCCTTGAAAAATAGACCAAACCCGCCCACTTACTAAATGGGTTTGGGTCAGGTTGGAACGGGCCTAATATATATAAAGGAAACCAGACCCAGATCCATTTAGCAAATGGGTCTGTTCTTGGACCCAGACCCATACCATTTAACAAATGAGTCGGGTCTGGTCAGGTCTAAATGGGTTGGGTCTGGGTACGCCATTGGGTCCGCTGACCCATTTACAGCGCAATCCGCGTCCCAAGTTATGGCCGGCAAAACGCTTGGGTGCATACCTGGCCCACGTACCTATCTCGGTCACATAATCTATTTAAAGTGCATGGCATCCAACTCGTCCATCATGTACACCACCCCTTTTTGGCCCTGATCCTGAAATTAAGATGATTCAACACCCAGGTGGGCCACCCAGTATAAAATAATATATAAAGCTTCTAAGTTCACATGGTATAGATCACTTGGCTTTTCGAACATTATGATTTTTGTCTAAGTATTTCTTCGTGATGAGGCGCATCAGATGAATGGATTGGATGGCGTATGAACACCACGCTGGGCCCTACAAAAAAAATAATGATGGGTGTGCTAATCCCAACTGTTTCCTACGGTGTGTCCTATCTTAGTTTTGGATCATCATTAGTTTTTGTTAGTAGGGTAAAATTAGGCAGATTTACCTGATGGACGGCGTGGATCGTATGAAAGTTCCACGCATGTGGCTCTTGGTTAGCAAAAGTGACCTACTCGTACGGTCCTTGTGGAGCTGGTTGATGCACGCTGCTGATACAGTATTATTGTCAGATGATGGATGGAGGATGATCCATAAGTTCCATTGAATGGATGGTGCTGATCATCGATTGGTGGGTTGCATGTAGTCTGTTGATGACTTCTGTTTTCAAACATCCGCATTCAATTCCTTTAATTGACGATGAGCATCGTTAATTCGGCATGATTTATGGATGGTGGTCCATACATGTCAGCATTTAATCTATCAACGGCTCTGATTTTTCAACTATCCATTCATGCTGGCCACTTCAGTTGATGATCAGGGCGAGCGATAGGGGTGTCAATGGGCCGGGCTTGGGCCTGAAAAATCAAGGCCTGCCCGAAATAGTGCAAAATCCGGCCCAAGACCTACCCAGGCCTAGCCCATTGACAGCCCTCAAAAGGAGCACACATCGACCAGCCATCCAATGAAAACAATGGAAACGTTAACATTACAATGGGTGTGCGATAACTTACAACGTTTTGAGATCCTGCTAAACTATCACTTATGGATCATCCGAGCCATGAAAACTGATGGGCCCTAGTTATAGACCATTTGGAGAAAAAAAAACGGAACTATCCACTCATTAGTGGGCCACACATATATTAAATAAACCATTAGTTGTCCAATGTCCGCCACCTAATTAATGGACAATCCTTCTTTTCACCCCATGCACTCTTTTTTATGTGCTCCCATTTCTACGGCTTAGATGTGCCCATTAAGCAAGCTTGGTTCACTAATCATCAGTCGTGGCCTTCAATGGTGTGTTGTTTGTGTACAACTAGCCATCTTCATATTTTTTTTTTTTTATCAGAATGCTGAGTTCATTTTAAGAACATATATCTGCTATTGATCAAATACTCATACAAGATTATATGTTTTTTTATTTTTAGATATGCTCTCTCAAAAATGGAAAGAGAACGTTAATTTCAGAATAACAAGAGGCTATTACATCAGCTATCATCTATGTTTGTGATCAAGGAGATTAAAAGAAATGAAAAAATAGAGATAATCTCAATCACAACAAGAATCTCCTTGTGAAACCCCCAACTCTCCAAGATGCTAAACCACCACCCATTCTCACACACACATGTGGCCCATCAGAAGACAGGACAACCAGGTAATCAAATAAAGATATGTTAAAGGTATGCCCTACCTAATGACCGGTAGAATCTTTTTACATGGGCCCACATTGCCTCGTGTGAGATTGCACCTCAAATCACCCATCACCCCCAAAAGAAGAAAAAACTGCCCATTCAAACAAACGCCATGCACGTGATATTGGCACGGCTCAATCGGACTACATGGACGAATCGGCATCGGCCAAGCAGTGGGATTGAACCGTACGAACACCGCGTGATGTGGGATGAAGGGTGTAGATTAAAGCGGAAGGATGTTGACGACCAGACCAATCAACGGTCGAGAAAGCTGTCCCTACTTTCGTGCTGAAAAGAGAGAAATGTGACTTTGCATGCGGAGAGGTTGGCACAATCTATATAGATTGCAAAAAACCGTTGTACGTTTGTAGACGTACAAAGGCATGAATCCAACCCAGGCGCATGGAAAACTCCAAAAAGATTCTACTTACAATGAGAACAAGGGCGTGCTTCTCCATTGCATCGAGCCGGCCATAGATGGGAGTGTTTGGACTGGAGCGGATTCGGTCAGGTCAGGTGTACACCGAGTGGGGCCCACCTTGATGTATGTATTGTATATCTACTCCGTCCATCTTCTTTGACAGCTCATTTTAGAGCTTTCACTAAAAAATTAAGCATATCCAAACCTCAGGTGGAACACACCATAGGAAATAGTGTTGATTGAATGCCCACAAGTAAAGCCTTCCTAAGGGTCTACCGTAATGTTTATTTGTCATCCATTGATAAGGTCACACAAACCTAGATGAAGGGAAAGCACAAATATCAGCTTGATCCAAAACTGTGGCCCACAAGAAATTTTTAATGGTCAGTTACCACTGTTTTTGTGGTGTGGTCCACCTGAGATTTGGATCTTCTTCGTTTTTGGTCTCATGCCCTAAAATGATCTGGAAAAACGGATGGACGGCTTCGATATAGAACATATACATCAAGGAGGGCCCCACACGGCCTGACCGAATCGGCTTCCTGTTTGTACCATACAATCCCTTATATAAGAGAAATTGTATTCCTTGGGCCCCATAACCATACATGGGGCCTAACCTTCTTGATCCAGACCATTCAGGAGGTGTTTCTCATTGTGGGTTGTTTCAATGTGTGAAGATGTATGCTCCTGCCCTCATGCTGCTGAAGAATTTCTGCATGTAGGACGTGAACGGTTGCTCTTTGCAGTTTTAACCATTCATTTTGAGATATTGGTGGGACCCACTGGATGATCATTATTTTCTTGGACAATGGGCCATCATTGGTGGTGAGTATGGGTTGAACGGTTCTGATCATGGTGCTTGTGCCCATGTTTGGGTGGAAGACCAGGTACTAATGGTCCCACGGACTTTGGTCACCCTGTTTCTGTTGTTTTCAAGCGGGTTAAATGCTCGGGCTAAACTCTAAACGGACGAGGGCTTAGGACACGGATTGCCTCACGGACTCGGTCCTGGAAGGGGCTTTGTGGGGCCCACCGTGATGTATGTGTTTTATCCATGCCGTCCATCCATTTTGAGAGATCATTGTAGGGCACTAGCCCGAAACGGAGTTAGATATAATCTTCAAGTGGACCACATCAAAGGAAACAGTGGTGATAATGATGCCCACCGTTGAAACCTTCCTAGGGTTCACCGTGATGTTTATTCGCCGTCTAACCGGTTGATGAGGTCACATAGACCTGGAAGAAAGGAAAACACAGATATCAGCATGATCAAAACTCTGCGGCTTCCAAGAAGTTTTTAATGGTAGGCGTCCAATCCTCTCTGCGTGGTCTACTTGAGCCTTGGATCTGCTTCATTTTTTTCCTCATATACTCAAATGATCTGGCAAAATGGATGGACGGCAAGGATGAATGCAATCCTTTCGGAGGGACCCGTGTTTCAGCGATCCAAAACTTTGATAAAAAAGATCCTAACCGTTGAATTTTTGGCTTTTCTGGTTTGAGTGGTATTCATTGATGTATCTTCTTTTGTTTTTGTTGTTGATTTTGTTTTGTTATTTCCTGACTTTAGAGTGGGCTTGGAGCTATTAGCTAGGCCCGTGGTCTGGGCTTGGGCTCAACCATGCTAGCCCTCCGGGCTTGGGCCAACCTGACTTATTGTGTAACTGTGTTCTGTCCAATAAATATTCCCAAGTTAGGAAACACATGCATCTTTGAGGTTGAGTGGGTTTCATTTTTTCTAAATGTCGATTACTTTGTGTGTGTGCGGCCCACCTGATCAACGGATGGATTATGAGCATTCACCTTTAAGGATTTGATGTATTTTCGGGCTGGGTACAGTCAGGTCGAACTGCCCCCAGCCCAACAAATTCTTTTCGGGCTCGGGGTTTGGCCTGATGTGCTGGGCCTATACGGGTCGAACAATGCTGGGCCCATTGCTAAACCTAGCCCCAACACATGAGCAAATTCCTAAGCACAAGCACAGCCCGACACGGCCCATTTTCAGAGAAAAAAACTGATCAAGGTTACACACATCCTATTCAATGCAAGCCCGAATCGTCGGTTCTGTTTATTTACGTACACATAAATATATGGTAAGGGGGTTGGGCTGGGCTAAAAGGTCAACCAGGCTGGATTGGTCCTTGCCTTGTTACTGAGTTAGACTCAGACCTAAATCTCCACAAGGTCAACATGGGCCATTATTTTAAAGAGGTACGATTGTTTGGCCCACTGGTGGTTGACCCAACTCCTTGTCACAACTTGCTCAGACTGGTCCACTAGGCTATTGGGCTTTCCAGCCCTTAGCTGTGGAATGGGTTTGGACCTAGTATAGGTCCATTATAAATGGGGAGAGACCCTCCTTACATAGAGAGGAGAAATAGAGAGAAGGAGAGTGGAGGATTTGGAGATTTCTCATGATAGTTTGAGGCATTCCAGCATTCTATGAATACGAAAGACCTTCCTCAAGCCAAACAATGGGCACCTAAAGAGGCCCCACCATAGTTATTAATATGCTGTTTTAAACCGATTTCTTTTTTTTTTTTTTTAAAGAAATACATGATAATTGGTTGACCATATAACTTTATACGCATGTTTCAAAATTTTAGGGAAAAAACGTGTGTTTTTAATTCACTATAGTCGAATGTATATGCATTTAAGAACGACAAAAATAAAATAAAATAATAATAAAAATAAAAATAAAAATATGAACGCAACATGAATATAATTTCTCTTTAGTAAAGCCAAATAGCTTAAAATCCAAATACATAAATATGACCTAGTAAGTAACATGCTGAGAGCGGGAAGCTTTCCTAACATAGAGGTGTGCAGATAAAGGCAGAAAATCATGGTGTTTTTCTTAAGAATAGCCCTTAAATCTATAAAGTGTTAGACATCTTTAAAATTAATTGAAAAATAAAATTAATATTATTAAATGAAGTGTAGCTAAAAATGTATTGGATGGCCTTATAGAAGGAAAAAAAGGCCATAGACTCCTAATCTAAATCAAAATAGTAATTTTTCTTAAATAGTAAAAATATACCAGAACCTATCCATACAATAAGCAACTCTTGCATGACTAAAACAAGAATTCTACACCACAATTAGAATCTTAAAACCATAAAAATAGAGTAAATAAAGTTTATTGGATTTAGCAAGTTTCAATTTAAGACTATAATTTGATCCCTAAAACAAATGAATTTTGCGAAGCTGCCTTACAATTAATGACTGTGATGTAGAGCTCATTGATAACTTTCTAATAACATATTATACATGCAAAATAGATAACTAGTAAAAAATTTATGGCCATCAAAAGCTGTAGTACCTACTAGGCCTTTTCCTAGTCAAAGTTCCTTCGGCGCAAATTGGTGCAATCATGGCCCTGGAGTGAGTCGTCCTTTAACAGTCTTACATCACTTTTCCAATCTTCAATTTCAAGCTTCTCTCTCTCTCTCTCTCTCTCTCTCTCTCTCTCCACCAACTTTATGTCTCTCTTCATTAGAGAGTTGGGAACAGGTGTGAAGTAGGTGATAGGGATGGACTCGCTATTTCTCTCCCTTGTTGAATGCAACTAGTATATGGTACAGTGGGACCATTTTTCTTATGCTTTAGTCAATGATACACATAAACGATGGTTTGCCTTAATGATGACATCAAGTGATTAAAGAAGTGTGAATTACACAATAAGCTAGCATCCAATGTGATTAAGAAATCATTGAGATCATTTAAGATAAAATACTTAAGAGTCAAGAGGGATTGGGTGTTATTACAATTCTGAAACCTCTTATTAAAGTACTCCAATTAATTGTTGGGGAAGAAACGGAATATACAACCACCCCAATCAATTTAAGTATCTAAAAATATTAAAACTATTTAAGTCAAGATGGCACATAAAAATACTTGCATAGATATATACAATTGAGGCTTTTCAAAACCCTTTTTATGATGGATTTTAGTGAAGTAAAATTTGAAAATCTTAAGGTTAAGAAAGGCTTCAATCAAGTTACGTAGGAATTAATAAAGTTTGTTAAAAAGAATTGATTAGGTTCTAAGTTATTGGTTAAAGTGTATATATATATATATATATATAGTTTTAAGTTTTTCATTTAATTTTTAATTTTCAATTTTCTATTAATATCGTAAGCTAGTTACTTTTTTAATTAAAAATATAAGTGTTTGGAGGAAAATGTGCCAAAGCGAGATTCCTAGAAGTCTAAGATAGCTAATGTATTTTGAGCCAACATAAGTTAATAGTTTGTAAAAAGAATTGGAATGCCTTTAAATCAGCAAAAAAAAAAAAGTTGGCATGGAGTGTGTTGGATAATTTTGTAAATATTAAGAAAATTAAAAAAAAATGATGGTCATTCTACAAGATAAGGAAAATAAGATAGGAAATCTATCAACTTAACTGATCTTAGTAATTTCCCCAATGAAGTCATCCATACTTTTGAGAATATGAAAAGCGAACCAAGCAAAATGAATTATGTTGATAATTCAATCTTTGATTTTGTTGACATCAAATGGGCCACTTCAAACCTGTAGGGAGAAAAACAGCCCCTTCTTCCAATGTGTAAGTCAGTAGAGAGAAACTTATAGGAGAGCTTTGTGAATGATGATCAAACAAATTCAATCGAGCATTTTATCAAACATGGACAATGCAAATAGGACACCAAAGATTTTTAATATGGAAAAACCCTCTAACTGAGGAAAAAAACCACGGGACCTCGTCCAACAACAAATTCACTATAATCAGATGGAATTATAGTCTTTAAGAGAACACTTTCTCTTGGATCCCCAAGCACCTCACACACAACAAGCTTCAACAATCTTCTAGAGAGTCTTCTTTCTTTGATAACCCACAAAACATCTCCAAACAAGGAGGATACAAGCATAAACAAAAGGAAATGAAAGAGTTACCAAACAAGACAGAGGTTGTAGAAGAATAAAAACACTAACCAAAACCTTGGATACAATATGATATGAATCCGGAGAAGGTGGATGAAATCTTCACTATCCCGAAGATGAATTAACTCTTTAATCACCAAGGAACATGTGTTAGGGCCTTTTAGAGATGCCTAGCTCTTCTACCTCCTAAGCTCCCTTCTCTCCAAAGAGAAACCCCCCCCCCCCCCCCCCCCCCCCCCCCCCCAAGCCTCTTTTGTTGCTTTTGTCTTAAAAGAGGTGGTCTATGGAAAAGACCAAATTATCCCCACTTAATCTCACATGTGAGACACCACATGGGGAGGGAATAACCTAACAATCTCCCCCTCCCTACACATTAGGAGGGAACCATCCAAAGATAGATACTCACCTAGCATGCATGCCAGCCAAGCTTCTACAAAGCCATGCTTCTCCTTTAGAACTACCTTTGTCACCATATCCAATGGATTCTGATCAGTATGGATCTTCACGAACTGCATCACCTGATTCTCCAACATGTCATATATCCAATGATAGCAGACATCTATGTGTTTAGTGCGGGAGTGATATGTGGCATCTTTATTGAGATCCATGACACTTTGACTATCACATGAATTACATATTTCTCTTGCTTCAAGCCCAA
Source organism: Liriodendron chinense (assembly GCA_003013855.2). NCBI lineage: Eukaryota > Viridiplantae > Streptophyta > Magnoliopsida > Magnoliales > Magnoliaceae > Liriodendron > Liriodendron chinense. The sequence goes on along the minus strand of ML058330.1, from coordinate 4,773,629 downwards.
TTCTTGGAGAAATCTTTACATCCACAACATCTCTTTCCTAGCTTCAGTAGCTATAATGTATTATGCTTCTATTGTAGAGAGAGTAATACACTTCTGCAGTTTTGATTGCCAGGATACCGTTCCCCCTGTAAAAGTGAATAAATACCCAGAAGTTGACTTTCTACTATTTGTGTCACCTGCCATGTCTGCGTCGGTACATCTTTCCAAAACAGGATTTGTGTTGAGCTATGAAATTGTGCATATTCTAACCCCAATTCATCACACATTATGCACGTTTTGAGTGTTGGAAGACTGACTTATATGTATATTTGTGTTTGTAGGAATGAGAGAGAGACTTTAAGAATTTGATGCTAAAAGAGCCTTCTTAATATACATTAAAGACCATTAGAAGATGAGTTAAGAGGCGGAGAGAAGAAGCAAGGAAGAAAGAAGGAGAGAAAAGGAAAAATGTGAAGAAACAATACTCATGATCGGTTATTTGACCTATTGTCCATTGCCTAGACCGGTCGGATGACTGGTCGAATTTTCTCAAAGATGGGTCGAATTATTACTGTGCAAGCTGGACAAAAAAGTGGGTCGTGATCGATCGTTAGATTGGTCGGCCAGAAGCCACGACCGGTCGTTTGAATGCAATATCTTCCGATTAGATGAGAGATAGGACTTCAATTCCAATTGTTATAATTACGTCGATAGTCTAATATGACACCTACGTATACATGTGGAAGCTAAGAGCGGAGCAACTAGAATTATGGCTAAGTCCTTGGGGGGTGGGGGGTGATTAGGATCTTTTAAAATTCTTTTTGCCTACTTAACAGTTTTATCAAATTAAACTAAGTAGAAACACTTCTGCTTCCAAGCCTAAGTGGGTCCAATCATAAGACTAGCATATGGTTTAAGTAATAAGCTACCTAGTTTAAGCAAGCATAAATTATCAAAAGATTAAACTAATCAAGCACCTAATCTATGCAACCTAAGTAGATTATATGAGAATGGATCATAAAAGCTCAAGTCTACTCAAGAAGTGAAAATACATCTTGTGCGTGTGGATGTGCCTATCAAGTGCCTAACATACATTCTAATTAAGTGTTCATAATTAAATACAATGCATAATAAGAAATGTTCTCAAATACAATCACAAATACAACGATGTATAATGGTTCGACTTTGGGTCTACTCCACTCTCGGTTTAAGTACTCAATCCCTTTAAGCACACCGGCATTCACTAGGGTGTTTAAATCTGGTTCCTTCGAACCAATATGTTTTAACTCAGATTCACCCAACCGGCGAGTTTATAGGTTCCTTCCAACCTACACATTCACACCCGTGTTGGTGGCTCCCCTTGGAGACTTGTTTAGGCTTACTCAAGCCAAGGTCCTACAACCGAACCTCAATTTAGACTCCACTCATGAGTCAAGGTCATACAATCGAATCTCAATGGTTTTAGACTCTACAACCGAGCTAAGGTCCTACAACCAAACCTCAATGGTTTTAGGCTCTACAACTGAGCCAATGTCCTACAACTGAGCCTAGCGTTTACCCCCGCTGAAAGTTCCCCACTTGGAGACTAGATTCAACCCTATAACCAAGCCTGGGTTGTATAACCTATCAAGTTTGAAGACAAACTCTACTACTTAATTCCCCACAGGAAGAGAGTGGATGGACTCTAACAAATGACAACCTTACTTTTCGAATTTAAGCCCCGTTGTACGCCCCGTTGTACGTCCCTTCGGGTTGCTTCTTCTTGCACTCCCGTGATCGAATTAACTACCCTTGTTTTCCTTCGATTTTTGATGCCGTTGCGATGCTAATGCTCCAGCTCCAAGATCACTTCCCTTGCAATTGATGCTCCATTGGAGATGCCCAAGGTACTACGAGGGTAGGTTTGAGATCTCTACAACTAATGAGAATATGTTGCCTAGAGTATCTCACCTACAATGATCTCATCATAGAGTTTTAGATAGGAATATAACTATCAATATTAATCCAAACTCTAGAGATCAAAAGATGGACAAGTGCATCTTCATCATGAGCTTGAAATGCTCTATTCTTGTAATGAATCACAAGGAAGATCACTTGCTAGGGTTAAGAATAGAGCTTCTAATGGTCTTCAACAATGGTAACTTTTATCTCCTCAAAATCTCTCTCTTAAGCCCAAAAATGAATCTCTCTGCCTTAATAGATTTTCTTCCTAACAGTAAAAAAACGGACAGATTTGCTTATCTTGGATTGATCGGAACATGGTCCAATTGATCAGAGGTCACATCAGATTGATTGGTGACCTGTCCGATTGATCGAAAATCTGTCTAATGAATTTATCAAATTCTCTGGAACAAATTTTGATTAATCGGAACATGGTTCGATTTGATCGAAAGGACCTCATCTGATTGATTGGAGACACTGTCCGATTGATCGTAAATGTCTCTAGAGAGTTTTGGAAATGCTTTGGAACAACTTTCGATTAATCGGAGGAATGGTCCGATTGATTGGAGTCCCATTGGAACTGATGTACGATTGATTGGATATCAATCAGAAACTGCTGTTTGGGCTGGTTTGAATACAGCAGCTTCCACCTCTTTTATTAATCCAATTTATCATGTTTTCTATATAATCTAAGGCTAATAAGGATAACTAAGGGTATTCCTAGTTGGTCCAAGTCATCTAAGGGGGTGTTTGGTGCGTAGAATTAAATTGTATCAAGTTGGATTTGGTGGGATGGGTTTAAAAAATAATCCAACACCGTGTTTGGAGCAGCAAGGTGTCAAAGCTTATTTTACTTTGGACTTTGTGTTAGCACCTTTCTCTATCCACCAGGGATATCGATCCACGAAAGAGGGATTGCCACGATTTGTCAGATACGAATTTCCTGCGAAAGCCCTATCGAATGAAGTGGTACGCTGGAATTCTAGGTGGGGCCCATTGTGATGTTTGTTAGAAATTCACCCCATCCATTCATTTTGTGAGCCCATTTTATGATATTCGACCAAAAATAAGGCAGATCCAAAACTCAAGTGAGCCACAGAGAGGGAAAATTGGGAGAATAAAAAGGAACCATTGAAACCTTTTTGGGCTCCATATTGATTTTTATATGCCATCTAAACCGTTTATAAGGTCATTCTCAATGGGATGAAGTGAAAATACAAAAAAAAAAACTTAGCTTAATTAGCAGATTTTGTGGCCATATAAACTTTTCAACAGTGGTCATTGATTCCCCACTGTTTCCTCTCATTTGGCCCATTTTAGATTTTAATATGTCTCATTTTTTACAGAATGTCCTAAAATGAGCTATCAAAACAGATGGACGGGGTGGATTTCTTATAAACATCACGATGGGCCCTACCTAATATCCCAAGCGCAAGAACTTTCCGTAAAAGGCTTTCCACAGTACATTGTCTTCTTCCTCACCAAGCTAACTCTACGGTTTGGATGGGATTCTCCTCCGTCCCAAACATGAAATGGGATTCAGTGGTATTCTACCAATTCCATGACAATCCACCAGCAATCCACTGACAATGTTAATCATGACACTCCATAAATTCCATCCCAGTTAATAACACTTAATCCCTTGCGCCAAATGGGCCCTAAGAGGATTTGGGTGTTTTGGTCGAAAGGGTTAGAGATACCAAGGCAACTAATTTACCTGTTCTTCTTCCTTGATGGTTCTTGAATTTTCGGTCTTCAGCTTGCCAAGGCTCAACCAACATTAAAACACATGGACTCACATGATTGACAAATACAGTGCACTAGTATGCCACAGAAAAGTGCACTAACAATTGTGTGTGCCCTTGATGAATGAATTGGCATCAATCTACTACAAGTGGATCCTTGGTGCTCTAGTTATTAGTAATTCTCTGATTTTATTCTATTTACTTACTGTTTATGATTAGTTCTAGATCTCTAAAATTCCTTAAACTTCTTAAATCTAAGTTATTAGAATAGTTAGAATTGGTTTATCCCAAATCCTTGAGGACGATTTCGGTCTCACGATCGATTATTACTACATCACAACCTTGCAATTAGGTTGGTGTAGACACCCCACTTTCGGCTACAATGTTGGTTGAAATAGCTGAATGGATGGAGGTCCATACACCAAAAACCTATATCCAAACCTAGTCAAACTTACCATTGCAAGCCCCAATCCATAGCCCAACCTAGGCCTAAATTCAGTCAACTCACCCCTAAACATCAGCCCAAAAAACCCCCCATAAGAAAAACTAGTCCAAAAATTCTAAAAAAGTCAACTTAGTAAGTCAACCCACTGAGTTAAATCACCGAGTCACTCTAGCCCTTGCACCTAGTCGACTCACCTTGTCAAACCCATTTTAAAAAACCAGTAGACTCACCTGGTTTCAAGCCTTAGCTTCGGAGCAGCTTTGAACCTCGAGCCTGAGGCTTTCTTACTTCAGGTTCGGAGGCCATACTGCTCCGAAGCTGGAGTAAGGTGGTTGTACAGGCGGCCCTCAGACAGCCGCCCGTCCCAAAGTACAAAAGCTGCCACTTCTCGCAGCTATAAATACCCCCCTCCCGTCTTGTTTCAGCATCCAAAAAAAATCCCTCAACACCCAAAGAAAACCCAGATTTTCGAGTCCATCTTCATCCTTTAGTCCATTCCTCCACCAAAGAGAGCCCGAGTGAGAAGTGTCTAGCCTTGGTCCAGCCCAGCCTAACCCTGGTTCAAGCCTCTCAAGCCATCTAAGTCCTGATCTTACCCACTCGAAACTAACCCTTATGAAACCTCCGTCCATCCAGCTATATTTACATCAGCATCATCTCATTCGCATCTAGCATAAGAGCAACATTTACTATTCTTCCAACCCCCCTGCTTGTCATTCCACTATAAGCACTTGGTTAGATCTTAGTATCTATTCTGAGGTTTGCCGGCTCATCCAGGATTTACTCATCAGAAACTCTGATCGATCAAACACATATTATGCATCTCGCATAAAGCACCTGTTAGTTCGAACGTATGCTCTGGGCTTGCCTGTTAATGAAAACCTGCCCATAAAAAAATCTTACTGTTTAGACCCATATTCATGCATCATATCATTCATGAGAATGTATGAGGATTAAATTAGACTTTCAAGTATTAGTTCAATTCTGTGAAGTAAAGACCGTACTTCGGTACGGGCAGTGTGGGTGCCTAACACCTTCCTACCCTGTAACCGTGATCCCTTACCTCGAATCTCTGACCGCAAATTAAAAAGAGTCATTTTAGAGGAAGGAATCTTCGAATTCCCTTCTCTAATGTTTCTATGGGGTCTAGCCGACTGTAGATTCGAAGTAACTGGCTAGTAGCGACTCTGGTCTTATACGAACTCATCTAAACATATCCGATAACACGACAACCGAAAAAGCCCTTGAAGAAGAGGCGAGCCAGTGGCACAACAACGATTCATGCAACCCCTTTTCAAAAGGAAGGGTCGGGAGCGCGGAATGGCGAGCGTCCATAGAATGACGACTCTGTTGGGGAAAGTGCTAGTCCCACTAGTCGTGATCCAACTTGAAAATCAGAATCCCTCCTATACTTGAAAGTCAATAGTCCTTATACAATCTCATTTGCATAGCATTTCATCCATAAACAAAAAAAAAAGAGAAAATCCCAAAACCCAAAAAAAGTAGAGCATACTTCCCCACCATTACTTCTCAAAACCAAATTACCCTGCCACGTCCAATACAAAACCGCCATGACTCGCCCATTCCTTGCCCTCGAAATACCTAAGGCTTCCTCTCTATAGTTAAACCTGACAGAATCCATGCCAATTCCTGGCATCCAAGAGCTACAACAAAGCATGAAGGCCATGCAGGAAATGCTTCTTCGATTCACACAAGCCCAGTGATAAGTGCCTAATATTATATAATTAACCCTGGTTGTTAAGGGCATTATCATTGTTTTTCCCGTTAATTATCCCTCATTAGGCGATTTTTCAATGTTCAGGTGATCAGGAGAAGTTGGACAAGATCCAAGCCAATCAAGGCGATTAAAGGCCCTAAAGTGATCAAGATAAAGTATGTGGCGATCCTGAAGGAAGTCGAACCGTAAAGATCGAAGGACCATCATGTTCTACAGTTTGGACGGTCAAGATTGGATGTCCACATGTAGGGCCAACCATGCATCAAGCAACAAGTGGAGACATCTTCAATCCTTCACACATGGCAAACATATCAACTATCCATCTATGGTGGACCCCATAGCAAGCAAGATGAACTTCATCATCCACCAAGACATCCACCGCATCAATGGCCAGGATCATCACACGTGGACCCCATCCAATCCATGTTCCAGCCGTACAGCCTCACCAACGTCCAAGCATCTTCAGCAGCTCCTGGACGTCCAACTCCACACGTGTGTTGCCATCCACACGTACAGCCCCTCAACCATTCAATCAATGGGCCAGCAGTCCATGGAAGATCTCCACCGTCCAGCTACAATAGATGGTGGACCACATCTCAGTCGTCCATCCACCTGCTAGACACCAGTCATCCATTCACATCATAATCGTCCATATCCAACCATCCATCATCTGTGTAGGACTGGCCAAGGTGGACACCACTATGTGCAGCGTGCAGCAAGTATGGACGTCCACCGGCCTCACATGTGCCAGATCAACCAAGTGGGCCCCACTTCAAATCCGTCGTCCACTCAAACAGCAGACCGTCCAAACATATGGACAACGACCCACCATTAGATCTCCACCATCCATCTTGTGTGGCCAGCGTGAACATCCACTCCATTCATCGTCCATTAGCCCTCCTCCTTTAACAACCGTCCAACCTTCGATGTCAGCGTCCAAGGAGGGACCCCACACCTGATGATGATCTAGCGCCCATCTCTAGCACATGGAGAGCTGGACATCACACAGCCCATCTAACGTCCGCAAGGTGGACCCCATCTCCTCATCCATTTCAGCTCAACCGTCCAGATGGTGTGACACCTGTGGTAGATCTCCATTAACGACCAGCAGAGGACATCCACACCAACTGCTCCTTTCAACGTCCACCCTCCAGCCTCCACACATGTGTTGCCCCTCACATGTGCAACATCCAGCACTGGACGTCTCCAGATCTAGTGGACCCCACCATTTCCAGCTCCAATCAACACCGTCCACCAGCATCAACTATTCGATCAGTTCAACGTGCAGCGGATCGCCCAGCAAACTGTTCACCGTCCAGATAGAGATGATCTCTCCAACGTCCAAAGTAGGTGAACCATCACCATGATCTTCACCGTCCAAGGCCACCCAGCCTTCATCCGTGTTTAGCTGGAAGGTGGGCCACATATCAGACCAGCTCCAAAAACGTCCAGCAGTGGACATTCGTCCAACACGCCTCAAGACCAGAAGCCCACCATCCACACGTGCAGCCGATGGAGGCTTGATTTCCACCAACCAGATGCTCATTGCAGCCTTCCTTCATCTAGTGGACCCACATCTCCAGCAGCAGCCGTCTAGCAAGTGGCCCCTCTTTCATCTTCCCAGTCCAACAGCCGTCCAATCCTTCACATGAGGAGCTGAAGTCTCCACTCCCAAACGTGCAAGAGAAAAGCTCTCTCTCTCTCTCTCTCTCTCTCTCTCTCTCTCTCTTCTCTCTTCCCAACACATGTGTAAGGCTTGGAAGTGCCACCTCATCATCCAAACCTCACTCCATTCCCAAACCTAACTAAAAATTTGCTTTGGGTTTGGAGTGACACCTAAGCTTGGAGTACTTTTCTTTCCACATGTTCATCCAAGCCTAACTCGAAGCCCAAACCTAAAAGAAAAGTTTGCTTTGGGCACTCCAAAACAAACTCCATTCCCAAACCTAACTAAAAATCTGCTTTGGGTTTGGAGTGCCACCTAGGCTTGAGAGCCTCTCAAAAGTCTATAAAAGGAGTCCATCCCTTCTCATTTGAATCATCCCATCCCTCAAATCCCATTCTCTACAACTCCTCTCTTCTCTTCTTTAGTTTAATTCTTTCTTTTGTAGTGTAGAGTAGTTTTCTCTTTTGTAGAAGTTTTAGTCTTCCATTGTAGCATGGTTGGCTAAACCTCTAGCTAAGGCTAGGGGTGAAGCTTTTAAAGAAATTTGCAAGCTTTGGTTCTTTTGGTTCAACATTGTGTGGTGTAAATGTTGGAGTTCTCTTTGGTTGATTGGTTCTGTTATCCCACTCGGCGGATGCTATTGTTGTGTAAGCCCCTTGATCCATCGTCGACTCCGGGCACGTTGGATGCTTGGGATCCCTTACACACCAATTAGCTAGTTCATGATCGATAAAGTCTCTTGATCCATTGTCGACTCCGGGCACGTTGGATGCTTTGGATTCCCTACGATCATTGAGCTAGTGCAGGTAAAGTCATCGATTTATAAAATCCCTTGATCCATTATAGCCTCCGGGCACATTGGATGCTTTGGATTCCCTGCGATCGATGGACGAGATCTTAACAGTTGGATCAGTCAATCAAAGCCTCCCATGTTGTAAGTATGCATTTGATCGTGTGATTTGTAATCTTATCGATTGACTTTTTGGCAAAAGTTATTGATCTGTACAATTCCTTGATCCATTGTCGACTCCGGGCACAGTGGATGCTTGGAATTCCCTGCGATCAACTAACGAGTGCTTCATGGTCAAATCAATCGGTTGAGATCACCATCTTTTATGAAATATGCAAATGGTTTAACTGTTTCATCTTCTGATTGGAATGAATCTTTATTCGATTCCATTTGAGTTATAGTTGGACCAATGAATCAAACCTCGTGAATGAATCAAAGGTGGATCCTTAATGCCTTAGCCCCTTTTCTATTTTTGTCTTTCACCACACACAACTTGCTCCACTCTTGTGGATTAAACCAGATTTCATCTCTCTCACTTAAACTAATCCCTCTAAGTGTTCTTAACCCCAATCCCTGTGGATCGACCTTGGTCTTACCGAGTATTTTACTACTTCGCTACCTGCACTTGGGTGTGCAATCTTCAGGTTGTAGCACCCAGGTTTCAACAGTTAACACCCAGGCTGGCCCAGTGCAACAACATCAACCACCATCTCTTCTAACCTCCAGTTCATCCCAACCACAACCGCCAGGGTTCACTCAGGACTTTTAATACCCTCCGAACAGGGCCTTCAATCAGAACAACCATCATCCTCAGGGCATTTCTTCAAGTATCCTCCTACAAATGGGAGCCATTTTCAGTCACATCCCGCAACCCGGACTCCTAGCCAATTCCAACATCTTTTCCCTAATAAGAGTTTAAGTCAATTTCAACATGCTCATATGGTCGGGGTTTCTCTGCTGTCTCCTTTTCTAGCCTCCGTCCAACAAAGTCCCTATAATAGGAGTAATCGTCAAGCACAACTTCCTTCAGTCAGGAATCATATGAGCATCAATGACACCAATTATTACGAAAGGGGGCCAGCTCAGGCCTGGCGAGGGGCAAGATCTCCTTCATTCGGTCCCTCTGAAATCGAACAACTCCGAGAGCAGATGCAAGAGATGAAGAGAAAGTTGCAGAAGCAGCAAGGGGTGGATCTTCCATCTACTAAGTTTAGGGACTTCTGTCCCTTTCCCGATGCAATGGTACCTCAAGGCTTTCAAGTACCAAAATTTAAAAGATATGATGGGACAAGGTATCCTGTAGACCACCTACAAGCTTTCTGTGGAGAGCTTGATGCCATGTCGGGCAATAACGGAGCATTGATCTGCCTGTTTCAGAAGTCCTTGAAAGGTGATGCATTAGAATGGTATACGTCACTGGACTACCATTGAATCAAGACTTGGGAACAACTTTCTCAAGCATTCGTCAATCATTTCACGTACAATCTTAATTTAGCACCCATAAGAGCGGATCTTGCCGCCTTGAGACAGAGAAATGATGAGTCATTATCAGCTTATGTTGGACGGTGGCAGACCATGGCCACCAGAATGAAGACAAACATCGATGATGAGGAGCAAATCTCCATGATCATCCACTCAGTAAATTCGAGCATCTCTGAATACCTCGTCTCATATCTGTATGCCAATTTTACATAACTTATCTACGCCGGAGAACAAGTTGAGGCCGAAATAAGGGCTAGAACGATCTCCCCTTGGTGGCCTCATCAAGCCTCTCTAGTATAACCGACAATGAAAGGAAGACTCATTGAATACGTGAATAGTAATGAAAGTGTTCCCGTCCCCCATTTGATGGAAGAAGATGATCTTGTCGCCTCTACCGAAGGCACGCTATTCCTCCCTCAGCATGGACAATCGCAGCAGCAGTAGCAGCAGCCGAGATGGAACCCATAATGCCCTAATCTAGGTTGGCAAGGAGAACCCTTAACTATTTCAATCCCAAAGCCCATCATCATACAAGGGGCACCTCCAACCGGTTCATTCTTCACGCCATTGCTCAACCAGGGGCACAACCTACCCATTCCAGCCAACCAAGGGCACAACTTGCCCATTCCAGTCAACCAAGGGGATGATCCCCCTGTCGTAACATCACTCAGCCATGGGCACAACCTGCCCACTCCAGCCAACCGGGGGTACAACCTGCCCACAACATCTAGCCAGTGGCACAACTTGCCGATTTCTCCAACAAACAACCAGGGGCACAACTTGCCTACCGCACTTGTCTATTCGGCTTCTACTTCTACCATCATCTTCCAAGAAGAAGACCCTTCCTTGGACAGCATGCCATATGCCCTAACAGAATTGGGGCCCAGCTTCAATTATGTGGCCACTATCGAGGAGGTCGAAGGGGAGATTGATGTCCAGGTTCTGATCGGTCCCAAAACATCAACCATCGCTCTTTAGGTCTTAGACATCTCAGCTTCATTCCATCTCTTTCCTGATTAGACTTTGTTTCATAGAATTGGTGCCATCTCTTCAAATCTTCACCAAAGGGTCAAGCACATCTTCAGAGATAGGGCGATCACCATCATCACCTATCCCGAACAAATTATCATGGTAGAAGCATCCAACCTTCGAGAGCCTACCATCCCAGCCATGGACGTACAACGCTCTAATGGGGGGGTCTCATATCCAAAGTCTCGAGTTTCACAATGCAAATTACTTCCCTTGTGCATGTCTCATTGGATCAAGCTACGTCTTCTTCTTGCTGAGCGTCAAACCTTCTACTATCAGCTCGAATATCAAGACTCAACCTGAATCATAGAATTTCAAGAGAATGTTGATAGAGGAAGACTGCGATATCAGCCTACTCTGATTAGGAAACCTAAAGTGCGGAAGTATCAGAAGAAGGCAATCCCTGCATTTGCACACCAATCCAGTTTATCAATGCAGGGATTATCTACCCTGATGATGAGCTGGATTCCACCTTTGATGATCAAGCGAGCAGATTGAGTCTAATAGAGTTGTCCCAAAGGAGACTCAAGCAAGGGGCATGAATTTCCTTTGATGGACTGGACCGCAGTCGTGGTCCCACCTCAGCCAAATGAACCCGAAGAATTACTGTCACGCCCTGAAATTCGAGACTCGAGTACAACAACCCAATGCCGGAGTTCCAGAGTACAAACTTATTTCAAGCATAACTTTTAGAGAAATTCCATTCCACATACCGCAATACTACTAAACTAAAGTACTTTATTCATCATAACTTAAATCTCAAACTGTAATTTAAATTAAACAACTACATCTAATCTGCAAATAATTTAAGTCTACTAAAGTCTGTTTCAATCAACTTTAAAGGAAAATAAATTAAACCACCTAATCTAAAATAAAGTTTCTAATAGAAATAATCGTCCAGATACTCTGCTTCAGCCGCTCCTTCTTCCTCCTGAAATTCTGTAGGAATTGTGGTGATTTTGGTGAGCTAAAGCCCAGTGAGGTCATCTCCATCACAGGTGATATTTCAATTAATAAGAGATAAGATGTAAATCATCGATAGATAGGATTGTGTGAAAATATACAAGGATAAGGTTATGATTAGTACACTTTATGATTTATTATAGATGGAACATGATTATCATGATGTCATGTATGTTATGATACATGTGAGAGCAATAAACGTCTAGGAACTCGCTGCCACTGAACATTAGGAACCTGTCGCAAATCAACCATGCTCACCTAACCAGTACAGCGAGGCGGCAAATCAACCATGCACGCCAGTGGGCAAATCAACCATGCACCACTGATCCAACCGAGCAAATCAACCATGCTCAATAAGTGAAACGACCAGAACTCGCTACCACTGAATATTAGGAACATGTCGCAAATCAACCATGCTCACCTAACTGGTATAGCGAGGTGGCAAATCAACCATGCACACCAGGAGTCAAATAAACCATGCTCCTGTTCTGTCGCAGTGTATAAATGTATGTGTATGATATGAGTTATGGAAGCGTTCATCAAGCACATAATGCAATTCAACATTCAATCAAATCACACCATGCATGCATTAACTTTATTAGGGTGTCTTTTTATCTAAACCCTAAGTAAGTTTCTACTACATAGAATTTGGATAATACTTCATCTACCTAGGGCTGTATGCCGTTGACATTAAAGATAGGAAATCTAAGTCGAATGTATTCTTAAGATTTTAATTTTGTGCAACAAGGAATAAAATTAAGAAAGAATTGACAAGAAAGCAAATATCTCAGAAGATTCTTAAAAAATAGAAACTAAAATTGGATCCCTTACCTAGGATCAAGTATATGACTCTAAGTTAAAGTTGGAAAGAGATCGAGGGATGGATCGTTACGTACGAACCATATTGAAGGATAACATGGAAATTGAAAATCATACTTGGGAAGAAAACAATTTAAATGGAAGAGGCATTAACTGGAAATTTCTATGATGAATCACTCACTTATGACAGGTCCTAAGCTCTAAATCGAGTCTCAGTCGGCTCACTGAGTCGACTCGGTTGAATATTTCTCTTTCTTTCTTCTTTCTTTCTTCCTTCTTTCTCCTTCCTTCTTCTTTCTTCCTTCTTTTTTCTTTCTTCCTATCTTCTTCTGATCTGGAGCAAGGTCCAGCAGTGCAGCGGCGCAGCAACAGTAAAGCAACAGCAGCCGCACCACCACCCTCTCGCTCTCTCTCTCTCTCTCTCTCTCTCTCTCTCTCTCTCTCTTCTCTTCTTCTTCTTCTTTTTCCTTCTTCCTTTCTCTTTCTTCTCCTCCTTCTTCTTCTTCTTCGTTGGAGGGCTCTCCCAGCAGCAGTAATAGCAGCAGCAGTAGCAACAGCAACATAGACCGTCACCACCCTCTCTCTCTCTACCCGCACACACACACACACACACACACTCTCTCTCTCTCTATCCGAACACACTCTCTCACTACCCGTACTCTCTCTCTCACTCCCTGTGTTTCTTAGAAGGTAGGATTGGACTGATGAAGACCTTATATAGCTAACTAAGGCAGTGGAGAAGCGGTGTAGGTGCTGATGTACATGGAAGTCCCAGTTCGAGTTAGAGAAGGAGACCGACTGGTTCTGGGACTCCTTTGCGTGTGGGGCTCGTTGGGAAGCTAGGTGGGGTCCACACGGTACTCTCTAAGAAGATCTGGCCATCCATGCGAGGTAGGATCGAAGATCTTGGCTGATCTTGAATTCTTTGATTGAGTTTGGGAAGCCGAAGTGGGCCATACGATCGATCGAAGATGTTGAGACCACCAACCTCTTAAGTCCGGGTGGGGCGCGCTCCAGATGGACGGCTTGGATTAACTGATGGGCTCCACTGTGATGGATAGTGTGGACCGCTAATGGCGGCAACGGTAACGCTGCCGCTGTAGCAGCGTCCGAAGAGGACGGACTCCTGTCCGCATCGCGTGAAATGGGGTTAAACGCGGTTTGACCGCGTGCCGACCTTGTGCACTGCACACGAGGGTCCCACCTTGATGTTTATATGAAATCCACTCCGACCAGAAGGTCGGCAACGTAAATTTTGGCGGTGACACCAAATGTAGACCTGATTCGAGATCAAATGACCCACTTATGGCCCGATTTCTGATTAGGGTATTTTTAGAATGATCGGAGGGCTGAAATTTGACGTGTACTGTTAAATTGTATCCTAGAACTCGTATATAAAGTTTCGTATGAAAGTGGTCGCTAGAAATAATAAAACTTAAAAATGGTCATTTATTTTAAGTTTAACTAATGGCATTTCTGTAATTATTGTAAATTTGTGAATTTTGTAAAATCCAATGCTTCCACACTGTTCTAGGGTTTATTCTAAACAACTTTAAGAAAGGAACCCTACGTTGAGTCTTTATGGATTATTTATTATTAATTTATCAATAATTTAAGTGATTTAATTACTTAAATAATTAATTAAACTATTAATTGAAATATTTCATAAATATAAAATTATTATTTAAATTATTGTAAAAACCTGGTTATTATAGTTACAATTCACCGGGGATGAGTCGGGAGAAATCGTATCCGACACCAACTCGGGGCTCAATTTGAGATTTATCATGACATTTGGGCGCGATGATGAGGGTTGGCGTACTGATCTTTCTGACCCTGGCTCCTGAGGGGAAGGAGTGCAGGGTAGTAACAGGTTTGTAGCCCCATGACGACACAATAAAAGTTGACAATGCTCGGCTACCCAGGCCGAATCAGGCAACCCCTAGTTCGCATCGCCGTCTTGCTCGGGGTTTTAAAAAAAAACTTCAAAAAAAAATCAGAAGATTTAAAAACTCAAAACAATGAATATTTCAAAAAAAATTTCTCAAATTTTCACAAAATTCAAAAGTTCAAAAAATTCAGATATTTACAAAATTTCAAAAAACAAAACCAGAAAATCTTTTAAAGAAAAAAAAATTAAAAACCTTTCAATAAAATGCCAAGTCTCTCTATCAAAGCACTTGAGTATGAAGTTGACTCATATGATTTCGATCTAGAGTTGGACTTCAAACTCAATGGTTTGGACGAAGCCAAATGATATGAAAAATGATGAGCTGACTCTTGAGCTAGAGGATCTCCTTGAAAAGTTCAAGCCAAAAGCCAACATCATCTAAAAAAAATTTCAAAATCATAAACCTAAGATCTCTCGAAACCTTTATAGAAGTGTGCATTGAGAATCCTTGTCCCCATAAGATAAGCAGAGAATGATCGAATTCTTGAACACATGACTTCCCAATCTTGTATCCTATGAAGACTTGCCCAAACTCAATCAAATGTTTATCGACAAAGCCAGAAAGCATGCCTATCAAGAAGATGCTGCCAAGACCATGCTTGCATTCTATGCTGGACTATGCGACTTGTCGAATGATTGGAGAAACCACGCTGCTCGATGAAGACAAGATTGTTGCCAACATGTCAGAAAGTACTTCAAGTGTTAACAGCATGACACCGAATCCATGTGTGTGCTTCGAAACTCTACAACCTGACAATGCTCCAGTTATTCCCTATACGAGGTATCTACATCAGCAGAAAGATCAACTCGGCAACGTCTGGTGGTCATGGGCACATACTTATGGTAGTCGATTACTTCATAAAATGGAATGAGGTAACATTCTGATCTTGCATGAAGAACGACATCATCAGTTTATAAGATCCCCACATGTTATCATCATTGGTAATGGGACGTCCTTAGAAATCTAAGGATGGAGGAGTTTCTCGAAAAATTAAAAATCAGAAGACAGACCTACGAGTTCAAGTCAAAATCCTGTCAATGTGAATGCTGATGAAGAATGAAGCTGAGGAAAGAAAAGTCATATTGGGTTTACAGCAAGCACCGCCACATCTATCGGACTCAAGGGGCAAGGCCCGAGGATCAGAGAAGTTCTTTTGGGAGGCACCATTCGACTCACCAACCCGAGGGGCAAGGATCTTCCAGAGCCAATCAACGCCGACAATGTGAAAATCTCTCACAGGTAAGCCAATCCAACCTTATCAAGAGTTACATTAGTAGAGCTGAAGTCAAGAGGTCAAGACTTAGACCTTTGAGAATCTCTTCCCATCCACCAATAAGTGTTCCAAATAAAGGGTTCAAAAGCTAAAGAAAAATAGAAGAGAAAAAAAGAGCAAAACAAAAGCAAAAGGAAAAAGAAAAAAAAGAGGCACGTAACACAAGAAAAGAAAAGATAAAAAAATCAACCAAGAAACACATTCATCCATCCATCCATCCACATCAGAAGGGTCTATAGCTAAGGTCGACAGCTCTGTCATTGTAACTTAAGATAATGGTCAAAAGGTTGCCATCGGCCGGTAACAACGGATTCCTGATCTCTGGCCACCGCGTTTATCCAAAGAAAAGATGTGCCTAAACAGAAAGGGCGGAGTGAAAACCCGAAAGGGCGCTCCGAGTAAAAATAGTGGGCACGTAGCGGACTTGGTAAAAACCCAAAAGGGCGCCAAGGGTAAAAAAAAGTACAGCTACCAAGGGGCACGCATGGTGAAAATCCGAAAGGGTGCCATAAGCAAAAATGACAGGTAAGCCGGATGCAATAAAAACCCAAAAGGGCATTGCGGGTAATAATGGCTAAGAAAAGAAAAGAAAAAGAAAAAAATGCAAGTTCATGAAAGATTTGGGTGACATGAGGATTCAACAGAAGCAAGGATGACGGCTATGAATCAAGAATTTTTTTAAGCTCTGCCCAAACTCTAGGGGAGGGATACCATTACGCACTAGTTTAAGGGGATTAGGATCATTGGTGAATAATTAAGAAAATCGAGTATGACATCAGGCTGAGTCAAATGTTCTGATTCCTACATTTACAAGTATAAGTTCAAATCACGTATAAACAGACAAGCACTTGACACAAATTTTCATTTCATGCATGATTTGCATAAATATTTTTAAACTAAAAAAATATTTTTCCTTATTTATATATATGCAAAAAAAAAAATCTTTCAAGGCTTTCAAAATGAACATCCTCCAGTCAATTCGCGGAGTGCCTCCTGCAAACACCTTTCTCCTGGTCATTCCTCCCAAAAGGTAAGTATCTCTCCTCCTGCTCCAATACTTTAATCTTTTACTAAAATGCTTTCTCTCCTCACAGGCGTTGAAGCTCCATCAACCATAAAGTAATCTCACCCGCTAGTACGAGACAAGGTGTAAAGATGGGCAGTGGGCGCACCATGGCCATTAGGATCACTGTGTCAATCAAGAGCACACCAGAAGCCAAATGCAGCAAGGTAAGTATGCATTTTCAATAAAACGGGTCTCGACCTCGAACATTCGAGATGAGATCCAGGTCATTTCAGAAAAATAAATAAAAAAATTTATACTTCAAAAATCCAAAAAACCAGTGGTCTGAAGACCTTAAACTACGTTGGGATCAAGTCCCGAGTGATTCCCAAAAAAAATGGGTTTCAATCACAATCATCTAAGTCACGATCCGATAGTCCGGATCTTTTCAAAAAAATTACAAAAAGAATGTACCTTCAGTATGTATAAAAATCGTGTTGAACTACACTGGGATTAACTTCTCGAGGGACTTTTCTGCTTTCAAACAAAAAACGGCATCAATCTCAGCCCTTCGAGTCAAGGTTCGATGACCCGGATCATTTCAAAAATACTAAAAATATTTTAGCTTTCCATAAAAACCAGTACCAATCTTGACCACTCAAGTAAAGGTCTGAAACTTTTTAAAAAACAAATAAAAAGATTCAATTCTGATTTTAACTGCACAAATTTATCCCCAGCGGTCCGAAGACCTAAAACTACATTAGGATTAACTTCTCTGGGGCTTTCTTTCCCAACCTGTTCTGGACATGGTTGACGTTTGATCGCACAAGTGTCCGAAATTCTCTAAACAGGTAACGGCCAAGGCGGGCAGAACCCCGCGATCTTATTTGTGTTGAACGCACCGTAATAGACGACCTTGATTTGGAAGTCACTGTTGAATCTGACGGATGTTCCCTGTTCTTAAGACTCATGAAGGGGATTACGGTAGTTGGGAGGTGAAGCGCACCCTCAAAGAATTGTGAGTAGCATAAGACCCCAAACTGGACTGATAAAGGAAAATGTGAGGATGTAGCTCGTTTTGTGGCCGAAGGAGTTTGTCGGACAATACGTGGTCTATGTGCATCGCACATGAGGAACAAGCAACTTTGTGGGTGTGTTGACTGAAAACCCCCAATCTCCTCATCCGAAGATGTAAAACTACGGTACTTAACTGTATGAGATTCGTCTTGCTCGCTGACGTAAAATGGATCGGGTGCCTTACCAGCAGTAGAAGCTGAAAATGAATGAAAATTCCATACCTTTTCATGCATTTCAGAAAATCCAACAAAATACCTAAACATTGCAAAATCAGCCTTTAAAATCACAAAAATATTTCTATTGTTTTCAATAACACCAATCTCCATCCTAACTACTCAGGTAAAGATTTGGATTAATACTTGCAAAAATCACAAAAATTGTCATTATCCCCAGTAAAGCACTTCAGGAATCTCGAACTCCACTCATCCACTTCACAGTATTGGGATGACGGATTCGATCGCCCGCAAATTGGAATCTTGACCAAAACTGGCAACCAAACACCATCTCAATCACATCCATTCCCCAGAAGAATATGTTGAGGTTGCAACCTAAAACCTCCTTCATCCATTCCCAACAGCAATGCAACAACATTTTGGGACGGTGGACCTGATCGACCACGGGTCGAGATCTTGACCAACCCGCTAACCAAACATCCTCATTAAAAAGAAAATCCCCAGGGGAGCAAAACCCTACAAGCAATAAGCTCAAGTTCTCCACATCCCTAGTAAAAGCCAAATCATTGAACGGGAAGAGAATGAGCTAAACTATGCATCCATCATCAAATGTGCATCCACATGCATCAGCATCCATCACATCAATCATCATGTTTACTTGATTTGAAAATAAAATTCGGTTAGCCAAAGACCCCATAGGCATCCCCAGTGGAGGCACGTGCAAGCCAGATTTCCTTTTAAAAAAAAATAAATAAATATTATTCCTATTTGTAAATAAAAACCCCATGGAGTATCACTCCCCAGAGTGGGTATCTTTTTAAAATCCAAAAATATTTTTTCAGAAGAGCGTTCGGCATCCAAGACACTAAGAGATCTTCCATATCCCTGGATAGGAACCGACTCGAAATCAAATAAGATTCGATGTCTCACAATTTCCCTGGGGACCATCAGATCTAATGCACTCAAAGTACAATCGAATTGAACTCTAGTGTCAGTACGGTTGTACTAAATGCCAAGATACGAACAAGATGAAAGCCAAAAGGCTCGGTTAAAGAAACCATCTGAACGGTGGAAACAATGAATTGTAACCCAAGTATCGAAACTAGCAGATTGTGTGGAAAAAGTTCCCCCGCACATACCTAGGCGTGGATGCCTAAAGTACCTTGACTGAGTCCAACTCAGAGTAGTGGATTACCTGTAAGGCCGCACAGACGCAGGGCAGCTAGCCACTTTGACAGTCAAGCAAAATAAGTACTCCTGGAGTGATCCAGGAAAGCAACGAACAATCAATTATAGAGACAGTAACCTCGTAAGACTACATGGACACAGAGGGTCTGCTGTACCTTTCCGATGTTAGTACCGATCGGGAACGGAAGGGTTGCGATTAGGTACCCAAGTTACAGCTCATGTAGGGACAATCGCAACGATTTCTCCAAACTCACGTGGTATGTGCGAGTTATCTATTTCTAGACAATCAATTGACTCAGATATAGAGGCAAGCAAAGATTCCAGACCACGATCTATGAATGACCGGGTCGAAAGTGGGGTGTCCACTTACTTTGACATTCAGTTGCACATAACCTCTGCCAAAGAGGGGCATCTGTAGACACCCCACCTTCGGCTACAACGTTGGTTGAAATAGCTGAATGGATGGAGGTTCATACCCCTTAAACCTATATCCAAACTCAGTTAAACTCACCCTTGCAAGCCCCAATCCATAGCCCAACTCAAGCCTAAACCCAGTCAACTCACCCCTAAACATCAGCTCGAAAAATGCCCCATAAGAAAAATCAGTCCAAAAATCCTGAAAAAGTCAACTTAGTGAGTCAACCCGCTGAGTCAAATCACCGAGTCAACTCACTAAGTCAGTCCAACCCTTGCACCCAGTCGACTCACCTTGTCAAATCCATTTTAAAAAATCAGTTGACTCAGCCGGTTCCAAGCCTCAGCTTTGGAGCAGCTCCGAACCTCAAGCTTGAGGCTTTCTTGCTTTAGGTTTAGACGCCGTACACTCCGAAGCTGGAGCAAGGTGGCCGTATGGGACGACCCTCAGACGGCCGCTCGTCCCAAATTATGAAAGCTGTCACTTCTCTCAGCTATAAATACCCCCTCCCCTCTTATTTCAGCATCCAAAAAATCCCTCAACACCCAAAGAAAATTTAGATTTTTGAGTCCATCTTCATCCCTTTAGTCCATTCCTCCACCAAGGAGAGCCTGAGTAAGAAGAGTCTAGCCCTAGTCCAGCCCAGCTTGACCTTGGTTTAAGCCTCTCAAGCCATCTAAGTCCCGATCTTAGCCACTCGAAGCTAACCCTTGCGAAACCTCCATCCATCTAGCTATATTTACATCAGCATCATCTCATTCGCATCTAGCATAAGTACAACATTTACTATTCTTCCAACCCCCTGCTTATCATTCCACTATAAGCACTTGGTTAGATCTTAGTATCTGTTCTGAGGTTTGCTTGCTCATCCGGGATTTACTCATCAGACACTCTGATCGATTAAACACACATCATGCATCTCGCATAGAGCACCTGTCAGTTCGAACGTATGCTCTGGGCTTGCCTGTTAATAAAAACCTGCCCATCAGAAACTCTTACTGTTCAGACCCATATTCATGCATCATATCATTCATGAAAATGTACGAGGATTGAATCAGACTTTCAAGTATTAGTTCGATTCTGTGAAATAAAGACCGTACTTTGGTATGGGTAGAGTGGGTGCCTAACACCTTCCCACCCTGTAACCGTGATCCCTTACCTCGAATCTCTGACCGCAGATAAAAAAGAGTCATTTTAGAGGAAGGAATCTTCGTATTCCCTTCTCTAATATTTCTACGGGGTCTAGCCGACTGTAGATTCAAAGTAATTGGCTAGTGGCGACTCTTTTCTTATACGAACTCATCTAAACATATCCGATAACATGACAACCGAAAAGGCCCTCGAAAAAGAGGCGAGCCAATGGCATAACAACGATTTATGCAACCCCTTTTCGAAAGGGAGGGTCGGGAGCACGGAATGGCGAGCATCCACAGTTGGTGAACGAGTTTTTAGCGCCGTTGCTGGGGATTAGTGGATATACAGTTCTAATTATTTTAGTAGCTATAGGTTAGTTCTTAGTTGGGTACATTTCCTAGTTTTTATAGAATTAGGTTTTTCTGAATTTTTCTAGAACTAACATTGTTTCTCTTGTTTGTTTTGTAGGAATTCATTAACCTAGTTCAAGCCATGTGGTAACATTTTTCTAACTTAGACCTCTTTTTAGTTTTTCAGATTTTATAGTTTCAAATTTTATTTTAGAATTAGTTTTAGTCTAAGTTGTGCTTTGTGTGGTTTATGTCCCGTTGGGAACGTGGCCATACAAATCGTCTCCAAATTAACCGAGGGTGGATTAGTTGAACCACTTTCAGTTAGAAAATGTGTTAGAAAATATCTGAAAATTTGTGAAAGTTTGGGAATTATGGCAGAAACACCCATAAGGAATTCTCTCATTCCTCTTACTCCAAACGCAAATCGAACACAAAAGGAAGTAGGAGAGAATGAGGTGCACAATACTTCTCCAATGCGAGCTTTGTGTGATTACTTACAATCGGCTACGGAAACTACACCTTGATGCATGATTTTTCCAACCAATACTGGAACAATAGACTTTAAGTCGAGAGTAATTCAGCTCTTTCCAAAGTTTTATGGGCTAGATTCTGATAGCCCATACTTACACCTAAAGGAATTTGATGAGGTAGTAGTCACTTTGCAATACAACAATGTGATTGAGGATGTCATTAAATTGAAGTTATTTCCCTTTTCTTTGAAAGAAAGAGCCAAAACTTGGCTTCACTCTCTAAGACCGAGGTCGATTGGTATGTGGAAAGAGATGACCTAGGAGTTTTTGAAAAATTCTTCTCGGCTCATAAAATGAATACACTTCAACGTGCTATTATGAATTTTTCAGTTAAATAGAATAAAACTTTCTTATAAAGTTGGGAGAGATACAAGGACCTCCTACTTGCTTGTCCACATGATGGCTACGAGATTTGACGAATTATAAGCTTCTTCTATGAAGGATTGAACTCGAATATGCGCCAATTCGTAGAGATGATGTGTAACGGCGAGTTCATGAGCAAATATCATGAGGATGCATGGAGTTACTTAGACATGTTGGCTGAGAATGCCCAATCTTGGGATACCTTAGAAAAATCTAGTAACCTCTGGCCCCATCAACAAAAGGAGAAAAGAGAAATTTACATCCTTAGAGAAGAAGACGATGTAAATGTAAAAATAACTAGCCTCACAAGGAAGATAAAGGCCATGGAACTTAGTAAGAGTGGAGTCTCAAAGTCCACTAAAGCTATTGAGAACGTATGTGAAATTTATGCCGCCAATATACACTCTACTTAGGATTGTCTTATAATTCCTTCGTTTCAAGAGGTGTTGCAAGGGCAAGCAAACGTCGCATATGGCTATCAACGGCCTATTAATGGATCGGTAGGTAGCATGTACAACTCTATTTGGAGGAACCATCCGAATTTCAGTTGGAGGAATGGTCTTATAGCCAATCCTACCAAACCTCAAAGAGGGCAACCCATGCAAAATGTATCACCAAGCATGGCCTCACCTCAAATCAGTATGAAAGATACCTTAAAGGCGTTTATTTAAGGGAAAATGTAAATAAATCAGATAACTTAGCAAATGTTCCAAAAGCTTAAGGGTTTGGTTGAAGAAATTAAGGGACGCTTGAATGTTAGGGAAGGGACATTTCCGACCCATCCTTAGCCCAATCCTAAATAAACATATGCGATAAGCACCCCTAATCTCCCTATCCAACATGTGGAGCAAGAAAAATCCATCACCACTCTTAGAAATGGTAAACAAATCAACAAATCTATTCCGGTGAAGGCTGACAAGCCTAATGATCTGGCAATATCTGAGAATGAGGAAGGATCTAGCTCAGCCCCATAAGAAAAGGAACGAGAATACAAGCCTGTTGCACCATTCCTTTTAAGATTGGTAACGCCCAAACCTCTCCCAAACTCTCATGACATTCTAGAGGTTTTCAAACAAGTTAAAATCAACATACCTCTACTTGATGTCATTGAACAAATTTTCTCTTATGCCAAGTTTCTAAAGGACTTATGCACAAGCAAACGTAAATACAATGTGCAACAAAGGCCTTTTTGAATGAACAAGTGAGTGCCATTCTCACCCAAAAGACCCCCCTAAAATATAAGGATCCTGATAGTCCTACAAATCTCATGCATCATTGGTGACTACTAGATTGAACATGCATTATTAGATTTGGGGACAAGCGTAAATCTGATCCCCATACTTGGTATACGAGCAATTGGGTTTTGGTGAATTAAAACCCACCAAAACCACATTGCAACTTGCTGATAGATCCATCCGTGTACTAAGAGGGATGGTTGAGGATGTTTTGGTCCAAGTCAACAAATTCTACTACCTGGTAGATTTTATCGCTTTGGACACACAACCGGTTATGGATACGAGCACTCAAATATCGATTGTTTTGGGTCACCCATTTTTTGCTACATCAAATGCAATTATTAATTACTGGAATAGAATAACGTAATTTGTCTTTTAGGAACATGACATTAGAGGTGAATGTGTTCTACATGTGTAAAAGGCAGAGGAATGTGGAAGATGACGAGTTTCTCAAGGTAAACATGATCGATTCCCTTGAGGAAGAGGAGCTCCTTCAACTTAAGCCACCCGAGACTTTGGAGACATGCTTAGCATATTTTGAGGATTTCGGTGATCCCATCATATGTGAAATTGTGCAAGCATTGAATCATGAGAAGCTGGTAGTTGATACTAGCCGATGGGGGCTTCACTTTAAAAAATTGCCACTGACCGCCAAAGCTTGACTTAAAACCATTGCCATCTGAACTGAAATATGCTTATTTAGGTCAAGATGAGACATTCCCAGTAGTTATAGCCTCCCACCTAGAAAAAGATCAAGAACTTAAGTTAATTGAGATTCTTAAAGATCATAAGGGAGCCATAGGATGGACTATAACAGACCTTAAGGGGATTGACCCTTCGGTTTGTACTCATCACATCCACCTCAAAGAAAATGCAAAGACGACTAGATAACCTCAAAGACGGTTAAATCCAAACATGATGGAGGTTGTCAAAGTCAAGGTTCTTAAGCTATTAGATGTGGGTATCATTTACCTCATCTCAGATAGCCAATGAGTGAGTCCTACCCAAGTTGTCCCTAAGAAGTCCGGTATTACCATTATAGATGTTAACGTAAGATTCTGGTAACAGGTCCCTCCCAAGTACACGCCCTTCTTTAAGTGAGCTCCCCTCTAAACCTGAAATTCAAAGAAGAAAACTAAGGGTGGCCGGCGCTTGGCCGTTGGCCCTTTGAAGCTTAAGTCAGAGGTGACTTAATAGTAAGATGAAGTGTGAGACGTAGGCTTAGAAATTATATACCTTTATCATCCCTGGGGCCATCTATTTATAAAGATCCGGGTGATCCAGTTTGTTACGCAAACCATTAAGATCACTGCTGATTTAGGGGATAGGGTGCTTATCTTGTTAATCCTTAGATAAGTGGATGACCTAACCACTTTCGACGTCTATCTGATTACATCTATCTTAAGGTGATTACGTCTCTTGAGAAATTTTTGAGTATATTTAATGACCTATCCACAATGATCATCTCGCGGATCTCCAAGAAGCCTTCGATCTGATGATGAAGTATCAGATGAAGTTAAATCCAGTGCTTTTGGGTCTCTGCCGAAAAATTTCTCGGATTCATGGTTGGTCAACGAGGGATTGAAGTAAACCCTGAGAAGATTAAAGCCTTGATTAAAATGAAGTCTCCATCCACTCTCAAAGATGTTCAACGATTGGCTGGTCGTATTGCATCGTTATATAGGTTTATTTCGCGTGCCTCTGATAAATGCCTCCCCTTTTTTAAGCTCCTCCGCACTACTGCAAAAACCAACTAGGTATGGACCCAACAATGTGAGGAGGCATTTCAACAACTGAAACAATATATGTGCGTGCCTCCTATCTTATCCAAACATGTTCCACACGAGCAACTTTTTCTTTATTTATCTGTATCTTCCACAGCCGTTAGCGCCACCTTAATAAGAGAAGACTCTGGGGTCCAGAGGCCTGTTTATTATGTCAGTTGAGCAATGGTGGATGCAGAGACTCGATACTCCGATATGGAAAAACTAGCTCTGGCCTTAATAACCGCAGCTCGGAAGCTACGACCTTATTTTCAAGCCCATTCTATATTAATACCTACGAGTCATCCATTAAGGCAAGTCCTTCAAAAGTCCGAAGTATCTGGCCGGTTGGCTAAATGGGCAATTGAGCTCGGCGAACACGACATTACATTCTGCTCGCGAACCGCCACTGAGTCCCAAGCCGTAAGCGATTTCATTGCCGAATTTACATATTCGACCCCCACTGATTCTATCTCCAGCAATGACCCTATGACTAGCGAGCAGGCACCCTGATCGCTTTACGTAGATGGTTCATCATGCTCCACTGGCAGCGGAGTCGGTTTGATCCTAATCGCTCTTAATGGATCACAATTCCAAAATGCTTTATGCTTCGATATTCATGTCTCTAACAACGAAGCAGAATATGAGGCCTTGATCGTTGGTCTCGAATTAGCGAATGTGCTCGCGATAAAAACCTATTTATTCACAGTGACTCTCAGCTCATAGTCAATCAAGTGCTTGGCGAATTCGAGGCGAAAGAAGAACGAATGGCTTTATATAAATCTCGAGTACTTATCCTGCTCGCTAAACTAAACAAATATAAGATAATTCACATTCCTCGCGAGAAGAATAAGCTTGCAGATTCTCTAACAATGTTAGCTTCCGCACTAGAGTCCGATTTGACGCGAACTGTTTCTGTCGAGCATCTCCATTCTCCGAGTATTGATCAAGTTGCTCCGAAGCAAGTGGTCACATTACATTTATCTTCATGCTAGATGGATCTCATCGTCCTTTACCTAAAAAATGGACAACTCCCAGATGATAGAAAATCTGTGTAACAAATTCGTTACCGTGTCGCCAGGTACACCTTACAAAACGGAATATTGTTACGTAAAAGTTTTACATTACCATACTTAAGGTGTCTCCATCCAGAAGAAGCACATTGTGTTCTAGATGAAATACACCAGGGGGCATGCGGTAATCATCCTAAGGGACGGTCTTTAGCATGTAAAGCAATGGGCAAGGGTACTATTGGCCCACCATGAAAGCGGATGCAATTGAATTTTTCAAGAAATGCGATAAATGCTAGCGATATTCTCCAGTCCCTCATGTACCATCTGAGCAAATGACGCCGATGGATGGCCCTTGGCCTTTTGCCCAATGAGGAATCGATATAATCGGACCATTACCTACCTGAAAAGGCCAGAACATGTTCGCAATTGTAGCAGTCGATTACTTCACCAAATGGGTCGTGGCGGAACCTTTAACTACAATTACTGAAAAACAGACTACTAAATTCATATGGAGAAATATCATATGTCGTTATGGGCTCCCCCATACTATAATCACTGACAATGGGAAACGGTTCGATAACGCTGCCTTATCCAATTTTTGCGAGAAATGGAAGATACAAAGTATTTGAACCTCGTCATATCATCCTCAGGCTAATGGATAAGTTGAGGCAGTCAATAAGATTATCAAACATCATCTGAAAAATAAACTTAATGAGCGTAAAGTTATGTGGCCTGAACTTCTACCTGAAATCTTGTGGGCCTACAGAACGATAACTCGTACGTCGACAGGAAAAACTCCTTTCTCCCTAGCATTCAGTACCGAAGCAGTTGTTCCAGTCGAAGTTGAAGTACCCTCTCATCGAATAGAGCACTATGACCCTAGCGAGCAACGAAGAGGGTCTGAGGCTTCATCTCGATCTTTTGAAAGAAAGAAGGGACGTATCTCGACTTCGAGCAGCAGCTTACCAACAACGTATAGCCCGCTATCACAACTCAAAGGTCAAACCCAGAGCTTTTCAGCTTGGTGATTTGGTGCTTCGAAAAAAATCTCGGAACACCTGCTCATTCG
Organism: Liriodendron chinense; assembly: GCA_003013855.2. Taxonomy (NCBI): domain Eukaryota; kingdom Viridiplantae; phylum Streptophyta; class Magnoliopsida; order Magnoliales; family Magnoliaceae; genus Liriodendron; species Liriodendron chinense. Next base: position 4,746,491 of record ML058330.1, on the reverse strand, counting down.
TTGGATCCAAATTGGGAAGGCCCCTATCGGGTTATCAAGATTGTACGACCAGGTACATATTATCTAGAAGACATGCGAGGAGGACCACTACATCACACCTGGCACGTGGAGCATTTACTTCAATATTATCCATAAAACATTCATGTATTAAGCATATGAATCACATTTGAATAAAGCTAATTTCTTTCATTATGGCTGATCAACTATAAATCTCATAACTTGGCCGCTGCTCCACTTTGGACCAGAATAGCCCTGAAGAGAAGGGAAACGTTCTCTTAACCAAATCTTCTGCTTACTGCAGAGCCAAAGTCTGAATCGATAGATTAGTCTATCTCCATGCGAACGTGGTCACCAAGACCCCCCTAATTGAGCCTAACTCATTTTCATGGGTTAAGTATCTATGCATTCAACATTCAAATAATTTATTGCCAGGAGAAGTCAACATGATTTTCTCTATTTGAAGTCATTCAAAGGAAAGCATCAAGATTATTTTTATAATAAAAAGAAGGGAGCGACCAAGATCAACATAAAAAAAGGGGGGTGCTCATTCCTGGGCGTCGCTTGGAGGAAGTGCGCTACTCTCGACCTCAGGGCCCACCTCGGGAACCCCCGCAGCTTGGGTAGCTTCCGTTGCTTCATTTTCAGCGGCTGCTCTCTCTTAAGCAGCGACGATAGCAGCAACCCTCTCGAATTCCTCCATATTGAACGATGGAGTTATCCGCTGCACCACTCTCAACGCAAAGTCGCGGCCAACGTCGTATGATTCGTACCGCTCGTCATCGTACAATTGCGATGTACGGAACTCCATGATCGCTCGGGGTCCCTCTTCAGACACCATTTTAACGTAAGCCACTCTCTCCTCCTCCTAGTGAATGGAATCATCTTTAAGCTGCGCGAGAGGGGACCTTTCCTTCTCCAAGCTATCGCTGACTTCCTTCAGTCGCGACTTGCTCTCAGCGAGCTGCTCCTTCAGAGAAATCTTGTCTTGGCGAAAGATCTCTCTCTCTTTCTCGATCTTCTCCTTCACCTCCATGAGTCTCACGAAGTTCGTATCTAATTATTGATATCTGTCGGTTAAGGCCTGGATCTTTTCAATGAGGATTTTTCTCTCCTCATTCATCTTCGTGATCAGAGTCTCATGAGACTTGATGACTTGATCCCTTCCTTGGATTGCCTTCTCCAGAGTAAGCCTCTTCTCTTCGGCCTTATCAATGATACGGCGAGCAGCAATAATATCACGTCTCGTTTGTATAATGAGGTCCGGTCCCTGCTCAAGGAGTAAAAGAGGTATTACCAAAGGAACGAAAATCCCTAAAAATAAAAAATAAAAAAAAAGAGGAGAGAAGCTAAAATTGAAGTATTTTTACCTGGATCATTGTAACACCCCGGATTTTCGCTAACTTGGGAATCGAAAGTCCTTAGGCGTTCCCTTTGACTTTTCGATTTGAATGCATATCCGGGTGAGTGTTCACACTTATTTGGGACCAAAACAAATGATTTTGCCCAAGGAAATGAAGGAATTAATTTAAGAGTAGAGAAGTTTATAGTTCGGAAGAGTTTTCCGACGATCGGGTTGACTAGGGTATGTCACTGTTTGTAGAGACTAAGTAAAGAACCCTAAATTATCAATCTACTCATGGATCGACAAGACTATCATGAATATTTTACCGGACCTTGGTATTTTAGTCTATTTTTTGCATTTCAGATTTTTTGAACGGTTTAGATTTGGCAAAAACCATCTCTTTTAAAAGGCTTCGGTGCACCGAAGAATTTCTGAACAGCAGGCTTCGGTGCACCGAAGAAGCCTTCGGCGCACCGAAGGAGGCCTTCGGTTTGAGCCGACCAGCGAGATCGTACCGAAGCGGGGTTTGAAACAGTGGCTTCGGCGCATCGAAGGTTTGTCCAAGAAGCTTCGGCCTGAGCCGAAGTACTCTGTCCATACGTGATTTTTCGAAGTTTTGGGGCTTCGGCGCACCGAATCTGTTGGGTATTGTTTTTAAAAATGGGGTTATAAACCCCATTCTCTCTCTCTTTCTCATTTCTTTCTCTCATTTCTCTCCTTCATCTTCTTCTCCCCCAAGCTCCTAAGCTCCCTTAGCTTCCCTCTTCTCTTCTCAAACCCCATTCCTTCCTCAAATCCTCCACCATGCTCATGGGAATCTTGGATTTTCAAGCTCTCTCCGGCCTCCACCTCCGTTCCCGTTTCTCCTGGCCAAGATCTGACGAGCTAGGGTCGGAATTCTCCTCCTCATGCTAGGTAAGGTGTTTATCTACCTCTTCTTTTCCTCTTCCTTCCATTTTCTTCATTTTTGGACCATTAGGGTTAGAAACCCCTATTTGTTCCGACGAAACCCTAACCCTAGGGTTCCTCTTGGTAGGGTTTGGGATCCCAGTCATCGATTGGGTGTGGCTCACGCTTTGTAGAAGCCCTATCCGAGCTCGACTCCGTTGGGATTTCGATGGTCCGCCGAATTGGGGACCCGATTTGTTGAATCGATTTGGGGTTTTCCCAAATCCGAGATACCAAAACCCTAAACCCTAATTAGACATTTAATTAGAGTAAACCCTAATTGATTAACACTAGATTTACGATTCATTGTAGGTAATTGAAGTATTTTCTAATTTTCGACGTTCGGGCCGCGTCCGAATCACCGAATTTCAACCCTAAGGTGAAGATCTACCCTCAAGCTTACTCTCGACAAATCCTATTAATGATTGCTTGAGTTTATATGTTAATTGTTGATGTGTACATAACATGCTCGATGAAATGCCTGAATGATATAAATTTACAATATTGTAATATATCTATGCTTGTGGATGTATGTGGCACCCTGTGTCATACGGGCTATGTCATCGGGGTCCTTCAGAACAATCGGGCTAGTCGGTCGGGCCAGGTGCTTGGATATGTTTATGATTAGGTATTTAATAACCTAAATTATTATTATAATACATTATGTGTTGCTTTGGATTAAGCTCTGAAAATCGTTGATATAATGTACTGCCTGCCACTAGGTTGGTAGTCGCGGACTTATTCAATCGACTAGGCGGGATACGGTCAATCGACAATGGCCATTATTGGGTTGTCGTCGTCCACTTGGGTCCATCGAATAAGCTCCATTCAGAGTTAATCATTCTTGTGTTTCATTCTTCAATCATACTATATGGAATCTAGAATACCATCGTTCCCACTGTGAATAGTCCACTTAAAACCATATTGTGGCTCGATCCACCAAGTCTCATGAGCCAGACATGGTGGTATGGGACACCGTGTCTGAGCTGTCGGCCTACACTGGGGTGGTGCCTCCACGTAGTGACCTGTGAGCATTGACAGGGGTGACCGATTGTTGTTCGAATGGCCCTTGTGACAAATGTGACCCTGGCCGATGTTTGCGTGCCTGTGCACCGTTCGAACGACCTGGGCGTGCATTTGGTTAATTCCGAGTGAAACGCCCGTGTGCTCTAAATAAATTAACCATATTTGATATTGGGGTGATGAGTCATTACGCTTAGTTTGGGCATGACTGACGAGCTACGGCCAGACTATGCTTTCATGGGTGTATAAGCCAAACCATGGATTGAGGGGTTACTGGCGATGATTGGTGACGCATCACAGGAAGCCAGATAGTCCCGGTTAGACTTTATGATACGATGTGGTATTCTGGCTTCACCAATTTGCTGAATGAATTGGACTAATAAATACTTTAATTAATCATGCATACATGACATTGCATTTGAGGGGGACTCGTGTAGCCTGGTTGCTTGATGTGGCGTCAGCGCTACCTTGAGCACCTCATGTCATTTCTCTGTGTCATCCGAGCTGTGTACTCAGTCACGACTTACAACATGCTAGACAGGTGGACTGTGGATTCTGATACTAGTTGGTCGGGCCAGGGCTTGCCCGGGTCATGCATTGTGTGCGGAATCATGACATTCATGCATTAAATCAACTAGCCTAGGATGGTGTATGATTATTGTTGGTCATTGCCTAAACTTGATTGACTTGATAACATGCTTAAGATTAATACACTTATATGAACATGTTTATAATTTAAATATCCCGAGTCTAACCTTGGGGTTATTTCTTCACTATGTTGGCGTTTTGACGCCTTCTATTTGACATATGCAGATGTCTCAAGAATAGGACCAGATGGTGGTGCGCACGGGCGCCTTATAGTCTTTTAGGTTTTTCCTCTTGGTAGTTGTATTTTCCCTTTCTTTTACTTTTATTGCGATTCGTATAATTCTCATATAAGCTTGCATTGCAATTGAATTGTACATTTAGGGTGTTAGCTCTATATTTTTGAATTTGGTTACCTTCGCTTTGCTTATGATCCGCTAATTGAAATGCATTACTATGATTATTTATGAATGAAATGAATGTAAATCTGATTGAGGACACACGTGGGTGCATTTTCCACGTGTGGCATTCCTAAAATGGCATTTTATTAAGTTAACACTCGGAAACTCGGGATCAGAGTCTCTGTACTCGGGTGTCAAAATTTCGGGGTGTTACAATCATCCTCACTCCCGCATCCAGAGAGAGATCCTCGAGAATAGGTTCGGGAAGAGTACCAAAAGTCTGCAGAGTAATGTTATCGAATATAAACTTGTAAATAGGGTGCAAGTGACTTGAGATATTGAACATCCCAACTCCAAACGGCTGAGCCACGACTAGCCTAGCAGTGCTCGCATCATGAGTAGTAGATGGCTCACGAGCAGGATCCAACTCGAGAGCAACATCAGGCTCGCGATGCCCTTCACCCGAGGGACGACTTGGCCCCGCCTCGTCGCCTCTTGGAGAGTTATCAAGGATGTCAATGATCGGTGGTTCTGGAGGAACAACCGGAGCACTCGTTACAGTCTTAGGAAGAGGGTCGCATGGTTGCGAGCCTTGAGCAGGCTCATCCGATCGACCAGATGGATTAGATAGACCAGCCGTCGTCTTCTTCTGTCTCTTTGAGGTGGTACCTCTCAGACGGGGTAGCAATCCTCTCTTCTTACCAACATTCACCATGGTGACTTCCTCTTGAGATATTAGTCCGGAAGCAGCAAGTCGTGGAAGTGAGAGGGTGGACTAGATATTTCTATCGCTTTTTGATAGTTTGTAGATTTTAACAATCTTCTCGTTAATCCCCCCTTTCAAACTGGGCTTTCCTCCAGTCGGAATACCTGCGGACACAAGCAGAGTTGGGTAAATGAGAGATTAAAACTACGACGAAATTTGTAGAAAAATGAAGATCCACCCACCTTCACCAAAGAAGCAATTGACGTTATGGCCCCCAGGGTTGGACCCTACGTCAGACTCCCAATTTTTGGAGGCATAAAACCACCGTCTCCTCCATCCAGGGTAATTCGAAGTGGGTTTTTCCAAAACATAATTATCTCGGTGCCAGTAACACAGATAGTACCAACCCTCACTGGAAGGAGCCTTCTTGAGTTGAAACATTTGAAGGCATTCTTCAGCTGTTAAATCCTCATTTTTGGCTTGTTTTCATAGAACAAAAGCACTCAAAACAACCCTCCAGCCATTCACAATGAGTTGTCCGGGGGCAAGTTTGTAAATACGTAGTACGTTTCGGATAAAGGGGTGAAGAGGAAGACGCACACCAAGAATAAAAAATAGTCATACAAAGCCACACAGCCTGGTGGTGGAGAATCCAGAGTCTCTTCCTCTCTAGGTAACCGGAGAATGACGGAGTCAGAGATCCGGTATCTCTCCCGCAAATCATTTAATCGTTCCTCCATCATTATCGAAGGATACCTGGAAACAGAGTATCTCCCCACAGGGACCCTTGCATTGTTTGAGGAAGAGGAATCCGGAGTTGCATCCACCAAAGGGACAGCTTCATCATTGGAATCTCTCACCATTGTCGTTCAAGGTAGAAAGCAAGGAAAGGAGAATATCTCAAAGAAAAAATGAAGGTCACGCCAGAGATAGACGGAAACAGGGAGAGAAGAAGGAAGGACTTTTTTTTCTTGAAATCTTCGATGAAACTTCGAAATGAAGAAACCTCCGCAGGCTTTGGATATTTATAACCAATCATTCCTTCAAGATTTGGGTGACACGTGGCGACCATTAGTTCGGCACGATAGTCGAACAGGCATGTTCATTAACTCCGGAGACACGTGATGGGCGCCTCTTCATTTCCTCCTGGTTGAAAAGCTGCGGAAAGCTGGCGCTCATAAATGTGGGCTCAATCATGTACGGCTTCTCCTCCGAAAAACGCATTAGGGGGTTACATGTGCAGACAAGTCCTTCGCTTAACTCCTCAACGCTAAGGACTTGGGGGGCATCTGTTGTAGAATAAAGTTGGTCGTCGAAGAACTCTGAAGACCCAACACCTACTAGCGCCTTTGACTCCGTAAAGTCGTGACCTAATCATTCGACTACCGAGCCTATATGGTCACAGCTCGTATATCGCATAGACGCGTCCCTATACATTCTTAAATATATGAGCAGGGCTGGTCGCTGGTCATAGGATGTTAGTAGCCCTGGTCTTAGGTCGTTGAGTGGGGAGACCCCCATTATGCGAGTAGCTCTGGTCTCTGGTCTCTGGCAGGGACGTCCCTCATCTTATAGTACCAGCAGCCCCTATAGGCCGGTTTTGGCTTGTTTCTATTCGTAGCTCCGAACCACGGGGGATCCCCATTTAACGACTTGAGACCAGGGCTACTCACATCCTACGACCAGCGACCATACAGGAATGTATAGGGACGCGTCTATGCGATATACGAGCTGCGACCATATAGGCTCGTTAGTCGAATGATTAGGTCGCGACTTTACGGAGTTAGAGGTGCTCGCAGGTCTTGGGTCTTCAGAGTTCTTCGACGACCAACTTTATTTTACAACAATGGAGAACACCAACAATGAGTTTATAATGACTAGAGTGACTACCAGTTGGCGTATGTGCATAGACTATCAGAAGTTAAACACGGTCACTAGGAAAGACCACTTCCCTCTCCCATTCATGGACCAATTTTTGGAGAGGTTAGCGGGTCATTCTTATTATTGCTTCCTCGATGGCTATTCCGGATACAACCAAATTGAGATCACCTTGGAAGACCAAGAGAAAACAACATTCACATGCCCATTCGGCACCTTCGCTTAGTGTAGGATGCCATTTGGATTATGTAATGCACCCGCCACATTCCAACGATGTATGTTGAGTATTTTCTCTTACATGGTGGGTTAGTTTCTTGAGGTTTTTATGGGCGATTTCTCAATTTTTTGTTGTACGTTCGATGAGTATCTTGACCACTTGAGGTTGGTCTTGACTAAATGTGAGGAGAAGAACCTCGTTTTAAATTAGGAAAAATGTCATTTTATGGTATAAAGAGGAATAATCCTTGGACATATCATCTCGCCCAATGAAATAGAGGTAGATAGGGTCAAAATCGATATCATTGCCAATCTACCACCACCCAAGAGCATATGCGATGTGCGGTCCTTCCTTGGACAAGTCAGTTTTTATAGAAGATTCATAAATGATTTCAGCCAAATCTTAAGGCCTTTATACAATCTTCTCCAAAAGGACAATTAATTTGAGTGGGAGTGCCGAATTCAAGTAGATTTTTCAAAGCTAAAGGACATGTTGACAACCGCACTCATTATGCAACCACTGGATTGGTTACTACACGGCGTCCTTAAATCCATCACATTCGATTGTGATACAAAGTTCCTCATCCACTTTTGAAGGATTTTGTGGAAGTAATTTGACACCCATCTTCAGCTCAACAGTGCGTATCACCCATAGACAGATGGGCAAACCAAAGTGTGAATTCTACGCTTGGAAACCTCATTTGATGGATCTGTGTTGACAAACTGAAGTAGTGGGATTTAGCCTTGGCCTAGGTGGAATTTTCATTCAACATTATGTTGAACGGTTCCACTGGTAAGTCCCCATTTGAGATTGTATATGGACGAGAGCCCCGATATACACTCAATTTGGTTCCTTTGCCCAAGCTTCTAGGCATAAGTGTTGCTGCAGAGCATATGGTGGACCGAATCATGGGTATTCACATTGATGTTCAAGTCAAGTTGCAAGCTTCTAATGAAAAATACAAGGAGTTGCTTGACAAACATCGGCGATTGAAGGTGTTCGAAGTGAGCGACAACATCATGGTTCATCTAAGTAAAGAAAGATTTTCGACCGAGACGTACAATAAATTGAAGAACTAGAAGATTGGATCGGTACCTATCCTCCTAAAATCAATGACAATGCCTATGTTAGTGATCTTCCAGAAGACATGGAGATTTCATGCACCTTCAACATCGAGGACATGTACGAGGATCATGAGTTGAATCCAGAAGATAACTTAAGGACGAATTCTTTTAAAGTAGAGGGGGCTAATGTAGAATAGCCCGTGGGTGCATTCATGACTCATATGGACCGAAGGAAGGAGCTCAAGAGAAATTGGTAGAAGTCAGCATAGTTCAGTCGACCGACCGATCTAGTCGGTTGATTGAAATTACGCTAGAAAGTCCATATTGCTCTCTAGACACTTTTGGGCCCTTTTGGTCGACCGACATACATCGAAATTACTCCACAAATTCAAGTTTAGTCTCTGGACACTTTTGAAGCTATTCAGTCGACCGATCGATCATCCGATTGCTTGGGCGAATTGACTGACGGTGATCGACAGGCAACACAGTTTTTGCCTTTTAATTACAATTTAATTACAACAAAGTTTTTGAAATCGACAGGACTTTCTTAGTTACATTTTAAGGTATTGTTAGAGTATAAAATGTCTTTTAAAACTTATTGTTAGGGTTAACTCTCTTATTATTCAACTAATTTTTTTTTCCAATTCTAATCTTGTGGGTATGAGATTTCTCTAGTGGATTCAAGAGTGCCTTGTGGATTCAAGGTATTTATCTAGGGCTCTCAATGTGTCAGATCTGGATTCGATCCAACTAGATCTGACTTCAAGTCTGAAAATCTATAGACATATTTGGATCAGATTCGGATCTGTCTCGGATCCAAAAGGTGATATCTATATCTGATCCACTTATAAATAGACAAATCCATTTTCAATAAAAAAAAAAATCCATATAATGATCGGATTCAGGTCGGATCTAGGTCTGAATCCATCCCATCACAAATCTAAAAAATATATAATATAATATAATTAATTTAGCAGAAAAATGATGCAAATCCCACTATTTACTGTGATATAGTCGACCTGAGATTGGAATATGTCTCAATTTTAGGATGTGGCCTAAAATAATTTAGAAAATTGGATGGCCGACATGGATATAACATATACATCAAGGTGGGTCCTATGAGTGGGACCCTCATTCACAACCAAAAAGGGCATACGCGGTACACCTCTTGCTTACGGACGCTGGGCAATAGCATCCTTTACGCTTATTGTTCCAACGTTTCCACCCCCTCTCTCTTTCTTTTAAATCTTTAGCCAAGTAGGGTCTAGGTACAGACGATCCACTCTGTTCATTAACTCGGTCAGCCCATGAAGGGCCCAAAAAGACCTATATTCGATAGCTTTTGGTGACATCATGGTGGGCCTGGAATGGTTTCAATAGTGGACACATAACTTTACCGTTCCCTGTTGTATGGTCCACCTAAGATTTGGATCTTCTCTAGAATCACTCCATGAACTTAAATGATCTTTCAGGATGGATGGACGGTATAGATGTAACATATACATCATAATGGGCCCCATGAGTGGGCCCTAGGACCACTTTTCTCAAAAAATGTTCGATTGAAGGCTTGGACCATGCAATAGTGAGGATTCGATCGGATCTCACTATTAGATCCGGATCTAACCCGAATATGATTCAAAATTATTTCTGTGAATCTGAATCTAGTTCATTTAATTAATCGAGCTTATTTTAAGATCTAAATCCACGTACTGTTTCAGAGTGAATCGAATCTCATATTTGACCCACTCCATTGAGAGCCCTATAGTTACCCCTTGAGGAAGACGGTGATTGACCTCATCACGTCCTTCCTTGTGTCACTTATTTAATTAAATCATGAGTTGGAACAGTATAAATATAAAAATAGGCAACTAATGTGAGTCTGAATCCAGTCGAGCTCATTAGTGAGTTTTGTAGTGACTGGGCTTGACTTTGCACCCAGCCAGGTCGACTCAGTTGAGTTTTGAGTCAAGTTTCGGATTTTAAAACTATGCTATGTCTTATTGTCCTTGGATGGCAGTTTTTAACAAGGTAAAAACCCTTTGATTGAACGTATGGATGCTTTGAAATGACTTGTAAAATTAGATTTTAATAATTCAGAGAATTTCATGGGTTAAATCACGAAGTTTGAATGTGTACTTGCCGTCTATTGGGATTTAGATGCAACCATAGATGGCTAGGTCAGCCGTACGAGTGAAGAGAGGAATAATGAAAGATGGAAAATGATATGATAGAGCCAGTTTAATCATACTAAGCTAAGCACCAATCAGTATATGCCATGTGGAATTTGAAGTTTATTTTTCAAAAAAAGATTTAAATAAAAAGAAAGTTTTTTGAAAGCTGCTTTAGATGTCACCCACCCCCATCTGATTGGTGCTCCACCACATTGAGGTTCAGCTGTCTGTGCTAAATCATTTCCCACCAAAGACAATTTTGTGGACATTTATCAAGATTCCTAATCATTGACAAATTGCACCTGAAGTCCCTACATGATTAGAAATTCACATACTTGGAGGCACAGCATCACAGGTTTTGTAAGATACAGAGTCATGCTTACGATCCCTCTAGAAGTGGACCCCACCATATGCCCATAATTTACTTCCAACCACCAGATTTGTTCCGGTCCTAATAGCAAGTGATTTAGTGTGGCCCACTTTCAGGCAATTCTTCGTTACGTTCTAGTGGGCCCCACCCATGCTTTAAGCTGGAATTGAATGGAAATTGAATGGTTGGTAATTCCAGCCCACTTTAAACCAGCCGTGAAAATTGTCATCATTCATTTACATATTAACAAGAAAGCTTGAGAGAGTTTTACTAGAGAGAGATATTAAAAAGGAAGCTTGAGAGACTTACGAGAGAGAGAGAGAGAGAGAGAGAGAGAGAGAGAACAACATCCACATGATTTGTTGTGTGGAATTTCAATTAAAGAGGAGGGTTTCTTGTAAATCTATCCTTCACCCATGAAGCCAGTAAAACTTATTTTCTGATGATGTGAGACGCATCAGGCACATCTGATATATTCTCCACCATCTTCCTTTGCGGGTGGGGATCGACGATTCGCCAACAGATGAATCTAACATCTTTGATGTAGTAAGGGAAATTTCATAGATAGCCAAGATCGAAAAAATTGGTTATCAAGGTTGATATGGGGATCTACGCATTTTATAGCTTCCATTGGTCATAACTTTTTGATGGATTATCCTGTTTCATACATATGATATGTGATTGCAAAAGTTATTGACGAGCTCTACAAGTCAACTAATGGCAAATGCTTTAATCCCAAATGGTTCTTGAACAGTTAATTGCTTTAAGGTTTAATTTGAGATTTTAACTCAAAAGTTTATTATCTTCTATAAGTTATAGAATTTTGCTATTTTCAAAAGTATTTTAGAGTTTAGAGAATGTCTGTGTTGAATTATGATAAAGATTTTGAGTTTGTTTAGAAGTCTTTTACTGATTTTAGTAAATTTGCTATTCTAAAAAGGTCTATCATTTTGAAGAAGTTACAATCTACATTTTGAGACGTATGTCATACTACCAAGTGTTATAAATAAATTTTATTTAGACTTTCTTTCAATATATATACCAATTTTATTTCTCATTTTTTTAGAGATTTTTCTCTCATTAAATCATTTTATGAGAAAAAGACAATGATCTCTTCTCTTTACCCATACATTTGCTACATTATTCCTACATAACATTTCATCTACCATGCATGTGGAACACGCGCATGAGAATATTGACAACTGGATTACTAGTCCCATATGTACCGACCATAACCCGAAAACAACCTTCGACTACCTAACTTCATCTGACATTTCACAGATATAGTCTTTGGCGGAAAAGTGTAGTATTTGTGTAGCCGAAAAGTGTAGTATTTGTGTAGCCGACCTGAACCTATGCAGTTTGGCAAAAGGCTTTAGATGATGATGCTGATGATGATGGTGAACCATGTACGTATTTGTAACCACTGATTTTATATCTATCTATCGGACCATCATGATAGTGTTTAATTAAATATTCACTACCACAGTGGGCCCTTTGATTTCGACCAGCTTGATCATACTGCATACATGTCGTCCATACTTTCGATGAGGCGGTGCTCAAAAGATGGTGGCAAACCATCACCGTAACTTTATCCATTCAAATTTTTTCTTAATTAAATGACAAGATTGCATTATGGGTTGCTTGTTTTTCATTCTTTGGATAATTAAGAAAACAAAATGGCCCCACAAAGCACTAGGTCTTGCATGGTTATTTCTCGATCGCTTGCGAAATTAAAACAAAAGAAGCTTTGATACTCTGACAGAGTTTGATAGTTGATACACAGGCGCTAAAAGAATTTTATACATGGCAAGAAAGTTACTCAAGTTAAACTACACAAATGGTGGTGAACTTTAGATGAGTCATAAACAAATAGTTGCACTAATTTGATCACATAACTAGTCAATCGGTGGGCATTCAATGAACGGCTGAGATGAAAAATAGCCAAGAACAAGCATCGATAAATCAATGCTTACGATTATTTGGGCAATCTGTTTTTGGGCTAATGACCTATCCATATATCTGTTTGAGTTAATGTATGCCATGTATAAAATTTCCAAGTGCCTGACTATCAACTATCACATTCCGCCAGAGTATCAATTAACTACCCTTCGAGAACGGGTCCAGGAGTGGACTTATGGGAGAAAATGCAGTAACATTGTGTGCAAGGAGAGCTATTTGATGCTCCGGCAGCGTACAGTGCTTGATACTCAGGCACCCAGACATTTTAAACATCTGATGCATCAAATCAAATTAAACTAGCTAAATTATGGGACCCACCTAAGTCACTGTTCCAAAATTAGATTAGGTGAACAAGATTAACTATTGATTCATGGATACTTGTGTGTTAATAACCGTCTGATCTTCCATGATATTAAGATTATCAAATAATATTAATTTTTTGTTAATGACTGGGACCCAATATTTGGATAGTTTAATCTGAATTACTTATATGCTAAGTCTGCAACTTTTAAGTAATTTTTAAGTGCCTGTGTATCATCCATCATACGCTGCCGGAGTATCAAAGTTGTTCTCAGTTGGGAAAAGACACAACAAGTATACCATCTCCTTTTGACTACCCCACGTTTGGCAGGCTTCATAAATACATTTGAATGTGAATGTAGGACTTATAAGAAATCTCGAAAAGAAGGCTGATTGGGATGGGGGGATGATCCTCTGGAGCCCATGGAAGTGGGACATTGAGGTCCATCTCTCCATTGTACACGTGACAGGATGATGATTCATCGATCGGGTCCAACCATCTAGTTGAGCCCACCATAGATGGACAATGTTTCAAAATACACATAGATCAGATGACCATAGCCACCACATGAGTGGTATTTAAAAAAAAAACAGTCACATGAAGAAAAATGATGGGTAGGATTCTCTAATGGATGTTATTTTGGATATATGATCCATCCATGTTAGAGCCCACTAAATGGACGGCCCGGATAGATGCATCTATGTTCCACGTATACTGTGGAGAGGTGGGTGGACGATACTGAGGCAAGGTTGCCCTATAAAATATTGAGGCCCGAGTATCAAGCTGACTGAGACGAGCAAATAAATTTGTGGGCCACCTAAGGCATGGAAATGCAACACACGTGGCTTATTTTCAAACTCCCTTAGTCATTATCTAGAAAATGGGCTTTGTCATGTACAAGGTGGACCCCTAATGTTGATGACATGATGAAGGAGTCATGCTCATATCACCTTTCCTAGCTAGTGTAGTATCCACGTGGCATGGGCTATCTCTCAACATGATGAGTCACCCTCTTTTCTTCTTCTTTGGGAAATGCTGAGTTGGCATCCTGAGAGAGAAAGTTGATACATGAGGGCCCACATGGATTTCCATGACAAATCCAACCGTCCATCAGTTTCTAAAGACCACGAAAAGGACAGCAATCCAAAAATCATACAAATCAACAACTCAGGCGGACCACACTACACGAAATAGTGGGGATTAAATGCTCACTATGTGGGGACCTATCAGGATGATATTTCTGCCTAGAGGGCGACTTGGCTGCAACCCAGGAAATTTGTATCTGTGGTGTGGTCCACCTGAAATTTGTATCTGCTTCATTTTTAGCAACTTGGCCTAAAATAAGCTGGAAAAAGCAATGGACGGCGTGGATATACAATGGATACATCGATGTGGGCCCTATGGTCCGGTTTATCTGAGTGGTAGCAACCCTATGAACGGTTTGGATGAAATATAAACATCAAGGTCGGCTCCAGGAAGGGTTCAATGGTGGACGTTTCCGTTCTTGCTGTTTCATGTGGTGTGTCCCACCTGAGTTCTTGATCTTCCTGATTTTTGGAATATTGTCTTTTTGTGGTCTTTAGAAACTGATGGACGGAGTGGATTATTCAGTGAAATTGTGTTACCTTCCGACCACAGGAACTTTCTGTGGACTGGGGACTGGGGTACTTTGCCCACGTGGCACAGATGTGTATGATCCAGGCCGAACATCAGGTCGGTGGTTTTGTGAAAACCAGAGATAAGAAGTTCCCCTCATTCGGTGGGGCCCACAGTAGACGGTTGGTCATCCTTTTATCAAATATCCATTCTTTGAAGGACAAGCATGGCCCCCATAATGAATACAATTGTCTGATTTTTCGTGCAGGGCTGTGAATATGTTGGGTGGGTTAGTATCTATCATGACCTGGATGAATGACCTGGATCGGTTGAATGGCCTGGCTCTGTTTGGGTGGGTGGGTAACTATCTTTCAAGACCAGATTTGGTTTAAATAGTCACACGCCGTTGAATTTATCTTTGGACTTAGGTAGTATGTCTAGATTTTGTTAGAATTATTGCTATTATTATTTTTGACTTAAATAGTGTGTATTTACACTTTGTACAAAAATAAATTAAACTTGGAATCCAAGGAATCATTTGTTGTGGAAAAATGTTTGTATATGACCAATGCAAGCGAGGCCAACACACAAAAATAAAATAGACAAACAAAAGCCTCAAGGTTAAACCAAAATGATGTGGTTTAATAATATGCATATTCCAAATGGAGTAATAAAGTTTTTTTCATCACTAGGAATAAGAGGAACAAAAATATAAGGCTTACCTTTCTCCACCTATAGGAATTCCACGCTAAGAAATACTCAAAAAATGATTTCTTTTTCTTTTTTTTGTTAGTACATACACTCCATTGGTAGTCATATTGCAATATTAGCCACCACCACTTGGGAATCAATACCAAAACTTATGTTAAATTAAATGGGGTTATCTTCACTCAATGTACCACTTGAGCTATGAATCAAGATGTTCAGAGATGAATCGAATGCAATAGAATACATATTTCTACCTATGACCCTCTTTATATGAACCACATAATGTAAGAAAGCATGTGCCAAAACATAGCAACTAGGCATCACCATACATGATCACTGCACGTACGGACATACAATCGTTCGTAAGAGATGGAGAGAGGATCGAGCTAGAGGGAGAGGGAGAGGGAGAGGGAGAGGGAGTGATCACGTCTCCACCGCCACAATACAATCATAACCACCCACCTTGGCTTCAACAATACAATTTCCTCTAGGGTTACTGTGTATAACCAGGTGAAGAGTTCCCAAGACTCGGTTGAGTCAACTTGGCCCAGTCAACAGAACCAGGGATGCATAGGACTAGGGCCTGATGGCCAAGTTAAGAGTGTGACTTGGTTGACCTAGCTGAGGCAAAATTGGTTGGACCAGTCTTTCGGGGTGACTATAGTTTTGAGAAAAAGCAATTAATTTATACTATATTAAGTAATAAATAATTATTTTTATTTATTTACCTACTCGGTTAACCTACCAGGTCCCAAGGTCAACCCAATGCCGGTGACCTACCGAGTCCTGGTTGGCAAACCATGCGGTGAAACATTTCCAAGCCTTTTCATGGAGTTAGTTGATACTCTGGCTGCATATGATAATTGATGCACAACCACTCAAAAAAGTTACGCATGGCAGATATTAACTCAAGCTAAACAGACTAACTTGTGGTACCCATTGTCGCTACGACAGGGGATAAAAATCTGATCGAAGAATCCTAACCTTTGATTCGTGGGATTTTTTTTAAAGGTGGAGGATATTTTTATGTTTTAACCATCAATTAAATATCTAACAATCTAATAATTAAATAACTAAAAAAGAGTAATTTTTTGTTCATGATACATTTAAATTGTTACCCGTAATTTGGACGGTTTATTTTTAATTAATTGTATGCTAAGTAAGTAATTTCTCAATAATTTATAGCTGAGTATTCTCAAGAACTCCCTCCTCACGTGGAGCACTGATGTACAACCATCTACACAATGTGAGAGGATTAGGTGTTATGGGGTAATGCCTTACTGAGTGTCACCCTTACCATGGGGCCACCTTGACAATGTATTGTATATCCGAGCCGTCCATCTGTTTTTCAAGATTATTTTAGGACATTGTCCTAAAAATTAAGGAAATCCTAATCTCAGGTGAACCACACCAAAGGAAAACAATGGTGATTGAACGCCCACATTAAAAACTACCCATGGCCTACTATAAGAAGATCCATAATGTTTATTTTCCATCCAACCCCTTGATAAGGTCAACAAACTTGAATGAAGGGAAAAATACAAAGATTAACTTAGATCCAAAACTTTTGTGCCTACAAAAGCTCTGAATCCGTATAATGCGGATTTGGATCTTAAAAAAGGTCCGATTAGTTAAATGGACCGGATTTGGATCTTAAAATAAGTCTGATTACTTAAATGGACCGGATATGGATTCACAGGAACATATCCGAGTTCGATCCGAATCTGATTAAGATCCGACTCATTGTCACCTTACTGTATATGTTATATTCATGCTGACCATCCGTTTTACAAATTATTTTAGGCCATGTCGACCATACCATAGTAAATAGTGGGATTTGCATAATTTTTCTACTAAATTAAATATATTATATTATATATTTTATATCCTATATTTTTTAGATTTGTAATTGGGGTGGATTCGGACCTAGATCCGACCCGAATCTGATGATTATATGGATTTTGGATCGGAAATGGATCTAACAATTTATAAATGGATCGGATATGGATATCACCTTTTGGATCCGAGTTGGATCCGAATCCAATCCGAATCCATCTAAAGATATCCGGACTTGGAGCCGGATCCAACTGGATCCGATCCAGATCCGACCCATTGAGAGCCCTGGCTGTGGGTCCCATTGTGCAGGAGCACATATAGAATATCTTACTAATTAAGCAATTCTATCCATCCAATTAATGACTTTCAATATATATATAATATTATTAATGATGTTATGATGATGATGTTGATGATGATGATGCAGACAATGGTAACACTAACAGCCAAGCAATAAGGTGTGGACAGGAACTTATTGTTCGCGCCTCAAAGCTTAGGTCCGCCCATGAGTACTGACCTATGGGAACTCGATGGACCACCTAAACTGGGGGGAGTCTAATTTTCAAACCCATCTAAACTAGGGTTAGGTTCAAGTCCACCACTTTACACCCATAAACACATCTAAAAATCAAATTGGGTTGGACACCTAACTGCATGCCCTGTCAAAAACCTGAAATTAACATTATACGTATTATATAAGAAGATTTCACATACAACTGGTTGTAGATGTACAAGTTCAATAAACAAGATTTAGCAACGTATTTCTTGTTGGGTCATGGACTAAGTCCGATAATCTCATATTCCCTTCCTTGACCGGCACATACGTGCATTTATTAGCCATTTAGGAAGGGACGCAACTGGATTTCTGTATATTAGGGTACGTTTGCTTGCACTAAATTTCAATGAAATATGCTGAAATTTAGCACCTTGATAATGAAATTTCATGATATTTGGTGTAACCACACACACACTTCAAGATAAGCTTTGATCATGAGAAATGTCCATTGAGTTCTTAAAGATTCAATTACGATGATTTAGGTGTTGGAAATAATTCTGAAATTATAAAGATTTTTGGATACCGAAAATATATATTAAAAAATTGTTTCGAATTAGGTTGAAGGACGTATTAGATACATTGCCATTGAAGCATGATTCGCCCCCTTTACTATCAGATTTAAAGATCATTGGTGGGTTGCTAGCGAGTTACTTTCAAGATATGACAAGCCTTGTTTGGTCTTGTGGGCAACAATCACAAAAGGACTACCTTAGGTACTAGGCTAACATAGTCACAGTTTCTTTTTGGTAGAGTTAGAGAGTAATTTAACTCAAAACTTAATAAGTTCAAGTACTCAGTGTGTTATTAATTTGTTAAACGAGAAGAAGAGAAATTTTATGTTTTTGTAGAGGATCAATTGGATTTTTTGATAATTTGGACCTGGAAGGGTTCAGTTTATATAAATAGAGCAAGTGGACGGTTGCAATTCATGAGGCCATCAGTGATCAGAATGTTGCAAAAAATATATTTTTCGGACCGTCGGCATTAGCCATCATCAGTTTCTAACTGTTTTAGAGAAAAATTATATAAGTTGGTATTCTTACAGAGTCTTGCGACGGTTTATGTGCAAAGTGTATCACTAACACTTCTACAACCACTAAACCACTCAGGCTCCTCGTCCTCGCCAACGAGTGCGTTTCAGTGCGAACTCCAAGCTCTCTCTCTCCCATTTTCTCCAAGTAAACTCACCACAAGAAAGTTTATAAACCACAAAAAGCTCTCATCTCTAACCAATGTGGGACTAAATGAAAAAACCGCTTTCTCACGCTTCTTCAAAAATGATTTGGAGAGAATGAAAATTTTGAAAAATTTCACTTTTCAAAATCAAATGTAATTATTTTATTTAAGTAAATAAGGAAATTAATCTCTACAATAACTAGGTTATGGCTAGAAACTGTTGGACTTAGGTGGTGGTTTTAAAGGTGGCCATCATATGGTAGGGGGGCCCACGACGACTTGTGAGCTGCGGCTGTTATGGGGCCACATCAACTGTGCATCAGATTCAGAACCTCCATTTGATGTTAAGCCATGTGGAAAATATCACCTTGGAGCAGAAGCTCAGGTGGGCCACACCACAAGGAGCAGTTGGGAGGGGATGCTTAATCAACAAAACCTTTCCCATTGTTTGCTGGGCTCCCATGTTAATCTATTCATCAATTGTGCTCACTAGGATGAAGGGACGCACAAAAAATGGGGCTATTTTAAAACTCAAGTGGGCTACACCATGTGAAGTTAGAGGTCCCAGGAATGATCCTACTCGTTCCCCATAGTGTGGCCCACCTAAGTTTTGGATCATACTGATTTTTAGTTTATCTGGTGAACATGAAGAGGAGGAGATGATAAACGGGTGGATCAGATGCACAGTTGATGTTGCCTAGTACCACCACCAGGGGTGGAGCCATACCCCCCCCCCCCCCCCCGAGTTTTTAACCGCAAGAGTTCAATCCACTAGTTCATGTAGTGTGGTGTAGTTGAGCCTTCGATCTACCTCCTTAATGGGCATAAGCACTAAAATAATATTTCAAAATAGATAGACGACTTATATATATATATATATATATATATATATATATATATATATATATATATATATATATATATTAATGTGGGCCCACAGAGCCCCTGACAAGACCATCCATCTCAGGCTAGGTTTAGGTCGGCAGGAAATCTTGGATGCTGATTAGCTTTGGTGGATGCGAATTTCCTTTAGCAGGAAGTTCTCACGCTGGGAACCTAGGTGGGTCCCACCGTGATGTTTGTGAGAAATCCACCCCGTCCATCAATTTTTTGAGCTCATATTAGGACATGAGATCGAAAATGAGCTGCATCCCAAACTCAATTGGGTTCACTAAAGGAAAGGTGGGTAGGGAAATTCCTACCATTGAAACTTCCCTGAGTCAACAATGATGTTTATATGCTATCTATACCGTTCATAATATCATTACTACTTGGATGAACTGAAAACATAAATATTAGAATGATTCAAAACTTCCATGGCCCCACGAATGTTTCAACTGTGGTAGCTCAATCCTCACGTTTTCAGCCCACTTGAGTCTTGGATCCAGGGTGGATTTCTCACAAACATCACAGTGGGCCTCACCTAAGTTCCCAAAGCAGGAACTTCTTGCTAAAGAAATCTGCATTTAGCTATGAGTGTTTAGTGGCGATCTCATCATGAAGTGATGTCACCAAGTTCTATGGGCCCACCGTGATGTATGTGTTGCATTCACACCATCCAACCATTTAGAGAAATCATTTTATGGCTTGAAAAAAAGAATGAGGCAGATTCAAAGCTCAAATACCTATTACTAAAACAATGGGGACAATGGCACCCACCATTGCCTCACTCTTGGCTTCCCCCTGACCACCACAAGTACCATATCCGAAAAAGAGATAGGACGTGGATTCCCTCAAGCCAGGCAAGAATGGGCAGCCATGTGGCAAGTTTTGATTGGCCCACAAGTTATTGTAAGAGATGGGTCCCACTTAAAACAACTTTCCAACTTCTTTTATGTGTGACAGGCCTCCCATCCAATCAAATCCGGTTACGTGGCAGCCAATCCCTGCTGGTATGACTAGTCTCTGCTGGTACAGGTGGGTAAGTACCTAATCCAAACCTGTTTGGAAAGGGAGGTTTAAAGGAGAACCCGAACCCAGGACCCTTGGACCCTACCAGTACCCAATCGAATTCGGGTCCATTCTCTCAAATGTGGTACTTAAAACCCGAACCCGACCTCTTAGGTGCCTTTGATATGGGTACGTCAGGACAGGACCGGAACTCGAGCATTTGACAGCCCTGATGATATCTGTTTGGGCGGGCCCCTAAGATCGGGTCTGGATAATTTGGATCTTGGACCTGATTGAAACCATAATGATGATAAGAGAAAAACTTTGATCCGCTATCAGTGTGATGGATGACACGCAGCACTTAAAAATTACTTAAAATTGTATACATGGCCCACAAGTAATTCAATCTGAACCGTCCAAGTTACGAGTACCAGCTTAGATTTATAATAACCAAAATGTATGCATGTATCAGATTGTTGGATATGTATTGGACGGTCAAAAATGAAAAATCTAATGGCCTTATTTCAAGAAAAATGGGTCCATGAATCAGAGTTTATTATCGTCAGATCAATCTGATTATGACACTCTTAACTTATAAACATTGATTTCCACAATTTAGTCGACTTAATTTGACTTTATGTATGCCATATGTACCATTTCTAAATGCCTGTGTATCAAGTGTCATACACTATCAGAGTATCAATTAACTCTTATGATAAAATAACCGAAACTGTCATGCTATGGTGAATTTCCATATTTGCATACGTAGAGAGGAGGAGATTTCTGGTTTGAGTAGAGTAGAGGAGAGACTACTCAAGGATATCCATTTGGTGGGGCCCATGTGGGTACCTTTCTCAGACGTCCATTTTTGGTTGATAGACAAAGCAACAACAGCAAAAAAGACTCTTATTTCCAACAATACGTTTGTTCCTTGTCAATGGACACTTGATAGATTGTGACTCTCTCCTCTCTAGCATGCTCTGGAAGCCTCTATTCCTGGAGGAATGATCATATAGGCTTGATCTGTGGGGCCTACCGTTATGGTTGAGTGTAATCCGACCCGTCTGTTAGATGCATCTCACCATGATAGGCCTGGAGGCAAAAGATTAGCTTGATCTGTAGCTCAGGTGGGCCACATAAAGGGAAAAAAGGGAGACCAAGAGGATGGAGATGTACACCATAGAAACTTGCAAATGGAATGTAGTGTCCACCATGTTGTTTATATGCCATCCAAGCCAGTAATTATGTGCGCCCCACTAGGACGAAGGGATACAAAAAATCACAGGTCATTCCAAAACTCAGGTTTTCAAGACCACGTGAATAAATGTTTTAGTTGGATTGTACATTTCTTCCTGTGGTGTGGCCCACCAAGGTTTTGGGTCACGGTGATTTTTGGGTTCTACGGTGAATCTAAGAAGTTCTACCATATTCATGGTTTGGATTCAATGTACACATCAGGTGTGGGTCACAAACAGCTCCAACATATATATCAAGATTTGATCATAGGAAGTGGGCTAGCCCTCCGATCACAAATAAACGGTGCACAAAAACAATCCGATCTCTTATATTTGCAATGAATAAAGAAGACTTCTATGATGTGTGGTCCACATCTTTACATTTAATTCTGGCTAGTGTGTTCCATTGGTTTGGTAATATTGCCTGAAAAAGTCTCCTATATTGAAAATTCCCATCAACGTGGACTACAGTTGCATTTCTTCTATTGATTTTCTTTTATCTCCGGGATTTCTTTTAGGCATAGTTCATCCCTCAAGGGACACAATAGACCAATGGTCTGGATTTCTTTACCATCGGACCCACTTGTCATCATTGAC
Organism: Liriodendron chinense; assembly: GCA_003013855.2. Classification (NCBI taxonomy): domain Eukaryota; kingdom Viridiplantae; phylum Streptophyta; class Magnoliopsida; order Magnoliales; family Magnoliaceae; genus Liriodendron; species Liriodendron chinense. The sequence continues at coordinate 4,723,929 of ML058330.1, read as the reverse complement.
TGCAGTGTGGAGAAAAGTAAAGTACTCGAATCTACAAGTTATTCAGGGCCAGTACGACAGGGTTATCGACCTGTTCAAAACGTGGGTCCACATCAACGGGCCCGGCCCGTTGACAGCCCAACCAATGATAAATTAGTGGGTCACATCAGATGTGATGAAGATTATCATTACAAGTTAATATGGCATGTGCATCGCACGTGGAGAGAGGAAATGAATTGCCAGGAAGGAGAATGATCACAAACGTCGGAACTTATAGTACTTGTGTGGGGCCCATCCAAACCCATCTACTGGGGAGGAAGCGGATTGCATACTGAGTATCTCGGTACGCTTAACTAAGTAAACTTTGTGAGGCCCAGCATGAATCTATCTGTCTCATCCACGCCATCCATCCATTTTTCCAGGTCATTTTAGGGCATCAGCCCAAAAGTGAAGCATATCCAAAGCTCAAGTAGACCACATCACAGGAAACACTAATGATGTGCACAATTGTGACCTTCCTAGGTTCCATAGTTATCTTTATTTTCATCCAACTTGTTCATAAGGTCATACTGATATGGATGAAGGAAAAACACAAATATCAATTTGATCCAAAACTTCCGTGGCCCCCAAGAAGTTTTCAATGGTCGGGATTCAATTCACATTGTTTCCTGTAGTGTGGTCCACTTGAGATTTGGATATGCTTCCATTTTGGACTCATGTCCTAAAATGGTCTAGTAAAACAAATAAATGATATGGATAATAGTCATAAATCAACGTAGGTCCCACAGATTTTACTTAGTACACAATATTACGCTTCTCCACAATATGTAGAGTTGTATATGAGTTGAGCTAGCTATGTTGGCTCACATTGAACCGGTTTGAACGGTTCAGGTCAGTTTGGATGCTACGCCCAAATTGAGTTGAGCTTTTTTCTTTTTTTTTTTGGTTTGGCCCAACTCGAAGCTTTATTTATATTGATTTGGTTTGAATTTGACTCAATTAAACCGGGAAGAGAGGTTATTTAGTCCAACATTGAAAGAAAGTACATAAATAAGAGAAAAAAATTATCTATAAAAATAAGTTAAATAGTGCTAATAGGCTTAGGGTTGCATTCGGGCATAAATTTTGAACTATTTTAGGTTGAGCTTTTGAGCTGAATTATTTTAGGCTGAGCTTTCAAACTGGACTTATTCAAAATTTTGTTTTTTACAGACTCAAACTCAACTTGAAAGCCCAACCAACCACGCCATTCATTCCAGCTGGCTGATATGAGATGAAAAAAAAAAGGTGCCTTCACCATCACTTTTTAAATGGTGGGTGACTTGGCATGCATGCATGTGCATCAATCCTCACCATCCAAATTATGGCTCGTGATGGACCATTGACTCATAATCTCTCTGATCAGACGATCTCAACCTCTATTTTGCTCATCACTATTGGACTATAAACTCTTCATTTTAGTTCCTCTAATTCGATACCTTTCGATTGGACGGATGGGCCGTTTGATCAGCGTGACCATAGTCCCGTCCCTAATTCACAATGGGCCCACCGTTTGGATGATCTAGACAAGCACCATAAATGCAAGTGCAACATGTGTACGTTGAGCATTGTAGCCTTATCCAGACTATTTACGTGGGGCTTTCTCGATGGAGTGCCCGTCCTCTGAAGTTATTGGACACTAAAAGATAAACGTAGGTCAACATTGAATGATCAAAAGTCCACTAACGGTTAGGATCGTACTTCGTATCTATCCTTCCAGAAACGGACGGCAAGGCCCACCAGATGAACTGTTTAGATTTTTTGTCCAATTTCGATAAGCTGTGGGCTTTTAAATCCGGGATGAAATTTCTGCGTCCGCCAAAAAAAAGTCAAGCCACCATATTAAAAATAGAAAAACATATTTAATACTCTGGCGGTGTTGATGAATGATACACAAGCAGTTCCAAATTTCATATGTGGAAAACATCTTATTCAAATAAAACCATCCACATTATGGTCTAAATTTTAATGCATCGTGAACGAAAAAGTTAGGCTTATTTAATTAACGGACATCAGATTTTTGTACATTTATTGGACGGTGAAAATACGTCCACGAATTCGGGGATAGGATTGTTGAACCTATATGATTCTTTCAATGGTGATTTAGAAAGAGTGGGTTCCATGGTTTGGACGGTTTAATTTGAGATAATATATGCCACGTGTACAATTTCTAAGTGCCTGCGTATGAAGTGCCCTACACAGCCGGAGTATGAAATGGCTCCACGATTGAAGATGCGAGAGGAAAGAGTCTGATACTTACTCCCACCCTATTTGATAGACACACCCCTTTCTTTGTGGTTTTGGTAGTAGAAAATGTATCATAGCGGCTCTTAAAAGTATAGAAAAGGATGCTAAATTTAAAAATGTTGCCTTAAATAGCATCTTATAAGAAAAATGTAAAAAATGAGATTACGTGAGTAGATCGCCTCGGTTGACGAACTGGAATCTCTCCAGCACGTTTTACGCAGTGCGTAAAACACCATGTCTGTGGGGCCCACCATGTCGTATATGTTGAATCTATTCTGTCTATCAGGTTTTTAACTCACTATTAAGCATGTGGGAAAAAAATTATTTAGATCTACTGAAGAAAATGGACCACACAACACTGAACAATTGGGATGGAATGGCAACCATAGGTATGTGTTTGAGGCCACCATGTTATGTATCTTTCATCAAAACCGTTGATAATGTGTAAACCATTAGGATGAAGAGAATATATAAAAATGAGGCTGATATAAAACTTAGTCGGTCCAAAATTTCTGAATTTATCGATTTAGGGAGAAATTTTACATCTATTACGTTGTTACTTCTCATTACATGATTATATTATGTATTAACGGTCCAAATAATGTTTATTACCTGATGGACGGAGTGGATTTTACATTTCTAGATCATGGTTTACCTCACAGAGCTTGAGAGTTTGACGCGCTCCAAAAAACCGGTCGTGTAGACGATTAAGTCCAAGGTTGACGAGCCTATGTCAACTTGTCGCGATTGAGAGTTGAAAAAATGTGCCGCCTCAGTGGGCCCACGTGCGAAGAGGTTCTAACGATCGGAACCGTTCATACTATGAAATATTGTATTTAAGAGTAATAATACTGCAATTGTAAGAAAAATGCATTAAATAAGTGGCTAAGATTATACCTAAAGTTAGATGAATACAGGAAATTGGAAAGATCATTTTCAGTGGCTGAAATTGAAGTCTGATAAGAAAATCATACGATCATTTTTAAAGCCTTATTTTTTAAAATTAGTCTTATTATTATATAACCATAAATATGGACGGTTATGGTCGTGGGACCAGCTTTGAATGTGGGCCCAAAGCAGCGATGCATGTTGGTAATTCGATACATCGACATGCAGAAAAGAAATCCGAGGTTCACTGTCCGACGCAAAGGACAGCAAGGCGCAGACCCCTGAGGGAAACGCGGTCGATATTTGGAACTTTTCCTCATTTTCTCACGATAAGTTATATCACACGTGTGAAAGATCCTAGACGTTGATTGTGCGAGGGCTTGCAGTGGATGTTACTGGACATAAAGTTCCAGATGGAAGGCTAAGAAAGTATTACCAACCGTCCATATTCACCCCTGGATCAGGTGAACGGCCTGATTTCTTTCAATATGGAAACACTTTAATTTCCACAAGTGGGGCACACGAGTTTAGCTGATAATGAAATCAACCGTTGCAAAACAGCATTATTGAGGCAAAATATTAACGACAAGTGTGTGGTGGTAGTCTAGTGGGCCACCACATCGTTGAAAGCAACGACGGTCTTGATCACTCCATATGCAAATGTAAGGCGGAGAATGAATGTGGGCGGTTCGTTATCCTTTGTCAACTGTCCAGCTGGCAAACCTGTTCAAGAGCAATGCTGCTAAATGCGCAGGAATCATGGAAGTTCTATATAGTTACTCACCGTACGCATGTAAAACTTTTACAGTGATCTCGACTGTTCAACTAGTGGGCTATAGTGTGGATTGACTGTAGGCTAAAACCTATGAGTTGCAACAAAATCAACGGTCCTGATCACTTTCACCTGTGCCTCTCATCAGTGCCCTTCAAACCCATGAGTAAAAAACAAAAGGCTATTAGTTGAAGAATAGACAGGATCGTCCGTTCCTAGTGATATCCGACTCATTGGCTATAGTATGGCCCACTTGATGGACGGTCCTGATTCATACATCCCCTGGTTCAACACTATCTATCATATCATTTTCCAGTACTCTTCCGAAATTATTAGATGTTATCAACCATACAAACACTTATCGGTGCAATGATGATCGATAGAGACCGTCAGATCAGCAGATATGAGCGGTCATGAAAATCAGACCAATCAGATGGACATAAAGCTCAAGTGGCAGACAGAGTGAAGATAGCCTCGTTTCAACACTGAGGTCACGCTATCGATTCCCACATTGGGGGTATGTGAAATAACACAAAAAAAAAAAAAAAAAAAAAAACCGGCGCCTCCGGTCTATACTGACAAATCTCGTTCTCGGAAATTTCTCGGCATGCAAATTCCTCGTGAGATTTTCAGATTTTAGGGTCTTTCCCGATATTATCCAGATAGTCTCACTGAAAAATAAAATATTAAATTAATAAATCATTTCAAACATTTAAAATATAGGTAAAAAGAATTAATATAAGCATTTAATTATTTATTTTTGTTAAAATCTCGATAATTTCACTCTAAAATCGCGAAAAATTCAGAACTGCCCCCATTTTAAAATACGGCGATATTTTTGTTTTACCTTTCATCCAGGCTGTATGAGCTTATCAACAGATTGGGTGGCAAATCAACATTACGGTGGGTCCAAGGAATTTTTTAATGGTGGGCGTTCAATAACCACTATTTCCTGTGGTGTGGTCCACTTTATATTTTGATTTATTTAATTTTTAGCACCATGATCTAAAATGAGCTGAAGAAACTGATGGACGGCGTGGATATACAACATATACATCAATGTGGGCCCCACGGTCAGGGAAACACCCAATAAGGTGTTACCCGGGTAACACCTGATCTTTTCCTAAACAACTAGGGCGGCTGACCGTTTAATTTTGACGCAGGAAATCTCAGTACGCTTTTATCGTACTGAGTAAAATCAGTTGGGCCCACTGTGAATGTATGTGGCTTATCCACACCGTTCACACGTTTTTCCAGATCATTCTAGGGGTTGAGAACAAAATTGAATCGTATCCAAAGCTCAAGTGGACCATACCACAGGAAAGAATAGGAGGAATGATTTCCACCGTTGCCCACAGTGATGTTTATTTATCATCCAACCTGTTCATAAGATTACACAGATGTAGATGAAGGAAAAACACAAATATCAGGTTGATCCAAAGCTTCTGTGCCCCCAAGAAATTTTCAACGGTAGAGGTTCAATTCACACTGTTTCCTATGTTGTGATCCACTTGAGCTTTGGATATTTGTGGTAAAATAAGGTGGGTCCACCTTATTTTTATTTTTTTGGATCAATTCCTAAAGTTATATGGTAAAATGGATGGGCAGATGGGATAAAATACATAAATCAAGGTGGACCCACAAAGTTAATTTACTCAGTACGCAATCCGCTTCAATAATTGGACGGTTAGGATTTCTGACGATGCAGCATTTTCCACCGAAGGGTCGAACTAGACGACTGTTCTGATCACTTTAGGATGGGACCGTGTATGGAATGGGTCCAGCGGTCTACAATATTAAACTGCTCTCGCAGAGTTCGGAAATGCTCCTCAATAAAAATTCTCCCCTTCATGGGTTTCTACGGCCTCCCACCTGGTAGACTCTTCACACACTTCCAAAGCAAGCAAAAGGCCGTTAGATGAGGTGGCCTTTTCATGAAACGTACGTGGCACGTGCGGCTATGCAACGTGTCCTAGCCGACACGTGTGCATGGTGACTTGGATTAGAAAGCAAGGCCCTCACCTGTGGTGTTGATGGTTTATAAAGGAAGGTGGTAGTGTTTTTTTGTTAGGCCTCAGCATCTCTCTCTCTCTTTCTCTCTCTCTCTCTCTCTCTCTCTCTCTCTCTCTATTCTAAGAGTTTTGATTGTGAGAGAATGGGAAGGCAGCCTTGCTGTGATAAGGTGGGCCTGAAGAAGGGGCCATGGACAGCTGAGGAAGATAAGAAACTCATCAACTTCATCCTCACCAATGGCCAATGCTGCTGGAGAGCTGTTCCTAAGCTCGCAGGTCTTCTTTTTTCCCTTTTTTTTGTTTCTTACATGAAAATGAGCTTTTTTGTGGAAAATTGAGAAAAATATGAAATGGGTGTTGATTGTTTTTCTGTTTTTGTTTTTGGGGAGTATTGTTGTAGTTTTCTTAGAGGATTTCATACCCACACGTTTCTGTTTTACTGTTGTTTTCTTGTAAAGTACTTCTTTTGGGAGGAGGAAAAGTAAAAGGCACGAGTTTATCTTATATAAATATAAGATAATGATCTAAACATGTTCTCAAAAGTAAAGAAAGTGGGGTGTTTGTAGCAATCTTTGGGTGTAAGAAGAAAAGTTGCTAGCTTGGGTAGTTTTATTTTTTTTCTTTTTCTTTTGTAATTTCCTTTTATCTTATTTTACTTATTTATTTATAATTAGTTTTTGAATTTTGGCTTGTGGGTGTTGTTGCAGGATTGCTGAGGTGTGGGAAAAGCTGCAGGCTAAGGTGGACCAACTACCTCAGGCCTGATTTGAAGAGAGGCCTCTTATCCGAATCTGAGGAGAAGATGGTCATTGATCTCCATGCCAATCTTGGCAATAGGTCCTCTTCCCACCATCTCAACCCTTCTCTCTCTCTGTTTTTTTTCTTCTTCTTCTTTTATACACATTTGGGGCCATCTTAGATTCCCATTTTGTCAATTTGGACCACATTTTTGACACATCAGTATAAATTCTACCTGTATTCATTGTGTCTCATTTCATGTATTTGTTATCTTGCAGGTGGTCCAAAATAGCTGCGCATTTGCCTGGCAGAACTGACAATGAAATAAAGAACCACTGGAACACCCACATAAAAAAAAAGTTAAAGAAGATGGGCATTGACCCCATCACACATAAACCAATACCTCCTCCAATTGAAGAACCACAGCAGCAACCACAACAACAACCACAGCAAGAGCAATACAATACTCTCCCTTCAAAAGAAGAAGATGACATTACAAGTGCATTGAATTCTATAGAAGCTGATGCTTTCCTGAGCAATTCCCCTGTCTTTTGCACTGATGAGGTCCCTTTGATTCAACCCAATGAAATCCTAGTCCCATCTGCCTCTTCTTCATCTTGCTGTGATTCAAGCTCTTCCACCTTGCCTGGAGAACTTGATTTCTCTAGCTTGGATTGGGCAGATCCTATGTACTTCTGGGGCATGGAAGATTTCAACGGATGGGATTTGATTTGTGATGATGGTGACAGGAAACTAGCCATTGATCCTTTCAATCAGTATGATTCGTGGAAGTTGGAGCTGATGTGATTGAATTTTCTCATCTGGTTCTGTTTGGAATTGGAAGATTCAGAGAATAATCAGGCAATTGACGAATCCCATCATGATTTTTGCCATTTTTTTCTCTGTAGAGTGGAGTTTCAAGGGGGCATTTACTGTAATATCTTTCTCATTGAAAGTAAGAGAAAGAGAGAGAGAGAGAGGTCTAAGAATTTGAAATTTCTATAACTTATTATAGCTGCAGTTCGCAGATTGTAAATGTATTAAAAAGGAAGCGTTTGGATGCAAATAAAGAAAATCTTTAAATGTAATTGGATTTTCCTTTTCACTTTGGTTTTTGCCTTTTTTTTTTTTTTTTCGAAATAAGCATAAGGAGCTTTGCGTGTACAATTCAGGAAGTCAGGTAATGTACTCGCCACCACATATGCCAGCGTGGCATACAGGTGCAATATCCAAACCATCCATCAGGTGGACCTCACTGTAAACGTGTTCGATGATATCAGAAATTAATTAACGGTTTAGAAAACTTCGGCTGACTTTTCCTAACCTTATGTTTGTTCAGTTAAATGTGGACCACTTCATTAGTATACCCATCTGATTCTTGGTATAAAGAATGTAAATATTGGTAACCTTTCTGATGGACGGTTTGGATTTTTCACCTGTCTTCTACGCTGGCATATATGTTGGCGTGTGCATTACCTCACTTATACGCGCGACTGGGCTTAGCCAAGCTCAAGAATAAGATTCTGAGCAAGTCTCGAGTGTGAGTTTGTCAGCGTTTACTGGACAGTGGCAACTCATCAACTGTATACGACGCCTAATTGTATAGAAATCCAAACCGTGCAAATCATGGGCCCCAGTTGAAGATTGAGCATATTCCTAAATTCATGCCAAGTGAACAGTCATAGTAATATGATTTTTCTCATTGAATTTAGATCTCTGTAAAACGGACGGCTTGGATCTTCCTCCACTGAATGTGATTTTGGGGTTGTATGTTCAAATGTGGTTCAGTGAGTTGGACGGTGTCGATTGAAGTACACGTATGCATGGCGTAATAAATGGTGGCAACACAGACACCCCATAGTCAGTCCAAGGAATCAGATTTTTCCCTTGTCTTCATTTAACAACCCAACAACCTTTTGAATATTTTTTGGAATTGACTAAAATCTCCTTGATAATGAAATTAGAAATGTGGACCGTTCATCCATTTGTATGGTCAATGGTGAGGGGTCTTTTTGTCAAAGTTTATGGGGCGTGTATTAGGTCAATGAAAAAAGGTCGAGGGTGATTTAAGTCAACATTTAAAAACTGAACTTGGGAGGTGGGATAATGACGGTTGAAGTTCACCATCCCTTGAAAAAATGAGTGTGCATGTTGAAATGCTTGTGGCATGTCTTTCTTTTAATATGTTTGTATAAACGAGTGGCTCCCATGTCTTAAAGGAATAGAGAGAAAGATATTGATATCCATGCACACATGTTTAAATGGGTCGAATGTAGCTTCAAATCTAACCGTTCAAATAATGCAACTCAAAATCAACCGTACATTTTGGAGGGCCACTTGGCTTTACCCGGGTAACAGCTTAGTGGTTGTTACCCCTACCGTGGGGCCCACCTTGATGATGTATTGTATATGCATACCGTCCATCCGATTTCTACATATCATTTTAGGACTGGGTCCTAAAAATTAAGCTTATCCAAATCTCAGGTGGACCATAACACAGTAAACAGTGGTGATTGAGTGCCTCACCGTTAACCTGTTGTTAATGCCAAAAAGATATAGATGAAGGTTAAATACAAGTATCAGCTTGATTGGAAACTTTTGTTGCCCATAAAAAGTTTTTAATAGTCATTCATCATCGTTTCTAGTGGTAGGGTTCACCTGAGATTTGGATCCTTTTAAGGTTTGGGATCGTGTCTTAAAATAATATAAGAAAACAAATGCACAGCGTAGATATACAAAAAAAAAAAAAATAAAAATAAAAATAAAAATACATGAAGGTGGGCACCGCACAGTTAGGGTAACACCCATTAAGCTATTACCAGGTGACAGCTAATTCACTCCCTACATTTTGTGGGACATGTCAGATGGGTCACACGCTAAAAAAATTATATTGATTATATGATGGCTGGTTTGATGCATCAACATGAAAGATGTACTGAAATGATGTCAATGATGTGAAATGTTCTTTTTTTAATTCAATTTCAATGCTTAAGGCTGTCAATTGTCTAGACTGGCCCATGGCTTTTAGGTGTGGCCTGCTTTGGGCTGGGTCAGGCTGGAATACATGCCCTAGGTCTGGAAGTGGGCCTAAAACTTAAGCCTATGTATGCCGGTTCGGCTCAGCTGTGTGCTAGAGCTCATTAGCCCGGCTGTGGAGCGTTTAATGGTCATTCTCATGGCAGTGAAGGGAAAGCCTAACAAAAAGGGAAAAAAATATTTAAGATCTCCTTGGTTTGTGTTTGGATGTTCTATTAAAAAATTGTCATGTTGTAAATTTTATGATTTTTTTAAAGGGTTAGCTTACTGATATGATGGGTGCACGACGGAAAGGGAGGAGAAGAGATCACCATCTTCTTCTTCTTCTATGATAAACCTCAAATCAAAGAAGAATCTTGAATCATAAGGTAAACAAATCTTGATCATTAACTGTAATAAATAAAATTCTCATTGTGAATCAATTGATATAACTTTTATAAGCCTTCCCAGAAATAGTAAACTTTTAAAATTTCTTAAAATATTAAAGGACTCAATACTCTTTGGCATGGCTCAAATTAATGACCTTAATCATAAGGACTTCTTCACACCCTAAAGCACTCTTAAAATAGCAAAAGCCATAAATTAATAGAAATAATAATTATATACTTCAAACTTAAATAACTCTTTACACTCTTATTAATGTAGAGGGGATTGCTGAAGCCTATATCACGATGATGGACCAACAAAAGGATCAAAAGAAAGATGTCATGAGAAGACAGCTTCCTAACTATAGAGCCAGATTGATCGATCGCCCACCCTGGCCGCTCGATTGCTCGTACTGGAAATAGTCCAGAGAGTTCACTGGACTAAAATTGCACATGTCAATCGATCCCCCGTCCCTGGACGATCGATCGCCCATCCTTAGACGATCGATCACCCAAATTCCATAAAATCGAAAATCACCATTGGACCTCTCTCGACTGGTTTGAGGTCAGCAATTGAAGTTGGCAATCAACTGTCCAGCCAATCAATCGCCCCTTAGATCGATCAATCGCCCGCACAAAAATTCACACCGTTTTTTCTATTTTATTTCCCTTTTCGTTTAGACTTCTTTCTAATATTGTAATTAGGGTTTTTTATGGAGTGCTTATGCTATATAAACTCTTTAATTTTATTGTTATTCACTCATTAACCCATTCTCAATATAATTTTTTTTTTGAGTTTTTTACTCTCTCGTGCGTGGATTTGAGTGTTTTCCTTCGTGGATCCGAAGAAGTTCGGTTGAGGATTCCTAGAAGCTTTGTGGATTTTGAATAGTTATTCTATGATAGAAACAGTGCTTAATCTCACCACGTCTACGCCTGCGTCAATTGATATCAGAGAGAAGAAGCCCCTCCGATCTGATGACAACTAACAACGGCCACGACAACAATCCCTTCGACGTAAAATGATGGATTAAAGACTAGATGCTCTCCAATGATCGAACAAGTTGTCCATGCATGGGCTGCATGTGACTCTCGATCAGATTGTGACGTCATTGGCCCCGCCCCAAGCCCAAGACTACATTCATCCCCCGGTGGTTGCTGTATAAAACAATCATGTTTTCCGTCAAGCACAACATGTGATAAATCGCAAGGCTACTCCAAAGGAGACGGATGTTAGCGACAATGACATTGAGGCCCTCGTTGTCTAACAAACCGCATGTGGACGTAAATTGATGGATCGTGCTGACAGAGATTTTTTGGGCTAAAGGTGATTTTCCTAGTTTCAACGAACTACTTAATATTGAAGATTTCCCAGATTGGCTGATAGAAGTAGAGAGATACTTTGATTAGATGGGTGTGCCAGAAGACAAGCAAATTAGGTGCTTTAGCATGGTACTGGGAGCAATTGCAACTCACCAGTACCCGACATAATAAGTTTTCCATCTGATTATGGTCGCGAATGAGACAACTTCTTTGGTCTCAATTCCTTCCCAGAGGTTATAAGTAGGTGTTGTTTCAGCAATACTAAAATTATAGGTATGAAAACTAGACCGTTGCGCAATACTTCACTGAATTCCAGAGGCTATCAACACGAAATGACTTATCGAAAATCGAATCGCAGAAAGTGGCACAATTCATCGGCGGTCTACGAACCACAATATAGGACCAAGTTCATGTTGAGTGTGGAGACAAAAACTCCACTGAGCTTAGCCGGGTGCCCGAAATTCAGCCATTTGCTGTTCAGTCCACTGGACTGTTTTGTGAGCATCCGGGCGCCAAACGGTCAAAGTGTCCAGGCGCCCGATATTCATCTGTTTTCTGTTTTTTGTTGCTGGACGTATTTTGTATTGGCCGGGCGCCCGACCCAGTTATGTCCGGGCGCCCGACCGGCCGCGGGCTTAAGACGCGGGTTTCCTCTTTAGAGTTCTAATTGCGGGGTTTACTATATAAAGGGGTGTAAACCGGGATTAGACAAGGGGATTAGGGCTTCTATACGTCCAAGGTGAGAAAAAGGAGAGAGGATTAGCAAAAGGGCCATCTCTGTGCATGGGAGCATAGGAGAAGGTAAGTACATTGCTTGTAACTTCGTTTTTCTTCATAGTGAAGTTTGCACCCGTGGTTTTTTACCCTTGTTGAGATTTTTCCACGTAAATCTCTGTCTTGTGGATTGTTGGTTTGTGTGATTCTTTTCTAGTTATTATTTTTCTTCCTGTTTATCGTTTGTGGGTGAGACCGGAGATTGGATCTCGGTTCACTGGCGTTGTTGGCGTGTTGGGCAACAACTGGTATTAGAGCTATTGGTTTAGCTCAATTGGGAGCGATGGCGGAAGATGGGAAAACTAGAATTGAGAAGTTTGATGGTTCAAACTTTGCCTTCTGGAAGATGCAGATGGAGGATTATCTGTATCAGAAGGACCTCTACATTCCTCTAGAAGGAAAAGAGAAGAAACTAGAGAAGATGACAGATGATGAATGGGCTTTAATGGATCGGAAGGCTTTAGGAACGATCCGACTCTCTTTGTCTAAGAGCGTCGCCTTCAACATATCCAAAGTAAAGACCACAAAAGAATTGATGCAGGCTTTGGCTACGATGTATGAGAAACCCTCGGCGTCAAATAAGGTTCATCTCATGAAACGGCTATTCAATATGAAAATGTCAGATGGTGGGGGCGTGGCTAAACATCTAAACGAGTTCAATACAGTCACGAGCCAATTGGAATCCATTGACATCACTTTTGACGACGAGGTCAGGGCCCTATTGATCTTGTCAAGTTTGCCAGACAGTTGGGATTGTTTGGTGATTGCCGTGAGCAATTCTTCAGGATCTACGAAGTTGAAATTCGATGATGTGGCCGGTCTAATTCTAAGCGAAGAATCTAGAAGGAAGACATCAGGAACTTCAGGGGATTCAGGAAATGCTCTAAACGTTGAAGGAAGAGGAAGATCTTCAAACAAAGGAGGCAATAAACACGGGCGTTCTAAGTCGAGGAATAAGTCCAAGGGACCGAAAGACAAGGACGGGTGTTGGCATTGCGGGAAGAAGGGGCACATGAAGCGTGATTGCAGGGCGCTTAAGAAATAAGAAGGAAGCTCTCAAGGTGGGAAGGATTCAGTGAATCTATCTGAGGAGAGTGACACAGAGGCGTTGATCTTGTCTCTTGATGCGCGTAATGAGTCTTAGGTTATAGACTCGGGTGCTTCGTTTCATGCTACTTCATCAAAAGAAGTTCTTCGTGATTATGTCTCAGGTAACTTTGGAAGAGTCTACCTAGGTGATGATGAGTCATGCAGTATTGTTAGCAAAGGAGACGTTCATTTAAGTCAGAAAGACGGAACGGTCTTGAAGCTGAAGGATGTCAGACATGTACCGAGTTTGAGACGAAATTTGATCTCAGTGGGGCAGTTGGCCGATACCGGATATGTGACGACATTCACGAGCGATGCATGGAAGGTCACAAAAGGTGCCTTGGTTATATCTCAAGGCAAGAAGGAAGGTACTTTGTATGTGACTTCCGGATCGTATTGTTCACTCGCAGTTGCATCAACTGGAATGAACGGGCAGTTATGGCATCAGAGGTTAGGCCATATGAGTGAGAAGGGGATGAAAGTGCTATTGTCAAAGGGGAAGCTACCAGGGTTGAAGGCAATCGATCTGGAATTCTGCGAGGACTGCGTGTATGGCAAGCAAAAGAAAGTTAGCTTCAAGAAGACAGGACGCGCTCCAAAGACACATCTATTGGAGCTTGTACACACTGATGTGTGGGGACCGACACAGGTATCATCTCTTGGTGGCTCACGTTATTTTGTTTCTTTTATTGATGATGCTAGTAGAAAACTGTGGGTCTACTTCTTAAAACACAAATCAGATGTATTCGATGTATTTAAGAGGTGGAAGGTTATGGTAGAAAATGAGACCGGTAAAACTGTGAAGTGTCTCAGATCAGATAATGGGGGAGAATATTGTGATAAGAGGTTTGAGGAGTATTGTGCAGCAAATGGAATCAAACATCAGAAAACGATTCCAGGGACACCGCAGCAGAACGGTGTGGCTGAGCGCATTAACAGGACCATCCTTGAGCGCGCTAGGAGCATGAGGCTACATGCAGGGTTGCCCAAGACCTTTTGGGCAGATGCTGTGAATACTGCCGTATATCTCATCAATAGAAGTCCCTCAGCACCATTGGATGGTAGGCTACCAGAAGAAACGTGGACTGGGAAAGATTTGAACCTTGCACATCTCAGAGTGTTTGGTTGCACTTCTTATGTTCACATTGATGCAGAGCACAGAAACAAGCTGGATGCGAAGTCCAGGAGGTGCACGTTTATAGGCTACGGGCAGAATGATTTTGGCTACCGGTTTTGGGATATTGAGAACCGAAAAATCATCAGAAGCAAGGATGTAGTCTTCAATGAAAAGGTGATGCATAAGGACAGTGTGCAGCAAAAGTAGAACAAGGCCGATGAGAAGGAATTCGTAGAGTTGGAAGAGTTACCGGACACGGGTGTTACAGTGCCACAGGATGAGCATGCACAGGAGCATGATGAGGCAGAGCCGCAGACACCGGTTGTGAGGAGGTCTACTCAGGAGAGGAGACCCAAGGTCCGATACTCACCCTCCTTACATTATCTACTGCTGATAGATAATGGTGAGCCAGAGTGTTTTGAAGAGGCGTTACGATCAGATATGCGGGTTAAGTGGGAACAAGCCATGGAAGATGAGATGGACTCTCTTGAGTCTAATCGTACGTGGGAGCTAGTCACTCTACCCAAGGGCAAGAAAGCTCTTCATAACAAGTGGGTTTACAGACTGAAGGAGGAGCACGATGGTTCGAAACGGTACAAGGCTAGACTGGTTGTGAAAGGGTTCCAACAAAAGGCAGGTATCAATTTCACAAAGATATTTTCACATGTGGTGAAAATGTCTACGATTCGCATGGTCTTGAGTATAGTGGCTACAGAGGACTTACATTTAGAGCAGCTAGATGTTAAGACAGCCTTTCTTCATGGAGACCTTGAAGAAGAGATATATATGCATCAGCCGACAGGATACGTGGCACCAGGAAAGGAGAACAAGGTGTGTAGACTAAAGAAGAGTCTATATGGTCTGAAGCAGGCCCCAAGGCAGTGGTACAAGAAGTTCGATAGTTTCATGTTGGAAAACGGGTATAGGAGATGTCATGCAGACCACTGTTGCTACTTGAAGAAGTTTGATACGTCGTATATCATTCTTCTTCTGTATGTTGATGATATGCTTGTGGCCGGATCAAGCATGAAGGACATCTCAGATCTCAAAAGACAACTGTCTAGAGAGTTTGCCATGAAGGATTTAGGAGCTGCAAAACAAATCCTAGGCATGAGGATAAAGCGTGACAGGAAAAATAAGAAGCTGGTTTTGTCACAGGCAGAGTACATAGCCAATGTACTTGATCGATTCAGCATGGGAGGTGCTAAGCCGGTTAGCACTCCATTAGCCAACAACTTCAAGCTTTCTAAGGAGCAAGGAGCTAAGACGCAGGAGGAACGGGACTACATGGCTAAAGTCCCTTATGCGTCAGCCATAGGGAGCCTCATGTATGCTATGGTTAGCACGAGGCCAGACATTGCTCAAGCAGTGGGAGTTGTTAGCAGGTACATGAACAACCCCGTGAAGGAACATTGGGAAGCTGTGAAGTGGATCCTCAGATACCTGGTAGGTACTATGGATGTAGGGCTGTGTTATGGAGGATCGGAAATCAAGCTACAAGGCTACGTCGATTCAGATTTGGCAGGAGATATCGACAGCAGAAGGAGCACTACAGGGTATGTTTTTACCCTGGGTAGTGCTGCAGTCAGTTGGATCTCTCAGTTGCAGAAGATAGTATCCATCAGTACAACGGAAGCAGAATATGTTGCAGCTATAGAAGCATGCAAGGAGATGGTGTGGATGCAAGGTTTTATGGAAGAGTTGGGGAAGAAGCAAGCAGATTGCAAGCTGTATAGTGACAGTCAGAGTGCAATACACTTGGCTAAGAATTCAGTCTTTCATTCAAGGACCAAGCATATTGACATCAGATATCACTTCATACGTTCATTACTGGAAAATGGATCGATTGCTTTGGAGAAGATTCATACAAGTGAGAATCCTGCAGATATGCTGACCAAGGCGGTCACACGGGAGAAGCTGAAGCTCTGTTCAGCTTTGATTGGTCTTCAGGCCTGAAGACTGGGAGGTGGTGCACTCCGGATGTAAAAGACGAAGGATCAGGTGGTGATTGTCTCCAAGTGGGAGATTGTTGAGTGTGGAGACAAAAACTCCACTGAGCTTGGTCGGGCGCCCGGACGGTCTGTGGACCGGGAGCCCGAAATTCAGCCATTTGCTGTTCAGTCCACTGGACTGTTTTGTGAGCATTCGGGCGCCCGACGGTCAAAGTGTCCGGGCGCCCGATATTCATCTGTTTTCTGTTTTTTGTTGCTGGACGTATTTTGTATTGGCCGGGCGCTCGACCCAGTTATGTCCGGGCGCCCGACCGGCCGCGGGCTTAAGACGCGGGTTTCCTATTTAGAGTTCTAATTATGGGGTTTACTATATAAAGGGGTGTAAACCGGGATTAGACAAGGGGATTAGGGCTTCTATACGTCCAAGGTGAGAAAAAGGTGAGATGATTAGCAAAAGGGCCATCTCTGTGCATGGGAGCATAGGAGAAGGTAAGTACATTGCTTGTAACTTCGTTTTTCTTCATAGTGAAGTTTGCACCTGTGGTTTTTTTACCCTTGTTGAGGTTTTTCCACGTAAATCTCTGTCTTGTGGATTGTTGGTTTGTATGATTCTTTTCTAGTTATTATTTTTCTTCCTGTTTATCGTTTGTGGGTGAGACCGGAGATTGGATCTCTGTTCACCGGCGTTGTTGGCGTGCTGCGCAACAGTTCAGTTACACCTGGTCTGGACTATGGATGATGCAGTGGAGTTAGCAACAAAGGTGGAGACATAATTCACAAGGGCTTCACTTTTCCTTCAACACAAGCCCCCATAATGGGTCTTACACAAGGCATAATGACATCCAAAGGAAAGAAACCGATTGGAGGACGTATTCGGGCTGCAACGACCACGAACTGTGATTTGAGGAGTGATCCTTCAAGACCTTAGCGAGTAGCACCTACAACAACAAGTCCGAATCAAGCTCCAAATCCTTACGCTCGACCAAGACCGAACAACTGTTTTTGCTGTGGCCAATTGAGATATCTATCTAACAATTGCCCTCAACGCCCCTCTCCTAATTTGGCCACTAATGAGGGAATAATGGAAGAAGAATTGACAAGAGGAGAGTTGGAGAAGAGGCCTTTGAGCAGGTCGATGAAGAGGAGACTGAGGGGGCAGACTGGAAGATAAGGGATCATGGTGAGTCCTGAGTCGTCAGGCGGCTATTGTATGCCCCTAGGAAGGAAGTGCACCCGTAACGTCATAATATTTTCCATACGCGGTGCACCATGAACAGGAAGGTGTGCAACTCCATCATCGATAATAGTAGTAGCGAAAACATTGTGTCCAGGGAGATGTTGGACAAGTTACAACTGCTAACTATGAAGCATCCAGCCCCATACGTCATTGGTTAGATTAAGAGAGTCAGCAAAATGAAGGTAACCGAACAATGTTTAATTTCGTTTTTGAATGGCTAAAACTATAAAGATGAGGTATAATGTGATATGGTCCACATGTAGGCCTGTTACATGTTGATCGGCCAACCATGACAGTCGGACCACGATGCAACCCATCGTGGACGAGACAATGTTTATATCTTCGTCAAAGATGGGAGAAAGAGGATATTGGCTCCTATGGCACCGGAGAGTCACCCCGAAGCTTCTAAAGTGGAGGGAAGTTCTCTCCTTTCCATACGAGAGTTCATAGAAGAATCGAAAGAAACTAGTGAGATCTACGCCATAGTGGTGAACGATAAAAAGTAAGAGTCCTCAAACATTCCCCCGACTCTAAAGCTCTTGTTGAATGAGTTTAGAGACATATGGTCTGATGATCTCCTAGATGGCCTTCCACTTATGAGGGATATTCAATATCACATCGACTTTATCCTTGAGACTAGTTTGCCCAACTGTCCACATTATTGGATGAGTTTGAAGAAATATGAGATACTCTAGGGGCAGGTAAAAGAACTGATCCAGAAGGGTCTTTTGAGGGAGAGTATGAGCCTTTGCGCAGTACCAGCCTTGTTAACTCCAAAAAAAGATGGGAGCTGGCGCATGTGTGTTGATAGCTGAGCTATTAACAAGATAACAATTAAGTACCGATTCCTCATACCTTGGTTAGATGATATGCTTGATATGCTAGATGGGGCCAATGTGTTCTTTAAATTTGACTTGAGGAGCAGATGCCATCAGATTCGTATCCAGCCAGGTGATGAATGGAAGACGGCTTTATGAATGACTAATTATGTCATTTGGCCTGTCTAATGTAAAAAAGCACTTTTATGTGCCTAATGAACCAAGTGTTAAAATCGTTCATTCGCCTAGTGAGGGCCACCCGAGTGACTATCATATTCGAGACGGTTTCATTTTCAAAGATAATCGACTTTGCATCTCACGGAGCTCGCTACGAGATCAGATTCTTCTTAAGCTTCATGGTGGTGGCCTTGGAGGTCACCTAGGACGAGACAAGATACAAGCATTAGTAGAGGAAAGATACTATTGGCTACAACTCATGTGAGATGTGGGAAGAATGGTGCAGTGTTGTCATGTTTGTCAATCCTCCAAGGGGCAATCACAGAATACGGGTCTCTACACTCTATTGCCAGTTTCTGATGGACCTTGGGTGGATATTTTTATGAACTTCATGTTGGGTCTCCCACAAATACAACGCGGAATGTACTCTGTATTCGTGGTTGTAGATCGGTTCTCCAAGATGGAACATTTTATTCCTTGTAAGAAGACATACGATGTGATGAATGTAGAGAATCTATTCTTCAAGAAAGTTGTGAGGTTGCACATTGTTCTAAAAACCATTACTTATGAACCTGATACGAAGTTCGTTTGTCATTTTTTGTGGACTTTATGGAGTCGATTTGGGACCTAACTTCAATTCAGCAGCGTTTATTATCTTTTGACGAATGGACAACTAGAGGTTGTGAATCGTACTTTGGGAAATCTCATTCACTGTATTTTCGGAGAGAAGCCGAAACAATGGGACTTAGCTCTTTCTCAAGCTGAATTTGTCTTCAATAATATGGTGAATCGCTTGACAGGGAAGTCTCCTTTCCAGATCGCTTATAAACGAGTGCCCCGTCATACCTTGGATTTAGTCCCTTTGTTTAAGATTCTAGGCATGAGTATTGTTGCTGAGCATATGATGGAGAGGATCACGAGAATTCATGAAGATGTCCAAAACAAGCTAAACGAAGTGAATGACAAGTACAAGAAGGATGCTAACAAGCATTGGCGTGCCAAAGTCTTTGAAGTTGGCGATCGGGTTATTGTTCATCTAAGAAAAGAGCATTTTCTTACTAGTATATACAACAAATTGACGACTAAGAAGATTATCTCGGTGCCAATCTTACGAAAGATCAACGACAACGTATATGTTGTTGACCAACCAGACGAGTTCAAGATATTAAGGACATTTAATGTTACTGATTTGTTTAAATATCACGAGCCACTGATAAACGAGAACTCGAGGTTGAGTTCTTTTCAAATGGAGGGGAATGATGTAGAGGGGATTGTTGAAGCCTACATCATGAGGATGGACCAATAAAAAGATCGAAAGAAATATGCCACAAGAAGACAGCTTCCAGCAACTATAAAGCCAGATTGATCGATCACCCGTGCTAAACATAGTTCAGAGAGTTCACTGGACTAAAATTGTATTTGTTGATCGATCGCCCATCCCTGACTGATCAATCGCCCAAATTTCATAAAATCGAAAATCACCTCTGGACCTCTCTTGATTATTTTGAAGTTGGTGATTGAAGCTGCTAATTGATCTTCTGATCAATCGATCGCCTAGCTGATCGATTGCCCGGACAAAAATTCACATCATTTTCTATGTTTTATTTCCTTTTTTGTTTAGACTTCTTTCTACTCTCGCAATTAGAGTTTCTTATAAAGTGCTTAGGCTATATAAACTCTTTAATTTCATTGTTATTTGTTCATTAACCTATTCTCAATAAAATTTTGATATTTTTACTCTCTTGCTCGTGGATTTGAGTGTTTTCCTTCGTGTATTCGAAGAGGCCGGTTATGGATTCTCGGAAGCTCTGGCGCATGTGTGTTGATAGCTGGCCCACTATAATATTATAAGAAATCCACTCCATCCATTCCTTTCTACAGATTAAACTAGCACTAATGGCCCACTAATGTCCTATACTAAGAATCAGATTAGTTGTACCACTTGGTTAAACCAATAACAGTAATATTATACGTATTCAATGGTTGGTTTGACCCCGGGTAAATTTCTAATGATTAAACTATCCTGAAAATTTGTTTAGTCTATTCTATATATGGTTTATCAACCATTGTTGACCAATTTCATTTAATAATGCCCCAACAATGTCTATTCTATTATTATTATTATTATTATTATTATTAGTATCGTTATTATTATTATTATTATTATTATTATTATTATAAAATGATAGATCTATCCTTAATTAGCACCAATTACAAAATAATTTAATCATATGAGTTATATTCCTAACTAATAAGCGATTTTGTCAATTAAATGGTCCACATAATCTAAATTTATGTCCTATTATTGATTTTTGACATCTTAACTATTGAGTAATCACTCAACTTAATTATTATTATCTTAAGAATTTCAAATAAAGTTCATCCAATTAATTGCCTACTTCACTTAATAGTAACACCCAGGTACTGAAAAGTACAGGGTGTTACAATGAGAGAGAGAGAGAGGGAGACCTAACGAGACTTCATCTACTATCGTAACATTATCCCACTTTCAGATTAGTTTCTTTAATAGTGAAAAATATTCTCAATAATAATTACATAAACGTCACCATTCGCTAGGTAACAATAAGCCCAAGAGAAGTCCTGCACCAAATAAACTTCTCCCTTACAATAGGTTTCGTTAGTATATCTGCTATATTGTTGTCAATGTGAATCGTGTACAATAAATGATTGTCACAATGAATCACTATTACTTTCATCTTAAAATTTAATTCTTCTAGTAACCGCTTCAATCAAATAGCTTCCCTGCATGCTTGTGTAGTTGACATATTCTTGCCTCTATAGTAGACAAGGCCATCATTGATTACAATGTCAACATCTAACAGCTGCATCGTCGGCCAAAGAGAAAATATAACTTGCAATGAATCTTTTTTATCACGATCTTTTGTATAATCTGCATCTATAAGCCCAACCAATTCTAAATTTTGGTCGCTATAGCAAATAGCCTCCTTAGAAGTACCCTTCAAGTAATGAATAATTCACTTTAAGCAATCCAATAATCTCTCCCTGAGTTCATCATGTATTTACCAACTTCTTTAATTTCTTGCGTAATATCTGGTCTTGTGCAAACTATGGCAAACATAAAATTCCCTATCGCCGATGAATATGGTACTTGAGACGTATTTGCCTTCTCCGCTTCTATACTAAGACACTGATATGAAGATGGTTTACAACCAATAGGGAGTGGAGTTCTAATTGGGTTAGAATTCTGCATATAGAAGCGGTGTAGAGTTCCTTCAATATAACCCTTTTGGGTTATCCAAACTTCCATGTTCTTTTTGTCTTTAAGTACAGTCATCTTAAGAATCTGAGTAACATTACTAAAATCCTTAATATCAATTTCCCTAGTCAAACAAGCCTTTAAAGTTGCAATAGTATCTCTACTAGTACCTGCAACCAGTATGTCATCGACATACAATAATAAGATAATAAAGCAACTGTTATCATGGTTACGAATATAAGCATAATGGTCTGCCTCACATTTCTAAATATCAAAGCTCACAATGAAGGAATTAAACCACTTATGCCAAAACCTTGGCACCTGTTGTAAACTGTAAAATAATCTTTTTAGTCAATAAAAGAAATTCTTTTTGTTTTCTTCAATAAAGCTTTTGAGTTTAGTCATATAAATTTCTTCATTAAAATTCTCATGTAGAAAAATAATTTTTACATCCAACTGATTAAGCTCAATCAAGCATCGCTGTCATACTTAACATAATATGATTAAACTCAAATGAAAAATTAAAGAGAAAATTGCATTAAAGTTAATACCTGATTTCTGAATATACTCTTTTATCACTAATTGGGCCTTGTATCTTTCAACATTCACATTAGTATCATTTTTCTACTCATAAACCTATTTACAACCAATAACTTTTAGCCCTTTCAGTAATTCAACCAATTCATAAGTCTTATTTTTATGCAAAGCTTCCATCTCCTCCTCTATAGACACTCTCTATTGCCTAGCATCCATAGATTCATATCGCTCTCGGTATAAACAAGGCTTGCACTTTTCTGTCATGTAAGCATAAGCTGTAACATAATCATTGAACCAAACAGAAGGTTTTATAACTCTTTTTGGTCCACCTTGATCAGTTCGAGTTTCAGTACCCAGTATCTCATCTGCATTCTCTTTGTCAACTTCTTCTTTAACGATACCATTAACTTGCTGATCATCTGTATAATTAGGCTGAATTTGAATATCGTTTAAATATTCAAATTCAATTATCTCTCGTAACTTTGAGCTCGAAAATTTTATATCTTTCTACAGTGAATTTTTTTTATTAAAAATCACATCTTGGTTAATTATTAAATTATGGGCAACAAGGTCCCACAATCTGTACCCCTTTGTTTCATCTACATAGTCAAGAAAAATTACACTTTCTAGACTTCACATCCAACTTAATCTTGTGCTCTTTAAGAATCTATACATAAGCATCAACCAAAAGAATAAAGGAACAAATAACTAAAAGAGATTTCAGATCATACATTTTCAAGGATCTTGCAATCTAGCGCAATCGTAGGAAAATGATTTATCAAGTAACAAGTTGTACTAACGACATCTGTACAAAACCATTGCTCGAAATTATCCAAACTTAGTATGCCCCTAGCACGATCCATAAGCATACGACTTATACATTATGCAACTCCATTCTACTGTGGAGTAGAGGTGGGCAACGGTTTGGGCAGAACCGAGTTAGCCCTAGTTTGGTTTGGCTCATTTTTATGCCACCCCAGTTTGTGGATCGGTCTGGCTTAGGCTTCGGGCTAACCCATGCAGCTCGAGTTTAGTTTGCTAAAAAAAAAAAATCTAGTTCAGGCCGAGATCAATTTTGGTCGAAAATTTCGAGCCGAGCCAGGCCAAGTTCGAATAGGTGTCGGCTCTTTTTTTTTTTTTTTTAAAATGGAAATGCCAACTCCCAAATAGCGCATTATTAAATATATAAAAAACTATTAACTAAAAACAGATCTAACCCATTTCAATCCAATAAATAATAAAAACCTATCAACTAAAAACAGATCTAGCCCATTTTAATCTAAGAAAAAACTACTCTCGAAACACGCATTATTTAAAAGAAAAAAAAGACAAAAAGAAAAAACGCAATGCACAAACTAGTTTTTCTTCAATTGTTGCTCTCAATCCTTAAATGATATTTTTCTCCTTACAAATGGTCTATAAAAACAAAGAAAAATAACTCTCCAAATCTGTTTAAGATCCAAGAAATAAAAGAAACCCATTAACTAAAAATATTTCTGACCAATTTCAATCCAAGAAAAAGTCACTCTCCAAAACACACACACACACACACACACACACAAGCAAAATAAACATAGGATGTAGAAAGTGATTTCTCTATAGTTTTAGTTTTCATGTTTCTTCTTATATTCTTTAAAAAGAGAAAAAAATCCAATTCCCCAAATCCATCAAGATTTATGACAACAAAAAGAAAATATTAAATTAATTTTAGGAAAAGAAAGGCAGAAAATGGTGAAATACCTAGGAGGTGGTGGAGACTCATTGAGAGAGAGAGAGAGAGAGAGAGAGAGAGAGAGAGAGAGAGAGAGAGGCTGCTAAGGCATTATTTAGACAGGGAGTAATGGCAAGCGAGAGGATGGCATGATTGAGGTGTTGTTAAAATGCACGCCAATGGCAAGATGCCACTAATGCATGAGCAATGGAATTGCGCGGCGACAGAAGGGGGGGGGGGGGGGGGGGGGGGGGGGGGGGGGGGGCAGGTGGAGAGAGAGAGAGAGAGAGAGAGAGAGAGAGAGAGAGAGGGTGTCAGAGAGGGATTTAGGGTGGGGTGTGGGAGAGATGACAGAGATTTTAGGGGTTTTTTTATACTCAGTATCCTACTGGTGCTGTAAGAGTTTAGGTTTAGCCTATTTATTAAACGGGCCACATTAGGGTGGCTCGTCACTGGCTCAAACTCCACTTTGAACCGGGCCAAACCAGACGTTTTCGACGAGCCAGACCGAACTTCCGAGTTGGCCTGGTTTGTGTCCATCTCTATTATGGAGTATTGGGATCATGTAGTGTCACTCAATGTTATGTTCACTACAAAAATTCTTAAATTCTTTTGAGGTATATTCTCCTCTATTATCAGTTCTAAGGCACTTAATTTTTTTCCTTTTGATTTTTAATTAATGCTTTAAACTTTATAAGATAAGTAAAAGCATCACTTTTTCTTTTCAACATGTAAACTCATATTTTTCTAAAGAAATATAATACTTAGAACCTCCCAAAAATTTGAATAGAGTTTTTCAAGCATTATTATGAATTAGATTTAAAATATCCTTACTTTTGGTAATAGATGAAGGAAAACAAGCTATATAAAACTTTCTAAATAGGCAATCCTTACAAAAATCTAAATTGATAGACTTAAACCAATAAGCAAGTTTCGATTAAGAAGTACATTTCGTCATTGCTTGCTCATGTAGCCTAACCGCCTATTCCAGATTGTAGTAGAGTCTGCCATGGCATTAGCAACAATAGTATCACCAACCACGATATCTCCAATCAGACGATATAAACTGCCTATTAACTCTCATTTCACTACGATCATCATCCCTTTAACAATCTTTAATAAACTCTTTTCACCAAAAAAGTTATAATCATGTTTATTAAACTTCCTAATGACAGAAGACTTTTTCGCAAGTTCGGTACATGCTGTACACCAGAAATTGTAAGTGTGATACCATCAAACATAGTTATTCTGACGTCTTCAATCCCCACAATTTTACACGTCTATCATCACTCATGTAAACTGTGTCACATCACATGACTAATATTTATGTGCTATCATATAAAACGAAATGTCGGAATCTAAGATCTATTGATGGTTCAGATTCTCTTGTGGAATCACTGCAGACAATACTTCTCTGTCTTTGGATGAAATGTTTTTCTCAACTAAATTTTCTTAAGAACACTTTGAATCTAATGCTTAATCATACAAACCAGGTTTGTAATTTTCTTGATTTTCTTTCTTTAGTCTACAATTTTTGCGCAAGCGTCATTTTTTTTACAATTTTAACACTTACTTGTTTTGTGTCCTTTCGACTTAAATCTCGTCTGATCTCTCCCACTAGTACCCTTCTTAATAGTTCTTCATCTAACCTCCATAGCATCATTAGCAGATTCTCTATGCGTTTTTCTATTAGACTCTTCAGTAAACAATGTGGACACGGTTGACTCCATAGTGAGATTTGGATCATTATTGAGATTCATAATCAAACTATCTCATGAATTTAACATCAAACAGAGCAGAAGTGCGACATTTTCTTCATCATTAATTTTCACATCGACTATCGTCGATCTGCTAATTAAGGTGAGGATGAAGATGGTGTTAAACCCATTAAAGTGTTCTTATAAAGAGGATCATTCATTTATCTTCAAGTTATATGGTTGCCATTTGAAAAATATCTTGTTCGATATCAATTTCCCTTCATATAGGTTTCACAATTTATCCCCACAAACCTTTTGCAGTGGTTTGATTGGACACGTTGAACAAAATTAAATCATTCAGTGCAAGAAGAAGGTCCACCAGGCTAATTGACTTTTTCCTTAAATACCTAATTTTTTTTTTTTTATATTTCTATAGACTTCTTTTCTTCTCCTTAAATCGCAATTGCGCATATTTTTCCTTCACCAACATCGCGTTCATCTTCAGTTTACACAATATATCATTGGATCCATTAAACTTCGACACCTCGAATCCGATAGAACTCAATCCAGCCATCTGAAATACAATTGCAAAACAAACGTTAACACTAATCATGTGCTCAAAGGTTTCTCAACTTTTGACTCTGATATTGACTCTGATATTAATTGGTGCGAAAAAAGCCTACACATGATTAATGTGGGTGAGGCCAAAAGATAAAAGAAAAGAACCAAATCAAAACAAGAGACAAGAACCACAATGATTTACATGGTTTAACAATATGTCTACTCCACAGGGCAATAATACAGGGCTTTCTTCTTTACTAAAAACGAGAGAAATAAAAATACAAGGCTTACCTCTTTTTCACCCACATAAGGGATCCCACACCAAGAAATACTTTAAAACGAAAGTAATGGAATACAACGCCTCTACTACCTTACCTATGGCCCTCATATAGACCACATGAGAGTGCACATGCAAAAGTCCTAAGAAAATTAGACTTTAGCCACACCTAAGTTTGAGAGAAAGAGACCATAGAGACATCATTTAACATTTACGATGTGAGGCATAACTTAATGAATGTGTTGTATATCCAATATGCTCATCCCTTTTTTTCCAGCTTATTTGTAGGCCACAAACGTTTTGGATTAAGTTGCTCTGTGTATTTTCCCTTCATCTAAGAATGATTAACATTATCAATGAGTTGGATGGAAAATAAAAATTACGTATCTACTTACAATGGGCCTAGGGAGGCATTCAATTACCACTATTTCCTGTTGTGTGGTCCACTTAATTTTTGGTACCACATCCTAAAATAAGCTCGAAAAACAAACGAAGAATGTGGATATACAACACATCATCAAGATGGGCCCCATGGTAAGGGTAATGGATTGAAATTTTATTAATAAAATATAGCTTTATAAAAGAATGCCCACTTTTTTATGGGGTGTGGTCCACTTGAGCTTTAGATTTGGATCATTTTTGGGTTGGGTGAACCGCATGGATATAATGCATGCATTATCGTGGGGCCACACAGCTTTCCCATGTCAACACAGTCGTTGTTGGTGTTGTGTTCTACCCTACGCAATCTAAGTCCCATATTGTTTTTAAGTTTTATAAAATTTTAAAACATTTAAATTTGATGGATGTGATAATAAGCTTAGAAAAGTGGGTTAGTCTTGGCAGAAAGTGATCAAGTACAAACACTTTCAATATAATTGTGGTTCAAAAGACCTCTATGGCCCCACCATGATGTGTTGAAAGACATCCACTTTGACCATCACACGCCCTCCCATTTTTCACCCTAGGCCTAAAAATCATGTCAATGCATGACTTAGGTGGTCCACACATAGGGAACGTACACTTATGTGGGCACTCTATCCGATTTCGACCGTCTATTACGTGGGTCCCACTTTTGATCAAGAAACACTTTGATTGTGTCATCCTAACCGTCGATTAAATGTCATGAAACGGATGGACCCTACCTATTGTAGGAAAAGGGTCTAACCATGATCTGGTTGGTTGATCACTGTATAACTGATGATTAGAAAAAACTAACGATCAAGATTGATAATATGAAAGTAGATCAAATAATGAAACTTGGTTATCTTGCATTTGGGTCCCACTTTTGATCACATGTATTTCTCAATAAATATTTTGACTCTAGGTCACCTAATCGTCCAATTAAAAGCCGATTAAATGGACTAAACAAAATAAATGGACAAAACAGAATTATTATAAGAAAAAAAGGGTCTGATCATTGAACTAAACCATCCATCAGGTGGGCCCACTTTTAATTGTTTGTCACGTGAACCACACGTTTGATGACATGTGCCTTTGAATAACACTTTCTTCTGATCATCAAAACCATTTAATCAACGGCCAGGAAAGTGGACTGCCCGGAACGATATAGGAAAAGGGGAATAATAATCGATCTTCTAGATGACCTATCATGTGGGTCCACCTTAGAATATGTGAATCCCAACTTGAAGGATTCACTTTTATCAAAGAAAATTAAGAATGAGTCGGTGGTCAATAAAATGGATGGTCCACATTTACAACAACAAAAGGAGCTATAACACATTAATATGTGGCCCACATTGATGTATGTATTCTATATCCACGCCATCCATTCGTTTTTCCAGATCATTTTAGGCCACAAGTCAAAAAATGGAGCAGATCCAAATCTCAGGTGGACCATACTATAGGAAATAGTGGTGATTGAACGTCCCACCATTAAAAACTTCCTAGGGACCATCGAAATGTTTATTTTCCATCCAACCTGTTGATAAGGCCACGCAAACCTGAATTAAGGTAGAAAAAAAAATATCAGCTTGATCCAAAACTTTTGTGGCCCAAAATGTTTTCGATGGTCAATCACCACTACTTACAATGATGTGGTCCACCTGAGATTTGGATCTGCTTCATTTTTGACTTGTGCCTTAAAATGATCTGCCAAAACGGATGAACAGAATGGATATAGAATACATACATCAAGGTGGACCCCATCTTAAGGGCCACACCATCTTGGGTGAGGCTGGGCCGCACCTAATCCTGTATGGAGGCATTATTTGATAAAATTGAATTTCTAATGAATTTTTAAACAACATTTCCAAAAAAAAAAAAAAAAATCTGATTGAGATTTAAATGTTTAGAAAATTAATCTATTTTAAAAAGAAAAAAAATAATTTTAATGACTAAAAAGGAACTAACAAAATGAGAAAATTAAAATTCATTAAAGCTAAAGTTTATTAGATATCATGAAATTAGGTAAAACCAAATGTTAGACTTCTAAGTGCATAAATAATTATGTATGTATTAAGTATGTGGGTAATTATATTTTATTATTATTATTATTATTATTCTTTCTCTTTGAAATTCTTTGTTTTCAAGTAATCCTAGTATAAATTGATTCTTCTTCACAGGAGTTTTTAAATTTCTACTCAATTCTATAAATGGATGATGAAATAATGATGAATAATTTCTATCCATAAATTGCCCTTAATTATCTAAAATAAATAAATTAAAACAGGCATGCTCCAATGGTATCTACACCAGCGTAGCTTATGGTGGCATGTGATACTGTGGAGCCCACGGGATATATGTTCAAAATCTAGACCGTTCATCAGATGACTCACTTCACGTTACCCAATGGGCAGAAATATCAGCGCAATTTGTGAATTGCATTGGTCATAGTACAGTAAAACTGATGGGAGTGGACTTGTGCTCTTGATTTGCAATGGGGTCCACAAAATCTCCTGTTTTGGGGCATAAACCTTCATCCAAGCTAGATGAATGGTCTGAATGGCATGGATTGCATATACACAACACCATTGGGCGCCATGCAAATCAATGGTGGGTATACCTTTCAAATAATTCCCTCTAGTGTGGACCACTTGAGTTTTGGGTCGGCCTGATTTTTAGATCGAGATCGAAGGTGGGGGGAACACATTTGATGGACGAGCTGGATACTATACACTACATCTCGTGGGCCCCACAACAGCCTGGTACTACCATAAGATGTGGTGGCACATAACTCAAGCACACCTCCAATTAAAATTAAAGCAATTGGGCTATTTTTTTTTTATTTACTCAAAAATACAAATTTTTAAATAATTTTTGCTAACTGGATGCTACTAAGTGGGCCCATGACTCAGACATTTTTATTATTTCAGTTAAAGTATTCACAGGTACCATTTCAGAGTGCATGCATATGAATTGTGGTAGTCTTACAGAGTATCAAATAGCTACCCGCAAGGATTACCCGCTAAACGTGGGACCGTGTTTTGGGGGCCCGTGTAACTCAAAGCTCTGTGGTGCCTACCACGATGTCCAAGTGTCATCCATTCCATCCATCAGTTTTATCAGATCATTTTAGAATGTGAGCCCAAAAAATAAGACAGATCAGAAATAAAAGTGAGCCACAATACAACAAGAACCAGTGAGGATTGAATGCCCACCATTAAAACCTTATTGGACCCAAAGATTTTTTGGAAAAGGTTGATATGATTTTTCATAAATCCTAGTGGGAATCATCTTATGAACCGTTTGGATGGCATATTGAAATCACGGTGGATAGAGCATGTGCCCAAAATAATTAGGAACGAATGATACTACCCATCCAAATAGTGGCTAGCAAACGGAGGGGAAATATAAAGTGGTCAGTAATCAGACACTTGAGAGTGTCCGATCAGTATGATTTGTGAGGTCATGATCCATTCAAGTCGGGTCCCATGATCTGGATGGACCGGATTGTAAGTGGGGTATGTGAATCATATCACTGTAGATTAAGATCAAACGTTGACAGCAAACTGCACCCTTGATCTTCGCTTTAGTGTTATCCAAGTGGATCAGAACCGTTCATCATGGAGATAAGCATAGATGAGCCAAATCCCAATGACTTGAATCGGTCAGCTGATCCTAACCGTCGAGTCACCGTTGTGCCTATGGTTGGACGTAGAGTCTTGGAAGGCGAAAACAAAGGACGCCCACCCCTGATGTTTATAAGAAATCCATTCGGTCCATCAGTTTTGTCAGCTCATTTTAGGGACATGAGCCAAAAAATAAGGCAGATCCAAAGCTCAAATGAACACAAGACATGAAGATATGGGGAGGGAAATGCCTACCAATGAAACCTTCCTAGGGTCCACTGATGTTTATATGCTATTGCCACTATGAATACACAAAATTATTAGCCTGATCCAAATCTTCTGTGGCCCACCGTGTTGTCCACTTGAATTTTGGATTTCCCTCATTTTTTTTAGCTTATCTCCTAAAGCCGGCTAGCACATTCAATTAGCTTGGTGCATTATCACAAACATCAGGGTGGGACCCATTTAGCTAGTGGGACCCACTTGTCTTCTGACTGCAGAACTTCATGTGGATAAGATGTGGATTGATTACGACCACACCTGTATCTTCATGTGGCTTAGACGCAGATTGCCCGATGACAACCGCCTGCTGAAAGTTCCTGTAGTCAAAGCTAGCCGAAATCCTTGCAAACAGCTTTACACGGAGTGCACTTAATTTCTGTGGTCAGGGTTGCAGGCAATCTGCTTCCATCATGGACTAAGCACAAGCCAAGCTAGCTCGGTTAGCTCGATCGACTCAACTCGTATCAGCTTGATTCGACTCAGTTTGAAGGTTGCTTGAGCTGACCTAAGCTGGATACAGCTCCACTTGGTCACACACACACACACACACACACACACACACACACACATAGATATATATATATATATATATATATATATATATATATATATATCCCACACACTATGATGTTTGATGGGCATCCACACCATGCATTTGGTGGGTCCCGTATTGGTTATGGGATATCCCAAAAATCAGTTGTATCCAGAACTCAAGTGGGCCATGCCAACTAAAACAGTGTAAAATCATGCCTACAACATCTAAAAGTACTTGTTGGGGACCACTTGAGTTTTGGATGCAGTTGCAACTTGGTGTGACCTCTTGTTTAAGTGGGACACGAACAATGGATGGGCTGGATTTCTCAACCATATCTCAATCAATCCTATAAACGATCATAAAGGTTTCAATGGGTGGATATCCTCTCTTAAGTGTTGTCTATGATGTGGCCCACCTAATTCATCTATTGGCCTAAGTTTTAGGTCCATGGCCCACCACGGAATGGTGCATCTGACTGATGGTGAGGATGTCCATCACACATCACAGTGGGACCCACATAGCTCGACCTCATGGAAAGTTCCCATGACGTCGAGCGCATAGCACCTTTTATATATATATATATATATATATATATATATATATATATATATATATATATATATATATATATAGGGAAATGGTACTATGAAGTCGACCTCATGGGAAGTTCATGGGAAGTTCCAATGAGGTCGAGCTGTGTGGGCCCCACCGTGATGTGTGTCGGACATCAACACCGTGCATTTGATGGGTCCCCTTTAGGTTATAGGATACCCAAAAAATCAGCCATATAGGGAACTCAGGTGGGCTATACCATCTAAAACCATGTGAAGACATGCCTAAAATATCTAAAATGCTTGGTGGGGCCCACATGAGTTTTGGATGTGCCTGAAACCTGGTGTGAACCCTCGTTGAAGTAGAACACACATAATGGATGGGCTGGATTTGTGAATCACATCTCGGTGGGCCCAATCAACGATCATGAAGGTTTTAATGGGTGGATAACCCCTCCCAACTGTTGTTTGTGGTGTGGCCCGTCTAAGTCATGGATTGATCTAAGTTTTTATCCTGTGGCCCACCATTGAATGGTACATCTATCTGATGGAGTAGATGTTTGAAACACATCACGGTGGGGCCCACACAACTCGACCTCATGGGAAGTTCCCATGAGGTCAACCTCATAGTACCATTTCCCACACACACACACACACATATATATATATATATATATATATATATATATATAAAACAGTACATATTTTATATTTTTCGAAGCACGGCACTCGGCTCGAATTCAGCTTGAAAAGCTCGAGTTCAAACTCAGCTCCAACTTTGCTCGAAAGCTCGCTTGATCATGTCAGTCCAGCCCAAAGGTCAAGCTGAGCTGAACATGAGCCAGGGTCAGGGTGGTCATTGGTAGAGTAGAGCTTGGCTTGTGTACCGCTCTACTATTGCTTACTGGCACTTACAGTAGGCCCCACAATAATGTATCTGTTTTATCTATGCTATGCATTTATTTTAGATCATACTTTAGGGCATGATCATACTTCTTGAGGGCTAACATAGTTTTGGATCAAGCATGTATTTTTGTTTTCCTTTCATCCTTGTCTATGTGGCTTTAGGGTTTGTGTACCGCTCTACTATTGCTTACTGGCACTAATAATAGGCCCTACAATAATGTATTTGTTTTATCTATGCTATGCATTTATTTTAGATCATACTTTAGGGCATGAGCTAAAAAATGAACCAAATCAGAATCTCAGATGGACCACATTATAGGAAAACACTGGTGATTGAACTCCCACTTTTAAAAACTTCTTAATTAAGTCACAAAGACTGGAATGAAAGGAAAACAAAAATACATGCTTGATCCAAAACTATGTTGGCCCTCAAGAAGTTTTTAATGGTGGGCATTCAATCACTACTGTTGGTCATATGTTACACTGTTAAACGGCTATCAGACCATCTAAATTGGGTGTTCTATCATAGATGGAGCATGTCTCTCTCACTTTTATTTATTTATTTATTTTTTTAATTTTTTTTATCACACGCACTCACATACCACACACACATCCCCACACACTCATCCAATCTGTTCATCAGTTTTACCGGATCATTTTAGAATGTGAGCCCAAAAATAAGACAAATCAGAAACTCAAATGAGTCACAAAACAACAAGAACAAGTGAGATTGAAGGCTTACCATTGAAATCGTACTGGGGCCCACAGAACTTTTGGATCAGGATGATAAGTTTTTTCATAAATCCTGGTGGGGATCATCTTATGAATGGGTTGGATGGCAAATATAAATCATGGTGGACCCAAGAATCCAGGCCGTCCAAATTGTAAAGCCCTTCATGGATAAAGCATAGGTACAAAATATTACTGAATGAATGATTCTACCATCCAAATAGTGGCCAGGAAACGGAGGGGAAATATAAAGTGGTCAACGATCAGACACTTGAAGAGTGTCCGATCACTATGATTTGTCGGGTCATGATCCATCCGAGTCGGGTCCCATTATCTGGATGGACCGGATTGTAAGTAGGGTATGTGAATCATACCATTGTAGATTAAGATCAAACATTGACCACAAACTGCACCCTTGATCTTCGCTTTAGTGTCATCGAAGTGGATCTGAACCGTTCATCATGGAGACAAGCTTGGATGAACGAAATCCTAATGACTTGAATCAGTCAGCTGATCCTAACCATTAGTCACCGTTGTGCGTATGGTTGGTCGTGGAGTCTTGGAAAGCGAAAGCAAAGGACGCCGACCCCTGATGTTTATAAGAAATCCATTCGGTCCATCAGTTTTGCCAGCTCATCTTAGGACACAAGACATGAAAATACAGGGAGGGAAATGCCTACGATAGAAACCTTCCTAGAGTCCACCGGCGGGACCCATTTAACTCCTGACCGCAGGATCTTCATGTGGTTAAGGTGGGGATTGCTTTCGACCACACCTGCTGATCTTCGTGTGGTTAGGACGCAGATTGCCGGTGATAACCGCCACTGAAAGTCCCTGTAGTCAAAGCTCGCTGAAGTCCTTGCAATTAAACAGCTTTCCACCGAAGTCACTTTCTTAGTTAGGTCACAAAAACATGGGCCTTCAATCAGTCTGTTAAATGGCTATCCAGACCATCCAAATTGTGTGTTCCTGCTAAACAGGATCTATTGAACTTATACACGGAGCATCTCTCTATCTCACACACACATACACACATATGCACTCACACACCCCACACATACCCACGCACTCACACCATACAACGGGTTCTCAAACCCATGACCTCATATTGAAACTCTAAAATGATCCGTTTTATCAGATCATTTTAGAATGTGAGCCCAAAAAATAAGACAGATCAGAAACAAAAGCGAGCCACAGTACAACAAGAACCAGTGAGGATTGAATGCCCACCATTGAAACTTTATTGGGCCCAAAGAACTATTGGAACAGGATGCTATGGTTTTTCATAAATCCTGGTGGGAATCACCTTATGAACGGCTTGGATGGCATATTGAAATCACGGTGGATAGAGTATGGGCCCAAAATAATGCGGAACGAATGATTCTACCCATCCAAATAGTGGCTAGCAAACGGAGGGGAAATATAAAGTGGCCAGTAATCAGATACTTGAGAGTGTCCGATCAGTATGATTTGTGAGGTCATGATCCATCCAATTTGCGTCCCATGATCTGGATGGACCGGATTGTAAGTGGGGTATGTGAATCATATCACTGTAGATTAGGATCAAACGTTGACAGCAAACTTCACCCTTGATCTTCACTTTAGTATCATCCAAGTGGATCAGAACCGTTCATCATGGAGACAAGCGCGGATGAGCCAAGCCCAATGACTTGAATCAGTCAGTTGTGTTAGGGTTAGGAGCCTCGCAGCTGAAAGCAATCAAAGCAGGCGAGGAGCACACCACAATGGCAATCAACAAGCAAATCATCACACATAAGAAGGCAATTTGATTTTTACCTGGAAAAACCCCTCACTGGTAAAAAAAGCAAGGTACAAAGGGACATCAATCCACTGTAATATCAGAAGTTATAAGAGATGGAAGAAATACACCCGGATCACAGCCTACAAGAGAAATCTCAAGCTAACAAAGCTAATTCTCACATGAGAAGGACAAACACAGCCATTTTCCCTCGACCCAGAGAACTCCAAGTTTCATCTCATCTCTTTCTCTTGCTCTAGAACCCTCTCAATCCCTTAGGCCCATTGGCGGCCACCCTAATTTTGGATTACATCCCCTTAAATAGGGAAAAATTGGAATTAGAAACTCCTTGCATAACAAATCGAGCAAGAGACCCAATCCAAAAAGGAAATTGCCGACCGGCCAGCCGGATGGCCCAAAAAAGGTTCCAATAGCATTGCTGCCTTGTTCCAACGTGACCGACCGGTAGGCCGACTAGTCGGTGGTCTTCATGCGTGAAGAGTAGAGGCGTCAAATCCCAACAAACTCCACCACGGCTCTAATCTACATGCAACACCTTGACATGCACCATCTTCAATCTCTACTCCGTCATCATCATAGCTCCACCACTTCTCATGCCTCATCGACTTCATTCTTACACCTTCACCACCCGCTCACTCATGTGGCCTTTGTGGCACACCACACACGAGCAACCGTAGATCCCGCTGTCGATCCCGCTGCTCTACAATGAATAGTGCTCCCAATCAAACCCGACCGTAGTCGACAAACTTGATTGAGATATTGGCGTACCGATCCACCTTCTTCAACTCTACTTCTTCCATAGATACCGATCGCTTTCCATATTTTTCTTTCGCGGAATCCTTCTCCACATCGAATTTCATGCTAGAAGACGTCATTGATGCCCCACCTCAGATTCTTTCTACCTCATTCCCAACTTTTATCTCTGATACCACTTGTTGGGGTTAGGAGCCCAGTAGCGAAAGCAATCAAAGCAGGCAAGGAACACACCACAATGGTAATCAATAAGTAAATCATCACACACAAGAAGGTAATCCGATTTTTACGTGGAAAAACCACTCACGGGTAAAAAACCAAGGCACAAAGCGACACCAATCCACTATGATATCAGAAGTTACAAGAGATAGAAAAAAACACAACCCAAATCACATCCACAAGAGAAATCTCAAGCTAACAAAGCTAATTCTCACATGAGAAGGACAAACACAGCCCTTTACCTCAACCTAGAGAACTCCAAGCTTCATCCTAGCTCTTTCTCTTACTCTAGAACCCTCTCAATCCCTTGGCCCATTGGCGGCCACCCTAATTTTGGATTACATCCCCTTAAATAGGGAAAAATCGGAATTAGAAACTCCTTGCATAACAAATCGGGCAAGAGACCCAATCCAAAAAGGAAACTGCCGACCGGTCGGCCCTAGCAGCATTGCTGCCTTGTTCCAACGTGATCGATCGGTCGGTGGTCTTCATGCGTGAAGAGTAGAGGCGTTCAATCCCAACAAGTTGATCCTAACCGTCGAGTCACTGTTGTACGTATGGTTGGACGTTGTAATCTTAGAAGGCGAAAACAAAGGACGCCCACCCCTGATATTTATAAGGAATCCATTAGGTCCATCAGTTTTACCGACGTATCTTATGACATGAGCCAAAAAATAAGGCAGATACAAAACTCAAGTGGGCCACAAGATATGAAGATATGGGGAGGGAAATGTCTCCCATAAAAACCTTCCTAAGGTCCACTGATGTTTATATGCTATTGCCACTCTGAATACACAAAATTATTACCCTGATCCAAATCTTCTGTGGCCCATCGTGTTGCCTACTTGAGTTTTGGATCTACCTCATTTTGTAGCTCATCTTTTAAAGCCTGTTAGCAAATTGAATGAGCCTGGTGTATTCTCACAAACATCATGGTGGGACCCATTTAGCTAGTGGGATCCACTTAGCTTCTGACTGTAGGAACTTCATTGGGTTAAGATGTGGATTGATTACGACCACACCTGCTGGATTTTCGTGTGGTTTAGACGCAGATTGCCGGTGACAACAGCCGCTAGAAGTTCTTGTAGTCAAAGCTGGCTGAAGTCCTGGCAAATAGCTTTCCACCGAACGCACTATCTGTGGCCAGGGTTGCCGGCAATCTGCGTCCATCATGGACTATTGCCTAGAGCTGAACAAGAGCCAAGCTGATTATTTGTTAGCTCACTCCACTCCGCTTGAATCAGCTCAGTGTGGCTTAGTTCGAAAGTTGGGTTTGAACCAAGTCGTGCTATTTTTCTAAGATGGAAAGGATTTTCAAGCTAAGCTCGAGCTGACTTAAGCTTGTGATGTAGCAAGGAAGCCCCCTGATCAAGGACGAGGCCGAGTCAAAAGAAGAAAAAAAAGAAATAATAGAGTTCAACATATAATTCAGCAGAATCAACACTATCGAGTGCCCGACCATCCATCAGGTGCCCGACAACCCATTATCGAGTGCCCGAAATTCATTCAAATTCTATATCAACTTTCTGGATAGTTTTAAATCCTCGTCGGGCGCCTGAAAATACTTCATCAAGCACCCGAAATTCGTCTGGACAACTCATTTTCTCACTGGACTGATTTGGGAGGTCGTCAGGCGCTCAACCATGCGCGGATAGATTTGCGCAGATTTTTTGATTTATTTTCAATTTTTTATGATTCTTTTCTAGTTTCTTAGGATTCTTTTCTAATACGTTTTAAGATTTTTAGGGTTTATTTTTCTCTATTTAAGATTGTTTAAACTCATTTTTAGGGAGGTTATCTTTGATTAATAAAAATATTGAGTTTTTACTCTATTTTGCTCGTGGATTCGAGTGATTTCTTCGTGAATTCGAAGATAGGTCTCATGGATTCGAGATATCCCCTCGTGAATTCGATGAGGACTGGTTGAGAGTCCCAATAGCTCCAGTGGATTTAGAGTAGATATCATGTGAGACAGACGGTGATCGGTCTCACCCCGTCTACGCTACGCCAAGTTGGTTTTAGAGCGAGGAACAACCTTCAAAAGATGGCTTCTAGTGCAAGCAACGACAACAACCCCATCAACGGTGATCTAGGGGATCAACCTTTGACATCGAGGGAGCTCACGGAGTTCTGACAGGTGCAACTTCAAGCTATACAAGGACTGTAAGCTTCGTACGACTGCCTCGCCGCAACTTTCACACCACCCCAACCCCTCAACAACATCCGCCCTCCTGCGATCACTCTTCCACACAACGACGTAGTTTGTAGGGCATCACCGATAGCCAACCGTCGAGCTATTATAGAAGATGTCCGATCCAAAGACTATCAAGTCGAAGATTTGGTGTTCCGACATCTCGCAGTAAAAAATGCACATGTTGATCGCACCGACAGAGGATTCCGAGGTAAGGGTGAATTACCTAGTTTTAATGGGTTACTAAATATCGAGGACTGTCTCGATTGGTTAGCCGAACTTGAAAGATACTTCGACTACATGGGCATTCCTGAGTATCTGCAAATAAAACTTGTTACATACAAGTTGAAATCGGGTGCTTCGGCATGGTGGGAACAATTGTAGATCACCCCCACTTGCCAAAACAAACTTTTAATCCGTTCATGGCCTCGGATGAAGTGTTTGTTGCGATCCTGATTCTTGATAAAGCAGGGCAACCGATTCATCGTAGATTACTTATCCGAATTTGATCGCTTGATGACTTGCAACGAGTTATCGGAGACGGAAGCCTAGAAAACCGCAAGGTTCATCAGTGGTTTAAGGCTCGCAGTCTAGGACCAAGTTCAGTTACAGTTGGTCTGGACTGTGGAGGAAGTATCTTAACTCGCCACTCGTGTAGAGTCCGAATTGGTGAAGGCCCCAGCATGTGCCTACCCCTCACCCATTATCCCCACAACGAGTCCCACTTAAGATCCATCCTTGACCAAGGGGAAAGAAGCTATTGTTGATCATTCTCAGCCCCACATTGGTCGCTAATTTACACTAGCAAGTGGTCCTGCAAGGTCATAACGTTCAGGGATTGTTTCATGCCCAAGTAAAATCATGAATCCCCACAACTGCCCTAGGCCCAATCATTGTTTCAGTTGTGGATAGTCGAGCTATCTATCAAACACATGCCCGCATCGACAAATGGCTAATATAACCATCACTAAAGAAGAAGTACAGGTTGATCTAAGGGATGATGACACTGATCATGTCAAAAATGGTAAGGAAGGAACTAAATGGCTTCCGAGAGATCATGGTTTGTCATTGGTCGTACAAAAAAATGCACGCACACCTGAGAAGCAAGCCAATCCCCAATGCCATAACATTTTCTGCACAAGGTGCACTGTGAAAGGAAACGTATATGATGTGATTATTGATGGTAGGAGTTGTGAGAACATTGTATCCCAAATGATGGTGGAGAAACTGAAACTCAAGACCACAATGCATCCTTCGCCATACATGATTGGCTGCATTCAAAAGGACAGCATAACAACTATAAAAGAACAATGTCTCGTCTCCTTTTTTATTGGCAAGGCATGCAAGGACAAAGTGTTGTGTGACGTCGTAAATATGGACGTCTGTCACATGATACTCAAGCGACCTTAGCAGTTTGATCAAGACATCGTGCATCGCAGACAAGACAACATCATTACGTTTACCAAAGATGAGAGGATAATTGTTCTTGCCCCGATAATTTCAAAGGAGGTTCCCAAAGCTCCTAAAGTAGAGGGACAACATCTTCTTACGGTGAACGGTGTTAAGAGAGGGGTTGGACGGAAAGACGAAAAATGCTCATTCAACATTCTACCAAAGCAAGCTACTACAACACATCCGGTACTGACGTTGGAAGTGGTTCATCACCCATTATTGAGGCAAAACTCGAGGCTAAGTTTCTTTCAAGTGGGGGAGTCTAATGTAGCAAGGAAGCCCCCTGATCAAGGATGAGGCCGGGCCAAAATAAAGAACAAAAGAAACAACAGAGTTCATAGCAGAATTCAAAAAAATTAGTATTATCGGGCGCCTGACAACCCATTATCAGGTGCCCGAAATTCATTCGAATTCTACATCAACTCTCTGGACGATTTTGGATCCTCGTCGGGCTGCCAACAACAATTCATTGGGGGCTCGAAATTCGTTTGGATAACTCATTTTCTCGTTGAACTGATTTGAGAGGTCGTCGGGTGCCCGACCATGCGTAGATAGATTCGCGCAAATTTTTTGATTTATTTACGATTTTTTGTGATTCTTTTCTAGTTTCTTTAGAATTCTTTTCTAATATGTTTTAGGATTTTCAGGATTTGTTTTTTTCTATTTAAGGTTGTTTAAACTCGTTTTTAGGGAGGTTATCTTTGATTAATAAAAATATTGAGTTTTTATTCTATTTTGCTTGTGGATTTGAGTGATTTCTTTGTGGATTCGAAGATAGATCTCGTGGATTCGAGATATCCCTTCGTGAATTCGAGGAAGATTGGTTGAGGAGTCCCAGTAGCTCCATTGATTCAAAGTAGGTATCATGTGAGAGAGATGGTGATCGATCTCACCCCGTCTACGATGCGCCGGCTTGATTTGGCTCAACTTATATAAGTTTCTAAAAACAGTACATTTTTTTCCAAGCATGACACTCTGCTCAAATTCAGCTTAAAAAGCTTGAGTTTGAGCTCAGCTCGGACATTACTTGAAAGCTCAGTCAAGCCATCTTAATCATGTCAATCCAGCTCGAAGGTCAAGTCAGGACGAATATGAGCCAAGGTGGTCATTGGTCGAGCTAAGCTCGAAAAGAGTAGAGCTTGTGTACCATTCTACTATTGCCTACCAACACTTACTGTGGGCCCCACAATAATTTATTTGTTTTTATCTATGTTGTGCATCTATTTTAGATCATAATTTAGGGCATGAGTCCAAAAATGAAGAAAATCAAAATTTCGTATGGACCACATCATAGGAAAATACTGGTGATTGAACCCCCACCATAAAAAACTTCTCCGGGGACCAAAGGAAAACAAAAATATAAGCTTGATCCAACACTTCTTGGCAAGAAGTTTTTTAATGGTGGGCATTCAATCACTACTGTTGGTCACATGTCACACTATTAAACGGCTATCTAGACCATATAAATTGGGTGTTCCATCATAGATGGAGCATGTCTCTCCCACTTTTTTTTTTTTTTTTTGGGTTATCACACGCACTCACATACCACACACACACGCCCATGCACTGCACTCATCCATTCCGTTCATCAGTTTTACCAGATTATTTTAGAATATGAGCCCAAAAATAAGAAAAATCAGAAACTTAAATGAGCCAGAAAACAACAAGAACAAGTGAGATTGAAGGCTCACCATTGAAATCTTACTGGGGCCCACATAACTTTTGGATCAGGATGATATGTTTTTCCATAAATCCTGGTGGAGATCATCTTATGAATGGGTTGGATGGCAAATATAAATCATGGTGGACCCAAGAATCCAGGCCTTCCAAATTGTAAGGCCATTCATGGATAAAGCATAGGTCCAAAATAATACTGAATGAACGATTCTACCCATCCAAGTAGTGGCCAGGAAACGGAGGGGAAATATAAAGTGGTCAACGATCAGACACTTGATAGTCTCCAATTACTATGATTAGTCGGGTCATGATCCATCCGAGTCGGGTCCCATTATCTGGATGGACCGGATTGTAAGTGGGGTATGCGAATCATGTTGGGTGCGTTTCACACAAACCTTCGGATCTCGCCCCCCAATACACTAGAATTATGGACTATGCTAATGCAATAATCAAGAATAAACATCAACCACACGAATACAAGGAGTTTTTACGTGGAAAACCCTAAAAAGAGGTAAAAACCACGGGACCTAGTTCAGATCAACAATCCACTATCTCAGGGAACTGTTACAACCGATCTCAAGCACACACCGCTTGGATCAAACCTTCTTCACCCACTTGGGATGGATAAACAACAAGAGAATAACAAAGGAGAGGAGCGATCTCACCGATCCCGAGGACGTAGAAGCGCTGAGACGACGGTTGCACAGAAGAATCCTTCTTCAAGCAACTTCTCCCTTCTACAAGCTTCCTCTTTCTCTCTCTTCTCTTTCTCTCTTCCTCTTTTTCTCTCTTTCTCACCTTGGACGTGTAAACAACACAATGGGATGCCCTAATCCCGTTTTAGAACTCTTAAGTACAAAAAACGGAAGAATCAGAGCCAAAATAGGAAACTGCGTCTAAGCAGTCCGCGCCGGGTCGAGCGCCCGGTCACCAGACCGTCGGGCGCCCGGCCAGGCCCAAAACAGTCCAGCGAGAAAACCATTGGAACGAACCAATTTCGGGCGCCCGGACCAACATGGTCGGGCGCCCGGCCAAGTCATCGGGAGCCCGGTCACTTTGACCGTCGGGCGGCCGGCTGAAGCCAAAACCTTCCAGCAGTAAAACTACGTTTTTGATGAATTTCGGTCTCCCGGCTACTAAATGGCCCGGGCGCCTAACCTCACCCAGTAACAATTTCTCTCTCCTCGTGTTAAGGAGAAAGCCGTCCCATCAAATCGTACCATTGTAGATTAAGATCAAACGTTGACCACAAACTGCACCCTTGATCTTCGCTATAGTGTCATCCAAGTGGATCAGAACCGTTCATCATGGAGACAAGCATGGATGAACCAAAACCTAATGACTTGAATCAGTCAGCTGATCCTAACCGTTAGTCACCGTTGTGCGTATGGTTGGACGTGGAGTCTTGGAAGGCGAAAGCAAAGGACGCCGACCCCTGATGTTTATAAGAAATCCATTCGGTCTATCAGTTTTGCCAGCTCATCTTAGAACACCAGCCCAAAAATAAGACAGACCCAAAACTCAGGTGGGCCACGAGACATGAAAATACAGGAAGGGAAATGCCTACCATAGAAACCTTCCTAGAGTCCACCGGTGGGACCCATTTAGCTGGTGGGGCCATTTAACTCCTGACCGCAGGAACTTCATGTGGTTAAAGTGTGAATTTCGACCACACCTGCTGGTCTTCGTGTGGTTAGGACGCAGATTGCCGGTGACAACCGCCACTGAAAGTTCCTGTAGTCAAAGCTAGCTGAAAAACATGGATGAAAGGAAAACACAAATATAAGCTTGATCCAAAAC
Source organism: Liriodendron chinense (assembly GCA_003013855.2). Lineage (NCBI taxonomy): Eukaryota > Viridiplantae > Streptophyta > Magnoliopsida > Magnoliales > Magnoliaceae > Liriodendron > Liriodendron chinense. The sequence continues at coordinate 4,680,442 of ML058330.1, read as the reverse complement.
TTTTGTGGCCCTCTAGAAGTTTTTAATGGTGGGCATTTAATCACACTGTTAAATGGCTATCCAGACTATCCAAATTGTGTGTTCCATCATAGATGGAGCATCTCTCTCTCTCTCTCTCTCTCTCTCACACACACACACACACACATACACATGCACTCACACTGTCACACACCCCGCACATGCCCGTGCACTCATACCATATAACAGGTTCTCAAACCCATGACCTCTTGTTGAAACTCTTGTGAGTTTACTACTGGTCCATAGAGTTGCATATAGAGTAGCATGCCTATAATGTTGGTTAAAAAATTCTGAAATAAAAATTATTGGATACCGAAAAATAAATTAGAAAAATTAATCAAAATCACACTAAGGCATGTATTACACATACGGTGTCTTTAAAGTGTGATTCACTTCCTTCTCTATATGATTTGAAATCAGTAGTGGGTTATTGGCAAATTGCTTGTAGGATATAACAAGTCTGGTTTGGTCCTGCATGCAACAATTACAAATAGACTACATTAGGAACTCGGCTAATTTAGTCAATTATTTTTACCAACTTAGTGAGAATCCGGTCCGAAAAAACTCAACGAGTTCGTGAACTCAGTTGCTTTTTTTTTTCTTTTTCTTGGGTTAGTCCACACACCCCATTGTTCATACACCTACCCCTAATGTGTGACAAGCTTAACACAGTAATAAAAAAAGAGAAAAAAGAGAGAATTTTGCTGTTGGTTTCTAATAGACGATATCATCATTATTTTCTCAGCGCACGTGTGTGTATTGTACACGTGTATGGATGAGAGTCGCCGCCACTTTTAAGATGTTGATGTTGGATACTAGCGACGCAGACTTTCTCACACACACAGATATATATATATATATATATATATATATATATATATATATATATATATATATATATATATATATGAGATCAACTCCAACCATTGAACCATTGGATGACACATAAAATTTAGGCCTATGGCCTAAAACATAGGCCCAAACCTGATTCAGGTGGGCCCCACCAAGGGAAACCATCTGGGCATGAGTGTTGTACTCTACATTATTGCCAATAGTGTGGTCCATCTGAATCACAGATGGGTTTGCTTTTCAAATCATAAGCCTAACAGAGTGGTACATCTAGCGGTCAAGGTGGATTTCACATAAACATCACCTTGGGGTCCACCCGCGCCATCGCCTCTTTTGCTTACACAGCTAATCCCAGCTGCACGTTTGAGAAATCCAACCGAAGGTATCTAATGATAATGACTTAGATTGATAAAGTGCCTTAATGAAACCTTTTTAAAAAATGTACTAGAAAGTAATTCCTATATTACTCAGGTAACTTTTTGTAAAATTTCCTCGTATGATACTTAAGACACTTGATAACATCATAAGTTATACACGTAGCATAAATCAATTAAAGTTAGACTGACTAAATTTTGGATCCAAATTTTGCCAAGTCATGGTGCAAGTTACGCGTGCTAAGCACAGATTGTGAGTCTTAAGCACATGGTTGTTGTCAAATTTCATATACAACATATTTAATATAGAGGTTGAGTGAGCATGGCAAGTATATTAAGAAATTGGAGTCAACCTCAACAATTATCTCAAGACCAAAACAAACTCTACTCAATAATGGAGGTTACGGTAAGCTTTGAAGATAAATCATATATATACCAACTTAAAGGTAAAGGTGCCTTTGGATTGACCTTAGGTTAGGTGAAATGTTTGACTTTCAAGATAAAATTTTCAAATAATTTCTAAAGTCTCATTTCAGGGTAGTTCGGCCAGCCTATGGAAATTCAGCTGAGTTTCCAACGAGTGAACTTGACACTTCAGGAGGTGTTTGGCCAGCCCAAGCCCTATGTTCAGCCAGCCTTGTGGTATTCGGTCAAGTTTGCAGCAATGGAGTTGGATTTTGGACCCTAAACTCAGGTTAGCCGAACCCTGCCTCGGGTCAGCCAAAGTTTGAACAGATTCTTATCCCGCGAAATCTGCTAGCCATTGGGATAAATTTATTAGATCTTAGGTCAGCCGAATGCAAACTTTCGTCAGCCGAAGACCTAACTTCTTGGCTATAAATAGAGCTCATTTCTCATTGTTTAAAGTACCAAAAAAGCATGAAAAATCCTTCCACTTGAGAAAGCTCTCCTATACTTTTTAGCTTTCTATTTAGTAGTTGTGTTTATTTTGTAATAGCTATTTCAATTTTCTTCTCAAGTTATATTTGAACTATTTGAAAGTGATTATTTTCAACTTGAGAATAAATAATTGGATTTGCAGCTTTTAGGGAAATTACTCTTTGAAAAACGTACATCCCTAGATCCATCTTAATTGAGCTATATTGGTTTATCTACTTCAATGAACGGATCGCTGCATCTCTGAAGCTTATGCTCTGCTAGTTTCATTAACGTCTTCTACTTCAAGAAGATTGGTAATATCTCCTCTTATTTAGGGTTTGTTTGAGATTACCCATGAAAATCTCAATTAATGTTTTTAGTGATAGCCTGTGAAAATCACTTGAGGTTTTATTGTGATAACCTGAGAAAATCACTTGTTGTATAAGGTTTTAAAGGTGAACCTGTGAAAACCTTTATGATAATGGAAAGCCAAAATTACAAGGAGAAATAATTGTGGGAGCATGTAGTTTTTAAGCACCAAACCATTATAACTTGTCTTTTGCGGTGCTTGATTATTCTTTATTTATTGGGTTGATTTTGAGAAATCTTAAATCATAGAATAAGGTTGTCCTACCTAAGCTTTTAGGTATAAGGTTGTCCTACAATTTGGAAAGATTTCAGATTGCTTAAGATTTAAAAAACGCATTATATATTCTTATTAATCTTGTATCTTTATTTTGATTATACTTTAAGATTGCAAAAATTATTCACCACCCCTCCCCCCCCAAGACATCTATAGATCGACCTTTCACACCGTCACAAAATTAGATTAAACCAAACAATAAAGCAATAAAGCAATCAACCACACAGACACAAGTATTTTACTGGAAAACCCTTACAGAAAAAAAAAAACTATGGCACAAAGTGACAGAGATCCACTATAATCAAAACCTTAGAGCATTACAATCTCACATTATTTAATTATAGATAAACCCAATCTCTCCTTGCAATGTACACCCCTTGAGAAGTATTTCTCAAGCCCTTACAAGTATTGGAAACCCTTTCTCACCTTGTTAAAACCATAGTCCTTAGAGAGAAAACTCATAAGATTTGTATTAACAAGCCCTAATATGAAATTGAACTTAAATACTCACACTTACGAAAAACCGCGTAAGGTAGTCGGCTTGACCTTCGGTCAGACCAAAGCCAACCGACGATACCTCCGTTCGGACCGAAAATGGCCAAATCTTCAAAGCGAGCAACTTAGGAAAATCTCCCTAATTCAGTCGGACTGAACCCCTATTCAGTAGGACCGAAATCATCCAGAACATCATAGTGAGAAAACTGTGATTTCATGAGCTTGTGATTCAGATTCGGGCCTGATCAACCTGGGTACCGAATTTCGGGGCGGTGACATCAACTGGCTCCACCTGCATCAACAATCTCTCGACATCACTATTCATTTCTGACTTCTCTACTGCATCCTTGTTGACCTTTAACATTAATGCATCATCAAAGATAACATCTCTACTGATGACCACCTTCTGAGAAACCAAATCACAAAGCTTATGGCCCTTGACACATTTTTCATACCCAATAAAGATGCACTAGCTGAATTTGGAATCCAACTTCGACCTCTGTCCACTCTGCACATGAACATATGCTGGGCATCCGAAGATTCTCAATCCTGAGTAATTGACGTCCTTCCTCGTCTAGACTTTCTCTGCAACCTTAGAGTCTAATGCTGTATATGGTGATTGATTCACTATGTAGATACTATATTAATTAACCGCTTTAGCCCAAAAGCTCTTAGGCAGCTCTGCATGCAATTGGATACTTCTCGCCCTCTCCAAAAGAGTTTTATTCACCCTCTCTGCCACCCCATTTTACTGTAGGGTCCCTAGAGTTGAAAAGTGCCTTGTGATGCTGTCACGCCCCAAATTCGGTTCTCGACGTCCATTCGCTGTAACCCGAATTCAGAGGTGGCAGCCTCCGTAGTACCCCGATCTCGGATCCTAACCCTACACGTCAGGTTCCGATCCTGGGATACCACAAGGAGGATTTTAGGGTCTGAATTTTTTTTTTAAACACATGAGCATCGCCATATGAGTACCATCAAAGACAAACACAATATTTCCACTAAATCATTTCATTTACATACAGTACTGAAAAGTAGATACACAATGCGTAAATATAAAAACTGTGCACAATCCGGCACCTCCTGCTACTGCACTCCTAACTCCAACTCAACGTTGCTGATATACTCTGGTAGAACCTGCAGCGTAACAAACGCGCATAAGCTTCGAACGAAGCTTTGTGAGTGCGTGTGTGCGTGCACAATGCGTATGACAAGCATGATAAATATCAGAGTAAGCAGTAAAGCATGATGAGAACTTTAAACCAAGACTCCGCCTAATTAGGCTACACGATCATGTGATATGAATAACCAGTTTACCACGACTATGCAAGCATGCAATACATATAACTAGCCTACCATGGCTATGCGAGCGTGCAATACAGGTAACTAGCCTACCAAGGCTATATACTCATACTGTGCAATGGCCTACAGGGCCTAATGTCACATACAATGATCCAATGCATGTATGCAAATCACCACCTCTCAGTACAGTGGTCCAGATACGAACAGTCATAACGCAGTCACGTAAGCAATGCAGGACTCGGAACTGGTAGCTCGCCCAGTGTGGTAGCTCGCCCAGGCTTACAGCCCCGCCCACATCACACCCGCCCACATCAGGACCGTCCCACACCATACAGAACATCAGTCACATCACTGATACCAATACCATCTCTGAAACGGAACATCACCGGGGTCTCACAGACCTCACTACTCACCAGTAGAATGCCAAAGCCTATCTGGTGCAATAGCGGACCTACTTACAGCTGGTCAAACTCAACCCCCTTTGCCAACACTCTTCCGGCAGGTTAGGTCAGACCTCCTTCCAAACTGACCACGTGCAGTGGAAAACACCGCCGTTTGGTATTCGGCATACTGGTGTATGATTAAACCACCCGGTCCTTGAATGGAGCACCCACCTTGGTACCAACGGGATCAGGGACTTTCACCCAGGGACATCTTTGGCATCCATTTTAAAGATAACATATTTCCGGTGTTCCTGCAAACCACAATGGAGCTGTGGTTGCAACGTAGTAACCATGCTATATGCGGCACAAGCAGACGGTGCGAAATGCAACCATGCATACAAACGTGGGACGACATGCCCGTGCAAGTCTCCAAAGAGCACCATAAAACTATAAGGTCTCAAACACAATGTCACCGTCAGCTGGTAATGAACTGCACGACAATCACGACCGATATGGCCGGTTGATACAAGACAATCAGATGAGCCAAGCATTCATGATGCATGAGTCAAGTATACAGTATGAGTGCCAACAAGTAGCCCATCTACCACGATGGCAATAAATCAATCTAGTCCAACCTATTTGAGATATGATTAAGATGAGGGGACACATATGAATGATCGAGTCATAGTGCGGGATGTCGCTAGCCAGGGAATCTCGCACCAAGGGCTACAAGGTATGCTAAGCTATTCCTACCATACAGTGTAAGTCAGGATGATAGATTCCTGTCCTCGAATAGTCCCATACCTATTGGAGAGGTTTGCGATAGAGAGCACATGAATTACATTTGCGCAACTACATCTCGAATGCTTTATGAATGCGTTTATGCCCTAGTGGTCCCCAACTAACAATGGTGATTCGGGATGCATACTCATTACACATGCATGGTGGTCGTCGAAGCATATAGTATAAAGATCACATATGAGTATTCCAACAACACTACGTGTGGCAACAGACATATCAAAAATAGCATAAAAAGATAATTCACTTATAATACAAGTAAACATAACGAGATAAGACTCTAAATGGATGGTATACAACAACACAGATGGTCCAACAACTGAACGGTGTGGATTAACCTTCAATATTTAGATAACCCAATGGAAAGAAAATGATTGAATACACTACCGACACATCAAAGGTAGAACCTACTTGAGCGGCGAGAGTGGAATACTCAAAATCATGCCGAGACCCATAATCCTGTAGTACAGTTGGGATAAACACAATAATGGTCCATAAAAGGAATGTCATAGAACGGATTGCAAGATAGACAGGTTATGACAGAGAATCATAAATGGTAGTGTAATATGAGATAGATGGTCAACACGATGAAGTCCAAAAAGGGACGACAGGTCTAACCTCATGCTACAAGATAGGCTTCATATAATGGATGGCCTAGATGACATACGAACGTCGAGGATGAGCCCCATACTCGTCCTATAGGTAAACGGGCGGTGTGGATGAGATATACACAATATGGTAGTCTTTTAATAGTTGGGTACAAGGGTAGAAGGGGTGAGTCATATGAGTATACAAGCTGAGTTACCAAGATCAATCAACATGGTGAGTCAACAAGGTGAGTCAATAAGGCAGGTCAACAAGGCGGGTCAACATGGTGAGTTAACAAGGTGAATTGACAAGACGGTTCCACAGGGTGAGTTTAAGAAGGTAGCCCTGTGACTTGGATCAAGCAAACTCTAAGGATGACCTTTCAATAAGGGTTTACACAACTAATCATCAAGGTGGGTCCACGGGATGGACAACGCGGTCATTCGAACACGTATACTGAGGTGGTCCTAAGGCCATCCTGTACATAACATGCTAGGGTCCATTCATTTGGATGGTTTGGATCAAGCACAAAATTAAGGCGGTCCTAATGGATGGCCAACATACATATCGCACCATGGAGGCCAATGGCTGACGTGGATAGAACACATGCATAACAAGGTGGACCCGGGGTTGGGTATAACCGCACGAAGGAGTGGGGAAGCCACATACATTAATGGGCCCCAACAGCTTGGGATCAACTCAATATTTGTGCTTTCCCACTAATCAAGTGAGATGGCAAACCAACACCATGGTGGGGCCCGCACACCACACGTGTGGAACCCCACCCATGGCTGGGTGACTTATGAACAGGAAGGATGGCAAATAAACATAACAGATGGGTCCTGTAAAGTTTCCAATGGTAGGCATTCAATCACCCTTATTTCTACGTGTGGCCCACCTAAAACTGGGCCCACACCCCTGCCAAGAAGAACGACACGATATACTCAACATTCATCAAGGTGGGACCCAAAGTTGGGCCCCATCACCTTTGGTTAGATGGAAAAATAAACATTACAATGGCCCTAAGGAAGGTTTCAAAGGTGGGCATCAATGGCCACGGTTTCCTACAATGTGGTCCACTTGAGGTTTGTATTTACCTCATTATGAGGGCCCCCGGCCCTAAAATAATATAGAAAAACAGATGGGCGGCATACATAAAACAGATACATCGTGGTGGGACCCATAGAGCGTAGCACCCAAATGGGCCCCAAGCATTTTGAATCAAACTAATATTTTTTTGTTTCCCCATTAATCCATGTACATGTGATCTTATGAACAGGTTGAATGACAAATAAACATGACTGTAGGGCTGGGAAGATTTCAACGGTGGAGATCATTATTCCCACTAGTTTCGTGTGACATGGTCCACTTGACAATTGGATATGCTTCAATTTTAGCTCAGCCACTAAAATGAGCTGGAAAAACATATGGACGGAATAGATAGAGCGCATACATTTTAGGTGGGTCCCACTAGTGGACCACCTGCTGGGCAGCCCAACCAACACACGTGTGAGCTTATGACCAGGTTGGATCTCAAATACACATTATGGCAGGCCGTAGGAATATTCCAACGGTAGGGTCACTGTCCCAACTGTTTCCTTTGGTGCGGCCCCCTGGAGATTTGGATCTGACCCATTCTTGGGATCATGCCCTAAAATGATCTCCCCAAATGGATGGACGGTGTAGATACAGCACATGCATCATGGTGGGACCCACGAGTGGGCCACCAGCTGGCCCCCCACGAGTCAGCGTCCACGGATGCTGGCACTCCAGCGTCAGCCCCTTCATCTTTCCTTTCTTTCTTTCTTTTTTTTTTTGTTTGTTACACTCATATCATGTGGGGCCCACATGGGACTGATCCACTCCGTTCATCAGGTTCTCCGTCTCAAGAGGAACCCATAGAGCCCAATGTTGGGTATGTTACGGGGTCTACAAACATTAGTGTGGGCCGAAGCAGTTTCGACAGTGGACATCATTCACCCCACTGTTTCATGTGGTGCGGCCCACTTAAGAATTGAATATGCTTCATACTTGGGCCTTAGCCCTAAAATGATATGGGAAAATAGATAGACGGTGTGGATGGAACACAAACATCAAGGTGGGTCCCACGAGTGGGGACCCCAGCCAATGTCCAAGGTGACGCTGGACGTTCCAGCGTCAAACGTCCAGACGCTGGACGTCCAGAGTCCCTCTTTTTTTTTGGTTTCTTTTTTTTTTTTTTATATTGTGGTTATTTCAAGTGGGGCCCACTTATGGACAATCCACCCCCTCCATCATGTTCCCCAGCTCATTGGGGTTCTAACAAGCCCAATATTGGGCAGGTAATATGGTCCACAAACATCACGGTGGGCCCAAGAAGCCTTGGCAGTCGTTTCCACTGTTTTTTTATGGTGTGGTCCACCTGAGATCTGGATCTTCTTCATTTTTGGCGCCCAGCCATAAAATGGGGTGGAGAAACAGCTGGACGGCGTGGATCTAATACATACATCAAGGTGGGTCCCACGTGTGGGGACTTGTCCACGCTCAAAAGGGGCTGTAGCCCACGAGCTGCTGGGCAGCAGCGTCCCCTGGACGCTGACTGTCCAGCGCCCCTTATTCCTTCTCTTCTTCTTTTATTTATTTATTTATTTATTTATTATTATTATAATAAGGTGGGTCCCATTCATAGACGATCCAGCCCACCCATCGCTTTGCCCATCACAAGGTGGGCCCAAGGAAAAGAAAATGAAAAATAAGAAAAATGGGAGAATTTTGCACTCACAATGATGGTTGGACGGTTGGATTGCCGATCGGACGGTCCGGATGATGATCGGGGTCCTCCAAGCTTGATCTCCTCCTTCAATCTCTCTAACTCTCTCTTTCTCTCTCTTGATCTCCCTCTAAATCTCTCTCTTCTCTCTCTCTCTCTCTAATCTCTCAAATCTTGGGTTTGAAAATGGACGAGTGGTGCTTGGAAAATGGGGGGGGGGGGGGGGGGGGGGTTTCTTAGAAATGGCTAGCATGGGAGGTATGGGTTGTGATGATGGCTAGATAATGATGATGATGATGGGAGAGGGCATGGGAGGTGTTGACTTTGGTGAGAGAGGTATGGGTTGGAGTTGGTGTGTGTAGGCTAGGGTAATGATGAGGGTATGGGTAAGGGTGATGTGATAGATTTGACATGTTGTTGGGAATTGTGCAAGTGGGGCCCACGCCACACGCGCGTTGCGTGGCCCACCTCGAATTGCACGAACGTATGCCTCTTACACAGCGGGTATCGCAATGGGGCGTGCCGCGCGGCGTTGGAATCGTGGCGCCCGCGCGGTCGTAAGGGTACAAGTCTTGGGTCGTTGCGGTACTAAATCAGGGTCGCGATCAAGGCTCTCTAATCTGGTCCGTCCGGGACGTACCGGTACCGGAAACTAAACGTACGGAGGGCAATTCAAGGTACGGGTCTTACAGATGCCATTCTCCTTACACTTCATACAATTTTCTGACCTATGACACTTCGCCCGTCTCCCGATTTGCTTTTCTACTTCCGCCTTTCATTCCCTAAACCTAGTGAACACCTCAGACTTATGCTTCATGAAGTAAATCCAAACCTTCTTCGAGTAATTGTTGATTAATCTCATGAAGTATCACGCGCTTTCCTTAAACGGTATCGTCACTGGCCCTCAGATATCAAAATGTATATAGTTGGGCACTCCGCTGCTAGTGTGTGTAGCAGACTTGAACCTTACCCTGCACTACTTTCCGTAAACGCAATACTCATAGAAATCCACCTTGCATGCCTTAACTCCCTTCAACAGTTTTCGTTTATGGAGTTCCATCATGCCGCACTCACTCATGTACCCTAATTGCATATGCCACATTTGTGTCATCTATGTTGGATTCTGCATGTGAGGTAGTAGCAGCCTCACTAATAACCGTGCTCCCAATCATCTTGTGCAGAGTTCCTGTTCTATGTCCCTTCATTATTACCATTACACCTCTAGTTACCTTTTCTACACCATCGGTTGTGGTAAATGTGCACCCGTTCATATCTAGCACCTCCACATATATAAGATTCTGTTCGCCAACCCCAAGTGCAAGGTTGCGATGTCGTAATAATTCAATCGTGAAACCGCGATCGTCCTCAGATATTTTCGTAATAATTTTAAATTATGTAACTAAGATTATCTAAATTCGAATTTATACTAAGGTGAGTGATTTTGAAAACATAAACAGTAACTTTCAAAGGAAATTCAGGAAATAGAAGTACTAGGGTGCCAAGGATCCACTTATAATTAATTCGCAATGTTAATTTAACCATTTAAGATGATAGCTCAATTAGAATTGGAGTCTCATCCCTATCCAATCAGAAGATATAATCGAATCATAATAACACATCTGACATGGATGGATATCTATTGATATGGTTCTCTCATACAACTAACGCATTAGGCGTACTCACTTGCACAGGCCAATCCTTCAACAAAACAAGTAAGATCATATTCATGGTCTTCCTCAAATCTTATCACTAGACTTGTTTTGGAATCATGAATTGAACTTCAATGAAACCAATATCAATCAATGAAACATTCATCTCAAAATAAAACAAAAGATATAAACTTTCCTAGTTCTATTCTAGATAAGCACTTAGGATACTTACTTGTAAGATCACATAGCATCAACCACATCATGATGAATATAAGATCTCTACAACCCAAAATTCTTTCAACAACACCCCATTGATCAATCTTAATAAATCAAAACATCCTATGTAAACATATCATAAGAGATAAAAGATTAAACTAAAATTATCAACTTTATTTCAAACTAGAACTAGAATTGTTCATCATTGAATCTCAAAGTACTTAAATTAAATCAAACTAAGCATTGTAAACGAGTATAAGCTTCACCTCTTAGCCCTAGTTAAGAGGTTTAGCCTAACTATAGAGATGGTTGTAACTAAAGCTCAAAAGAAAACTAAGAAAAACATAAACTAGAACTAGAAAAATTCGAAAAATTGAAATTGTAGAAGCTCCCATTTGATCTTTTCCACCTCCTGCATGAATGAGACTTTTCTAAGATGAATTAGGAAGAATGTAGAGGTGTCATTTTATAATAAAAATTGCATACCGCCTTAGAATCTTTGAGAATTTGTGAAGGATTTACGTAGTTGAGTCGGTGGTCGACCGGTCGTTGATGGGCTCAGACCGGTCGGTGCCCGAAACACCAACGAACAAAATTGAAATTTGAATACATGGACATCTGACGACCGATCTGTGGCTTTGGACAACCGGTCGAAAATGGCATTTTTTAGTCCAATAAGCTTTCCAAAAATTATTCCTCCTCTATTGAATTTTAGATCAATCGGACGATTAGTCTGGAATGGACAGATTTAGTCCAGCGAGTTTGACAAGGTTCCTTCAATTTTCATACCAATCTTTGGCAGTGTCGGATAGGCTATTTCTTTGGAATTTCTTCTTTTCACTTCCTCTTTCTTCCTTGCTTCTTTCCTTGACCTCTTAACTCTTCTTCCATAGATCTTCAATGTGTCCAAAGTAGTCCTTATAGCATAATATTCATAAAGTCTCTCTCTCATTCCTACAAACACAAATACATTAATAAGATGGATCTTTTAAAGGCTCAATCAAAGTAAATGTATGATGAATTGGGGTGTAACTATGCATAATTTAGAGCTTAATGAATTCTTCTTCAGATATGAGACATGCCTAACATCACCTTGAGTCCGTACGACTCCATCAAACATCCTTACCTTGATGATCCCTATTCTAATGTCCTTGCATGATGCGTTATTCTCCATCAGAACACTTTCACCATTATAAGACTTGTAGGAATTAAACCAAATCCCATCCGGGCACATGTGATAAGAATATTTGAATCAATGATCTATGTATCTCAGAGATGGCCCACTCCTGAAGAGACCAAGAGGATGTCTCCTTCTGGGCTCTCTTTCGCTACATTGGCTAATTCACCTATGTCCTTTTTACTCTTACTTTCTAAGTCTTTCTTTCTTTTCTGGTAGTCTCTCTTGAAGTGTCCATTTCCGCCACAATAGAAGCATACGTCCTTAGCCTTCAATTTTGATCTACCTTTTTCTTCCTGTTAGACCGAGATCGTTGCTCGGACCTCCCACATCCCTGAACTGCTTTCACTACTAACCCTTTTGCCTGAGAATCCTCAGCACTAGATTTCTTCCTCATCTCATTAGAGACAAGTGCCGCGGTGACTTCCTCTGTGTATGAAGTACTCTTCTTATAAAAGCAGAGTTGTAACAAAATGGTCATATGATGTGGGAAGCGATGCTAGAAGTAGCAATGCTTTGTTTTGATCCTGGATCGTCTTCCAAGTCTTAACAACTCGGTACCCATCTTTGTTAATGAGTTGATGTGGTCGAAAAGATCAGATCCCTCCTTCATTCGTAGCACAAAGAGTTGTATCTTCATAAACAACTTGTTAGTGATGGACTTCACCATGTATACATCTTCTAATTTCTTCCATATCTCCACGGGAGATTTCTCATCCATGACATTTACATAACCTCATTCAATAGACATGGATGAATGACGCTCATGGCCTTTTCACAGAGTTTGCCCCAGTTGCCTTTCGTAATCTTCTACAGTTTGGTCTCCAACAATGCCTTGCTCAACCCTTGTGATATTAGAATATTTTCTACTTTTCGCTACTACAAATTGAAATTATTTTTCCCATCTAATTTTCATATATTGAACTTCAAACCCGACATCTTCTTTAAATTCCTATAACGTATTAAACCCGATGCTCTGATACCACGTTGTTGTGAGTAGAACTGGCTCTAACCCCGAGCCAACAACAAATACGGATCAACCTTAGGTGTTAGAACTTCAAATCTAACACCATCCTGATCTGTGCACTTTGCTAAAGCACATTAATACGATCTCAATGAAGAAGGAACAATATGGTATATAGAATAAACCAAACAATAAAGCAATCAACCACACAGACACAAAATATTTTACATGAAAATTCCTTGCGGGAAAAAAATCACAACACAAAGTGATAGAGATCCACTATAATCAAAACCTTAGAATATCACAAACTTACCTTCTTCAATTATAGATAAACCCGATCTCTCGTTACAATGTGTGCCCCTTGAGAAGTCCTTCTCAAGTGCTTACAAGTATCGGAAACCCTCTCTCACCTCACTAAAACCCTAGCCCTTAGAGAAAAAGCTTGTAAGATCTGTATTAACTAGCCCTAATCCAAAATTGAACTTAAATACCCACAGTTATGCAAAACTAAGTAAGGCAATCGGCTCGACCTTCGATCGGACCAAAGCCAGCCAATTGTAACGCCCTGGAAATTTCAATCCTCGAGCCTCGAGAGTACTCGAGCACTTTTAAAAAAATTTCTAATTTAATTATCAATTGAGAGTGCAGATGCCCGATTTAGAACTAAGACTCCAAGAGATTTGTATTAAAATCCCTAATTTGGATGATCTGATTCGATTGAAACCTCGTAAGACATTTAGATACATCAATTTAACCGTACATTCTTCGTCAGATATCATGGATGGCCACCGATTCCTTTCTAATCGTTAAATCCTACATCTGATATGTTGATTTACGAACCTCAAACTATGAGTTACTAGAATCACAATTGATTTACATGTATAACCGATTCCCATTGTAGATCCACCTTAGACTACCCTGATCAACGAATCAGATGTTGATCATCTTAAGTATCAGAGTAGATTTGACCCTGTCAGTGTACACTATGACCCAGTAAAAGGACTCACTGAACTTTATTCCCTAAATCATTTAAATGGTGTCTTGAAAACCTATAACAACTATAAATCGTTCGTCAGTGGGCCGTTGATTACGAATCTACGCGAAATTGATCGCGTTACTAGACTTGACCTTTCCCCTACATCAGATGTCCAACACCCTGCCCCAAATCGCACTACTTAGATCAAGACCAAAGAGGGTGAGTTGTGTGACTCACGTTCATTTTTTTATGATCTGGAACTATAAATACTAAGCCCCATTCGAGAATCCCATTTTAGATAGAATTTGGGAGATTTTTCTTGGATTTTCTTCTAGGATTTGCTCCAATCCTTCAACTCCGTTGTCGTTCTTTCTACTGATCAGTAGGTAGATCGTGCCTCGAGGTAAGATACCCCTCCTATTGCAAAAATTAGGAAGTTTCATTAGGGATTCTCGTTCTTAATTAGGGTTATTGTCGAATTTAGGTGTTCTAGCTAAATTTCCTTATAGTGAAAATTGATTTTTTTTTTTTAATTTCATTCAAAGTTGAGTGCCGAATGATTTATGTTTATGATTGATGTTCTGTATGTGTTAATTAATTACATGCTTACTTCGATGTGTTGATTGATTGCCCATTTGAATCGATTTTATGAAAATATGAGATTTGATGTGTTGTGCATATCAAGTGTTTGATGAAATTCCTGAGTGAACAGAAGTTCACCTATGCCTGAGTAAGTGGATTTCTATTCTCACAGGCTAGTACTTGGTTGTGAATTTGATAAGTGGCCTATAATAGCACGCCAAGTGTTTGGTTTTACGCCCATATATGAAATGAAATATATTGCCTATCAACTGTTTGATTTTATGTCTGATTGAGAAAATGAATGCTATGATGTTCCATTCCTCTCACAACATGCTTAGTATATTATGTAATTGATATGATTGAGATTAATTTCTGAAAATCATAATGTATGTACTGCCTACTTGGGTTTGGCCATCAAAGACTTGTTTGGTCGACTTGGGAGTAACATGATTGACCTGACTCTAGCTACGCCGGTTTGGTTGATGTTTTGCTTGGCCTACCAAATCAATCAATTTTAGGGTTAATCATATATGTTTGATCATTGTTACATATTCTGTAGAATCTCGAATACCACGATTACCATTGTTGTACAGTCACTTACAAACGTACATATCAAGTCTCATGAACCAGACATGGAATATGGGTAACTGTGTTTGTGTTATCTTTGGCTGGTGTATAGGTGATGAGCCCTCCAATAACCTTGAGCACTGAATCCTACATATTGATGATTGAGATTAATTTCTGAAAATCATAATATATGTACTGCCTACTTGGGTTTGGCCGTCAGAGACTTGTTTGATCGACTTGGGAGTAACATGATTGACTGACTCTAGCTATGCCGGTTTGGTTGATGTTTCGCTTGGCCTACCAAATCAATCAATTTTAGGGTTAATCATATATGTTTGATCATTGTTACATGTTCTGTAAAATCTCGAATAACACGATTACCATTGTTGTACAGTCACTTACAATCGTACATATTAAGTCTCATGAACCAGACATGGAATATGGGTAACTGTGTTTGTGTTATCTTTGGCTGGTGTAGGTGATGAGCCCTCCAATAACCTTGAGCACTGAATCCTACATATTGAAGTTCATGGGCCAGGCATGGTATATGGGTAACTATACTTGTGTTGTCTTTGACCGGTATTGATCCCGATGGTCTTATCAAGAGTCTTGAGCACCGATGCTAAGTGACGAGGCTCCCATCATTGATCTTGGGTGACGACCCATTACCGTACATGTGACATTTTAGGGCATCGAGACCCTAACCGTTTGATTCATTATTCAGTTATGTTGGGTGACGGACCCAAATTGGGATTCCAGGAGCCGGGCATAGGACGCCCTGGCTTGGTGGTGGGCCTCGGCCTGGTAAATGGTACCCCGACTTGACATTGTCCAGTGTTTGGTAAGGCTATTTTCCAGTGTTCGATTTTCCTTTTTGTCTAGTGTTCGGCCGTGTTCCTGTCAATCGTGTTCCTGTTTATAAGACTCTTGATAAAATTGAGATATTCTGGCTTCGCCAATACTGCCGATTGAATAAAAAATTTAATAAATACTTGACAATCATGCATGCATTACATTTACACGTGCATTGGTCCGACGCTGCTGCTGGGTGGTAACCCCACCATTTATTTTTCTGGAACATAACATTTGCACATCATGGTTGCATGCATTATTCAGCTAGAATAGAGACATGATTGTAATGTTATGTCATCTGCTGATGCTGGGGTAGTAAGTGTGAGGGCCCCACCATTTGTTATGCTTCATTACCTGTACTTGATTGTGTTGATAACATGTTTAACTTAGGGAATGATAACATTGAGTATGATTTCTCACTCCCACTTGGAGGGGTGTTTTAAAACACAAACCAGTTATTTTGATGCAGGAGTTGTTGCTACCTGATGCATTAGATGTAGGACCTGTTGGCTTACATATGTTGTGTGTTTCATTTTCTGCCTTAAATTGGACGTCTTGGGTCGATATTCTTAAAGATTTCATTGTACATGTATATATAATTGAGCACCAACTGAGTGAACTCCTTGGTAGTGTAAATGATTGTATATATTTACACTTTAATTCAGATTATATTGTACATTGTTTACCTTAAATCTCTATTTATGAGTTGATGCCATGGATTTGTGCCATTAAATCATACTTCTGCAAAATACAGTCACCCCGGAAGGCTCGGGAGCCGCGGACTGCCCGACACCTGATTTTCGAGGCGTGACATTGACGATACCTTCGATTGGACTAAAAATGGCCAAATCTTTACAGAGAGCAACTTGCAAAAATCTTCCTAATTTGGTCGGATCGAAATCATCCAGAACGTCATAATGAGCAAACCGTGATTTCTGTCGAAATTTAGTTGGACCGAGCCAATTTTCGGTCCAATTGAAAATTGCCTCCTCTAACCAATAACCTTGGCAGAATCCAAGACATATGGACAACACAAACCTTTATTCCTTGATGCTTATTTGTTTAAATGGGACCATTAGATTTCTTTCATTTTTAACCATACTAAATGCTTGACCCATTTGATCTTCCGGTTATTAAATAAGTGTAATTTTTTGTTCATAATACATCTAGTGGGAAAAGCATAGTTTGGACGTCTTAATTCCACTTGTGTGTCATGTGTGCAATTTCTAAGTAATTTCTCTTTGCCAGCATATCATATATGACACTCTGCCATATCAAGAACTCTCTAATTCTTAGTTAGCCCATTGCGAGCAAGCCAAATTACTATGACAAATATGCACCGTCCATTTCCAATCTTTGATTAGATGGTTGTTAAGTTCATTATGTTAAGAGTAAATTTTCTAAGGGATGGCAACCAAAAGTGGCCCACATCATGTACGGTCTAGGTTATGACTAGACATTCTCTGTTATCATCAGTATTCACCATAATTTCCTAGCCATTAAATTCATGGTTAGGATTATCTGACTAAAGTGAATCTTAAAACGGACCAACAACCAGAGGTGGGTCTTCCATGTTGAGTAGTTCAAATCAATGATCAAAACTTTATTATAATTAATATAGACCACCCATTTTCCTAGCCATTGATCATGTGGTTAAGATTATTTGATAGAAGAGATCTTTAGGAGGGATGAGCCATCTCCACACCATAGGCATCCATATTAAGAATATGGCCCGACTGCTTGTCTTTAACAGGGAAATCATGTTTGCCAAGTGCTGATTGGTCCAGCTCAGCACTGGGGTTGTCAGCACTGACTGCAGACGTGTGCTGCGCTGGCTCAATCAGGTGCTCACTCGGCAAACAGGATTTTCCTATTAAAGTGGAGCAGGCTATCCAAATTCCTATATCAATGATCAAAACTTCTCTGTTATGATCAATATTGATAGTTGATTTCCTGATCATTGATGGATTGTTATGAAGTAATTTTTGGGAGAGATTAAAATTTAAAGGTGGGGGGCACTCACACATTGTGGATGGTCCAGATCATTGATAGCATCTTGTCTAGTATTTTTTTTCTTCATTTTTTTTCACAAGAGAGGTGGGAGCATCTTATCTAGTATAATAAATATGGACGATCAATTTCTGATCCACTAACTGATTACTAGAATCATTGGATCAAAGTGATCTTTGAGAAGGGTGGACAATCAAAGGTAGACTCAACATGATAAAAGGTCCAAATCAATGACACATTCAGTTATAGTACATATATACCATAAGTTTTTAAGCCATTGTTTAGATGGTTAGCATCAGAATCAAGATTTGAAATAAGATTCTCAACACAATCACGTTCTAACATAGCATTGACTTGGACCCACTTGGGTTTTAAGAAACAAACAAGTTATAAAAACTGACCAACGGTCAACCCTCTATATGCAATGTAGCCACAATGATTACTTGATTAGTACCCCCAGCATGTTCACAGCATTCCTACCGCTGCCCATGTGTACCATGTCGGTAGGCCAGTGGCAGATCTCCTCCACAAATAATTTATGAAAAATAAATAAAAGTCGTGACTACTATTTATAGATTGCAATTACATGTTTGCCAAACATGCTTGACAAATGAATTCTAAAAAACGTGAGGGTCTTGGCTTTACATGGAATCCAAGAACTGAATAATCAACAATCACAGAATAAAGAATTCTTGTTATGGCATCTGGCTAGACTATGGTGATATTTCATTGCGACTTCTAAAATGGTAGCAACTCATCTATGGCAGTGTACATACGTGACAAATGTGTATGAAAATTCAGACCATCCAAATCGTGGGTCCCACTGTGGATGGATAATTTCCCAATAATAACACCAGGCAGATCATTCAACTAGATAGTTTTTAGTCCATTGAAATGGAATGGTCATCATTTAACCTGTCTATTTTGTAGCTTTCATATTAAGTGGTTAAGATAGTTAAATTAGTGTAATTTGTAAGACATTTTAAGTTAGAACTCTTGGATTTAAATGCATCAATGGTGGATGTGTACTCCTGATTTAGAAATAACAATTAACTATCATCTTAGTTCGTGATTTAGAAATAACAGTGAACTATCATCTTAGTTTTGTCCTACATTCCATGGGCAGGCCTATGGTGATGGTTTGCCACCAATTTCAATATCATGGTGTTATCCGCTGTGTATATCCATCATCATCTACGTCATGATCAAGAAACCCAAGTACAAAGGTTCGCGGATAGATCATGTGTTGAAAATCAAACTGATCTGGTCCAAATTAACTAGCTTATTGGTGGCTTCAAATGGACAATTAAAATGAGTCGAGGAGTGGTCCATATTTGATGAGCAAATCTGACGGTTAGGATTGTTCTATCATGGTGATTATAATACAGTGCTCCATCCATGAAAGTCTGTTCAGTTTTGCACTGCCCAGATTGACCTTCATGTGTACCAAATGCATTGTAGCTGACACACCACAACTTAATAGATAATCTGATGACCTACCACAGTGTAGCCAATTTCCCATAAAGCTCAACAACTTTGTGCCCATTTAAAAGATTATATATATGAAAGATGATTTCTTGTCTCACGAGACCAGGCATTTTCTATTAGGGTGGCCTTGACGCGCACACATGCGTGCACTATGTGTGTGTGGTCACTTTGGCATATTGTTTTGAAAAACTTCGACTCTAAGTTTCAAAGCCCAATTATAAAATAAACTCATATTAGGATAAGCTAATATGTCCTCAAAATAAAAGTGTACGTGTAAATTAAATTTGTGGAATAAAAAAGGATCGGATTATGTATTGAATATGGAGATCAAACAACTAAATAGAAAGCATGCCTGTTTGAGAAGGCATTGCCAAAGGCCATTGCTAGTATCATCCACACCTTACACCTTTAGAAAAGAAAGAGGATAGGAGAGAGAGCTTCAGACGGTGTGTGGGATTGGGACCCAACCTATTTATATAAAAGTGGGATTGAGGAGTTTAAAATTTACCAAAACTCCTCTTTTAATACCCCACATGTTAATAAGTTTCCATTGTTGGCGGAAGTGGATCACACAAGGCAAACCACATTGGCAACAATTAAGCAAATCGACAAAGCAAGAGAAGGTAATCTGAATTTAACGTGGAAAAACCCCTCACGAGTAAAACACCACGGCACAAAGCGAACAATCCACTATGAATTAAAAGTTATGTACAAGAGATTACAAAAGAAAACTTACCCAGATCACAAAGCCCCACGAGAGAAACCCAAGCTTACCTAAAGAAAGAACAATGTATTTCTTTCTCAAGCTTATTCTCTCACCCTAGAACTCTCTCAACCCACACGAACACGTCTAGGACTCATTGTGTTACCCTAATACCGCATTACACCCCTTTAAATAGGAAACAAACAGAATTAGAAACAAATCCCGAATAAAAACTTGCGCAACCGACTTTGCAATTCACACACCATCAGGCGCCCTACTTGACTTCATCGGGTGCCTGACACCAAAATCTGTCTAGAGAGTTCCACATAAATCCATTCGAATATCGAGCGCTTACCCAGACCCCATCAAGCGCCCAACAACCCCTTCTCAGTAGCACTTTCAGATTCTAGAAATAGATCTGGGTGACATCGGACACCTAACTCGAACCCTTGGGGTGTCGACGACCCTCATGGTGTTCCAAGATTGAAGACGACCTCAATAATTTCCACCGTGGCTGCAATCTACAATCACTCCATTACTCCAAAGCTCCATTCTTCATCTCTACTTTGTCTCATTCATAGTTCCATCACTTCTCGTGCCTCCACCGACTTATTCTCACACCTTCACATCATGCTCGCTCACGTGGCCCTTGCACGCACGCCACATACGAGTAATCGTGAATCCCGCTACCGATCCTGCAGCTCCACTGTGAGAAGTGCTCTTGATCAACTTATAAAGATGGTCACAACTTTGCACATTCATCATCAAGAGTACCCCCTTTATCACTTTACAGTACCAATCGCAGCCGATGAACCTGCACCTGGTAGCCTCAAGTGCACCAAGAGAGATCACATTCTTCTTCAATGTAGGGACATGCCTGACACCTTCCAGGACTCATTCAATCACATTGAATATCCTAATGTGCACCATACCAATACCCACCACCTTATGGGCGTAGCTATCTCCTAAGAACATTGACCACCATCATATGCTATGTTAATCACGAATGAACTCCGGTGAAAACATACATGACATGATGCACTTGAATCCAAGAGACTCTCCACCGAGAGACCCCTTATCAGACACAATCAATATATCACAAACATCACACTCATCCTTTATGGATTTCGCAGTATTAGCCCCCTTAGAAGAATATTCAAATTTCTTTTGCCTTTTCTTAGGATTTAGATAATCCCTCTTCGTGTGCCCTTCTTACCCACAATTCCAGCACCTCCTTTGTTCTTCTCTTTGCCCCTGGATTTAAATCTATATCGTAACGATCCTCCATCCAGCTCAGAATTTCTTTCCCTTATAATCAGTGCATCCTCCGTAGAAGAACCCTCACCACTGCTTTTCCTTCTCATCACCTTCGCCTAGAGGGCCGAGATAGTGGTTTACAAGCTAATGGACTCCCTATCTGTGCACAACTGAGTCCTTGAACGACTTATATGAATTCGAAAGAGAATTCAACAGGATGCATGCTTGATATTCGTCCTTTATTTGTTCATTTACATCCAACAACTTACAAATGAGCCTATTGAAGTTGCTAATGTGGCTCTCAACATCATTCCCCTCCGCCGTCCTTACATTGAACAACTGCATCATCAGATATAAACGATTTTCAAGAGACTTGTTCGCATAAATACTCTCTAACTTCGCCCCTGTATCGGTCCTAGTCTTCTCCCTCATGATGTTATACAGGACCTCATCCGTTAGGAACAACTGGATTGAGATCATGACTTTCTGATCCATCTTCTTCTACTCCACTTCTTTCATGGATTCCGGTCACTCTTCAAGGAGTGCTTCTTTCAATCCTTAATGAACCAGGAGGCCCTTCATCTTGACCATTCAAAGTTCACAGTTGTTTTTTCCCGAATACTTCTCTACGTCGAATCTCATGCTTAATGTCATTGATACTTCATCTTAAATTTCGATCTACCTCCCAACGTTCGCTTTGATACCACTTGTTGGGAAGAACCGGGAGCAAAAGCGAATCGCATAGGCAAATCGACAAAGTAAGAGAAGGCAATCCGAATTTAACGTGAAAAAACCCCGTCACTGTTAAATGACCATGGCACAGAGCGAATAATCAACTATGAATCAAAAGTTATAAGAGATTATAAAAGAAAACTTATTCGGATCTTAAAGCCCCACCCACAGAGAGAAACCCAAGCTTACCCAGAGAAAGACCAATGTAGCTCTTCCTCAAGCTTATTCTTTCACCCTAGAACTCTCTCAACCCACAAGAACACGTCTAGGACTCCTTGTGTTACCATAATCCAGCATTACGCCCCTTTAAATAAGAAAAAAATGAAATTAGAAACAAATTCTGCACAAAAACTTGCGCAACCAACTTTGCAATTTGCTCACCGTCGAGCACCCGACAAAATTAAAATCCATATAGAGGGTTTCAGCATAAATCTACTTAAATATCAGGTGCCCAAAAACCCCTTGTCACTAGCACTTTTAGATTCCATAAATCGATCCGGATGACCTCAGGCGCCTGACCCGAACCCGTCGGGCAACCGCAACCCTCATGGTGTTCCAAGATTGAAAACAACCTTAACATCCATGCTTATCCAAAGACTATATGCTTATATCAGAATCCAAGAAACCAAACCTTACATGAATTCGAGATTGATTATAACTCTAGTAGGGCCCATTGTTATGCTCAATCACAATATCCAACTGTAAACTATTGATCAATTAGGCCCACCTTGTAGAACTCCCACAAAGAGTTTACGTACGACTTAGTTTTTAGGATAGGAGAGGGAATACAAGCTAATAAATAAGGGTGACTCTTAGTCCTCTCCATCCAAATTCAAAACGTGTGAGGCTACCCATCTATTGCACACAGTTGAGGGAAAAGTGGGGAGAAGATGAACCAAGGGCATCTACCATGCAAGCATGTTTGGAGCAACAATCGAAGTCATTCATCTTTAAATATGGCTAGTTAGAGTAGTGTTGTGCATCGTCTTTTCTAGTTTGTAATTTTTTAGATGATATTATTGTATATGTATGCGTTTCACTATCTTGGATATGGAATTATGACAATCGATTTGATTCTTCGGAAAATTAATTAACATGTGGTATCATAGCAAGGTTTTAGGACTATTCATTCACAAATACATAATTAATAAAGAACTACACATGATTTTTGTCCCTTTCAATGGTTTATATTCATACATAAGATGCATGTTGGGTGAATTTTGGGTCCACCTCGTTCAAAGACTGTAAGCTAATTTTATATATAAAGTGACAACAAGAATTAGACTCTTAAGTCACTAGGCTTGAGATGATGAATAGAAAATGGAATACAACCCATCTAAGGAGCCTCTGTAATTCCTACATATGGATCTCTCTCGCTCTCTCTCTCTCCCTCTCTCTCCCTCTCTCTTTCTCTTTCTCTCCCCAGCCCCAGAGAAATTCCTTCTAAAAATCATAGTTTAAAAAATGTAGAGATCCCAAAATGTGTCTATTGTTCTCTTTCTTTATGGTTGATAATCAACATTTAATGTGCTTTCCTTCATCTCTATGCGTTTTTGTAGTAAAGAAGATAATCTTGGTTATGAGGTATTTTTGTTTCTAAAAATTTTAAAATTGGCATATTTTTTGTGTTTCTGCTTTTAGATGTAAACATTTTTCTCTCTCATTTAAAGGAAGAAAAAAGAGATTAAAAAAAATAGAAGGGCTTTCTTGTCCGAAAACCCAACTTCTCCTAATTTATTTATAAATTAGGTATAATAATCAATTTGGAGCATCCGTCTTGGGTTTGTTGCTTTTGATTGAATGTTTTCCTTTAAAAATTACTTTGACTGAGTCATGTTTCACTTAGGAAGTTAACTCTAGCCATTGTTATGGAGCATTTGTCATGTGTAATCACCTTTGATTATTCTTTTTCTTCTAAGAATTGCTTTAATTGAATCATCCTAACCATCCAATTGATTATTAGGGAAATTGGAGGTTCATATTTATTGTAGGAAATTGATTTAATCATCAATTTGGACAGTCCATAGGCCTTTTAATTTTTTTTATGTGCTTATGAAGAAACACTTTAACTAAGTCATTTTAACCATTCAATTAATGGCTATGAACAATGAATGGTCCTTATCAATTGTAGGTAAAAGGGTCGAATCAACGGTCTAGATCATTTTTTTTCATGTGTGCCTCACCATGGGATATGTGCCTCTAAACTCTCAAGAATCACTTTAACTATGAAATACTAATAGTAAATCTAATTCAACAAAAAAAAATGGCCCAATGTATATCAAGAGTAATTGTGGGCAATTTTTTCCCTATATATATATTTTTTTGTCACTTAAACTTTGCTTTATGGAAGGACATACAAAGGATCTTAAATATAATTGAAGGGCATTTAGATAATTAGAAGATAATATTGCACTAGATAAATTGACACCTCTATTTACAATAAGAATGATGGACTCCTATAACTCACCATCATTTAAAAATTTTTAGGGACTCATCTCTTCACATTGGGGACTATAAAATTGAAAGTTATGTTTAGATTGAGTGTATTTCTAAAATCATATCAATGTTGTTTTAAACATTCAATTAGTGGTTGTCAAATGGATGGTTATATGTGACAGCATATCACCTCCTTCCATATATATATAGAGAGAGATCTCCTTACATGTATATAGAATTTGTAATTAGTAATTCTATATATGTGGAAGGAGATTTATATTCATGGAAGGAGGTGATATGCTATCAATATCCTTGCTAAAAACCGTTTGATTAGAGTAAGTGTCAAAATACTAATAGAAAGTCACTTAGAGTTGATTTTATTTTCTAGTTTTTACCTCTTATAATTTTTGTGCATGGTTAGTGTTTCTACTTTTCTTTTCTTTTTTTACATTTCCATTTCCTATGGTCGATGAAAACATATCATGGTTAGAATGTGTGTGTGTGTCTATATATATATATATATATATATATATATATATATATATATATATATATATATATATATATATATATATATATATATAATGTAGTCTGTGTGTGTCTATGCGTGAAGGAAAATGGACACATCATGTTTTCTTTCCTAGGATAGTAATCTTTAATCCACAAGGAGAGAAAATCGTAGAGAGAGAGAGAGAGAGAGAGAGAGAGAGAGAGAATAAAACTAATATTATTGAATAAATTATTATCTAAAACATAGTTGTTGTGCTTATATAAGCAAAGAAGCAAAAAAATCCTAATTGATCCCAAAATAGAAAACTTACTTTAAATAATAAATATCTCTAAATTTATTGAAAATCTTACACCAAACTCAGTTAATTCAAGACAAGTATTTTGAGACAAAAAGTGACTCTTAAAACCTTAAATTAAATGAAAAAAGCAATTACAAAATAGTAAGTTTCATAAAGTCATAATTAGGGCAAAGCTTAGATTATTATGATTATGGATTACAAAACTTACTAAAATAATATGTTTTCAACTATTGTGAAACTTTGACCATAAGAACGGCCTTTTAAAAAAATCTACCTAGGTCAATAGATCCATTATTTGTGTGTAATAGGAATCTTCAATAATTTTTTAATGATAAATCATACATGCAGATCGGATAGCCAGTCTCAAATGTATTATTATGAAAAATATTTGGTTAAAATATTTTAATAAATAAAATATAATATATTGTATCTAAAATGTTTGTGAAAAAGACTTGGTTTTTCACTTTTGGGAATAGTCTCATATCGAATAGGAGAGAAGAAAAAATCCTCTTTATTAATAAAGTGTTGACTACCTTAAGGTTTCATTGGTGGAGAGAGGAATACTGAGCTTACATGGTCCAACGAAGCACTGGAACAAGCGCGCATGGGCTTGGTCTCGGTCATGAACTCGTATTCGGTGCAAGGGTGTGAGCATGTGGGGCAGTATGGATGTAGAGGCGCTAGTGGTGCATGACTAACATGCAGCTAATCTCACTCACGTGCAAAATGGTCAGAAACTGTCAATAATGGCTAGTTTCTCTTCAACAGTTAGAAACGGTCCAAAACTTTTGTGACTCTGGACCGAAACTTCCAGCTACCCTTGCCTATATAAACAAGGCTAGGTTGGTTCACTCCATCATCACAATTAATTTGAATCATTCTCATGTCTGAACGAGCAAAGCTCTTGGTGTTCTCTATTCAAGAGAGAAGATTCAATACGAACCTAAGACTACTAGGACCAAAAGGTTCATAAGAACCAGACTAGTGTAGTGGTTTAACTTAGCCCAAAAGAACAAACTCTCTCTCTCTCTCTCTCTCTCTCTCTCTCTCTCTCTCTCTCTCTCTATCTCTCTTTTCAATTAAGGATTTTTCTTTGTGGTGTTCATCTACCGGTAAATTGTGTTTACAGAGTTTCGTCTGTAGTTTTTCATGTTTGTTGAACGTAGAACCACACAAAGGCTCATCGTATCCTGGAAGCTATTTTCCCACAACCTATCAGTAGTCTCAATTAACTTGAGAATGGGCAAATAACTCTTTAAGGACAGTGTGTTTTTACGTCCTTTAGCCTGTCCTTATTTTTTGGATTTTTGGTTTTCAATTTTTCTCTATTATTTTGTAATAGATTATTTCTCTTTTGATATTTACAAATCTCAACAATCTTAAAGCGTTATTTTGTAATGGAGACCAAAGGAATATTGTTGGGGTCCCAAAAGGTAGGGGCCCTTAAAGTAAGCAAAGTTGCTAGAGGAATTACGCAAAATGCCTTCCGGTGCGCTTAAAACGAAGAATTACAAGATTTCCTTAGCCAATTCTCCAGTGGGCCCTGCTGATCACCGTGATCGGAACTGTCCAGAATCGGACCCATAGCTTCTTTGTAAATTATGATGAACAGTGCAAGTGATTGAGCGATCAAACGGGCCCCACAAACCCTCCAAAATTCAAAACCCAAATAGTGGAGTCCCTATTTACGTGTCCCACGCACCCATAAATTCGGACGCCCCACGCGCCCAAAAAATCAGCCAAAATAGGAATTCGTTTAAAGGGGTTCCGGACTCCCACGCACCCTGAAAATGGTGCCATGCACCCTTAAATTCGACAGTTTATTATTTTCATTTTTAAGGTGTTCTGGAGTCCCACGCACCCTGATAATGGTCCCACGAATCCAGTAATTCGACTACTCGTTGCACACTCAATTTTTAGGTGCGTTGGAGCTCGCGCACCCGTAAAATAAGTCCCACGCACCCAAAAAAATCCAGTACTTTTAGAACATGTTTCTGGGTGCGTCGGACTTCCGCACATCAATAAACAGGTGCGTGGAGGGTATTTTAAAGATGCGTGACACGTGGCAGCCCCTCATTGGCTGATCTCCGGATTCTTCGGCTATAAATAGCCCTCCCAACGATTCATTTTCACGATTCAAAGAGAGAGAGAGAGAGCTATCGCCCCCTGGGAATCCGAAATCCCCGCCGGCAACCCTCACCGGAATACTTTTCCGACCGTCGGAAACCCCTCCCGATCGTCTGAATACCCTTTTCGATCGCCGATATTCCACCGCAGGTCTGAATCCTAAAAAATCATAAGTGTGGCCACGCATCCTGAAAATGGCCCTACGCACCCGAATAATTGCCCACGTGTCCATTAATTCGGCATATATCAAACAAGAGCATCGGACTCCCACGCACCCGAAAAATGGCCCCCCACGTGTCCATAAATTCGGGTCCCACACGTCCATAAATTCACATTTGCAAATTCGGTCCCACGCATCCTGAATATGGGTCCACGCACCCCTAAATACACCAGAAATCTGGCATTCAATTTTTAGGTACGTTGAGGCCCACGCACCCGTAAAATAAGACCCACGCACCCAAAAAATTAGCTAATTGCAGAACATATTTGTAGGTGCACCGGACTCAATTTTAAGTGTCTTCAAGGTCCGCTTGAGCCTATTTCGGGTATTTTGAGCATTCCGGACACAATGGAATGGTCAAATGGTCATTCCGGGAATGCTAAATGAGCAAAATCGAGGTTTGACCCAATTTGACGCGATGAACGAAGTGACTTCTCAGAAAGGAGCCGCCAGCATCCAGAACTATGCACATATGTCAATCATTCATATCTATTGTAAAGATGTGACCTGATTTGGGTAGAAAGCTAGACAAGCAGGGCTATGGTTATCACAATAAACCATATCAAAGAGTTTCAATCCTCTACAAACCAATTACTATGAACTACCGTAACACAACAGTCGATGCCCTACCCATTCAAACGGTATTCGTCGGTTGGGCTACGCAGGTACACACAACTGTAAAATGGACTTCTCGAGGTCACCTGTCCCTACATTGACAGGCGCGGGCCTAGAGTCGTCCTTCTCAGTCATAAACCCTGATAGTCTCAGCCCGGATCTCCAGCCAAAACATGGGACATAGACATCTGATTAATACAAAGACGGTTCAGTAAATAGCAAAATAAATACAGGTCTCTACGACCACCAACTCTAAGATCATAGTCCCTGCTGACTAGTCTTTTGCCTTTTAATCAAGGGTCATCGATCATTCGATGTAATTAAGGGCTCGTGCCAGACCATGGCCTGGAATGTACAAGATCTCAAGATCTCTGGAATAAAATTTGCCTTGCGATATCTCTTCTTGCGTACCTTTTGTGGATGCTTGTGATTGTCTATGAATGTTTCCATTACTCAAAACCCCAGAGCAACAAAACACACATTTTCGAGGAAATGCCCGTGATTCCATTTCCTAGTTCCAACAAACTGGCGACTCCACTGGGGACCTTGACCATACCAGAATCTCTGGTTAGCTCTGAGTATAGAAACGTTCTAAGATAAATCATTTGCAGACACGAATATATACACGGGAAAGCTATCTCGAGGCATAATGTTTCGGTGCCCTCGGGCACCAAACTGGCGACTCTCAACGGGAACGTTCCTCCCTTCATCTTTAAGGCAATAGACGGTAAACTAAAAGGTTTTTTCAAACTACAAACTTCCGCAACCACACATACTTCTCTCCTTCTTGCTTATTTCTATTAGTTTATGTACCGCGATCGATGGGTTCACGCTCCCGACCGTGTTTATGAACTGTTCTAATGATTTTCTGACACCGCAGAATTAGCAAGATACTAGAACAGAAAGAAGAAATGGCATGCTCGATGACCAGTTCGTGCACCTTCCTTGCCACCGGAAGCTTTAGCTTCCCCCGTCCTGCCTACAAATACGAACCCGAGTTCAGAATGGCAGCTGGTTGAGACCCGAAGGCAGAAGAAGGAGCAGAAGAAAGCTGCCATTATAGCAGCATACAAGAAGGCGAACGTTGCGAGACCTCGCCCCGTGATTAAGAAACAGTGGCAACTGAAGAAAGGGCAGAAGGTCCTTGTCAACAGGCAGGTCACATCGGCCCAGCCAGCAGCATCCGCGATGACAGTCAAACAGTTCCTGCCATTATCCACAGCCATCCGAACCTCGCAGAGGACCACTAAACCTGCGCATGTAAAATCTGAGCCCATGACGACCCCTGAGCAGAAACAGAGGCCGGCTCGAAGAATCCCGGTGGCGCAAGTAGTGATGGTCCAAGTGGCCGCGGACGAAGAAGAAGAACCTTATGAGGTAGAAGAATTACCTCCATTACAAGATCAGATCAACAGATTGGTTGAGGCTAATCGCAAGACAAATGATCAAATGAAGACTATCCTAGGAGGCCTTGACCGCTTTGATAGCACAGAATGCCACCAGAAATGTCGCGCCGCTCACCTGTCAGTCAGCAGAGGAGTCACAAGGGGCGACAGAAGGTCCGGTTGAGCCTGAACCGCCCGTCCAACTCAGAGTCACGCCAATAGGACGTACGCCGCCTTCCGCATCCCATATATCACGAGAAGAATTATCCCAAACAATAGCCCATATGATGCAGTAAGAAAAAGAGAAAGAGAGGAGAGGTAGCTACAAATATCGGGTCCCATACCCTCCAGAGGTAGAGGAGGTACCATTTCCGGTCAATTTCAGATGCCCCGACTTCGAAAAGTTCGACAGTAGAGGATCGCCTGAAGAGCACATCACCCACTTCTTGACTACATTAGGAAACTGGTCTGCGGTCCCGCAGTATTGCATGTAACTGTTCGGATCTACCCTGACAGGGAAGGCCTTTTAGTGGTACATGTCATTATCGGCCGGCTCTGTAAGGACATGGGAGCAAATGCAGGATGCCTTCATCTCAAAGTTCTTCGCGACAGAGAGAGAGAGATCTCGTTAACAGACCTGGCAATGGTCAGACAGAGAATGGTGAACCGGTCGAGAAGTTCATCGACCGATGGGGACCCACAGTGGCTCAATGTCGGGAACTACCCAGTGAAAGCGAGCAGATGAAGATGTGTCTAAGGGCCCTAGACCCGATGATCTCGTATGGCTTGTCGGGCAATACCTTCAACTCCTTCCGCGAGTTGGCGACGAAAGCGCATCTGGTAGAGGAAGCAGCATCCCGGGTGAACTTCAGACCGGAGAGACAGAAGAGAGAGATAGGAAGAGTAGTAGAGACTCACCAGGTCGACAAGAGCAGGGATCAGAAAGACCGCAAACGTCCTGCTGCCGATCATGGGCCAGAGATAAAGACAGCAGTGGTACAAGACAAGAGTAAAAAGCCCTATGTACCCAAACGCGTATCAATAGCCGAGAGAGAAAGGGCGAACGGCCCATATACATTTGACATGGCCGATCTGGTTCCGATCATGGAGCAATTGATCGAAGAAGGCATGATACGTCTACCTGAACCTATCCGCCCCCATGAAGTCGGACGGAACGAACGACCCTAAATACTGCAAATATCATCGATGCATCAGCCACCAGACAGAAGATTGCTTCTCCCTGAAAGGAAGGATACAACGGTTGATCAATCAAGGGGTCATTAGCATGAAGGTACTAGAGACAGCAAAGGAGACGGCCAGGGCAATTTCAACAATCCCAATAGAAGGCAAGACCAACCGGCCAACTTCATTCCCTGAGCCGACGGAACCATGGACTCTGGTCAGTAGCAAGAAAAGGCTCGAGAATAGACGAAGACTCGGTAACCGAAGAAAGAACAGGGGAAGAGGAAGGAGAGGGATGTTGCAGGGGCAGATGCAATCCGCGACGAACATGGCATATTGTGGAATGGTGTCAGTTGTCGAGCAAGCACCAACCGAAAAAATCCCGCAAGCAGTCGAGGAAGAAGTTGACGTAATCATCTTACGATCAGGAAAGCAAATGCCTGACCATACCATTCCAAGACCAGATGACCCGATGCTAGAAGACAAGACCCCCGACAGGCTACGAGAGAAATCCCTGCACACAGAAATCTAAAGAATAGGTCGTCGAAGCCACAACTAGTCAGCCGAACCCAAGACCAGTGGCGTATGACGTCGTATCACACTTACGAAAGGTTCCCGCCCGCCTAAGCGTATACGATGCTTTATGTCTCTCGAAAGTGTACAGGGAAATGCTAATCAATGCCCTACTTGACAGTGAAGTTAGGGAAGTCACAATTATAGAGATAGAAGAAGAAATGAATAATACAAATAAATTTTGGGAAGGGTACATGCCGGTGTGACAAGTTATGCCTGTCAACCATCCTTCAACCATCACTTTCTCGGAAGAAGACCGTACGATCGAATCAATAGACCACAATCGCCCGTTGATGATCACAGGAACAATCAGGGACACCAAGGTCAAGAGGTGCATGTTAGACGATGGGTCTGCTGTAAATATTATGCCATTGAAAACACTACAGAGGCTGGGATATAAGCAATCAGCATTACGCCCGAGTCTCATGATGATTCAAGGTTTCAATCAAGACAGTCAGCGCACGCTCGGATCAATCACAGTGATGCTGGAGATCGAAGAACTGACAACAAAGGTAACATGTCAAGTGATCGATGCAGTGATGACATACAACCTTCTTTTAGGAAGGCCCTGGATCCATCAGAATCGCATTATCCCTTCGACATATCATCAATGCTTCAAATATAGCAGAGACGGGGTCCAGTACAGGGTAGCAGCAGATCCGAAACCATACACAATAGCCGAATCATTTTTGGCCGACGCAAAGTATTACGACTTACCCGATAGCAGGTGAGACAAATAAGAAGCCCGATGTAGTGAAGAGAGGGCAAGGGGCAAAACCCCAAATCGAGAAGTTCATGTGGAAAAGCAAACCTCAGCCCGTCACTCAAGGAAGATCCCAATATCAGCCGGGAAATCAACCTCAGCCGAATACGAAGAAGTTCTAGTTGGTACCGCAACATCTGCGTCAGCCAACGCAATCCGTGTTGAAATTAATCTCAGATCAACACATGAGCGTGCTCAAGTCCAACTTCAATATGCCATGTACCTAAGATAGGAAAAATCAAACCATTCCCAAGGGCTTCAAGCCAATTCATCGTGCCATCAAGAGACATCACCCAGAAAGATATCAAGTTTCACCCAGAGCCAAGCCAGCCTAGTACCATCTATAGAAAGAGAAGAGGGAAGGGGATCTGCCCAACCCCGACCGATAGAAGAGAAGAGATATAGCAGGGTCAGTCGAAAGATTATGAGGAATATGGGATTCCTCGGTCAAAGTACAGACACAAAGAAGAGGACTGCTGGCCCCATTCGAAGAATACAAGCAAGTATACAGAAACGGAGAAGGTCTAGGAGCCAAGGCAAGCATCAATATGGTGACCATCGGCGCGGTGGAAGAAATTCAAGTACAAGATCCTATCAACATTATCCAACCAAGCGTCGCGCCTGTACAACTAGAAGATGGTGGACAACCGACGATTGATGAACTTGAAGAGGTGAATTTGGGCACCCTCGAAGAACCTAGGAATACATATTTGAGTAGAAACATCCCAGAAAATGAAAGAGAGAGATGCATACAACTGTTGAAGGAGAATAAAGACATCTTTGCCTGGACGTATTCAGAAATGCCCGGGCTCAGCCCGACGATCGCAATGCACAAGCTGAGCATCGTGAAGGAAAAGAAACCAGTGAAGCAACCACAACGACGGTTTCATCCCGACATTATACCCAAGATTGAAGAAGAAGTCAAGAGACTAATCCAGGCCGGGTTCGTTCGAGAGGTGAAGTACCCCCGATGGATCTCAAACATCGTGCTAGTCAAAAAGAAGAGCGGACAGATCTGAGTTTGCGTTGACTTCCGGAATCTTAACGAAGCCTGTCCTAAAGATGATTTCCCCCTCCCAATTCCAGAGCTGTTGATTGATAGTACAATAGGATATGCGGTGATGTCCTTTATGGACAGATATTCGGGATACAATCAAATTCGCATGGCCCCAGAAAATGAAAAAGCTACGGCTTTCTGCACAACTCTCGGCATTTACTGTTATCGTGTAATGCCCTTCGAATTGAAGAACGCAGGGGCAACGTATCAGCGCGCAATGCACATTATATTCCAAGATATGATGCACAAACACGTCGAATGCTATGTGGATGATTTGGTCAGTGAGGTTAGCCAATCATGAACAGCACAGAGAACACTTAAGGCAGGTATTCCAGCGGTTGCGCAAAAAGAGTCTCCGTATGAATCCACTAAAATGCGCGTTTGGGGTCGCATCCGGCAAATTCTTGGGCTTCGTCGTCAGACATAGGGGCATAGAGATCAACCCCGCCAAAATTAAGGTCATCAGAGAAATGCCACCACCGAAAAACCTAAAACAGCTGAAGAGTTTTCAAGGCCGCGTGGCATATCTAAGGAGATTCATTTCGAATCTGGCTGGTCGTTGTCAGCCATTTTCCCGCCTCAACAAGAAAGATGTCAAGTTTAAATGGGATGACGCTTGTTAGAAAGCTTTCGATTCACTAAAAGAAATGCTCGGGAATTCTCCAGTCCTCACTGCCCCAATCAAGGAAAAGCCGCTAATTTTGTACATTGCAGTAGGTGATAACTCGCTAGGGGCACTCCTAGCACAGAGGAACGAGGAGGGAAAAGAAAACACGCTATATTACTTAAGCCGCACATTGGTGGGGGTCGAATTTAACTACTCTACAATTGAGAAGACTGTCTCGCTCTCATTTTCGCCGTGACGAAACTCAGGCAGTTACTGCCTCTCGCACCAAATAACGTTGATATCCAAGGCAAACCCAATCAAATTCCTTATGAACCGGCCTATGCTGTCTGGGCGCTTAGCTAAGTGGGCCCTTCTCCTCTCTAAGTTCGACATCACATATGTCCCAGCCCGAGCTGTTAAAGGACAAGCGATTGCGGATTTTCTAGCTGCCCACCCAGTCCCGGGCAGCGAAGAAATAGAATGTGACCTCCCGGATGACCAGGTTATGATGATCGAAGAACCACAACTCTGGCAGATGTACTTTGACGGAGCCTCCAGGTCAATAGGGGCAGGAGCAGGAGTTATCTTTATCAGCCCGCAGGGAGATCTGCTGCCCTACTCGTTTACGATCGTGCCAGCTTGCACCAACAATGAAGCAGAGTACAAGCCCTCATTATCAGACTACAGCTCGCCCTCGAGATGCGTATCAAAGTAATACAGATCTATGACGACTCCAGGCTAGTCATCGGCTAGCTGACGACGAAATATGAGGTTCGCAAACCTGAGTTGTCACCTTTCTGCCATCAAGCACGGACACTATTCGACCAGTTCCATAATAGCAACATTTCACATATACCGAGGCAGGAAATGTACAGGCCGATGCGTTGGCTAGCCTAGCTGCTGCTCTGGCTAACCCAGGAGGCAGCCCGCTCCAAGTAACAATCGAAGAAAGAAGGATCCTACCAACAACCGTATTGTGCGGCGGTGAATCAAGCGCGAATCCCATCTGTTGCTTTGAAATCACAGAAGAAAACGACTGGAGAAGACCATTTGTCGACTACTTGAAGTATGGATTTTTACCGAAAGAGCCCAAGATTAGCACGCAGGTCAAGAGATGCGCTGGTTCATTCATAATACAGAATGATGTCCTTTACAAGCACTCATATGAGGGAATGTTGCTGCGCTGCTTGGACCAAGATGAAGCCTATGCCACACTAAAGGAAGCTCATGGAGGAGAATGCGGTGCCCACCAAGGGGGCAAGAACTTACATCACCGTGTCCGACACATGGGGTATTATTGGCCCACGATGACAAAAGATGCGATAGAATATGTCAAGAAGTGTCACCAATGCCAGATTCATGTAGATATAATACACTCGCCACCTAGAAGAGCTGCATCAATTAGTAATATCTTGGCCTTTCGCCGCGTGGGGCATGGACGTGATATGGCCGATTAGTCCGCCATCTTCTCAGGGACACCAATACATTCTTGCTGCAACCAATTATTTCTCTAAATG
Source organism: Liriodendron chinense (assembly GCA_003013855.2). NCBI lineage: Eukaryota > Viridiplantae > Streptophyta > Magnoliopsida > Magnoliales > Magnoliaceae > Liriodendron > Liriodendron chinense. Next base: position 4,644,900 of record ML058330.1, on the reverse strand, counting down.
GGCTGAAGCAATCGCCCTGAGAAACGTGAAAGCTAGACACGTCGAAAGTTTCATTCATCACTCCATATTATATCGACATGGCATTCCCGAAAGAATCACCACCGACAACGGAACACCCTTCAAGAATGCCACCATCAATAAGCTGTGCGTAAAGTTCAAGATCAAGCATTGCTATTCATCGCCCTATTATCGTCCTGCGAATGGATTGGCCGAGGCATTCAATAAGACTATCGTGAAGATGCTGAAGAAGACGGTGGCAGAAAATAAGAAAGACTGGGACAGACGGTTACTCGAAGCATTATGGCCATATAGGACCACGTACCGCACCGCCACTCGAGCTACACCCTACTCGTTGGTGTACGGTACGGAAGTCGTGATCCCAATGGAGATACAGGTTGAGTCACTATGGGTCGCCCTCCGACACTCCCTGACAACCAAGCACAACCAGCTTGCAGCTGAGCCACCTCGTTGTCTATCTTCGCCAGACGTGCAGTGACCTCTTGGCACCCGGCATCAACAATCTGCCAGTCCTTCCTCACCGCAGCCACGCTTGCCTCGTGTAACTCAAGTTTTGGGAGAAGGGATCGCAAATGACCGCGCTTTTCCTTGATGAAAGGGTCAACTTGGAGACTTTTCGCTTCATTTTCTCGAGCCACCCATTCCTTGAACTGAGCCACATAACCGACTATCGAAGATAAGTCAATCCCGAGCCAGGCAGCGTTAAGTCTTAATGCCTGCAACGCTTCATCCAAGATAGGCCATTCATTCTCATTCCTCAAAGAGTAGGCAATATCAGACAGAAGGCCCTTCAGAAGATTTTCCTTGGTCCTCGACAGGCCACGAAGGGATGAAACGAATGCCTCTGGCAAAACCGCAGGCGCTGGGGAGTCGGCAGGCGCGGCTGCTGATAAAGAAAGTGATAAACGTCAGTACAGAGAAATCATCATCAGAAAGAAAGCAGTCAAGATAGTAAAAGTAAGTAATATACCAGCAACTTCAGGAATGCCAACGGCAAGAGCGCTGGATGAAGCAGTGGGCACGGGTGACACTGGGACCGGTTCCGTTGCTCCCTCAGTTAATGGTTCAGGTAATTCTGGAGAAGATAACACCACGACCTCGGGAACATCGGCAGTAGATGCTGGCCCAACGTTGGGAATAAGTTCAGTGGCAGGCCCGATTGATGATGGTATGACGGCAACAGAGACATTCGTGATAGGATCAATTGATGATGGCTCAGCGGCAGGAGGAGCTCCCACAGCGGGTTCAGGCGCACTTGACTCGATAGTGGGGACTACAATCTCTTCCGCTGCAGCAGTGACGATCACTTCGAGAACCGCGCCCTAAGCTTCAGTGTCTGCCACAGGAGGATTGGGGGCAAGGACGGACTCAGCAGGCGCTTCATCATCCAGGTCCATGAAGATTGCCCCCATGTTCTCTTCAGGGACGGATCTATCATATATAAGCTCGCTCTCATTACTCCCCCAGGTATGGTGGCCTTCACTTAAGTTGGCTTGAGAGCTCAACTCACCCTCCTCCCTGGCCTCTCCTGCGTTGTCGGCCGGAGCGTCACCGACCTCTTTGAAAAGCCGCTCCCACAAACGCTCGGCCCTATGCAGTTTCCACAAGTCCTTTATTTTCTTGCCCCCACAAACGACAGGAAGACTAGGGGCGGTTTTCACCCGAGGACCAGTGCGCTCGGCCGGTACCCCCTCATCACCATCATCATCAGCGCCATCACCATCATCGCCACCATAGCCTCCACCTTCACCGCCACCCACATCCTCATCGCTTCCACCATTACTGCCCATAGCGTCATCACCATCCCCACCATCGTCACCCTCGGCAGCAACATCATCATTGTTACCACCAGCCTCTCCCATGCCATCATCATCATCATCCTCTTCGTCATTGTCACCTCCAGTCCTCCCTCTCAGAACATCACCTTCGTCGGGTAACTCATTAATGGGCCCGAGGGACGAGAATTCCGGCTCCTCTAATGTTACACTTCTCTCCCCATGAGCAATTTAACCCTCCAGAGTATGTTCGGGTTTTTCGTGGTAGATCACCACGTTTAGGGAAGTCTGCAGTCTCTCTGTGCCTGGCACCGTAGGCTGATGAAGATTTTCTGATACGTAACCGAGACCGTTGGCAGGGGTGGGGGTAACAATAGGGGGTGTGATGAAGACGGGCTCAGTGACAAGCATTTTATTTCGAACCAGTGCATACTGGTGGGCCCACCACCTCATCCATCCGAAGGTAGCCCCGGTGAAACACTGCGTCCCCGGGATGATGAAAGAACAACCGGTTCCCATCAGCATAAGTTGCCGCCACATCCACTTCCAATGAATGGGCCCGACACCATACGCTTGCTGCTCACACGTCACTGGTTCTAATGTCGTGGGCACCCCTTGGTCGTACCCAAATTGGCGAGCGAAGCGATTGGGGTAATAGGGTTCCCTCCAGAACTCCAACCCTTCACGAAGTGGCAGTGACGACGGACGAATCACAGTTAAGAAGGAACGCTCGTAATAGTCAATGCTATCATCATCCGTGCACAGGACCGATTCTTCACTTCGGGTACCGGAGAAGTGATAAAAATATACATCTTCAAACCGCGCTATACTATCTTCAATAGTGGTCAAGTTATGACCAACCATCCTCTTTTCTGGAAGAAATGCAGCGGGAGTTTCCCTTCTTTGATGTAATCTCCGCGCCGCACACCGTAGACCCAGGGGAAGTATACCCCGAGCCAGCCGGAGAAGAAGTGCCACCCGCAGTAGGTGGAATTCATCCCGTAGGCGGCACGCTCCTTACTGCTGATAATGTAGCCAAATGCCCGATAAATGGAGCATAGGACCACTGGAGCTAGCGCGTACCGATGACCGTTCGCCAGGGCCCCCGCAAGGGCAAAACAAGATACTCTGATGTTATCCGCCTGCTTAGAGCTTGGAAGCGCTACACAGCTGAGCCAGTACGCCAGGAAACCAGCTAGCTCGCAGGTGGGGGAGAGCTTGTTAGGATGAGGGAAATTCTCTTTCATCCGCCTCTCCAGAAGTGCCTTATCACCACGGCTCTCGTCATAGGCCGTGTAGTCCAAACTAAAGGAAATGGAACGACATGTTAGCAGAAAGAAAGAGGTGTGATTAAGCAGTAAAGTGCAACTCATTGCGAAACACTTACTTCAAGCCATGGCTAAAATAAACCAGCCAATCCTCGAACGAAAGTTTGTCCTTGAAGCCCCAAAACTGAGGAAGCTCTGCGAACAACTCGTAGCAGGCCTCAAAGAAGAAGCCTTCGTTGACGCCTTTCTTTTTTCGCGACAACTCATCATCGTTCGGGACCCATTCATCGTAAATTCTCCCACGAATCGGGAGACCCGCAATACGGTTGAGATCCCAGAGCGAGATGCTCATCTCGCCGCATGGCATGTGAAAAGAGTTGGTGATAGAACACCAATGATTCAGGAAGCCTTTGTAAACCCAGGGCTCCCGGCAGAAATAACTGGACGTCGCCTCGATCGCCTTATATAGACCGACCGCCCGTAGGGTGGCCCGGTGTTGTTCCAAGATGCGATTCGCCCATGTCTTGTAACCTGGATGAAGAACCAGATGGCCGCGGGTTCGAAATGCCCCAATCAACCAGACTTCAGTATCCCCTAGATGATGAAACCGCTGGCGGAGGGTCTCAAAATAATGCTTGGGAAAAGGCTGATGGGGATTGTGGTTTGGCTCCAAGAAGATCATGTCTTTCACACCGAGGACAGACTGATGCTTCCCATTCTTAGATAAAGAACAACTGAGAAACGGCGCCAGACCAGAGGTCCAAGTACCGACGCTATAAAAGGAGTTGCTCCTGCAAATATCAGACAGCTCGATACTTGGGAGGGAACGCTGCCGTTGGTAACTCTTTGAATAACGAATGTATTCCCGAGTATAGGGGTTTCTTATGACAAGCGGCGCGGTGACGAGCTTAGCACTAGACCAGGCCACCCTCATCTTATCCGACTTAGATTTGGCCTGATTCTCCAAATATACTTGCTTGGTGCCTTTACCAGCCCTTTTCAGACGACCGTGCCTGGCAGTCTGCATAGGGATCGACGGGCTCGCTTCGCCGTCCTCGGAACCTACGGCCCCGTCCGACCGGAAGCCACGAAGGGGAGCATACCAGGCATCCCATTGCTCTTGTGTACCCCTATCCGGAGGGGTGGCACAATCCTGTCGCAAAGGATTTTCTTTTGTATATCCTTGGATAGTGTAAGGATACGCTCGTAGAAGTTGAACTTCTCCGGGGGGAGGAACCATTGCGGATTCTCGGGCGATGGCCTGGAAACCTTCTTCGCGGCAGCACGCTTATGCTTTGACAGAGTTGGTGGTGAACCCGAAGGGCCAGCTTGCGAGGGATCGCTGGCCATTGTAATCTGCAATGGCATGTAAGAAGCTTAGACAGAGGGCAAAAGAAAATGTTCGCATAAAGAAATCAACATTCACAAAATCCAAAAGGATACAAAGCAACAGGCAAACGAAATACAAGTGCCAATCAAGGCCCCGACAAAGCACATCCAAACCAACGGAGAAAGAAATGAAGCGACAACATTCACAACCACAACACCGTCATCACAAAGATGCAAACAAGGGAGGACAGAAGAAAAGAAGAAAGATATAATTATCATTCATCAACCACGAGGACAACTCCAAATGTTTAGATTGTTGTATCAATCGTTTAAATGATTAGAAATTAATAATTGCCATAAGATGACATAAAATTGCAGGGCCCCCGCCCCATAGTCAGAAAGAGAGGATCTCAGTCCTGCACCAACGGAAGAATCCGAGCTCTCAACTCGTCCACCTTCGCCTGGACCCGGGCTTCCTTAGAAATCAGATCCATTAGAAAGGAGATGCATTGCTGCACGAAGTCGAAGTTCAAATGCTCGGCGTTGGCCCAATTTCTCACGATGGAGACATCAATCGCAAGACTGTTGTGCTCCCTCAGGGCCTCCCTGACCATCCTCCAAATCCCGGCGCGGTGGTCTGGGAACTCAGCCTCCGCCAGCGGGACGAGCCAAGCCAGGAATCGTCTGCTCTCCCTTCTTTCCTCTTTCAAGGAGTGAAGGCCGCTCGACAAGGACAGGAAAGAAGCAGCCAGAGAAGGCTCCGCCGCCTCAAGGATCGCTAACTCTTCTAGGAGAGAAGAATCACCGATGAAGTCAAAAATGACCTCCTTGTGTTCATCAGAAATGGAGGCCATCAGGGAGACGTTTTGAATAGCTTTCAAAATGGGGCGAGAGTCTGTGCCCAGTCGGGTCAAAGCCTCGGCCACCTCGTCATGCTAAGCAGTGAGAGATGACCAAGCCTCAGGGTGATCCAGGGAGCCCAGAAGCCGCCTTAGACAATCTTGGGCCGCTCGTGGAGAAGCACGAGTTATGGCCATTGTCTGCTGAAAAACAAGACTGATGAACCGATATGAGAGATATGGCAGTCCGACAAAAAGAGAAGAAAGAAAAAGCACGTGAAGCTAGTCGCGTAAAGTCAGAAAGTTTAGAGGAGGCATGCAAAGGTATGCTTGAAACATCACTTAAATTAACCATTGGGATTACCTTTAAACTAATGCGATCTAGAAACCTCTAAAGTCTATGAGACCCTATGCCTCCTCAAGATAATTGTCACATGTACGCAAATGCGAGGCAGAGGTCTAGGGGCCCATACACTTTAAACGTCTAGTCTCGCAAAGGATTATTAAAGCAAAATTCTACATACTTTCAAAAGTACACAAGTCCTATAGACTAGGTGCATGAGGCTCCACGCACCCCAAATTTCTCAAAAAATTCAGTCCAACTCCAGGGTGCGTAAGGCTTCACGCACCTCAAAATCCGAAGTATGCCAAAATTGTATTTCAGGGTGCGTGTGACCCCACGCACCCTTAAAACTGATTCATATCCCAATTTTAGGGTGCGTGAAGGGCAAAATCCCTCCACAAAACCGACGAAGGGTGCGTGTGATCCCACGCACCCGTAAAATACGTTTCTTTGCTAAATCCATTACCTGGGTGCGTGTGATCCCACACACCCTTAAAGTCAACTCAAAATCCAATTTCAGGGTGCGTGAAGGGCTAAAACCCACCCAAGTGTTGACGAAGGGTGCGTGGACCCCCAAAAAATCAGAGAAATCCACCAAAAAGTCCAAAATTCACTGGTGCGAACACCCCACGCACCCTAAAAATTATTCAAAAATTCGAAGTTCAATTACTGGGTGCGTGCACATCCCACGCACCCATGAAGTCCTTACTACCTCGAATAAACAGGTGCGTGCGGATTAAAAGGGTGCGTTGGAGATAATTTTTGGGTGCGTTGGAGAATAAAAGGGTGCGTGGACCAGGTCTGAAGATATCCAGTAAGGAAAAGTGAAATGACGGGAATAGGCTGTCTTCTCTATTTATAGTGGGACCCAAAAGGTCCGGTGCATCGCACCAGACGATCGTGTGTCCGTCACGACCCACCGGAGGGGCATCTGTTGGGGTCTCAAAAGGTAGGGGCCCTTAAAGTAAGCAAAGTAGCCAGAGGAATCACGCAAAACACCTTCCGGTGCGCGTAAAATGAAGAATTACAAGATTTCCTTAGCCAATTCTCCAGTGGGCCCTGCTGATCACCGTGATCGGAACTGTCCAGAATCTGACCCATAGCTTCTTTGTGAATTATGATGAACAGTGCAAGTGATTGAGCAATCAAACGAGCCCCACAAACCCTCCAAAATTCAAAACCCAAATAGTGGCGTCCCTATTTACGTGTTCCACGTACCCATAAATTCGGACGCCCAACGCACCTAAAAAATCAGCCAAAACAGGAATTCGTTTAAAGGAGTTCCGGACTCCCACGCACCCTGAAAATGGTGCCACGCACCCTTAAATTTGACAGTTTATTATTTTCATTTTTAAGGTGTTCTGGAGTCCCACACACCCTGATAATGGTCCCACGAATCCAGTAATTCGACTACTCTTCAGACACTCAATTTTTAGGTGCGTTGGAGCCCACGCACCCGTAAAATAAGTCCCACGCACCCAAAAAAATCCAGTACTTTTAGAACATGTTTCTGGGTGCGTCGAACTTCCGCACATCAATAAACAGGTGCGTGGAGGGTATTTTAAAGATGCGTGACACGTGGCAGCACCTCATTGGCCGATCTCCGAATTCTTCGGCTATAAATAGTCCTCCCGACTATTCATATTCACAATTCAAAAGAGAGAGAGAGAGCTGCCGCCCCCTGGGAATTCGAAATCCCCGCCGGAAACGCTCGCCGAAATACTTTTCCAACCTCCGAAAACCCCTCCCGATCGCCGGAATACCCTTTCCGATTGCCGATATTCCATCGCAGGTCTGAATCCTAAAAAATCATAAGTGTGGCCACGCATCCTGAAAATGGCCCCACTCACCTGAATAATTGCCCACGCGTCCATTAATTCGGCATATATCAAACAAGAGCATCGGACTCCCACGCACCCGAAAAATGGCCCATGCGTCCATAAATTCGGGTCCCACGCGTCCATAAATTCACATTTGCAAATTCGGTCCCACGCATCCTGAATATGGGCTCCACGCACTCCTAAATACATCAGAAATCTGGCATTCAATTTTTAGGTGCGTTGAGGCCCACGCACCCGTAAAATAAGACCCACGCACCCCAAAAATCAGCCAATTGCAGAACATGTTTGCAGGTGCACCGGACTCAATTTTAAGTGTTTTCAAGGTCCGCTTGAGCCTATTTCGGGTATTTCGAGCATTCCGGACACAATGAATGGTCAAATGGTCGTTCCGGGAACGCTAAATGAGCAACATCGCGCATATTCGAGGTTCAACCCAATTTCACGTGATGAACGAAGTGACTTCTCAGAAAGGAGCCGCCAGCATCCAGAACTATGTACATATGTCAATCATTCATATCTACTGTAAAGATGTGACCCGATTTGGGTAGAAAGCTAGATAAGCAGGGTTATGGTTATCACGATAAACCATATTAAAGAGTTTTAATCCTCCACAAACCAATTGCTATGAACTGCCGCAACACAACAGTCGATGCCCTACCCATTCAAACGGTATCCGTCGGTTGGGCTACGCAGGTACTACACAACTGTAGAATGGACTTCTCGAGGTCACCTGTCCCTACATTGACAGGCGCGGGCCCAGAGTCGTCCTTCTCAGTTATAAACCCTGATAGTCTCAGCCTGGATCTCTGGCCAAAACATGAGACAGACATCTGACTAATACAAAGACGGTTCAGTAAATAGCAAAACAAATACAGGTCTCTACGACCACCAACTCTAAGATCATAGTCCCTGCTGACTAGTCTTTTGCCTTTTAATCAAGGGTCATCGATCATTCGATGTAATTAAGGGCTCGTGCCAGACCACGGCCTGGAATGTACAAGATCCGAGGATCTCTGGAATAAAATTCGCCTTACGATATCTCTTCTTGCGTACCTTTTGTGGATGCTTGTGATTGTCTATGAATGTTTCCATTACTCAAAACCCCAGAGCAACAAAACACACATTTCGAGGAAATGCCCGTGATTCCATTTCCTAGTTCCAACAAATATTCTCCATTAAACTAATGAATTAGGATCTGATTCATCAAAATTGATTTAAAGGAATCAACTTCACTAGATGACAAGACAAGATAAAATTCCTACTAACCACTTTGAAGATTTACTACATCTCAGACCCTAACCTGCAGCCATTGCCTGAAGCAACTGACAACGACACACTTGAACAAGTCATTGCACGCAACAAACGAGCTGAAGATGAACTGTTGTGCCGTAGACACATCCCGAACGCATTATCCAACCGTCTATATGACCTGTACACCCAAACTACATCTTCTAAAGAAATTTGGACTGCCCTAGAGTTCAAATACAAGGCCGAAGAAGAAGGCACCAACAAGTTCCCGATAGCCATGTATTTTAACTTTACTATAGTAGATAATAAACCATTGTTGCTCCAAATTTAAGAATTGTAGCTAATTGTGAATAAAATTAAGGCCCTTAAAATTGATTTCCCTGAATCATTTCAAATTAGGGCTGTAATCACTACATTACCCTCGATGTGGAAAGATTATAGGAAGAAATTGCTACATAAGACTGAGGACCATACACTGGAACAAATCAAGAAACATTTGAGAATTGAGGAAGAATCCAGGAACCGTATAAGAAAACTGAAAACAAAAATTCCTCGTCTAAGGTATAAGTAGTAGAAAAAATTCAAAACAAGAATCCTGAGAAAGATGATTCCCTGAAACCCAATAAAGAAAAATTTAAGAAATCACAGAAGAAGAATGGAAAGTTCAAAAGCCCTTACCATGTTTGTGTGAAAAACGGGCATTACACTCGAGTACGTTGATTTTGCAAGTCAAAGAATGAAATAAGTGCAAGTGTAGTTGAAGAAGAAATATTTGTCATGATCATCGAGGTCAATATAATCCAAGGGAAAGGTCCTGGTTACGATACGCCTGTCATAGTCCATGTTTGCTATAACAGGTCAGTCTTCAAAACCTATAAAGACGTAACCAATAGTCAAGAAGTCCAAATAAGTAATGAAGGCCAATCCAAGGTTGTAAGCAAAGGAATCGTAGAACTGGTGTTTACCTTTGGCAAGAAGGTGATCTTGACTAATGTGCTACACATCCCTGACATGAGGCAAAACTTAATTTTTGGAGATCTTCTGGGAATACCCAGAATACGGGTAATGTACGAGTCAGGCAAGTTGATTCTATCAAAGAATGAGAACTTTGTTAGGAAGGGATATGCTTGTAACGACATGATTAAATTTGTGTTGAATGAAAGTATCACTTATGCGTATATGGTTGAATTTGTAGCATTGTTGCATGGTAGATTAGCACATATAAGCTATAGTACCTTAAAATTCATGGCTAAGAATGGTTTGATCTGATACATTGGAAATGAGAACGATAAATGTGAAGTGTTCATACAGTCTAAAATTATTAAGAAATTGTTTCCAAGTATTGAGAGACCATCTCAAGTATTGGATAATGTGCACACTGATATCTGTGAGTTAAATGACATTCTTATCCATGGATCCAGAAGGTACTTTATAACCTTCATTGATGATTGCTCCAATATGTATATGTATACCTACTAAGGAATAACGATGAAGCACTTAGTATGTTCAAAGTATAAAAAAATATAAGTAGAAAATTAACTAAATAAGAAAATCAAGGTTCTGCGAAGTAACAGAGGAGGATAATACTTCTCAAACAAATTCTCCAACTTCTGTGAAGAACATGGTCTAGTATACCAATGTACCGCGCCTTACACACCACAGCAGAAAGGTGTAGCAGAAAGGAAGAATATGATATTATTAGAAATGGTCAACTCAATGCTAATACAAGCAAAGTAATCACTTAATCTATGGGATAAAGCACTACTAACAACATAACATGTCTTAAATAGGATCCCATCTAAGAAAACCAAAACCCCACTATATGAGGTATGGAAAGGAAGGAAACCTAACGTAAGGTATCTTAAAGTATTGGAGGTGTCTCACGTATTGCAGAACACCTGATCCCAAAAGAACCAAGTTAGGACCTAAAGTTATCAACTGCACCTTTATAGGGTGTATACAAAATAACAAAGCATATAAACTCCTAGACTTAGAGTCTAACACCATCATAAAATCAAAAGATGTCGAGTTCTTTGAGAACTCACTATCTCATTGAGAACTCACTATCCTTATTAGAGAACTCATTATCCTTAAAGTTAAAGAATAATGAAATCCAAACTCTTAGGAATAAACCTGTTAGTAAAACTCAACAAGAACTTGAAGCTCCTAGCAAACCTTGTAGAAGTTAAAGAGTAAGGGTAGAGAAGAGTCCTGACCTAAAATTGATAGACTCTCAACGTATCTCTTTTCATCTCGTAAAAGATGATAGAGAGAATGCAATTAGAAACATGCCCATAATAATGACTATAGAAGATGATCCTAAAACCTTTAGTGAGGCTATGTCTTTTGGAGACTCAGCTTTTTGGAAGAAATCCATCAACGATGAGATGCACGGGATAATGTCAAACAAAATCTGGGAATTGGTGGGCTTACCTCCAAGCTCCAAACCCATAGGGTATAAGTAGGTATTTAGGAAGAAACATCACACTGATGGGACTGTCCAAACCTTTAAAGCTAGATTAGTAGTTAAAGGATTCAGATAAAAAGTATGCATAGATTATTTTAACACATATTCTCTTATGGCTAGAATAACATCCATTAGGATTTTATTTGCACTAACATCTATACATCATCTTCACATCCACCAAATAGATGTAAAGATGGCTTTCCTGAATTATGACCTCAATGAGGAAGTATACATGGAGCAATCTAAAGGATTCATTCTATCAGGAAATTAGAAGAAAATTTATAAACTGATTAAGTCGTTGTATGGACTAAAACACACGCTCAAACAATGCCATGAGAAGTTTGAGTCCAAAATACTATCTCATGGTTTCATGCATAATGTAACTAACAAATACATATATTCCAAAGTTATGATAACTGTATAACTATAATTTGTCTATATTTTAATGACACGTTAATAATAAATAATAAAATAGAAGGTATAACTGAAACAAAGAAGTTTTTACCTTCTGTATTCAAAATGAAGGATCTTGGAGAAGTAGATACCATCATAGGTATCAAAGTTAAGAAACATAATGGGGGTTATACGTTGTGTCAGTCTCATTACATTGAGAAGATACTAAATAGGTTTAACCATTTAAAGATAAAAGAGGTTAAGAAAAAAAACATTTGATCCAAGTATCAAGCTGAATAAGAATAACGGAAGAGCAATTGCACAACTTGAGTATACAAGTGTTATGGGCCGTCTAATGTATATTATACAATGCACTGGACCAAATGTTGCATGTGCTGTGAGTAAACTCAGTAGGTTTACTAGCAACTCCAGTGTGGAACACTGGAATGCAATCGGTAGAGTTCTTGGTTACTTGAAAACAACCAAGGACTTAGGGTTATTTTACTTAAGAGTTTTTTGTTGTATTTCAAGGATATACTGATGCAAGTTAGATATCGTGTGTAGGGGACAACAAGTCCACTATAGGGTGGGTCTTCACTCTAAAAGGTACAGTTGTATCTTGAGGATCCAAGAAACAAACCTGCATAACTCACTCGACTATGAAGTCTGAGTTCATAGCCCTGGCTATAACAGGCAAAGAAGCTGAGTGGCTTAGGGATCTTCTATTAGAAATTTCATTCCGTGAGAAGCCTATACCGCTGTTTCACTACATTATGATAGTGAAGCCACATTAGTTAGAGATTATAACAGCATGGATAAATTCAGAGTCAGTTTGTGATATTTACAGAAGGTCGAATACTCCCAAATCTACTGCCTTCTCCAGAAAGATCTCCCCAATACGATCGTGAGAGAAAATCTTTCCTCCAACGGGAATCTACTGACGTATCCTAGCAGGATCCATCTCTCCAAACTGCCTTCAAGCCTCTATAAATATAGCTTGGATTTACACCTTAAAGGTCACGAATAATCTAAGGTAGAAAACCCTAATCTTCCTTATTCCTAGACTTGACTTAAGCATTGGAGAGTTCCCTGCCGCATAGTGGCACCTCCCCTTGCCTTTGCTTTATCTGTTTCCTCACAGGTCCGACGGACGGAAGGAACTTTGACGTGCAAATTAAAGGACACGTAATAAATCCCAGCCGTCCAGATCCATTGTTTAAAATTGTGCGATAACAGTTAGCGTCGCCTGTGGGAATGACGCAGCCTGTGTTCTCAGTGTTTAAACCCTAGCATTTAACACTCATCCCTGGGCGGACATGGCTAAGGACAAGAAGAAGGCCAAGACTGCTGCCAACACACCCCCAGACTCCACCTTAGAGAGCCAAGCACAACAGTCAAAAGAGCCAAACTCATCGCAACCTTCCTTGACACCCAGTCAGCGATGGTCCCAGAATAAAAAAATCCCGCCTAACCATTCTCGAGGAATAGTACGAAAACATGGCAGAAAAACTAGATCTTATTACAGTCTACTTTGAGAGTGGTGGGACCCCACAGGCTACTCATTCCCGACCGACTGTTTTAATAGGAGGCCCAGGAGACCAGCAACTTCGATTGTCCCAGGATCTACCTCGTCAAGCTCTCCATCCAAGCAACAACAATTACGACGACCAAGCCAACCCTGGCCAGGCACATTCGATGACTCGCCTCAACGTCGTAGACCTACATCACACCCTTGATGACATATGTCGGGGGAAAGAGACTGAGCAAGTCACAAAGAATCGCCCTCACCATGAAGCTCAGCTCAGGGAACTCCGAGATCAAATCAATGACATGGGAAAGAAATACCAATCCAAGGCCCCAACCCCGATTAAAGCATTCCTCGAAGAAGCGGAGCCCCCGTTCACTGAAGATATCTTAGCCAAGCGTCTTCCTCCTGATTTCAAAGTGTCCAACTTTGGACTCTACTCTGGTGAAGGCGATCCAGCTGAACACCTCGAAACCTTTAGGACTTGGATGGAGCTGTATGGTACTTCGAGACCCATCATGTACAAAACATCCCCCTGTCAGTAACAGGTCCTGCACGCATGTGGTTCTAGGGACTGCGGCCAAAATCCATCTCCTCCTATAACCAGTTGCGCGGAGCCTTTGTTGCCCAATTCATCAACGGCAGAGGATCCCGAAAACAGGTCACTCATCTACTGAACCTAAAGAAAAAAGAAGACGAGCCTTTGCGAGACCACATCGCTCGATTCAACAAGGAATCCCTGGACGTGGAGGATTGCCCTAAGAAGATGGCCCTTACAGCCTTTATCAGCGGACTCCTACCCTAAAAACTCCTTCATTCACTCGGTAAAACCCCGTAAAAAACCCTATCAGAACTCCTTGATTGGGCATGCAAGTATGGAAATGCCGATGATCTCATCAACGCTCATCGCGATAATAACAACTCGCCCACTAGAAAAGGGAGAAGAGATACAAAAGATGAACATGGCTCCAATCACAAGCGGAAAAGAGACAAGGATAGGAGTGGCTCCTCGCGACCACCCAAAGCTCATGTCCCCAGGTTCGAGAAGTACACACCTCTCAAAGCCTTTGTTGACCAGGTCTTCCTAAAAATAAAAGAGAAGAGCTATCTAAAGGTTCCCTCTAGGCTAAGATCTAACCCAGAGAAGAAAAGCAAGTCTAAGTATTGCCTCTTCCATAAGGATCATGGTCAGTTATTATGAGTTGAAGCGACAAATCGAATCCCTAATCCAGAAGGGCTTCCTCCAAGAATATGTCGACAGGTGCCCAGCCGATGGCTTTCCACCTACTCATAACACACCAGAGGTTTGCGTCAATGATGAGTCCCTCGGAGAAATTTGTTGAGGACTCATCTGACCAACTAGACTGCCCAGGTCCTAGATGGGCCACCCAAGCCATGAAGAGGCCGACCATCCTTGATCGGCACAAAACAGGCTGACCACCCATGCGCTCAAAGTACCGTCACTAATAGAAGCGCTAAGGCATAAGCTATCTTTCTTTCTTAAAACCACTTGTACTAAAATCTCCTCATCTATAAAAGTGGAATCTTGCTTTCAATTAGAGCTTTTTCTCAAGCACCCCACTTTGTGAAAAAAGTCGCCTCAAATCAGCCGCCTAGCCCCAAGTGCCCAAGCTCTTCTCACAGGCCTCCTAGGCTTAGCCAACCAGGCCCCTTATAGGCATCATAGGCCCTGGATAGACCGTCCAGGCTCGAAAAACTAAGCCCGATCATCACCCTGCTCTCCCAATAGAGCGGGGCCTATATATAGAAGATATCTTGGATGGAGTTGTATAGTACTTCAGGACTCATCATACACACATGTGGTTCCATGGATTTAGATGGAGCTGTTTGGTACTTCTGGACCATCATGTGCAAAAACTTTCCCCTGTCACTAACAGGTCTTGCACTCATGTGGTTCTGAGGACTGCGACCAAAATCCATCTCCTCCTACGACCAGTTGAGTAGAGCCTTTTTTGCCCAGTTCATCGGCAACAAAGGATCTTGAAAACAAGCCACTCATCTTTTGACCCTAAAGCAAAAATAAGATGAGCCTTTGCAACACTACATCGCCCGATTTAAAAAGGAACCCCTGGACGTGGAGGACTGCCCTGAAAAGATGGCCCTTGCAGCCTTTATTAGAGGACTCCAACCTGAAAAACTCCTCCATTAGCTCGGTAAAACCCCGTCAAAAACTTTATCAGAAATCCTTGATAGGGAATGCAAGTATACAAACACTGAGGACTCCTCAACGTCCATCGCGATAATAACGACTTGCCCACGAGCAAACGGCGAAGAGATATAAAAGATGAACATGGCTCTGATGACAGGCAGAAAAGAGACGAGGACAGGAGTGGCTCCTCGCGGCCACCTAAAGCTCCTGTCCCCAGGTTTGAGAAGTACACACCTCTCAAAGCCTCTGTTGACCAGGTCCTCCTAGAAATTAAAGAGAAGAGCTATCTGAAGGCTCCAACTAGGTTAAGATCTAACCCAAAGAAGAGAAGCAAGTCCAAGTATTGCCTCTTCCACAAGGATCATGGTCAATTGCTACGAGTTGAAGCAATAAATCGAGGCCCTAATCTAGAAGGGCTTCCTCCAGGAATATGTCGACAGGTGCCCAACCGACGGCTTCTTACATACTCAGAACACACCAGAGTCCTGCATCAACGACGAGCCCCTCGGATAAATTCGTTAAGGACTCATCCAACCAACTGGACCGCCCAGGTCCTAGATGGGCCGCCCAGGCCATGAAGAGGCCAACCATCCTTGATCGGCACAAAATAGGCTGACTACCCATGCACTCAAAGCACTGACACTAATAAAAGCACTAATGTGTAAGCTATCTTTCTTTCTTAGAACCACTTGTACTAAAGTCTCCTCGTCAATAAAAGTGGAATCTTGCTTTCAACTATAGCTTTTGCTCAAGCACCCCACTTGGTGAAAAAAAGTTGCCTCAAATTAGCTGCCCAGTGCCTGCCGCCCAGGCTCCTCCCACAAGCCGCCTAGGTTCGGCCGCACAGGCTTGGCCGACTAGGCCTTGGATAAACCGTTCAAGCTCGACCAACTAGGCTCAATCATCACCCTGCTCCCCCAATAGAGCAGGGTCTACATACATAAGATATCTTTCACTCAATATTGAAAGAAAAAAACAAAAATGATGAAATATCTTTTTAGTATGGAAAGCTCATCCAGGTCACTTACAACAGGCGTCACGCGCCGACAGTTTTACATCACAAAAAAACTTATCCTATCATAATCTCCATTGTGAAAAGCAACTTCGTCGAACAAAAGAGTGGAAGAACGGCCCCACCATCGTAATCCACTCTCTTTTTCGAGATCATCTTTTTCCCTCTTTTTCTCTTCAACTAGCAGCCTAAGCTGGAAACTCACAAGCATATCCCGAGGGAGCTCTACCGAATTCGATCCCAGAAGTCGAACAACAAAGGGAGTGGAGGCACAACCCAACAATCTGCAGATTGTGGCAACACGCAGCAAAACAAGAAGAAAACCTTCACAACAAAATACGTGACCTCATGTTCCTCCATCTGAAATTCAACCAAGGCATTATACATCACGCAAGAAGCCACCATCAGCATCGGACAATGTTTGATCCTTAAAGCTCACTATTCGAAAACCTTCCTCCCACTCGAAGAACCAAAGGTGTGCGACAGAGACATCCATGGCCAACTATCGCAAAGTGATCTCTACCAGAACAAGCCAAGGGACGGGCTACTTATAATCAATGTTCCTCCCATTGTCCTTCCAACACAAGCCATGTGCCAACCAGTGATTGGTTAACTCCACCCATCACCATGTACCCCTGTAATGTGTCATCTATGCTTGGATGCCCAAAAGGGCGCACCCTAAAAACTAAACTGTCGCCACATGTCGAACAGTTGCTTGCCGAAGATCACAGAATTCAAGACTGCAATTAATTCCCCTCCGATCTCCATGCCTCAAGTACGACTTGTCAAATCACGAAATGTGACACCATCATCGTATAAGGATTTATGTAGCCTCTTAAGAGACTCAACCCCAGCAAGCCAATCTCAAATATTGTCAAGGCTAGCTCGGCTGAATCACTATACTCCTAAGACGTCGCATTCTCAACCTAGGAGCAGGGGGGCAATTGTTATAGGGATATTCCAATCAAGTTAGGCCTTGGCCCACGAACCACGAGGAAGCTCTTTCCCCATGGCTTGGTCCACAGACCATCCTGGGGCTCGCACCTTGCTAAGGCTGACCACCCAGGATTGGCATGCGACAAGCTAACCACCCAGGCTCAGCTAAATTCAGTATAAGACCATCTGACCACTTAGAGTCAGTCTGAAATATTTACGAAAGGTCCAAATACTCCCAGGCCTATTGTCTTCTCCAAAAAGATCTCCTCGATATGATCGCGAGAGAGAATTTTTCTTCCAACGGGACTCTATCGATGTATCCTAGCAGGATCCGTCTCTCCAAACCGTCTCCAAGCCTCTATAAATATAGATTGGATCTACACCTTAAAGGTAACGAATAATCTAAGGTTGAAAATCATAATCTTCCTTATTCCTGGACCTAACTTAGGCATCAGAGAGTTCCCCACCTCATAGCGGCACCTCCCCTTGCCTTCTCTCTATCTGTTTCCTCGCAGGTCCAGCGAATGGAAGTTGCCCTGACGCGTAGATTAAAGGTCGTGTAACAAATTCTAGCCGTCCAAAATCGTGCGACAACAACTAATACGTAGAAAGTTTCATCACTAAAATAATGATAACCTCATCCAAGATTACAAGTATTAGCCATTACAGATAGAGCGTTGTGTCTTAAAACTCTTAATGTAGTCCGGTCTTAAGGACAAGTATCTGAAAGTAGTAGAGACACTGGAAGGACTTCACTTATATGACCGTAGAAGTAACGTTGCCTCTCATGAGAGTTAGAATTTCCTCTCGGGATCGCTCCTGAAAGTGGGTATATGTGTGGTATCTTCGGTTTTGTCATCTAAGAATAACTGGTTCAAAGTTGTAGCTACCAGGAATTTTGATAGGAATTTGAGGTACTTACACTAAGGGAAGATTCAAATTGAAAAGTATCTTTCTTTATGTAAATGAGTTGTGTCTAGTCTAGCAAATGAATTTTTAAAAAAAATTATTTTAACCAAGTGGATGATTGTTATGAAAGATATTTGGTTAAAAATATGTTAATAAATAAAATATAATATATTATGTATAAAATGTTTTTGAAAAAAGCTTGGTTTTTCACTTTTAAAAATAGTCTCATATAAAATAGGAGAGAAGAAAAAATCCTCTTTATTAATAGAGTGTTGACTACCTTAAGGTTTCTTTGGTGGAGAGAGGAGTATCGAGGCTTGCGTGTTCCAGTACGAACGCGAGCGTGTGTATAGGGCTCGATCATGGACTTAGACCTGATGCGAGGGTGTCGTTATATGAGGCATTGTGGTTGTGTGGCTGTAGAGGCACTAGTGGCACACTTTGCACTTCGAACATGCGCATCTTGTCACTCCCTCGCGAACCAAAGTGAGACTAGTGCGACAGTAGCTTATGTGATGGGTTAAGTGGCTGACTTTAGAATTGAGGAGTGTTGTGGGAAAGAGGTCTATCTAAAAGACCTCTCTACCTTTTATAACGAGTTGTAGAGCCGTTTAAGAGGCTTGGGTTAATTGCTCTTGTAGTAACAATCCATAACATGCAAAATCTGTTGCATGTGGCTAGCCCGACAGTAAAAAAATAGCTAGCCAATGTATCTAAATGGCTAACATGCAACTAGTCTCACCCACATGCAAAATAGTCAGAAACTACCAATAATGGCTAGTTTGTCTCCAACAGTCAGAAACAGTCCAATACCTTTATGACTCTGGACCGAAACTCCCAACTACCCTTGCCTATATAAACAAAGTTGGGCTACTTCATTCCATCATCACAACCAATCCGAATCATTCTCATATTTGAACAATCAAAGCTCTTAGTGTTCTCTATTCAAACCATCAGGTTCAATATGAACTCGAAATTGCTAAGAGCAAAAGGTCTATAAGAACCAAACCAGTGTCGTGGTCTAGCTCACCCAGAAGAACAAATTCTCTCTCTCTCTCTCTCTCTCTCTCTCTCTCTCTCTCTCTCAATTTGGGATTATTTTTTGTGTTCATCTGCCAATAAACTATGTTTACAGAGTTCCATCTATGGTTCCTCGTGTTTGCTGAACACAGAACCACACAAAGGCTCATCGTATTCTGGAAGCTAATTGCCTACAACCTATCAACAGTTTCAATTCACTTGAGAAGGGGCAAATAATGCTTTAAGGACAACGTGTTTTCACATGCTTCAGCTTGTCCTTATTTTACTTTATTTTTATTTCCAGTTTTTCTCTATTATTTTGTAATAGATTATTTATACTTTGAGATTCACATAAGCTATTTTTTACCCTTTCTATTCAATTTTTTTATCCCAACGCTCCATAAAATTGTCTGATCTATCTTACATCATTATATGATGTCAAATTGTGGCGAATGACCTCATAAATGGCCCAGATCAAAAGAATTAGGGCTAAAAGGATTGAAATAATTAAAAAAAATGGATAAATGCACATTAGATTCCAGCATTCATAACTTTGTGATTAGTTATCTGTTCCACGTGTATAATATACTACCGGAAAGCTATTAACCAACTTTATTCCTTGGCCAACCATCTATGGTTAAGTGGCTCCAAAATGAATTTATAAAATTCAATTATTTTAAAGGTCAAATTAAGATTTTAAGTTAAAACTTACTATTTTTAATAAGTTTTGTCTTAATTATTTTTATAATTGTAAGAGTTTGCATGTGGTCCCAAGTCTCTATTTTAGTCATCTAAGGGCATGTTTGGATGCAAGGATTATCTTATATTGTAGTGTAGTGTATGGAATAGCCCATCAAATCAAGTGTTTCTATGGGTTTATCTAAAATGGTGACCGCAAAAACAACATTTGGTTGTTCATAATTACTGACCATAATTGGCCATGGTGATACAATGGTCAATGTTCTTAAATCATACATGTTCTTAGTTCAGTTGTAAGATCTTATAACGTAGTGAAGGGTCATTTTTTCTTATGTGTGAAGGGTCATTTTTTCTTATGCGTACATCAACGATCGCGGATTGGGTACAACCCCCACCAAAACATGCCTAAAGACAGACGATCATGTTAGGACCTCTGTGGGGGGGGCATGATGATTATTCACATAACATACTTATCCTACATTGTTTAGTAAACAACAGAACAATTACATGTAAAACCAACTTTACCCTTTATCCAAATAAAATTACAGTATAATGTTAATAAACATCAGAAAACCAACATGCAAACCCAAGAATCCTCATTATCATATCAACTTCATAGTAGAATGTATAATAAAGAACTGAAAAGCACATGTAAACCTGACAGATCCCTTTCACAGAATGGATTTACAGTATAATATTTAATAAATAATAGAAAAATAACATGCAAACACAACGATCCTCTTTATTAGAACAAGTTCACACTTCAATGTTTAAAAATAAACTAAAAACTGACGTGCAAACCCAACTAATCCTTTCTGAGAACGGATTGACACTACAATGTTCAATCAACAACAGAAACCCAACATGCAAACCCAATGATCATTGTTCGCTTACCCAAGTGTAGGGTTGCAATGTAGTAATAATCTCGGTAAGACCGAGGTCGATCCACAGGGAAGGAAGTAAACAATTCTAACTATCTTAATAACTAGAATCAAAGAGGTTTGTGAAATTGATTTTTAACATAAAATAGAAAATCTAATAATGAAAAGATAACTAGAGCATCAAGGATCCACTTATAGCTCTTCTTAGATGCATAATTCGCTATGGTTTCTTACTTTCTCAACTAGAATCGACATTCCTGTCTATCTAGTCGGATGATAGAGCTGTTAAACCAAACAGTCTGTCATATGTAAGTTCTATGCGTAGGATTCACTCAATGAAGGCTGAGCTGAGCATGCTCAATTGCATAGGTCATTCCCCTTTCCAAAAGGTCCAGTTCACAATCATAACCATCCTCAAGTCCTCTCACAAGACAAGGCTAGATCATGATTTGAACTAGATTCAAATCACATGCACAATCCATACATATTCAGAAAAATAGAAAAATAGAACTTTGGTAGGAAGTCCCTTCATGAAGAACTTAGTACTAGAGCGCACTCCGATTCCTCGGATCATACAGGTCTAGACTGTTGCAAACGAATTAAGAAGATAAGTAATTCATCCAAACATCCATGAGTCATCACAAGACTAAGAAAAATTACTTAAAAACTTGTATAAACTTCAAACCAGAGTTCATAATCATGAATTCCAAACTAAAAACCAATAAAACGAATTAAACAATCTAAGAAAACTATAAGGTTCACCTCTTAGCTCTAGCTAAGAGATTAGCTAATAAAAAGCATATTAAAAACTAGAACTAGAACCAAGAAAATGAAGAAAAACTAGCTGGAGGAGGCTAGGAAGCCTCCTATGACTTGAACTCCTTGCTCCCCACGTCCTTGGTTGCCCTGGAATAGAAGAGAGCACCTCCTTTTATAGTGCAGCACTAGTACAGCAACATAGCAGAATTTGTTTCGCTTGGTACGGCTTAACCAATAGTCGGATTTCTTTCAAATTTGATTTTTAGCTTCCTTGTAATGTGATCTTCCTCATAGATGATTTAGATTTCCAAGATTATCCTCTGAATGGGCCCACCAATCACATCACCGACCGCCTCTCAAAATCGCGCACTTCGGGTACCTTCAGAACCAGTCACCTTGTTTTCAACGCTCCGGAGTGTACAGAAGTCGGATTGATCTCAAATTTTGAACATGAGTAGAAAACTTCCTCCTCTACATGATAGATGGATTAGATTGTCCAAAACGATCTCATAATGTGGTCCGAAAATTAGAACAATTAGGGCTTTTATAAACTCTTCGCAGTTGGAGCTTTCTGGATGGTCCATCTTTCTTCAACCGGTACGATCAAACCACACACCCTTTTGATCTGAAACTTTTGTGTTTATTCATATATGGATGTGGTCTAAAAGATGGTCAAAGTAGATTTTTCATATCCTCAATGAGGGGCCACCTGGACCGGCCCAGAGTGGAACAGCGAAATCTGAAACTTTCTGGACAGTTCGTATTGTTTTGGTCACCACGATCAATCCGTAACTCCGATCGACACGAAAACACTTGGGTTAGTTCGGCGTCGAGTTCCTCTTCGACATGGATGTGTTGGATTTCCAAATATTATCAAGATCGGCCCAGAAAACTGGTCCGAAAAATCAGGTGCGGGAATACATTGCTGTTTTAGAATCTGGAATCTGAAACTTGCATGGCCGACCGGTCACGACCGGTCAGGCCCTCTTTGGCATTACTCCAGCAAGCATGGCCGACCGGTCAAGACCAGTCGGGCTTCCTTGGCCAACCGGTCAAGACCGGTCAGTCTCTTTTTCTTCTTGTTTTCTTCCTTTCTTTCTTCTATTTTCTTCTTTCTTTGCTTCCTTCTTCCTTCAGCCCTCCTTGGGTCTTCATCCAAGGTTCTAAATCAGCTCTTTTGGTCATCAATTGGGCAAAGTAACTCTCATTCCTACAACCACAAAACATGTATTTGATTAGTCTTTAAATTATGAAAACCATGCATAATGAGTGATGAATTGGGGTTAAAATATGCACAATTAAGAGCTCAACACACCCCCCAACCAGCATTTTGCTAGTCCCGAGCAAAACATGCGTGAAACAAGTTTCATTCTCAAATCCAACTCTCCTCTAGAAACTATTCTTCTATACATTCCAAGACACACAAGCATAAAAATCAGAGAAATTAGGTGATAGAAGTTGAAACCTTAAACTCTTAGAACATAATAAGTATTTATATGAAATTCCCACTGATTGATTGATAAATAGAAGAACTTGAACAAATTCACCCTAGTGTGCATAGTGAAAGTTCATCTCATGAGTTTCTGGGCTCATCTTCATCATAGATCAACTAAACTATGGATTTCAAGGTGCACAGAGCAACAACAAGCCTATGACAGGAATTTGTCCTTACCGTCCTTCCGACGACTTTCACACTACGTCCCATTTCCGGCTTTGGTTACGGGTAGACCATCCCCCGGTTGGTAGTAGGTAGCCCTAATCGGAATTTTCCACCAATTTTCCATCATTCCCAATTTCATCCTTCCTTTTCCTTTTTCTTTTTAAATTAGATAGGATTTTTAGAAATCCATATCTTTCGTTATTTTCCCATGGACAAGGATGGACAAAGTACCCCGGCTTGGTTTCTCAACACCTTAAATCAAAGTATAGTTAATCCACAAATCACATAATCCTTTCAACCCATGAAAATCGTGTAATGTGAACTAGGTGTAAAAGTGTTCAAATTTTCTATCACTCACATAAATAGGGGAATTCACATATAAAACCATTATATTAAAAGAAATTCAAAGCTTGCAACATCACTCACTTCGTATCTCCTCTTCTTATACTCGTATCATCTTGAATGCATAGAAACAACGTTTTCCAAAAGAGTTTTGAATTTTAGAAAAATCAAAATTTTTTTACATAATTGCTCGAAATGTCACAAAAGCTAGTAGATTCATCTAAGGAATCTCACCCCCCCAACCAAAATCTTATATTGTCCTCAATGTAATAAGATATGCAATATGCATGACATGAGAGCAATGACACAAAACAAAGGAGAGTGAGAACGAGAGTACCTGAGGTAGCAAGTTGATCAATTCTAGCATCTTCCATTGTCTCAATGAGACTTATTCAATCCTAAATGCAGAAAGAAATCCTAACCTACCTACCTACCTTTGATTAGTCTGATCGAGTACATGATCAAATTTGAGCAGGATCTTCATGAATTTCAATAGGTTTCTCATGAGGACCATCCAAAGTCCTGCTCGAATGTATACATGTGTGCGTTTCTTCATGAAGTCCAATCATAGTATGCACCACAAGCATGTAAGGAGGAGATAAGAGCAGCAAAAAGATATCTCCTCAAGTTCTGAATTAGGTTGTAATTGATTAAAAACGGGTCCTCCCAATCAGAATTTTCAATGGGTTGAAGAACCCATGATGGTGGAGAGACATTCATTAAGTATTTTTCAGTTTGGATTGTCTCCTCCACAAATTCAGATTTGCATGGTGCTTCCACAAACCATGGTAAAGAGTGTAAATCAGTGGAATGGTGTTCTTCGGGCACTGACACCATGTCTAACAAACTATCCAACTCCTTAATCATCTCATCATCCAGATCATAGGGGTGGGTCATGCATTTCTTTAGGAAATCGAGAGAGTCGAATGAAGGGTCCTCGTTCTCCCTAAGTGATTGAGGAAATTCTGTTTCAAGGGTAAGGAATTCCTCCTCTATAGAGGGGAGGTCTTCCAAAGAAAAATTTTCAGATTTAGTGGTAAGCACATCATCTAGCATTGGTTGATCTTTTGAAATTTCAGATTGTGCCACCCCATCATCCAAAGAAGCAGAATTTTCAACCCAAGGGAGTTCTTCCACAATAGAATCCGGCATGTGTTGTTGGTGGAAGGACTTAAAAATATCAACTTCGGCCATCTCTCTAGCAAGAATATCTTTCGGTGATTCAAAAACATTCGGCCCTTTGGAAGAACAAATCATGGACTCACAATCATCCTTTAAACCCTCATTGTAGGCAATCAAACTATCACTTTCAGATTTTGTAGATTCCTCGGGTTCGTCAACCGTCCTTGAAATCTCTTCATCATTCAAATCGAAATAGCTAAAAGAGATAATTGATTTACCATAATCGATGGTAATGGTGGGATCACTGAGATCAATATCCTCTAGAAGTTTAGTCATTAAATCTAGAGAAGGTTGGGTTTGGATAGCCTCATCCTCCTCATTGTTGGGGATTGATTCGGTGTTCCCAATGTTGGGTTCAATATTTTGAGATGGCGAGAGATTTTGTATGCATTGCTCAGTTATTTCCATAAACTCTCGCAGTGTATCCTCAAGAGTTCGTGTCGGTTGAGGATCATGAGAAAGAAACTCTTGAGGATAATTGTTGGCATCCATGGTTGGCTCATCCTCCATTGGACTAGAGGTGTGAGGACTCTCTCGATGAAGACCATACGTGTTATATGACGAAGACTGATAAGATGGTTGATAGGCATAACCATACAAGTGATCACGCAATGTCTTTACCGGTTGGTCATTACTCCCCCGGTCCTTTTTCTTATTCCTACCTCCTGTTAAACTTGGTGGGATACTCATGTTATTTTCAACCCAGTAATCACGTAGCGTCTTACGTTGGGGGGTAGTGGAGGTTGATTTACTCTCAGAATAATACTTATGCTTAAATTGGTTCCAATCATAAAGAGTTTTGATTCCATGGTATGTCATCTCATCTTCCAAAAGGTATGCATAAGCACCACACTTCCAATCAGCCATAATGAGATTTTAAAGAGTTGGAACTACCCTAATCTAGAAAAAAGAACAAAAAGAAGGGAGATGGAGAGATGTTACCCGATAGAGCGAGATATATGTCAGCAACAATGTCCTACAAAATCCAACAAAAAATTGTTAGTAATCTAGAAAAAAAAATCAGAAAATCTTCTTCTATAAAAACTGAAAATCCTACCTAACTAAGACTACTCTATAGTTACTAGAACAATTAGAACCGTTTAACCTCTTCCCCGGCAACGGCGCCAAAAACTTGTTCGCTTCCCCAAGTGTAGGGTTGCGATGTAGTAATAATCTCGGTAAGACCGAGGTCGATCCACAGGGAAGGAAGTAAACAATTCTAACTATCTTAATAACTAGAATCAAAGAGGTTTGTAAAATTGATTTTTAACATAAAATAGAAAATCTAATAATGAAAAGATAACTAGAGCATCAAGGATCCACTTATAGCTCTTCTTAGATGCATAATTCGCTATGGTTTCTTACTTTCTCAACTAGAATCGACATTCCTGTCTATCTAGTCGGATGATAGAGCTGTTAAACCAAACAGTCTGTCATATGTAAGTTCTATGCATAGGATTCACTCAATGAAGGCTGAGCTGAGCATGCTCAATTGCATAGGTCATTCCCCTTTCCAAAAGGTCCAGTTCACAATCATAACCATCCTCAAGTCCTCTCACAAGACAAGGCTAGATCATGATTTGAACTAGATTCAAATCACATGCACAATCCATACATATTCAGAAAAACAGAAAAATAGAACTTTGGTAGGAAGTCCCTTCATGAAGAACTTAGTACTAGAGCGCACTCCGATTCCTCGGATCATACAGGTCTAGACTGTTGCAAACGAATTAAGAAGATAAGTAATTCATCCAAACATCCATGAGTCATCACAAGACTAAGAAAAATTACTTAAAAACTTGTATAAACTTCAAACCAGAGTTCATAATCATGAATTCCAAACTAAAAACCAATAAAACGAATTAAACAATCTAAGAAAACTATAAGGTTCACCTCTTAGCTCTAGCTAAGAGATTAGCTAATAAAAAGCATATTAAAAACTAGAACTAGAACTAAGAAAAGGAAGAAAAACTTGCTGGAGGAGGCTAGGAAGCCTCCTATGACTTGAACTCCTTGCTCCCCACGTCCTTGGTTGCCCTGGAATAGAAGAGAGCACCTCCTTTTATAGTGCAGCACTAGTACAGCAACATAGCAGAATTTGTTTCACTTGGTACGGCTTAACCAATGGTCGGATTGCTTTCAAATTTGATTTTTAGCTTCCTTGTAATGTGATCTTCCTCATAGATGATTTAGATTTCCAAGATTATCCTCTGAATGGGCCCACCAATCACATTACCGACCGCCTCTCAAAATCGCGCACTTCGGGTACCTTCAGAACCAGTCATCTTGTTTTCAACGCTCCGGAGTGTACAGAGGTCGGATTGATCTCAAATTTTGAACATGAGTAGAAAACTTCCTCCTCTAAATTATAAACGGATTAGATTGTCCAAAAAGCCTCAAAATGTGGTCCAAAAATTAGAACAATTAGGGATTTTATAAACTCTGCGCAGTTGGAGCTTTCTGGATGGTCCATCTTTCTTCAACCGGTACGATCAAACCACACACCATTTTGATCTGAAACTTTTGTGGTTATTCATATATGGATGTGGTATAAAATATGGTCAAAGTAGATTTTTCATATCCTCAATGAGGGGCCACCTGGACCGGCCCAGAGTGGAACAGCGAAATCTGGAACTTTCTGGACAGTTCGTATTGTTTTGGTCACCACGATCAATCCGTAACTCCGATCGACACGAAACCACTTGGGTTAGTTCGGCGTCGAGTTCCTCTTCGACATGGATGTGTTGGATTTCCAAATATCATCAAGATCGGTCCAAAAAACTGGTCCGAAAAATCAGGTGCGGAAATACGTTGCTGTTTTAGAATCTGGAATCTGAAACTTGCATGGCCGACCGGTCACGACCGGTCAGGCCCTCTTTGGCATTACTCCAGCAAGCATGGCCGACCGGTCAAGACCGGTCGGGCTTCCTTGGCCGACCGGTCAAGACCGGTCGGTCTCTTTTTCTTCTTGTTTTCTTCCTTTCTTTCTTCTATGTTCTTCTTTCTTTGCTTCCTTCTTCCTTCAGCCCTCCTTGGGTCTTCATCCAAGGTTCTAAATCAGCTCTTTTGGTCATCAATTGGGCAAAGTAACTCTCATTCCTACAACCACAAAACATGTATTTGATTAGTCTTTAAATTATGAAAACCATGCATAATGAGTGATGAATTGGGGTTAAAATATGCACAATTAAGAGCTCAACAATCATCTTAATCAAAACAAGATTAGACTACAATGTTCAATAAACATATGAAATCCAACATGTTAACCCAGAAATCCGACATGCAATCCTATATTTACCCTATATTAGAACATGTTTACAATGCAATGTTTAATAGACATTAAAAAAACCCACATGTAAGCAATACGGTATGAGAGAATAGGAAAATTATACATTAGAATGTATGCAATCGAAAAGGAAGATGTCGGAAAGGAGAGGAAATTTGTGGAAAAATGAAAGAAATTACCAGTGTGCATGTTGTACGCGGGTATAGACATCCCACATTCGGCTATAAAGCTGGTTAAGATGGTTGAATGGATGGAGGTCCAAACTCTATATCCAAACCCTATATCCAAACCCAGTCAAACTCACCCTTACAAGCCCCAATTCATAGCCCAACTCAAGCCCAAACCTAGTCAACTCAACCTTAAACATCAGCCTGAAAAACCATTCATAAAAAAATCAGTACAAAATTCCTAAAAAAGTCAAACTTGGTGAGTCAACCCGCTGAGTCAAATCACCGAGTCAACTCACTGGGTCAGCCCAGTCCTCACACCTAGTCGACTCACCTTGTCAACCCATCCTTCAAACTCAGTCAACTCACTTAGTTCCAATCCACAGCTTTGGAGTAACTCCGAACCTTGAACTTGGGGCTTTCTTGCTACAGGTTCGGAGTTCATTCACTCCGAAGCTAAAGCAGAGTGGTCGTACGGGTGGCCCCCAGAGGACCGCCCACCCCTATTTATGAGAGCTGCCACTTCTCACAGTTATAAATACCCTATATCCTTCTCATTTACAGCATTCACTTCCCCTCTCTTCAGCCCGAGAGCTCCAAGTTCATCTCCACCCCCTTTAGCCAATTCCTCTACCAAAGAGAGCTCGAGTGTGAAGAGTTTAGCCCTGGTCCAGCCTAGTCTGACCCTAGTCCAAGTCTCCCACGCTACCTAAGTCCCGATCTTAGCTACTCGAAGTCAATCCTTGTGATACCTCCGTCCATCCAGCTATACTTATACCAGCATCATCTCATTCACATCTAGCATAAGTGAAACATTTCTTATTCTTCCAACCCCCTTGCTTATCATTCCACTACAAGCACTTAATCAGGTCTTAGCATATGCTCTAAGGCTCGCCGGCTTGTTCGAAACTTGTCTATTAGAAACTCTGACCGATCAAACACACATCATGCATATCACATAAAACACCTGTCAGTTCGAGCATATGCTTTGGGCTTACCTATCTGATTGGAACCTGCCGATCAGAAACTCTTACTGGTGTTGAGCTCTGAAATGTGCACATTCTAACCTCATTTCATCACTAACATTGCATGATTTCTATGCTTAAGGACCTATCAAATGCAATGGTTTTGTGATTGTAGGATGAGAGAAAGACTTCACCAAAATGATGATTAAAGGACACTCTTAATGTGCATTGAAGTAAAAGAAAAGAAGCAAGAAGAAGAAAAGAAAAGAAGAAAAAATCACTTTGGCCGATTAATCGGTAGCCCTGGCCGATTGATCTGCTAGCTAGGCCAATTGATCGGTCACCTTACTTGTGTGTTGAAGCATTGTTGAACTGAAAGTCAGATTGCCGATTGATCGGTTTCTCAAACCGATTGATCGCTCATAATACAGAAATCCAGAATAGTTGTTGGACAAAAAAGACCAAAACCGATTGACTGCCCAACCACTTGCGATCAATCGCCCGAGCCATAAAAATTCTAGATTTTTGAAAATTTGTTACTAAAACTCTCTAGACACTTTTTGGACCCAGCGATGAATCGCCCGACCGCCCAGACATCCAAAATTCAGTTTTTACAGTTGGTTCGGACTTGCGATTGATCAATCAACCCAACCGATCAATCGACCACGCGTCCAGTTCAGAAATTTCTAAATTCAGCTCCGATTTTCTGTGCAGTGCGTAAATCCTACGTAAATTCTCAAATCTTCTGCATTGTTGGGGCTTGTAAGCTATAAAAGGACTCCTCCACTTCATTCTTAGGGCATTTTAGAAGAGATATATTATATATTAGGAGGTGGAGAAGGAAGGATTCGGAGTTCTACAACTCCATTTGCTTAGTTTCTTTCTAGTTTTTCATGTTTAAAGTAGTTTTTCTATTTTTCTCCTAGCATAGTAGGCTAGACCTCTTATCTAGGGCTAAGAGGTGAAGCTTGTAGTTGTTTTAAATGTTTTAACTCGTATTTAAGGTTTCATGGACTGGTTTTAATGTTGAACAATGGCTTGTTTAAGTTTAAATGAAGTCTAAGTTAGTTTTTCTTGATCTTATGATGACTAATGGATGTTTGGAAAAATCATGCTTAGTTACTTAGTTGTTTTGAAAGATCTAGACCTGTACACTTCGAGGAATCAAATTCAATACGCTCTAAAACTTGATTCTTCATGTGGGAACTTCAAGCCAAAGTTCTTTATTTTCTGAAATTTTTGAAATATGTAATGGATGTTAATATGATTTAAATAAAGTTCAAGTTATCATGTTAGTTGAATCCGGTGACAGGATTCAATGTTTGTCATGATTGTGATCTTAAACTATTGGAACTAAGATTGGCCTATGCAATTGAGTGTGCCCAAGTCCTAACTTGAATTGAGAGAGTCATATTAATAAACGGTAAATATCTTAGATTCTTTTGATAATTTAACTGCTCTATAATCCGACTAGATAGGATTTTATTTCGATTCTAGTTGAGTAATTTTGAAACCGATGCGAGTTAAGCATCAAGGATAGTTATGAGTGGATCCTTGGCACTCTAGTATTTTCCTAGATTGATAACTTATTCTCAAAATCTCACAGATTGCTCATCATTGCCTCTCATACATCTAATTTATAGATTTAGTTCTCTTTGGATTAATTATTTGAAGATATTCTGTGAATTCCTAGTTAATCTCTGTGGATCGACCTCGGTCTTACCGAGATTATTACTACATCGCAACCCTACACTTGGGGAGCGAACAACTGGTTAGACCTATATCCATGCATTATATCATTCGTGAAAATGTACGAAGAATAGTTCAGACTTTCAAGTATTAGTTCGATTCTGTAAAGTAAAGACCGTACTTTGGTACGGGCAGATTGGGTGCCTAACACCATCCCACCCTGTAACCATGATCCCTTACCTCGAATCTCTGATCGTAGATCAAAAAGAGTCATTTTAAAGGAAGGAATCTTCATATTCCCTTCTCTAATGTTTCTACTAGGTCTAGCCGACTGTAGATTCGAAGTAACTGGCTAGTGGCGACTATGGTCTTATACAAACCTATCCAAACATATCCAGTGAAATCCAACGATAACACGATAAGAAAAATCCCTCAAGAAAGAGGCGAACCCATGGCAACTGACAATTTGTGCACCTTCAAAAGAGGGGGAAGTACGGAAAGGCGAGCGTCCACAGCTGGATTCAACCTCAGCTTAATTCCTCTTTTGAGACCTTTGACAAAATAATAACACGCATGTAGGTTTAGAGTAGCGCAATCTAAAATCCAGGTCATATGGTGATGAGAAAAGAATTGAGTTCTATTGTGTTGTTGGAAAGGAATACTCACCTCGTCCACGGTCGGCGCCTTCGCCAGTCGATCGTTTTCTTCCTCCAAACTGTGGTGTGTCTGACCTGTTATAAGAGATGGATGTTGAAGACGAGGGATTCCGAAAGAACGTACATGTAAAGGCAAAGAAGAAATCCACTGTAAACCATAACAAGACAGGAAGAAGGGAGAAGAAGAAGTTGGAAGTAACATCTTTTCTCTCTTCATCTTATCGTATGGGATAATCTCATACTGACCTAAGGCGCCTTTGCTGTCCTCTGCCGAACGGTGGATTTGAGCGACTTCCACAGGAAGATTAGGAGTTAATAGAGAAAGAAATGCTAATTATGCTCGTCATTTGCATCTCCATCGAACTATTCTGCACCGGAGTTTACCAAAATAGGTAAGGGCCATGTCTGAATTCAGGTGTATCCACCCGGATTTAGGACCTACTATATCGCCTAACCACTCCGACTTACTTGGTTAAACTTCCGAGAGCGAGACATCATTTCGGTCGTCAGAAGCAAACTAGTTTGGCTTAAAATGTGAGTTCACACAAGACAATCTTGCATCCAAACACGCCATAAGGTTTTTTTATGAGTTTAGTAGGATTTAGACATTTTTCTTTACTATTTTGAGAATTTTTCTATTTTTTTGAAAAGTTTCATATTTTGAATCAAATTAAGGTCCAGGGTTTCTTTTGATTATATAAAGTCATGTAAGCTACACTTTCATCAGTAATATTCATTTTTCTCTCATTTTTTATATTTCTCTCTAGTAGTGGATTTAAGGGTTGTTTTTTGAGAAGAAGACAATGACCCGTTCTTCATACACACATTGTTAAAAGTATTTCAAAAATATACAATATTTTGTTTACTTGTGTTCTTTGTAGGAGTTTTTCAAAGGCAAACCTTTGTCCCATATCAGATAGGAATGGGAACAAAAAGGTGTTTATATAGAATCCCTCTTGTATAGTCTTTTGTATAGTGCATTACTATGCACAAGCCTATATGCGTGCGCAGGAGGGGGTGCAACCTAGTGGAAAAACTGATCTAGAATCCTTTAACCGGGAGTGTGCGCATGTGCACACCCACATATACTCGTGCGCAGGGGGGGTGCTTTCGGCCCGGTGGGCCAGTTTGACTAGAGTCTTGATGAGCCAGTTTTGCTAAAACTTACAATGATTTTTTACGATTGGTTTTATACGTGACCATTGAATGTGGCCCACTAATCTAATGGCCGTTTCCACTGTGCGAAACGTGCCTGAACTCGAACGGGCACATTCCAACGGGCGCCAGTTACATTCCAAGCGGGCATTGGTTTTTTTACTTTAATAGGCGTGTCCGTTTCTTAAACGGTATTTTTTTTAGCTTTATAAAATAGTCTTTCTTTCAGTCAGAAAGAGACAGGACGAAAAACCTTAATCCTTTTCTGCAAATCTTCATCTGATCTTGGGCAATCGAAGGTGTGGTTCTATTGGTGATTTGTGATCTATTCAGTCTATGCACGTCGAAAATGTCGATTGTTGGGCGTTGTATCCTGAGGGTAGCGCGCCGGAAGCCTCTGCACCGGTCAAAATTGTCCGAGGGGGCGCGAACTATCTCAAAGAGAGCGACGTCGTCCGCGCCTCGTCCCAACGGAAGATAATATTACTCAGCAATACTTTATCACTGATAAGGTGTGAGGTTCCGATTTTACTACTGGTTCTTTAAATTTTTGCATTGTTTTCAACAATTTTGAGATATATGGCCCCAATGGGAAGTGCTCCGGCCGACAATAAATCAATTCGTCCAGATACCTTTGATGGACAACATTATAAAAGATGGAGGTAGAAGATGTTCTTCTACCTCACGACCCTTCATGTGGCCTATGTTATCAAACAAGAAAGACCAAAGGATCTGAACGAACCTGAATTATCCACTGTCTGTCAGAAGTGGGATGATGATGATTATCTCTGCAAAAATTACATCCTTAGTGCACTGTCCAATCAACTCTATGATGTGTTCTGTGATCTTACAACCTCTACTAAAATATGCACTTCTCTGGAAAAGAAATACAAGATAGAGGAAGCAGGCGTGAAGAAATATGCTGTTAGTCGGTATTTTAAATACCAAATGGTCGATGATAAATTTGTACTAGAACAAGCAAATGAGTTTAATCTGATAGCCCACGAAATTATATCTGAGGGAATAAAACTAGACAATTTATTCCAGGTTGCAGCCGTGATAGAAAAATTGCCTGCAACTTGGAGAGATTTTAAAAATTCCCTTCGTCACAAAACTAAAGAGCTTTCGATGAAAAATCTCCTTGTACGTCTGTGTATTGAAGAATAAGCCAGATTGTAGGACAAAAATGAAGAATCGAAGGAGAAAGCTTTTAAGGTTAATCTGGTGAATGATAAGGTCCAGCCAAAGGGAAAACCCACTAACCTAAAATCGAATCAAACCAACCAGTTCAAAAAGAAGTTCAAGCCCAAGTCTAAGAGCAACAATAACAATAAGAAACCTAGAGGAAATCAGGACAAAACTTCTGGTTGCTATGTATGTGGCAAACCAAGTCATTTTGCAAGAGAGTGTCACCATCGTAAAAAGAAGGCATCACCTACACCTCAAGTAAACATAACCGAAGAACCTCAAATTGTGGCAATGGTTACGGAGATTAACGTTGTTTGTGTGGAACCATGTGATAGCTGGTGGATTGACACGGGTGCTAACACACACGTGTGTTTCGACCGTCGTTGGTTCAAAACATATGAGGAGGTATCTAATAGACAAGTTCAGATGGGAAATGCAGTTACTGCTAATGTTGTAGGTTATGGAAAGGTGGAACTTCTGTTTAACTCAGGGAAGACTATTACATTAGCCAATGTGCTGCATGTTCCAAAAATGCACAAGAACTTGGTCTCGGGCTACCTTTTGAACAAGGCTGGGTTGAAACAGGTTTATGAGTTTGATCATATTGTAATAACAAAGAACGGTTCATTTGTGTGTAAGGGCTATGCAGATCATGATCATGGGATGTTTAAATTAAATGTTGAAATGAATAAACATGCTTCTGCTTATATGGTGTGTTCTGTTTCTTTGTGGCATGGTAGATTAGGGCATATAAATGTTAAATCTATAAAGAACTTAGTCGCTTATGGCATTATACCTAAGTTAGAAAATAATGAATTTGGAAAGTGTGAATCTTGTTCACAATCTAATGTAACCAGAAAACCTTTTCCTGGGGTGGAAATAAATTCTAAATTATTAGGTCTAATTCATACTGATATATGTAACCTGAAAGAAACTCTTACTAGAGGTGGTAAGAAATATTTCTTTACATTCATTGATGATCATTCCAGATATGCATATGTATATCTGTTAAGATCCAAAGATGAAACACTTTCTAAATTTATTATTTTTAAAAATGAAGTAGAAAATCAACTAGATAGAAAAATTAAAATTTTAAGAAGTGATAGGGGTGTCGAATACACTTCTAATGAATTTGATAATTTTTGTGAATCTAATGGCATTATTCATGAAGTAACTGCTTCTTATTCTCCCCAGCAAAATGGGATTGCAGAACGAAAAAATAGAACCCTTATCAATATGGTGAATGATATACTTTTGAATTATGGGATTCCTTTAAGTCTTTGGGGAGAAGCTTTATATTTTGCTTGTTATATCCTTAATAAAGTACCTACAACTAAATCTAAAATAATTCCTTATGAACTATGGAATGGTAGAAAACCAAATATTAAATATTTTAGAGTATGGGGTTGTCTAGCCTATGTAAGGCTCACTGATCCCAAAAGACCCAAGTTGGGATCTAGAACTACCAAGTGTGTACTTGTTGGGTACGTATCTCATAGCAAAGCCTATCGATTCCTAGATATCAGTGGAAATCTAATTATTGAGTATAGAGATGCAAAGTTTCATGAAAATACATTCCCTTATAAACTAAAAAACAGTGGGGGTCAATCCAGTGGGGGTTCCTCCTCTGTTAATATAGATGAACTCTTTAGCTCTCATCCAGTAGAGTTAGAAGAATGTGAATCTAAACCAGAAATTAAGAGAAGTAAACGACCTATGATTGCCAATGATTATAGTCCTGATTTTCATGTGTTTTTAGCACAACTAGAAGGTGACCCAATGACTTTAAAGGAGGCTTTGTCCTCACACGATGCTATCTTTTGGAAAGAAGCAGTCACTGATGAAATAAATTCGATTAAAACTAATAACACTTGGAAATTAGTTAACCTACCTCCTGGGGCAAAACCATTAGATTGTAATGGATATTTAAAAGGAAACGTAGAGCAAATGGTTCAATTGAAAAATATAAAGCTAGGTTGGTAGCCAAAGGTTTTAAACAAAGGGAATGGGTTGATCATTTTGATACATATTCCCCTGTATTTAAGATGACATCTATACATATTTTTATTGCCATATCTTTGATTAATAACCTTCTAATTCACCAAATGGACGTTAAGACTGCATTCTTAAATGGTGAATTGGAAGAAGAAATATATATGGACCAACCGGAAGGTTTTGTTGTACCAGAACAAGAAAAAAAAGTGTAGTAGACTTTTAAAGTCCTTATATGGTCTAAAACAAGCTCCGAGGCAGTGGCATGAAAAATTCGACTATATTATGATGTCAAATGGTTTTATGTATAATGAGGGTGAGAGATGCCTTTATTCTAAGGTGTCGGACAATTCTATTTTTTTAGTGTGCTTATACGTGGATGATCTTTTGATCTTTGGTATAAACTTAAATTCTATTCGTGAAACAAAGGTGTTTTTATCTTCTTATTTTGACATGAAAGACCTACGTGAAGTTGATGTCATTTTAGGAATCAAGATTATTCAAAATGATTCTGGTATAATCTTAACTCAATCTAATTCTATAGAGAAAATTTTAAATAAATATAAATACTATGATTGCAAGCCTGCTTGTACTCCTTTTGACCATAGTAAAAAATTAGAGAAAAATAATGGTAAAAAAGTATATTGTACTGAATATGCCAGTATCATTGGTAGTTTGACTTATGCTATGAATTGCACAAGACCAGACATAGCTTTTGCAGTGAGCAAACTAAGTAGATATTCCAGTTGTCCGAGTTACATGCATTGGAATGCTATATATAGGGTCTTTAGGTATCTTAAAAGGACATGGAATCATGGTATTCAATACCAGAGATACCCAGCTGTGATTGAAGGATATAGTGATGCAGATTGGAATTCAAGTGTAGATGATTCCAAATCTACTAATGGCTATATCTTTACTTTGGCAGGTGGAGCGGTTTCGTGGAATTCTAAAAAACAAATGTGCATTGCTCATTCCACTATGCAATTAGAACTGGTAGCTTTGGCAGCAGCAGGTGAGGAGGCAGAATAGATTAAAAAATTATTAATTAATATTCCTTTTTGGGTAAAACCAGTATCTTCCATATCCATTCATTGTGATAGCATGGCTGCTATAGGAAGAGTCAATGACAGGTGTTATAATGGTAAATCCAGACAAGTCCATTTGAAGCATGTTTGTGTGAGACAACTATTGAAAAATGGAGTAATAACTCTAGACTTCCTTAGATCCACTAAGAACATAGCGGATTCATTAACAAAAGGCCTAGCTAGGGAGAAAGTCTGGAAGACATCGAGGGAGATGGGACTTAAGCCTATAGAAGAATGAATCACTGAAAATAGTAACCCAACTTAAGGATTGGAGATCCCAAGAATTAGGTTAAATGGGAAAAACAAGTTTTCATGTGATTTATGATAGAAAGCATTACAAAATTTAGAAAAAAATTTAATTTTTTCAAGTTCCTCTCTATGGTGTAAGTAATACAAATCTCTGTGACGTTTTAAGGATGGGTAAATTCCTTAATGAATTTATAGCCTTTAAGGTGGGGTGATAATTGTTACAAAGACACCCTTGATAAATTCACCTATGTGAGTGTGGAAGTGGGGCCGCTTCCTATGAGAATGAGCTAATTCTCTAGAGCGCTCATGAATTCAGGATATTGCACATGGTCGTAAGGTGCAGCTCTAAAACACCATATACTTCTAAAAAAAACTACTTTGTGTGTCTCGTGCATGGTCTACGTTAAAGAAATCTAGTTCAATATTAAATTCACTAATTTCTTGTAGCCCAAACACGTCTCACTAAGTGAGGTTCAAGACTATAAGTCACCATCATTTATGCACAATAGCTCTTCGCTTTGCCCAAGTTGTGTTGATTTTTAAAATAAGTGGGGGATTGTTAAAAGTATTTAAAAAATATACAATATTTTGTTTACTTGTGTTCTTTGTAGGAGTATTTCAAAGGCAAACTTTTGTCCCATATCGGATAGGAATGGGAACAAAAGGTGTTTATATAGAATCCCTCTTGTATAGTCTTTTGTATAGTGCATTACTATGCACAAGGCTATATACACGCGCAGGGGGGGTGCAACCAGTGGAAAAACTGATTCAGAATCCTTTAACCGGGTGTGTGCACACATGCACACCCACGTATACTCGCGCGCAGGGGAGTGCTTTCGGCCCGGTGGGCCAGTTTGATTAGAGTCTTGATGAGCCAGGTTTTGCTAAAACTTACAATGATTTTTTACGGTTGGTTTTATACGTGACCATTGGATGTGGCCCACTAATCTAATGGTCGTTTCCACTATGTGAAACGTGTCTAAACTCGAACGGGCACATTCCAACTGACGCCAATTACATTCCAAGCGGGCGTCGGTTTTTTGCTTTAATAGGCGTGTCCATTTCTTAAACGGTATTTTTTTTAGCTTTATAAAATTCTTTCTTTCAGTCAGAAAGAAACAAATGAAAAACCCTAATCCTTTTCTGCAAATCTTCATCTGATCTTGTTGGTGATTTTGGGATCTATTCGTTCTGTGCACACCGGAAAGATCGATTGTTGGGCGTTGTATCCTGAGGGTAGCGCGCCGGAAGCCTCTGCACCGATCAAAATTGTCCGAGGGGGCGCGAACTATCTCAAAGAGAGCGACGCCATCCGTGCCTCGTCCCAACGGAAGATAATATTACTCAGCAATACTTCATCACTGATCAGGTGTGAGGTTCCGATTTTAATCTTAGTTCTTTAAATTTTTGCATTGTTTTCAACACACATCTACTAATTCAATATACCATTTTGACGAGGCTATTTAACTGTTTGAAACAACTTTGTAATAATATTTAGAATGTATTTGGTTTCACCAAATTTTTTTGGTTTTCATTCTACCAAACGCGTGTTTATTTTTGTTGAAATCAATTCGTGGATACGCAAAACAAACAGTATGATCGGCAAAAAAATGAAGAGTTATACTGTATACTCTGTTTGCAATGCAGTTTTCATGTATTAATGTAGAAATGTGAAAAAATCAATAGTCGAACGATCATCTTTTTTTCTTTTCTTTTTTTCAACAATAAGAAATACGTTTATCAACTATTTTAGACGACAATGATCTTCTCATTTTTATATACTAGCTTGTAAATAGAAAATGGATTTCACTTTTCACAAACCATATAAAAGCAGGATTGAATATGGTAGAAAAAACAAACATCTCCTGAGAGACAAATCCAAAGATGACATAGTTGTAATGATATAACAATGTTCACGTATATTTTATATCTCAATGTATTTTTCCAGCGGTCCTAAACTAATTCTTCCAATCATACTTACACCCATGAAAATAGGACATAAAAAAAGTGGGCCATGCTCGTTTTAACTTCGAGTGGAGCCCACTTTTGCATCACCACCCGATCTTGTTTGGACGGCCAGAGCTTCCCGTTATCTTGGAATCCAAATTAACAAGTGAAATGTGCAGCGATGCCACATGAAACACGTGTTTGGCAGAACCAGAATCAACAATTCTATGAAAAAAAAACAGAAAGAAAATGGAAAAATCATATAAAAATAGAATCAGGATGGCAAGGTTCTAGATGCACAGTCAGTAGGTGGGGCCCACATGGACTTGGAATGGTGATTGGGATTTTATTTTTTAATCCGGGGAACAAACGCATAAGAAAGGCCAAAAAAGGAACCTTTTGTGGGTGCCAAACAGCTCCCACGCCATGAAGTCCACATACAATATAGTAAAATCAATCTCTCACCAAACATGGAATAAGATAGAAGAGACATTTCTTCTTATAAATTCATTGAAACTAAAACCGACATATGTCTAAACAAATGCATCCAAGGAATAAAAAAAATGGGAACGTTTCCCACCTTTGAAATGATTGGTCCAAAGAAGCAAATAGGAATTCGATATGGGATGAGAGGGAGGGCCCATGAGAGACTTATAGGGGCCCAACAAATGTATATTTTATTAGTCATGGGATTGTGTACATCTGGGGACGATTTTCTTGTGATGTAGATCATTGAACTGATGGGTCCCACCTTGGATGGACAGCGATCCAAAGACCTCACAGATTAGGACATTCTAACCATTCAATAATGGTCCGTTTTCCATGGAACGTGGAAATTGTGTTGTTTATGTGGAAAATGGACCATTGAAGCATTTTGATGATCTATGATCAACTGAGGTACAGTCCTTGATAGTTGATAGAATGGAACAGCATATCCATGTAGCTGACTTCCCTTAGTTGTAATAAGGCTTCGAGGTGGGCAGCGATCCGGGCTGAGCCGAGTTAGCCCTAATTTGGTTTGGCTTGTTTTTGTGCCACCTCAGTATATAGACCGGCTTGGTTTGGGTTTCAATCCGACCCATGTGGTCTGAGTTTGGTTTGCTCCAAAAAAATCTGGTTCGGGCAGGAATCAGTTTGGTCGAAAATTTCCAACCGGACCAGGCCAGCCAAGTTCAAACAGGTGGCGCCTCTTTTTTTTGTTGTTTATTTAAATAGAAAATAATTTAAAAAGTTGGAAATAACAAAACAAAACAATATATATATATATATATATATATATATATATATATATCTTACTACATAATGTTTAACTTCCTCCAAAGGAGTGCAACTTCAAAATAGACATGTAAACTTTGTGGGCCCACTGTCATGTGTATGTATTATCCACGCCGTCCATCTGTTTGTACATATCATTTTAGGACATGATCCAAAATTGAATCATATCCAAAGCTCAAGTGGACCAAACCATAGGAAACAGCGTGCCTTCATGTATATGTACTATGTATTATCCACCTCGTCATGTATATGTATTATCCACTACCATATCAGTTTACGACACAATACCAAAATTAAATCATATCCAAAGCTCAAGTGGATCACACCATAAGAAAAAGTGTGCATACAATCTACAAGCCAAATCAAGCCTAATCAAACCGAGTTAAATCAAGCCAAGCTTCGAGCTGAGCCGAGCCGATACTACCCTAGTTTTGAGCTTGGTTTGTTTTTCTAAACAAGCTTGACTTTGAGGCTTAGTTTGGTTTGAACTTCTACGAACCAATCCAAGCTGAGCTTTTTCAAACCAATCTGAGCCGAGCTTTTGAGATGGCTTGGTTTGCGTCTAGCTCTGATAAGGCTAGATGATGATGATGATGAAGCTATTGTTCTATTTCCATTTCCATGTGTTTGGACCCGCGAAAGCGAGAACTCAGAGTTAAATCAAACGAAGCAATCACAATCGCACCAACTAAATCAACACAAAGGAGACAATCCGAATTTCACGTTAAAAAAAAAAAACCCTTGTGGAAAAAAAAAAATCACGGCACAAAGTCAATCACGATATATGAAAACAAAGTTACAAGATATGAAGAACAACTTACTTGGATCAAAGCTTCACAAGAGAAAAACCCTAACATTTTCTCTCTCCCTAGAACTCTCTCAACCCTTAAACACATTTTGGCAATCTAGGATCTACCCTAATCTCGCATTACACCCCATTATATAATAACAAACTGGAATTAGAAACAAATCGTGTACAACCACACTAAACAGTGTGCCAACCATCAGTCAACTAACCCAAGCATTCAGGTGATCGAACATAGCTAAATATGTCCAGAGAGTCATTATCTCATCCGAGGTATTTTCAGGAGACTGAGCCAAGGCCCATCGGTCGACCAAAGACTCCCTGATCTCAGATTAAAGATATCTCCAATAATCTCCACTGTAGCTTCAATCCTCAAGTTCTACTACTCCAAAGCTCCATTTTTCATCTCTAATTTATCTCCATCATAGCTCCACCGCTTCTTGTGCATACACCGTCTTCACTCCATCTTCGCTAGAACCAAATTGAGTGGGGCAACCAACGCCATCACAAATCTAATAGATACTTGCTTGACAACATGTGTGAATATCTCACTGAATTCATCCTCTTCTTTTTGTTAGTACACTTTTTTGTGGCATATTAGTATAGCTTGTTTGTCAATCACTTAGGTCAGTGAGTCTAGTGTTGGTTGAGCTTAAAGAAGACGAAAACTAAAGACTTAAGATAGGACCAGCTACATCAAGGATGAAGAAACAGGTAAAAGAGATGCCTTGGTGTGTCTTGCCTTGAACCTACCCAAAATCATAACATCTTAGATGACTTGGACCAACTAGATATACCTTTAGTCATCATCATTAGTCTTAGAACTCCATGAAAAACATAATAAGTTAGACTAATTAAAGAGGTAGAAGCTGCTGTAAATAATTCAGCTCAAACAGCAGCTTCCGATTGATCTCTGATCAATCGAACATTGGCTCTGATAGGACTCCGATCCATCGAACAAAAGTTCTAATCAATCGAAAATTGTTCTAGCAAATTTGAAAATCCACTGGACATATTTCCGATCAATCGGACAGTCTTCCAATCCATCGGAAGGGGTCAGTCCGATCAATTAGACCATGTTTTCAATCAATCGGAATATCTTCCAGAGAATCTACTGGACTGATTTTCGATCAATCGGACATGCCTCCGATCAATCGGATAGATCTCCGATCAATTGGACCTTTTTCGATCAATCGGACATACGCGAATCTGCCCTTTTTTTACCATTGAAAGAAAATCTATAAAATATGGAGGATTCGTTTTTAAGCCAATAGAGGAGATTTGTAGGGGATAGAAGCCACCATTATTGAAAATCATCAAGTGCTCTATTTCTAACCCAAACAAGTGATCTCTCTTGTGATTCATCACAAGTGTGGAGCATTCAAAGCTCAAGAAGAAGATGCACTTGTACCTCTTTTGATCTCTAGAGATTGGATTGATCTTGATAGTCATATTCCTATCCA
Source organism: Liriodendron chinense (assembly GCA_003013855.2). NCBI lineage: Eukaryota > Viridiplantae > Streptophyta > Magnoliopsida > Magnoliales > Magnoliaceae > Liriodendron > Liriodendron chinense. The sequence goes on along the minus strand of ML058330.1, from coordinate 4,602,359 downwards.
ATACTCCATGATGAGATCTTTGTAGGTAAGACTCTCTAGGTAACCCATTCCTATAAGTTGTAGAGGTCTCAAACCTACCCTCCTATCACCTTGGGCATATCAAAGGCATCATCTGTAAGGTAATTGATCAAGTGGAGCTGAGGTATTGGCGATGCAGCAGCGACACAATCGGGGGAGCAAGGGAAGCTGCTTCAGCGGAGATCAAGCAACCCGAATCAGCGCTAAACAAGGAACTCATCCGACAAGTAAGGTTGTCATTGTAAAGAGTCCTTCCACTCAAGGGAGTTAAGTGTAGAGTTTGTTTGACAAACTCGAACTAGGGATCATTTGTCGATCCATGGCTTATTAATTGATCCTAAAACTCTAGGGACGTTGGTCTTTCCTTGGCCCGTTTGTCGGCTTAAAGACAAGGAGTTGTTTGGCACTCCTTGGCTCGTTGCCAAGCCTAAACAAAGTCTCCAAGGGGGAGCCTCCAACATGGGAGTATACGTGCGTAGTTCTTATGTAGGACTAGACCTTGCATAGGTGGAATAGGTTAGGAGGAACATGTAAACTCCTCGATTGGGTGGAGCCGACTTAAAACACCTTGGTTGGGAGGAACCAAATTTAAACTCCCCAGTGAATGCCGGTGTGCTCAAAGGGGTTGAGTACTTGAATCGGGAGTGAAGTAGACAAGTTGTCAACCACTATACATGCTTGTGTTTGTGATTGTATTTGAGCACCTTTCTTATTATGCATTGTGTTTAATTGCTTAATTATGAATGCTTAATTAGAATGTATGTTAGGCACTAAATAGGCACGTCCACACACAAGATGTACTTTCACTTAGTTGTGTAGACTTGAGCTTTATTGATCCATCCTCTATAGTAGGTTGCATAGATTAAGAGCTTGATTTATTTAATCATCTGAGTATTTATGCATGCTTAGACTAGGTTGCTTATTGAATATACAACATGCTAGTCTTGTGATTGGACCCACTTAGGCTTGGAAGCCGAAGTGTTCTTGCTTACTGAGTTTAATTTGTTAAAACTGTTAAGTAGGCGAAGAGAATTTCAAAAGGTCCTAATCCCCCATTGGACTTAGTCATAATTCTAGTTGTTCCTACCTTGGTAATCCATAAGGCGTAATTTCACTTTTTTAACATACCCTTTCGCAACCAATCTCAACTTGTAGTCACTGTCTCATCCGAAGTATTTTTGAGCGACTGAGCCAAGGCCCATCAGTCGACCAAAGACCCCCTGATCTTAGATTGAAGACATCTCCAACAATTCCATTGTACTGCCCCAAATCTCCATTCTTCATCTCTAATTCATCTCCATCATAGCTCCACCACTTCTTGTGAACACACCGTCTTCACTCCATCTTCACCAGACCCAGATTGAGTTAGGCAACTAGCACTAACACAAATCTGAAATTGCGTCGGGTAGTCTAACACGACACCCTATGCATACACGTGCGGAAGCTTAAGGAGCAACTAGAATTATGGCTAAGTCCTAGAGGGGGGTGATTAGGACCTTTTAAAAACTTTTCACCTACTTAACAAATTAAGCAAATCAAACTACGTAAGCGATAAACACTTCAGCTTCCAAGCTAAGTGGGTCCAATCAAGAGACTATCAAAAGATAAATGCAATAAACAACCTAGTCTGATCAACACATGTAGACTATAGACGATAAATCAACAAAAGCTCAAGTCTACATGAGACAGTGAAAGTACATCTTGTGAGTGTGTAGGTGCCTATCAAGTGCCTAACATGCATTCCTAGCTAAGCATTCATAAATAACCAATTTAAACACGATGCTTAAAGAGAAATGTGCTCAAGAACAATCACAAACACAAGGATGTATAGTGGTTCGACTACTTGTCTACTCCACTCCCAGTTCAAGTACTCAACCCCTTTGAGCACACCGGCATTCACTAGGGAGTTTAAATCTGGTTCCTCCCAACCAAAGTGTTTCAACTCGGATCCACCCAACCGGGGAGTTTATAGGTTCCTCCCAACCTATACGTTTGCACCCGTGTTGGTGGCTCCCCCTTGGAGACTTTGTTTGGGCCGACTAAAGAGCCAAGGAACGGTTGACGTCCCTGAATTTAGGCCGACTAACAGGCCAAGGATCGGCTAACGACCCTAATTCGAGTTTATCAAACAAACTCTACACTCAACTCCCACAGGGAATTAAGTGGATGGACTCCTAACAAGACAACCTTACTTGTCGGATTGAGCCCCTTTATAGCGCCGCTTTGGGTTGCTTCTTCTCGCTCTCCCGTGCTTGAATCAGCTCCCCTTGTGCTCCCCCGATCTTTGACGCCGCTGCTTTGCCAAGGCTTCAGCTCCAAGATCAGCTACCTTGCATGAGATGCTCCATTGGAGATGCCCAAAGTGCTAGGGGATGGTGAAACCTCTACAAATGGTAGGAAATGGGTTTCCTAGAGGAATGCACCTATTTGGACTCCTAGGTGATGTTTAGACAAGGGATTTAACTATGATCAAGGTGTCTAAACCCTAAGAATCAAGAGGGAATAAGTCATATTCTCAAGATGCCATTGAATGGCCCAAGCTTATGATGAAAACACAAGGAGAATGACTTGCTATGGGTTTGGGATAGAGCCTCTAATGGTCTCTAGCAATGATGGCTTCTATCTCCTCAAAATCCCCTCTCTTTACCCTAAAAACGAATCCTCCGTATTTATAAAGTTCTTCCCAACGGTCAAATAACGGGCAGATTCGGCCAAGGTTGAGCGCCCGGTCAGATTGGGTCGGGCGCCCGGAATCCAATCCAATAAAAAGATTTAAACGCTGGACATTTTCAAAGCTGGTCGGGCGCTCGGACAAGTTTTGGTCGGGCGCCCGATGGCCTATTTTCCACTGGTCGGGCACCCGGTACACATTTTGGTCGGGTGCCCGAAATCGCTCCAGACAGGGTCATTTTATTGCTAGACATTTTTTGCACAGGTTGGGCGCCTGGACAGGTTTTTGGTCGGACGCTCGGTGACCCTCTTGTACTGGTCGGGCGCCCGGACAAGTTTTTGGTCAGGCGCCCAATGACCCTCTGGACTTAAGCCAACTCCTTAGACGGATCCCTCTCAGGCCGGGCGCCCGGTGGACACTGGGTCGGGCGCCCGGATAGGCCTGAATTTTTGTTGTTTTCAACAGAACATGCAACCTCTTGGCCTTCCTTTCGGTGGACTTTTAGAACTCCTAAGGCCAAATAAAAATGACTTAATGGTATGCCAATTGGGTCATGGTCATGTAGAGGTTTATGGTTTTGGGTAGGTACTAGGTTAGGGCTCACCAAGGCATCACTTTTACCTGTTTCTCCTTTCTTGATGCAGCTGGTCCGTCTTGAGTCTTCGGGCTTCGTCTTCATTAAGCTCAACCAATACTAGACTCACTGACCTAAGTAATTGACAAACAAGGTGCACTAGTATGCCACAGAAAAGTGCACTAACAATCTCCCCCTTTGTCAATTACTTACAAAAACCTATCCTACCAAAAAAAAATACATTACATGTCAAAATTCGAAAATTTACAACTCGAAACACTAAGACATGTAATTAAGCAAGCTCCTCTTGAATGTTCCCCTATAACCTGTCAATCCCTGTATCACAAAACATAGCAAACTAGGTTTGGTGGGACTTGATCGTTCTCCCCATTTTTGTCAGCAATTGACAAACTACTCTCTCCCCCTTAATGATATATCAATTAAGGTTAAGGTAAGAGTAGATAGTATGTCGTAGTTATAACTATAAGCACATGCTAACTAGAGAGAGTATAGGGTGCATGATCATATAACACATGGAGCATGCATGGGAACATGATTAACAAGGAAATGTACTATTCTAAGCATGGTTAATCATGCAAAATTAGTCATCTATGATATACATAAGCATTAAAGCTCAAGGGCTTATAGCCCAATCAACCAACGTATATCAAGACCAATACTAAGCAAAGATTAGCATACAATGAAGCATATAGTTCAGCAAGATAAGCTAATCTAAGCATGATGATAGTCTAGCAAGCAAATATATAAATAAAAGCAAGGCTAAACTACCGAATTTGGGCTCATGAAGCTTGAATCTTCTGATTTGCCCTATACACACAGAAATGAGGCTGAAATCCTCAGATTTTCCTATGTAAGCATTTCTAGCTACCCTCACTAACTATGCTTAGTTTGACTAACCTAAGGGTATCTAATTTCCTCAACACCCTCATAAAGTGTAGCATAAGGTGAGGGGTTAGGAACTCCTTCTCCTAGAAGGGATAGCGGTCGGGATCCCCTCTTAAATAAGCGGGAAGAGAGGTCGTGATGAAAGCCGTGAGAGCTAGATCTTTATGTTGGCTCCCATCACTAGGGGAGTCACCAGATTTGGATTCGGACTCCTCTGTTTCATCCCAAGTGGCAGCCATTGCCTTTTTACCTTTCGGTTTAGGCCCATCTAGACATTCCGGGGCGATATGGCCATGACGACCGCAACCGTAACAACTGAACAGATGAAGGTTTGGATGATTTTCCTTTATATTTTTCACCCTTCTTGTCCTTCTTGTCACGGCTACTCCCTCTATCAAATTTGAGGAATCTCTTGAATTTTTTGTTTAATTTTTCTTCCTCATCATCCTCATCATCACTATCTTCCTCCGACTCACTTTTAATTTTCTTATGTTTGTGAGAGGACTTTAGAGCGATGTTTTTCTCCTAGAGGGGGCCTTAAAGTGTAGTTCATGAGTTTGTAGGGAACCTATGAGTTCTTCTACTTTCATGTTATCTATGTCTCTACACTCCTCTAAGGCAACTATCTTGGAGTCAAATCTATCCGGAAGGGACCTAAGTATTTTTTTACAAATCCTCCCCTCCGGAACTCGATCACCCAAGACAAACATGGAGTTACAAATATCTGACAATTTAGTATAAAACTCCATGAAAGTTTCAGTCTCTTCCATCCTAATGTTTTCAAATTTGGTGGTTAAGAGCTGAAGCTTCGAGCGTCTTACTGTGCTAGTTCCCTCGTGGGTAACCTCAAGTATATCCCACGCTTCTTTTGCAGTTGCGCATGTGAGAATGCGCTGAAATTCATCTGGGGAAACCGCACAGCAAATCGCATTGAGAGCTTTGGCATTTGCCATGTATTAAGCTCTCTCTATGTCATCCCATTTGGAATCATCTTTGGGAATGACAATGTATTTTCCATCAACCTCCACTTGCTCAGTGGGCAAGGTATATCCAGTTTGTGTGCTAAGCCACACCGGACTGTCCATAGATTGGAGAAAAATCCTCATTCTAACCTTCCAATAAGCATAGTTGGACCCGTCAAAGAAAGGTGGACGGTTGGTGGTACTCCCGTCTCGGTTAGACATTATGCTAGTGCTCCGGTATCGGATCTTACTCTAGACGGTTACGTCCTTGAAGAGCAACCCGCTCTGATACCAATTGAAATTGCAGTCGGGTAGTCTAATACGACACCCTATGCATACACGTGCGAAAGCTTAAGGAGCAACTAGAATTATGGCTAAGTCCTATAGGGGGGTGATTAGGACCTTTAAAAACTTTTCAGTCTACTTAACAAATTAAGCAAATCAAACTACGTAAGCGATAAACACTTCGGCTTCCAAGCCTAAGTGAGTCCTAATCAAGAGACTATCAAAAGATAAATGCAATAAACAACTTAGTCTGATCAATACATGTAGACTATAGAGGATGGATCAACAAAAGCTCAAGTCTACATGAGATAGTGAAAGTACATCTTGTGAGTGTGTAGGTGCCTATCAAGTGCCTAGCATGCATTCCTAACTAAGCATTCATAAATAACCAATTTAAACACAATGCTTAAAGAGAAATGTGCTCAAGAACAATCACAAACACAAGGATGTATAGTGGTTCGACTACTTGTCTACTCCACTCCCAGTTCAAGTACTCAACCCCTTTGAGCACACTGGCATTCACTAGGGAGTTTAAATCTGATTCCTCCCAACCAAGGTGTTTTAACTCGGATCTATCCAACCGGGGAGTTTATAGGTTCCTCCCAACCTACACGTTTGCACCCGTGTTGGTGGCTCCCCCTTGGAGACTTTGTTTGGGCCGACTAACGAGCCAAGGAACGGTTGACGTCCCTGAATTTAGGCCGACTAACAGGCCAAGGATCGGCTAACGACCCTAATTCGAGTTTGTCAAACAAACTCTATACTCAACTCCCATAGGGAATTGAGTGGATGGACTCCTAACAAGACAACCTTACTTGTCGGATTGAGCCCCTTTGTAGCGCCGCTTTGGGTTGCTTCTTCTCGCTCTCCGTGCTTAAATCAGCTCTCCTTATGTTCCCCTGATCTTTGACGCCGCTGCTTTGCCAAGGCTTTAGCTCCAAGATCAGCTACCTCGTATGAGATGTTCCATTGGAGATGCCCAAGGTGCTAGGGGATAGGTGAAACCTCTACAAATGGTAGGAAATGAGTTTCCTAGAGGAATGCACCTATTTGGACTCCTAGGTGACGTTTAGACAAGGGATTTAACTATGATCAAGGTGTCTAAACCCTAGGAATCAAGAGGGAATAAGTCATATTCTCAAGATGCCATTGAATGGCCCAAGCTTGTGATGAAAACACAAGGAGAATGACTTGCTATGGGTTTGGTATAGAGCCTCTAATGGTCTCTAGCAATGGTGGCTTTTATCTCCTCAAAATCCCCCTCTCTTTACCCTAAAAACGAATCCTCCTTATTTATAAGGTTCTTCCCAACGGTCAAATAACGGGCAGATTCGCGCAGGGTCAGGCGCCCGGTCAGATTGGGTCGGGCGCCCGGAATCCAGTCCAATAAAAAGATTTAAACGCTGGACATTTTCAGAGCTGGTCAGGCGCCCGGACAAGTTTTGGTTTAGCACCCGATGGCCTATTTTCCACTGGTCGGGCGCCCGGTGCACATTTTGGTCAGGGCGCCCGAAATCGCTCCAGACAGGGTCATTTTACTGCTGGACAATTTTTGCACAGGTCGGGCACCTCGGACAGGTTTTTGGTCGGATGCCCGGTGACCCTCTTGTACTGGTCGGGCGCCCGGACAAGTTTTTGGTCGAGCGCCCGATGACCCTCTGGACTTAGGCCAACTCCTTGGACGGATCCCTCTCAGGCCGGGCGCCCGGTGGACACTGGGTCGGGCGCCTGGATAGGCCTGAATTTCTGTTGTTTTCAGCAGAACATGCAACCTCTTGGCCTTCCTTTCGGTGGAATTTTGGGACTCCTAAGGCCAAACAAAAATGACTTAATGGTATGCCAATTGGGTCATGGTCATGTAGAGGTTTATGGTTTTGGGTAGGTACTAGGTTAGGGCTCACCAAGGCATCACTTTTACCTATTTCTCCTTTCTTGATGCAGCCGATCCGTCTTGAGTCTTCGGTCTTCGTCTTCATTAAGCTTAACCAACACTAGACTCACTGACCTAAGTAATTGATAAACAAGGTGCACTAGTATGCCACAGAAAAGTGCACTAACAAAATCCAATAGATACCTGTTGACAATAAGTGGGAATATCTCATCGAAGGCATCCCCTTCTGTTTTAGCATACCCATTCACAACTAATCTAACCTTGTACCCGTCCAGCTTCTTCCTGAAGATCTCCTTCCACCTGATCACTTTTCATCCAATGGAAAACTCCACCAGCTCCCACGTCTCATTCTTATACAGGGAATCCATCTCATCCTGCATTGCCATCATCCACATTTCTGCATTTACATCGCCTAAAGCCTCCTAAAAAGAAGACGGACCTCCCTCATCTATAATGGGAGTGAATGCAACATCAAAGTCATCTTTGTATCTCAATGTTAACCTGTGATCCCTTCACGGATTTTTCTCATAGGTGGTGGCTCCACCTACTCCTATACCTCTCCCTACGGCTTGGCTTCCTTAAGTGTCACAACCTTTCCTGTTTCAACATCAATCACCGCTGACAAGAAACCCCCATCAAACCTGACATCCCAGCTAATTGTGACTCTCTGTGTGACCTGGTCATACAGCTTGTACTCCTTCACACCATCATTATAGCACACAAAGGTACACTTCTTCACCCTTTGATCCTAATTATCTTACTCGGCTAACGGTACCCAAGAGTAAGCATCACAACCAAGTACCCACAGTCCTAAGTAATCTATCTCTTGACCACTCCATACTTCCTCTGGAATCCTACAATCAAGTGCAATCAATAGGGACCGATTTACTAAATAGCAAACTGTGTTCATAACCTCAGCCCATAAATCTTTGCCCAACCCAGCATTACTCAACATGCTTCGAGCTCCTTCTAAGAGAGTCTGATTTATCCGCTCAGCCACACCATTCCGCTCTGGTGTGTAGCATCCTACGTTGTGCCTCACAAGCCCTTCATCCTTGCAATATTCATTGAATTTCCTTGAAGTGAACTCACCGCCATTATCCGTCCTCAACGCTTTCAACCTTCGCCTTGCCTGCTTTTCCACCATTGCCTTCCACTACTTGAAGATGGTGAAAAACTGAGATTTATTCTTCATAAAATGAGCCCACGCCTTTTTAGAATAATCGTCGATGAATGTGATGAACCATGGTGATCATTCACAAGAAACCATGGGTGAAGGCCTACACACATCTGAATGCACATAATCAAGCACCCCTATACTACTATGTTTTTTTTTTTTTTTTAAATGAAAGCCTTGATTGTTTCCCATATATACAATGCTCACATACATCTAAGTTAAAGTATTTAAAAGCAGGAATTAAACCTCGATCCAGGAGTATCTTCATACCGTGCTTAATCATGTGGCCTAGGCATACGTGCCACATAAAGGCCGACGTGGATTCCGCTACACTCACTACAGCTCCACCCAATATAGTGCTCTCAATCAACCTATAGAGATTGCCGCTCCTATATGCCTTCATAATTGTAAGTGCCCCCTTTGAAACCTTTAGGACAGCATCTTAGTCGATGAACCTGCACCCAAGTGCATCTAGAGTACCTAGAGAAATTAAATTCTTCTTCAAATCAGGAATATGCCTCACATATGTCAAAGTACACTCCACCCCTTTAAACATCCTAACGAGCACCAATCCAATTCCAACCATCCTACAAGCATGATCATTGCCAATAAGAACCCGGCTACCATCATACTCACTATATGTGGTGAACTAGCTCTGATGAGGGATCATGTGGTACGATGCTCCTATATCCAAAATTTACTCCTGAAAGAGCTACCAATCTTAGAAACTGACCACGTCTCATAACCACTGGTTCCTTCACCAGAATTCACTGAATTGGCTTCCCTCAGAGAATTATCTGAAATCTCTTCTTTTTCGGTTTTAGAAAATTCACAGTCCTTCACTTGCCCTCACCCTCTGACACTTCCAACACTTCAACTTGCAAGCTCGCTTCTTAAAAACATTGTTATGCTCAGAGTGATCTAACCCTTCTACGTTGTAGGTGCTTTCTAACCTCTCCTACAATCTAATGGTAGTCGTCTCGTTTACGACATTGGAAATGACAACATCGGCCAAACACAATTGGATTGTGTTCATGGCCCTTCGATCAAGTTTCTTCCACTCTTCTTCCTTCATAGAATCTAATCGTTTTCCAAGTAGTACCTAAAGTAGCCCTTGCTGAACTAGGAGGTCTCTGATCTTCACCTAACATAGATCAAAGTTGTTTTTTCCAGTATACTTTTCTATATCGGACGTCATTGATACCTCGTCTCATATTCGATATGTTTCCTAATGTAGCTCTGATACCACTTGTTAAGGACCTGTGGAAGCGAGAACTCATAGTGGAATCAAATGAAGCAATCATAATCGCACCAAGAAAATCAACACAGAGGGGACAATTCGAATTTTACATGGAAAAATTCTTGCAGAAAAAAAAAATATGGCACAAAGCGAATCACTATGAAAATGAAGTTATAAGATACAAAAAACAATTTACCTAGATCAAAGCCCCACAAAAGAAAACCCTAGCCTTTTCTCTCTCCCTAGAACTCTCTCAACTCTAAACACATTTTGGTAACTATGATCTCTACCCTAATCCCACATTACACTTCGTTATATAGTAATAAACCAGAATTAGAATCAAATCACGCAAAACCGTACTAAACAGCATGCCAGCCATCAGTCGGCCGACCCGAGCGTTCGAGCAACCAAATGTGGTCAAATATGTCCAAAGAATCACAGTCTCATCTCAGGTATTTTCGAGCAACCAATCCAAGGCCCGTCAGTCAACCAAAGACCCTCTAATCTCAGATTGAAGACATCTCTAACACCATGACCTATAGTTTAATTAAAGATATGGTCCTTGATAGATTGAAATGATAGAACATTATTCATGTAGTCGGCTTAATTAATTGTTATAAGACTTCCTATTTTGTAAAACTTAATTTCAGCACTTATCCGTGGAATAGACATTTTTTAGTGATTTTTTCTCATTCAAAGTATTTGATAAATCTAAATATTTAAGTGTTTAATTTGAATTTTAATTGAAAAAAGGATTTTATTTTTAATCTTTCCTTTTTAGCTTAACACTTGACATGGTAAGTAATTTTGGAGTTAAAATATTTTCTAAATGCCAAATCTGCCATTGTCGAAATAACTGTCAGTCTAACCTTTCACAGCTAATTGGCTTTGTTGATGTGACAAGGTTTTTGAGCCGATCATGATGTGACTCAATGACATTGCAACATACAGAAAATTTGCAGAGGATCCAGAGTCCATGATATATGTGTCATATCAACTCCATCCGTCCATTTTGCCACAAAATTGGAGCACGAACCAAAAACTGAAAAAGACCCAAAGCTCAAGTAGACCACACTACAGAAAAGTTGCAGGGATAATGACACCCATCATTGAAACCTTCCTGCAAAACATAAATATCAGCTTGATCCAAACTCCCGTGGTCCTTAGAAGTTTTCAATGGTAGGCATTTAATCCCCACTACTTTCTATGGTGTGGTCCATTGCTCATTTTTAGGCTGGTGCACTAAAATTATCTCACAAAATGCATGAACGACTTACATACAATACATACATCATGATAAGGCCTACAAACATTGGAATCTTAGGTTTCATCATTTATGTACAAAGCTGCAATGAGGATTGCCTGCGAAAGCCTCAAGGAAACTAGGTGGGGTCCACTGTGATGTTTGTGAGAAATCCACCTGTCCATCCATTTTAGAAGACCGTGTTAGATCATTTCATAAAAAGTGAGGCAGATCCAAAACTTAAGTGAGCAACATGACAGGAAACAGTGGTAGGAAAATGCCTACCATTGAAACCTCCCTGGGGTGCACCTTGATGTTTATATGCCATCCATTCCGTTCATAAGGTCATTCCTACAGGGATGAACCATCCCAGATCAAAGACTTCTGTGGCCCGATGATTGTTACAATGGCGGGCTGAAATAGTTACTGTCTCCTGCCGTGTGGGCCACTTGAGTTTTGGATCTACCTCATTTTTTATCCCACGTCATAATGTGATATGAAAAAATGGATGGCCACAGTGGATTTCTCACAACGTCACAGTGGGCCCACCAGTTTCGTAGGCAATCCGCGTCCACTGAGGACGGCTTCCGTGGATACCCGGATCCACCGAGGTGGGTGAGATCCCTGCCTGTGGGGTCCATCGTGATGTATGGGCCTTATATCTACGCCATCCATAGGTTTTGAAAACTCATTTTATTGAATGATCCCAAAAATGAATCACATCCAAATCTCAGGTGGACCACAATACATGGAGCATTGGTAATCGACCATTAAAATCCTTTTCGTGGGCCATGAAAGTTTTGTATCAAGTTGATATTTGTGTGGTCTCTTGGCCTTTGTGACCTTATCAATGGGTTGAATAGCAAGTTGATATTTGTGTGGTCTCTTTATCCAGGCCTTTGTGACCTTATCAATGGGTTGAATAGCAAATAAACATTCTAGTGACCCCATGAAGTTTTAATGGTGGGGATTCAATCAAGACCGTTTTCTAAGGTATGATCCACCTAAGATTTTGATCTCCTTCATTTTTTGTGATATGCCCTAAAATGAGCTGTCAAAATGGATGGACGGTGTGGATGTAAGGCACATATATCAAACTAGGCCTCACGGTTAGGGATCCATCAGTGGATCCCGCCCAAACCACGCCCCACCAATGGTGTGTCGACGTCACCAAGTCGTGTGACCTTATGGTGGATCCCGCCCAAACCACGCCCCACCAGTGGTGTGTCGACGTCACCAAGTCGTGTGACCTTATGGTAGGGCTGTCAACAGGCCGGGCATGCGGCCGGTCTCGGCCTGGATTTTGAACTATTTCGGGCTGGGCCTATTCACAATTCTGATTTTTCAGGCCCGAGTCCAGCCCATTGACACCCCTAGAACAGGTTTTATAGAAATGGGATTGCATAATGGGTTAATTAGTGCGCGCTTATAGTACTGAGTAAACTCTGTTAAGCCCATTGTAAATGTGTGTGGTTTATGTTGGAGGTGTCTTCAATATGTGATCAGGGGATTTTCGGTCGACTGATGGGGCTTGCTTCGGTCATCCGAAAATACCCTGAACAAGATGATTGGTCTCTGAACACACTGTTGGAGGACTTTGATTGACCAATGGGCCTTGGCTCAGTAGTGCGAAACTCATTGAATTGGTCAGCTGGACAGATTTGGCCAAGTTCGGTCGACGGTCAATGCTCTGTTTAGTGCAATTTTGCATAGTTTCTTTCTATTCTAGTTTATTACTATATACTGGGGTGTAATGTAGGATTAGGATAATCACCAAAGGGGCCGCTAATCTGAGTATCCTAAACGGGCAAAGAGGGTTGAGAGAGTTCTAAGGTGAGAGAAAAAGTTAGGTTGGTTTTTCTCTTGTGGGGGTTTGATCTAGGTAAGTTGTTCTTCATCTCTTATAACTTCATTTTCTTAGTGATTCGCTTTGTGCCATAGTTTTTTCCCCGCAAGGGTTTTTCCACATAAAATTCAGGATTATCTCTTGTGTGTTGATTTACTTGGTGCGATTGTAATTGCCTCGTTTGATTCCACTTTGAGTTCTCGCTTCCACAAGTTCCTAAACGTTAATCTACACCGTCTATTAATTTTTCCAGGTCATTTTAGAGGTTTAGCCCAAAAGTGAAGCATATCGAAAGCTCAAGTGGACCATACCACAAGGAAACTGTGGGAATAATGATTTCCACCGTTGAAATCTTCCTAGGGCCCATAGTGGTGTTTATTTGTCATCCAACCTGTTCATAAGATCAAACACATATGCCTGAAGGGAAAACACAAATATCAGCTTGATCCAAAACTTTTGTGGCCCTCAAGGATTTTTCAATGGTAAACATTAAATTCACATTATTTCCTATGGTGTGGTCCACTTGAGCTTTGGATATGCTTTTTTTTCTTTTTTTGTCTCGAGCCCCAAAATTATCTGGTAAAATGGCTGGACGGAGTTGATAAACTACATCAATCATAGTGGGCCCCACAAAGTTTACTCAGTAGTTACTTAGTACACAATCCACTTCCGGTTAAATAGCAAAAAAGCATCATAGTGGGCCCTAGGAAGGTTTCAACGGTGGCCATCATCATTCGCACTGCTTTCTGTGGTGTGCTCCAACCGAGCTTTAGATATATCTCATTTTTTGGCCTATTCCCTAAAATAATCTTGCAAAATAGGTAGATGGTGTGGATATAACACATTCATCATGGTGGGTCCCACAGAACATTGTGACTTCAACACACCACCCAGGTCAGTGGTGGCACACCACGCAAGCTGTTTCCATTGATGTCTACCCCACCGTGAAGCGTGACTTGGCTGCGACCTAGAACCAATGACGTGGGAGGGCCCACCCAGATTGTATATATATATCCACGTTGTCCTAGGTTTTTTAGGGTATGGTCCCAAAAATGAAGTAGATGCAAATTTTATGGGAAATAGTAACTATTGACCAGTTAGAAACCTTTTGGGGGCCACAAAAGTTTTGGACCTAGTCTAATATTTGTTTTTTTTTTATTTTTTATTCTTCTTCCTTTCATCAGGTCTATGTGACCTTGTCAATAGGTTGGATGGTCAAGAAACATCATGGTGGACCTTGGTAGGTTTTTAATGGTGGGCATTCAATGACCTTTGTTTCTTGTAGTGTGTTCCACCCGAAATTTGTATCTAATTCATTTTTGGAGGCTTGTCCTACATAAGTTGGCAATATATAATTTAATCTTTCTTTTAATATGATTTTATGCATGGATATACAATTGAAACTATTTTGTTTGTTGAATGATCAATAATAAATATTGAGTGGCATGCACACCTATGAGACAACAATTTGTACATTTGCAGCTCACTTATTTGACAAGATATGAATAATTTTTTCGAGTGAAAGTACCTTTTATTCAAGGTCATCAATCAAAAAGTATGTTGTAGGTGGGACCCTATAGATGAATGGCTAGTATTGTGCTAGTGTGAGACGCCAATCGAAATGTTATAATCATTCTATCAAGAAAAGTATAGCACATGGTCTGTCGGTTGAAGAGTTATTTTTTAGAGATGTATGTAGATGGGATATGAGCTTACTAAATTTGGTGGCATGTCAATAACATATTTCCTCTCATAGTTTACAAGAGATGGAAATTTAAATGATAAGGGTAAATAATGACTTGCCAATATACAATTGAAACTATTTTGTCTGTTGAATGATCGATAATAAATATTGAGTGGCATGCACACCTATGAGATAGCAATTTGTACATGTGCAGCTCACTTATTTGACAAGACATGGATATTTTTTCCCGAGTGGAAGTACTTTTTATTTAAGGTCATCAATCAAAAAGTATGTTGTAGGTGGGACCCTATAGATGAATGGCTGGTATTGTGCTAGTGTGAGACGCCAATCGAAATGTTATAATCATTCTATCAAGAAAAGTATAGCACATGGTCGGTCAATTGAGAGTTATTTTTAGAGATGTAAATAGATGGGACATGAGCGTACTAAATTTGGTGGCATGGCAATAACATATTTCCTCTCATAGTTTACAAGAGATGGAAATTTAAATGATAAGGGTAAATAAGTTTTTATGAAGAAAAGAAAAAGCGCTTATTTTCACATATGGAGACTTTTTCAGACAAATTACTAAACTAGTTTTTCAATACTCACAAGTACTGTAAATCAGCACTTCTAAGTTTTCTATACCTACATTAATTTTTAGACTTTATTTTTCAATTTATCAACAGCAACTTATACGTCTTAGTACCATCTTTACCAATGGATTGGCGGACTAGAATATTTAAATCTAAGAGATTTTTGGAGAAGCACTATCCATGGTGTGATCCATTAGATCAATAGCTTGCCCACCAAGGCCTCATACATACAAAATCTTGACACATTGCAATCCAAGCAGGTGGCTCGTGCCCTAAACGAAGAGTAGCAAGGGTCTATTTAAAACCAGTCTTTTCATTTATAGTGGAGAGTATGTAAATGAAATCACAGTTTTTTGTGCGTAGATCACATGGTGCTAAAAGCTGTAAATGATTTGCAACCTTCAAATCATGTGGTACCATTTTTTCATCATCCAAAAAGATATTGTAAACCATTTATCTGTAAATCATTTACAGTTAGCTCTATTTACAAGCATCCAAACAACCCCTAAATCTCTCAGCTAATTAAACTATAATTTACGAAAGTACATCCCAACACATAAATAAATTAAAATTTGGCTGAAAACGGATTTTCGTGTCAAAAGCCCCTTTTTTTTTTCTAGGGTGGGCCCACACGGCCCTAAGATTAGTGGAAGATGATGAAGTTATAGAATGCTTATTCTAGCAATGGGATGGGACAGATGGAGGGGGCTAGAATTCTCGGATATTCAAAATTACTTCCTTTTGAGGATAGTGGGCCATGTGGCAGACTGACAGATGGACGTCTGTCCTTCAGTGTACTAGGCACAAGTTATTGGGGCGGCTGAAAGAATCATAGGCCCTTCTGGCCACTCCCATCACTCTAATTGGACTGTCAGTGGATAATGATGGGCCCACTTGTCCACTTCTAACTAGGAGCATTTGATTGTGATATAGAAGAAGAAGCTCAAGTACAAAAGCTACTGAATTAGAACTGTTGGTTGGTACACAAAATCGTCAGATAACTGAAATATTTCAACTTGAATTTTTTTTTTTTTTTGGGTAAAATGTTAATTTAAAGAAAGGGGTCAATGTGACCGTCTAACGTAAGGCCCACCATTTGTTGGTGATCTGAACCATTCATTCTGTCTGTCTGACTATTGATCGCCCACCGTACAAAAATGGCACTTATCGGACAATCCTAGCCATCTAATTAGTGTAGTTTTGCTCGTGGCATGAAAATAGTCTTCTTCTTTCTTTTTTTTAGTTGCCTCCCAATTCACAAGCTTCTGTTGAATCCACCAAACCGTCTGATTGGTGGACTTTTTTTTTCTACCATGAGCAGTGGTGGGACCATTGAACTACAGTTCTGATCAGCGTGGGGAGGTGCCAAGTAGTAGTGAAAGAAGGGGGAATGATTATTCCTTTGTATACATCCGAGCAGTGTGGGGCCCATCCATGATTTCTATCCTAATTCAAATCGTGGTCACCGTACATCCCAAAAATCATCCTCATCCAAAGAATAGGTGGGGCACACCACCTGCAGCAATGCACAATCTCGGCTAAAAGATAAATGTTCACTTGTTGTGGCTTACCTAAGTTTGGAACTCTTCGCCTTTTAGATTATCTCTTCATCTTGGTGGGAGGCACCTGATGTATCGATTGGATGAGATGTACACAACAATGTGGACCCCACATTCCATCTGGAATTATCTATGATAAGCGCCACAATGCCAAATTTTTCCTTTTGGTGTGGCCCACCTGAGAATTGGGTCATCCAGGATTTTGGTATCTAAGCCTAACATGGGGGTGTGGATCTGATGAACGGGTTGGATGGCACTCACATATCACAGTGGACTCCACACAGCTCGAATGTATAGTAGTTTACCGTACGCCTGAACTGCATGTGATCATTCCCCATAAAGAAAATACATTGTTCTATTTAATTTCTACAGTTCTACCTAGCACGCGGTTTCTCTACAAAACCAGCTAGTCAGACGCGCCACCACAAGAAAGTGGGCCCCACCACAAGAGAATGGGCCCCACCATGATCTGGCCTAGCATCTTCCATTTTTCAGTGCCCAACACTTTCCATTCATGATAGTTTTTATATTGTTCTTCATGGTCATATCCCTCCATATATGACACCTTATCCTTCACCACTCCCCACAATCCCCTCTACACACTTCTACTCATGCCAGGGTGTCATGTATTATGGAATGTTTCCTTTTAATATGGGCCCTTGATCACGTGTCCCCATCTCTTTTATCATCCAAAAATGACACCATTAGGACACATAACCTATGGTGTACAAAGTCAATGAGAAAATTGATTGAGTGGTACACATTAAATAGTAGAGAAATGATAATTCTGTTCAGCTTTATTCTCTACCGTACATGTGGCAAGACAAGTGTGGGTGATAATAGGGAACCGTTGGGCCACTACTTCTATGGTCCATAGGCCAAAGTTGTAATAATTGGACGGCTCTGTCCATCCAGCTGTTGGGACTTTTTACCTTCAAATAATATTAATGAAGACAGTAAAAAACTCAACTTGAGACTCATTTGAGTCAAGCTGAGTCGACTTGAAAAATAGGCTATGTTTCTCAAAAACTAGAAGAAGATTTTTTTATTTATTATTTTTTTGGGTTTTTTCATTGGGTTAATTCATGTCCTGGTCCACCAAATCAATGGCCCTGATTGTAGTGAACAAGTGCAATGTATAAAATCATATGTCGCATCTCCATCGTAGAAAAATAATGATATCATGACAGGAAATTTCACACAACCAAACATAGGCAGATGAACAATGCTGTTTCACCCTTTCCAGGTCATTCGATCGACGCCTCACGTAGTGACATGTGTCAACAATGATAAGAAGGTGGACCACCTTATCCGACTCTTTTGCATCTTGCCATTGGACAATGTGGAAATTCAATCATTAAAAAACGAATGAGTAGCCATGGAACTTCTCAGTGGGAAGCTTCACGTACAATCATGGTAAAACCATCTATCATTAAGATTTATTTCGGAAATGACACAACGCGCCGCTTGTATTCGACTATTATAACCAAAAACACCCCCATTTTTATTTTAATAATAAGCTCAACCTATCATAAAACCAAAAGCAAAAAACAAAAAAAGTCAAGAAACATCATCATGATGTAAGATTACGTTTGTGATTTTCTCTCTCAAAGTATAAAAATAAAGTTCCTAGTGTGATCAAGCAATCCTAACCATCTGGCTTTCACCTACTTAGTGTGGAGATCAACTATTCTACCATCCACTTTTTGGGTACTATGATTGGATGGTTAGAAACCTTTGATGGATGCAAGATTTGGACTATACACCATATAAGCGAATATTTCATTAAATGGAAGATCTCATATCATGGTGAACGGGTTGAAAGTGAAAGTCACATGATGAAATGCTCTCGAAATCAATTCACTTGAGTGAGATAGGAGAGTGGTTTTCCCTTCATAGTGTTTTTGCATCTATTTAAACTTTTTGGCAGCACCAATAATGGAAGTCATTTCAGTATGTCAAGGATGCACATATTTAGTTAATGGTATATTTACCATATAGCACATTCGATGTTTGGTAAATAAAGGCATACATGTCTGCACATAAGCATTTGTCACATTACATTATGAGATATGGAAGTATGAGTCATGCTCACCTAGGAATCTAGTTATCACTGAGAACTTGTGAGAATTTTTTGAGAACTTATCTCATGTCATATGTATATGCAATCTAAGCCATTCAGGCCCTTCATCTAACTTAAATGAAGGGTTAGTCAAAAGATCAAATTGTTGCGCAACTCAAGTGGGCCCCAATAAAATTCAATGGTGGAAATTCCCTCTCACTTTGCTATGGCCCACCAGATTTAAGATCAGACTTGCTTTTTGACCCTTGGGGTTCACTACACAACTTATCCAGTGGATCATTCAAATTTTGTGATCATATCAGGTGAGATAATTTCTCAAAAAGGTCTAGGTGAGCATTTCACTAGAAGTATAAAAGACAACTTATTTAGTTGGGTTGGATCATTGTTAGTAAAAACCCATTTTAAACTTTATAGTTTTTTAAAAGAAAAAAACTCATATAATTGATTAAACATTTAAAACTCATGTTTTAGAATATGGGTAAAAAAAATCATTTTTTAACTAACTAAATTAGACATTTTAAAAAAAATGTGTTTACTCAACAAAAAAAAAAACAGAAAAAAAAAAAAAAAAAAAAAAAACTTGGGGTTATTTCAAAAATAGATATTAGTGATCTCTGTCCATTGATAGAATTGACTCAAAGGTGAACAATTTTAGAAGAGACGGAGCAATTTATACGAGGATAACTTGAAAAGCAAGAATTCAAAGAAGCAAAGAACATCATTAATCACCTATATATATTATTGCTCATACATATAAAAATTTAAATATTTTAAATGAAGCTTTCTAATTTAACCCTATTTATATGGGATGATGGATGCACTTATATATGCATATATCTAGCCTTTGTCCTTTCATTTTTTTCAAGTCGAAATTGTATTAGGTGGGAACTATTCTTTCTCCAAAATTTTGGTGTTTTCTTTTCTATGCCCGCCTTTTTAACAATTGATACCGAATTAAACATAAACATTTCCCATGCCATTATCTTGTCGTATCCGTTTTGTTAATCATTGTTTGCATAAGAGAATGACATAATAAAACCAGCCAAAGAGATTTGTGAGAAGAGCAAGATGCTCTAATCAAGATTTGCACAAAACATATATCTCATTAAGAACAAAGACTAAAAATTTACCCTTTTAGGGTATAAACCACATACAAAGAATGAACGGACGTAGACTTGCCAACCATATACATTCAACATACTCACGTGAGCCAGCAAGAGCATCTACAGTTGATACATGAGCATTGGTCATGCTAGTCAAGGCTAAGGACCAGTGGAGCCCACCTGATAGATGGTCAGATCAACCAATGGCCCACCCCCAGAGATAAAATGTTGTATTTTTTTTTTCCAGCACAGTATTGCACAACCGTTAATAAATCATACAAATGTGCTAGTGGACACTCATTGGGCCTTTCCCTATGAGGCCCAGGTCAATTTACATATTGTGGGCTTTAATGCTAGAGGGAGGCCCAATAGTGATGGGCCTGGAAAGCCCAATTAAACTACTAGTGGATCACCGGACCTAATAGTGTTGAGTTCATCGTTGCGCTTCACCTTCATCAAATAAACTAAATCTGAGATTTGCTTCTGTATTTTTTGTGTGACCAAGGCCCACCTTAACTTTCACTTTTTGGGCTTTCAATGCTCACAAAAGCCCAACAAGTGATCACCTTCGAAAGCCCATTACACCGCCTGTGCGGTATAGATTGGATATCAAATCTGATCAACAACACAGATCACCCTTGATGATTGTAATGCATCCAATTCGATGATAGATATGAGAAGGAACCATCTCAGCCGTTTCTCAACCTTCTACTGTATCCACATGTGTACACTTATAAATCATGACATGCCATTACATCCGCACTGGAGTGGGTTAGACCCAGTAACCGATCAAACACAGGGTTCTTGAGGCCCATCGAGTCAGATCCGGCCCACTTATTTAAGACTCGAACACAATGCAGCCCAGACCCAGTTCCAACTCAAGCTAATCACATGCCGGAGCACAGATTCGCAGGCAAGCAAGGCATACGGATACCATGGCAACGACCCATCCGCTTATCATATATAAAAACAAATGTATGGTCTGTAAATTATTGCCAGCAATCCACATTCAGTGGACATCCATTGCCCACCTGATGAGTGGACCTGCCTAATTTTCAGGTCCAGCACGACCAGGGCTGGCCTTCAGAATGGTTAGAAAATGGTGGTGACTCATCCTCCCCACATGGTCCTATGTACAGCTATCCAAACCATCCAAATTGTGGGTCCCATAATGGATGGAGCAGATCTCTAAATCACGTCACTCAAGCAATGCTATGCATCCAACTAATGGCTATCAAATAGAAAGTTAAGAAGTAAAATGGCAAGCCGTCCAAATTCAAGAGGGAAAATCAGGTGTATATTGCATTCTCAGTGCAATATTTTGGTCATGCTCCATCCACAATTGGGTAAGCCATTTTTGGCCATCAGATTGCCAAACACTAATGTGTACGGTTGAAGAGTCAACACCATTTTTTAACGGTGCAAAACTGGCATAGGAGTCTACCTTCAACTGAAAGAAGGCGAAAGATCCAAGCTTAGCATCTTTCAATCCTTGGAAATTCCAGAAGCATTCGTTACTAATGGTGGGACCCATCAGATGAACGGTTTGGACCCCAAAACATCCGACCCACATGTACAAAATTTTGTCCTTCAGTAAAGTACACATTGTTGATGGACAGTCACTACAACTCTCATGTAAAACTGGAAAAATCCTAGCCATGCAAAAGAGAAGTTGGAAGGTGACCACACACCTTTTTTAACAGACGTGGATAAAGAAACCCAATGCAGTTAAAAGTACAACAGGGGCCCACTCACGATGCTTCAGATCAACGTAACATGCCGTAGTAGATCCACAACAACGAAGATCGGCCATTGGATGATGGGGGCATTCATCCACAGGCCCACTTATGAATGGCCCGCATATTGTGCAATCTTCTTTTCAAGGCTGCCTTTATCAGCACCAACCACCTTGTCAATCTCCTTTCCATCTTTTATGAAGAAAAAGGTGGGCACGCTGTTGATATTCCAACGTGCCGCCACATCCCGCACCTCGTCAATGTCGATTTTCATGAATGCGACTTTTGGGTATTTTCCAGCTAGGTTCGTATAAAGAGGAGAAATGATGCGGCAGGGACCACACCATGATGCTGTAAAATACAGGATCGCCAGTCGGGATGACTTCGAAGCGGCATTGAGCTTGGTTTCAAACTCACTGGCAGAGTGGATGCTAAGAACAGTTCCTGTCAACACCAATGACATAAGAAATGTAATTTATCCAATCTCAAATTATCATGGACCCGTTAGCTTTGTGCTCAAAGCTTCTGGATGATGTGTGGGGCAGTCCAATCAATAATCTGGATCGTTCATTCATTCTATACAACTATAAGAAGGCCATGATTCAAAATTCACACTAAAACCGATGATCTGCCATCTGATCAATAGAATATGGAAAACAGAAAGTTAAGGTTGAGTGAAGAAAAATAGTTCCCTTCATCAACTAGAAGCATCTGTACAATGGGCCCCACGGAGGGTCGCTTATGGTTCCAGTCTTCCAGAGCACGTCGGTCAGATAATGCTAACTTCTAATATGGCTAGTAAAATGGAAAAAAGAATGACCAAACAGTCATAAAGGGTCGGAATCCTCCTGTCTGATTTCCATCATGGCCTGCCAATCATTGTGCAGAATGAACGGATGGTGCAAATTGATGATTGAACTGTCCAGTATGTCATCTAAAAGCATCAGGGCACAATGCTATCGTGCCCATAAAGGCAGGAGTGTTTGCAGCAGAATAAAAAGATAAAAATAAAAATCTTAACTTCCATAGAATGTGAGAAGTTGCAGTTTCAAATATGTACTCCCCAGACAAGCATATCATCGAAAGGAAGGTAATAATCTAATGGACAGACCATATGCAGATCAATTTAATTTGGCAGGAATAGGAAGCCATCCCGCTCTGTATTTGGGCCAGCACAGAAACAAGTATATAACTGCTAGCTGCCGTTTCTTCTTCTTTTTAGAGAGAGAGAGAGAGAGAGAGAGAGAGAGAGAGAGAGAAAATCTTATTAAACCGAAACAAAAGAAAAACAGCAGCAACAACGCAAAGCCGCCGAGGAGCCGACCCAGCCAATGTTTTAAATGTCGACGATATCGACCGATATATCCCACGGTATATCTTGTATCCCACCTGTGTGATACAAAACACACAGGTAGTGCTGATATATCCCACATGTTCGATCAAGTGAGCATTTTCAATTTCTAACCCCTTTTTTGTTGAAATTATGTTAAATCAGTGTCAAATAGTTACAAATCCATTAATTCTTCAAATAATGGAGTTAGAGCTTTGATTTAGATATCCATTGGTTCTCCATGTTTTTTTCGAAATTTTCCTTCAACCAGCTGTTAATTGAGACTAATTTCAAAGTATTACCTATTTAGGAGTATTTGATGAAATGACCATCGCATACACTCAAATTTCGAAATTTGAATGTAAGAGGTCTGATTTGGGGAAATTGGGGAAAAATCAAAATTTCCCCAATTTCTCCCAAATTGCTTGCAATGTTGTACTCCAAACATGAAATCAAGCATGCATGAGGGTTGATCTATTGATTTGTTAAGCCCTTGTCAATTTTCGAAATTAAAAATTAATTAAAACATTATTTTTTTCGAAAATTCCCTTCAACCAGCTATCAATTGAGACTAATTTCAAAGTATTTACGAGTGTTTGATGAAATGATCATCACATACACTCTAAAATGTTATGCATTCAATTTTAATAGAGTTGCATTAGTTTAGTCAGACAGCGCATAGCTTAGGGCCCTATACAAAGGAAACCTATTATGTGCACTTCCTTTTTGAGATGTTACAATTTAAAAGTGTGTTAAGGTCTCTTTTAACAATCCTTGAAGTTTCATTGAAAAATTCAACCATTTTCCTAATGTTTCCACATGTTTCTCAAAAGTGCGATAAATTACCCGATGCAAACAATATATCCCGAGCGATAACCGATACATATCTTTATCCCAAGGATGTGATACATAACACGATACCGATATTTCGAACATTGGACCCAACTACATCCCCGGAAAATCAAGATTATATCCCTTAAGCTTAGGGCTCATTTGGGAGCTTGTAAATAGAGGTAAATGGGAAATGGAATTGGAGGTAAATGAATTGGGAGTAAATGGCTTTTAAAAATGTGTTTGGATGGGAGTATATGAATTGCATTTGAAATCAAAAAAATTTGTTTGGATGGAAGTAAATGCAAGGAATTGTAATGCATTGGAATTTTCCAATATATGTAACATATGTAATATCCCAAATCAGCTTTAATATCCAAATTGGTGCACACATGTCATATTTAACAGGATGATTGTAAGTTTGTAACAAGCCCATTAAAATATATACTACAACTAAAAATGAAGGAATTTGTACCTCAGGTGGGCCACAAACATAAGGATCACAAATAAGCAACTTACCAAACCTTTGGACGGTTTGGAACTTCGGATCATTCTATTAGTGTGATTTTAGTGATGTAGCCAATAATTGAATTTGTTTTGGAGTATCATTAGTGTGCCATGTGTCCGGTGGATAGGTGCATAGTGGCATCTTTGTTTACTCGTGCGACTCTCCATGGGAACCTAAAAAGGCATTTCACTCCATTTACTTCCAAATCCTCTCTTAAAAAGAGGATTTCATTTACAAGCCCATTTACTTCCATTTCATTTCATTTACATCCATTTACTCCCATCCAAACACACCTCAAATCTCATTTACTTCCATTTACCCCCATTTACTTCCATCCAAACAGCCCCTTAGAAACATTAGAAGCCCACTCAATGAGAAGCAACCTAGCCCTTTGTGAAACGCCCTCCGCCAACTTGCTTTTGTTCCTAAAGCATCTTGCATTTCTTTCTTCCCACACAGCCCACCAAACTGCAAGCAAGGACATTTTCCACAGCGACTTCTTACCCTTCCCTAAGTCCACTCCATGTCAGGCAAGCAAGATATCACCAGCCACCATTGGGAAGGACTAAGAAACTTTGATGCAAGCTAGGATATCTGGCCAAATCAACCCAATACACGAGCAATGCACAAAGAGATGATCAATTGTTTCCTCATCGCTCATACAACATAGAAAAATACTTGGAATAATCATCGCTCTTTTCTGAAGGTTATCGACAATCAAGACCTTTTTTTCTTCCAACCACCCACCCAAAAGCGGCTATCTTTGGACAGACTTCATAATGCTAGACGAAGTTGGTATGCACTATGCACCACCTCCCTACGCTTTCAATCCACACAAAAGCAGGAGTAGAGAGACCAAACCAAGAAAGAGCCAAGCTTATCAAGTCTCCAAACCATTATATCTGCTACTGGGGAGCAGAGATGAATGCAATCCAAAAGGGCCACAAATTCTTCTACCTCGTCATCCGAAGAAACTGCCTACATGGGGGTTCCCATACCACCACATCCACAATGGTAGAGAAGCAGTCGGCCACTACCAAAGAAGGATCCGGAGCAAGACAGAAGTTATGGGGAAAATAAGCTTTCAAAGGTGAGGACCCCACCCAAACATCTTCCCAAAACTGAATTCTCTCTCCATTCCCTAGGGAGAACCCAACACCACCTGAAAACACCGACTTCACGGACGACACCCCCTCCACCAAGCCGATGCTCTATAATTAGAGGATTTCCTAGTCCACCAACCTTCCTATGAGCACCCATATTTGCTTTTAATGAATTCCTTACAAAGCGCCCCATCTTCATCCCCAAACCTCCAAAGCCATTTTTCAAGCAATGTCATATTCGAAAGTCTAAGATCTTTTATACCTGCACCACCATCTTCATATGCCTTGCAAACTTCATTCCACCCCACCAAGTGAAATCAATTTTTATCCCCTACCCCTTGCCACAAGAAATCGTGCCTTAACTTTTCAAGTCTTACGAGCACTAACGCCAGACACTTAAAAAGCGACAAAGTATAAGGGAAGATTCGATAGCAAATTGAGATATATGGAACATTCCAGGAAAAAAAAAAAAAAAAAAACAGAAGAAGAAATCCTCCCTGGCCGAAAAAGCTGGGACTTCCAAATGCAGACTTAGTTGAAGCTTTCTATAGCACAAAAATTTATCAAGATAGAAAAGACGTGGGACTGCCAAATACAGACTTAGTTGAAGCTTTGTATAGTAAGAAAATTTATCAAGATAGAAAAGACGTTTGATCAATCAATATACACATATACAAAGCAATCCAGAATCTTGATTATAATCACCTTTGCACATTGTTTACAGCAATGTTTTTCCTCTCATCAAAATCTCTTTGGAGACCAACTCTTTCAGCAGGAAAACATCCGGACCGTCCAGTCCAACTGGTGCAAACGTCCTTGTTGGGCATTTGTTCGACTGTTTAAGAGTAAGAAGTTCAAAATGGCTTGTGGGGGGTCGAACCCACCACCAACTCCATGCAAACCCAAAACCATCTTATACCAACTATGCAATGGGCCTTGGTTATTTAATTCCCTACTATTTTATTTATTTATATGTGTGCTGAGTTAAACCTGTCAAATCGCCGATTGGGCCTGTTTTGGACCCAATTGCCAACAGAAATGAGAGGGTGTCTGATGCATGACACCCTAATCGTGATGCATGCTCATGAACATATGTAATCCAGCGGAAATAAAAGACAATAATAATCTAAAAATTCAACATCAACCATCATAAACTGAGAAAACCATAAAAGAGACATGCAATGGAGCGGGCCATCATCACAATCACGAAGTAAGAAATTCAAATAATGCATAGGTTGGATCCAGGCGAGGGATAGAACCTCCCGATCTTGCATGGTCTTAATCCAAATACCCAATGTGAATCACTAGTCCGAGGGATCGAGGGATTTCTCGGATTAGGGATTTTGGAATTTGAGAAATAGGGATTTTGGATAAAATCTCAAATTTAGGATCTAGAAGTTATGAGAGAATAGAAATAGAGAAAGAGGAAGTAACAAGTTTACCTTAGAAGAAGTTGGAAGGGTACAAGAAGAAAAGAGAAGAATGAGATCAAGAAAGAAGAAGAAGCACCATGAGAGAGGGAAAGAGGAAGGAGGCAACCAAAGGTTTGCTCTTTTTCATAAATCAACAACTAATCAAAAAGGTTTAGGGCAACACCCTTACAAAATTCGGAATTAGCATAATTACCAAAATACCCCTACTAACAAAATTTCAAAAAAAAAGACATTTGCATGAAAAAAACGTACCCACACTAACCCAAAACTCAAATAAGTAAAAAATGCGCAAAATAAACTCAAATCTAAGATGTCCAATGCGCTCCAATGATGGTGTGATGAAAGTGGGCCACGACGAACCAACGGTCCGATCACATCATCATCACGATCCAACAGTCCGATCATATCTCCTTCAAGCAACTCACACATGTCTTTCCAAGGTGGGGTCTTTTCAAATGTCTCGGACTACATGTGTAAGGTCTTCAATGCTCCTCAATCATCACGAACGACCCAGGCCCGTCATCATCGAGTCTTAAAGATATAGGTGTCACTCGCCTCCTACGCCGATAAACCCTAAAGGGCCAGGACACCCTAATCGTGATTCATGCTCATGAACATATGTAATCCAGCGGAAATAAAAAACAATAATAATCTAAAAATTCAACATCAACCATCATAAACTGAGAAAACCATAAAAGAAACATGCAATGGAGCGGGCCATCATCACAATCACGAAGTAAGAAATTCAAATAATGCATAGGTTGGATCCGGCGAGTGATGGAACCTCTCGATCTTGCATGGTCTTAATCCAAATACCCAATGTGAATCACTAGTCCGAGGGATCGAGGGATTTCTCGGATTAGGGATTTTGGAATTTGAGAAATAGGGATTTTGGATAAAATCTCAAATTTAGAATCTAGAAGTTATGAGAGAATAGAAATAGAGAAAGAGGAAGTAACAAGTTTACCTTAGAAGAAGTTGGAGGGGCACAAGAAGAAAAGAGAAGAATGAGATCAAGAAAGAAGAAGAAGCACCATGACAGAGGGAAAGAGGAAGGAGGCAACCAAAGGTTTGCTCTTTTTCATAAATCAACAACTAATCAAAAAGGTTTAGGGCAACACCCTTACAAAATTCGGAATTAGCATAATTACCAAAATACCCCTACTAACAAAATTTCAAAAAAAAGACATTTGCATGAAAAAAACGTACCCACACTAACCCAAAACTCAAATAAGTAAAAAATGCGTAAAATAAACTCAAATCTAAGATGTCCAATGCGCTCCAATGATGGTGTGATGAAAGTGGGCCACGACGAACCAACGGTCCGATCACATCATCATCACGATCCAACAGTCCGATCATATCTCCTCCAAGCAACTCACACATGTCTTCCCAAGGTGGGGTCTTTTCAAATGTCTCGGACTACATGTGTAAGGTCTTCAATGCTCCTCAATCATCACGAACGACCCAGGCCCGTCATCATCGAGTCTTAAAGATATAGGTGTCACTCGCCTCCTACGCTAATAAACCCTAAAGGGCCAGGACACCCTAATCGTGATGCATGCTCATGAACATATGTAATCCAGCGGAAATAAAAGACAATAATAATCTAAAAATTCAACATCAACCATCATAAAATGAGAAAACCATAAAAGAGAAATGCAATGGAGCGGGCCATCATCACAATCACGAAGTAAGAAATTCAAATAATGCATAGGTTGGATCCGGCGAGTGATGGAACCTCCCGATCTTGCATAGTCTTAATCCAAATACCCAATGTGAATCACTAGTCCGAGGGATCGAGGGATTTCTCGGATTAGTGATTTTGGAATTTGAGAAATAGGGATTTTGGATAAAATCTCAAATTTAGAATCTAGAAGTTATGAGAGAATAGAAATAGAGAAAGAGGAAGTAACAAGTTTACCTTAGAAGAAGTTGGAGGGGCACAAGAAGAAAAGAGAAGAATAAGATCAAGAAAGAAGAAGAAGCACCATGAGAGAGGGAAAGAGGAAGGAGGCAACCAAAGGTTTCCTCTTTTTCATAAATCAACAACTAATCAAAAAGGTTTAGGGCAACACCCTTACAAAATTCGAAATTAGCAAAATTACCAAAATACCCCTACTAACAAAATTTCAAAAAAAAAAAGACATTTGCATGAAAAAAACGTACCCACACTAATCCAAAACTCAAATAAGTAAAAAATGCGTAAAATAAACTCAAATCTAAGATGTCCAATGCGCTCCAATGATGGTGTGATGAAAGTGGGCCACGACGAACCAACGATCCGATCACATCATCATCACGATCCAACAGTCCGATCATATCTCCTCCAAGCAACTCACACATGTCTTCCCAAGGTGGGGTCTTTTCAAATGTCTCGGACTACATGTGTAAGGTCTTCAATGCTCCTCAATCATCACGAACGACCCAGGCCCGTCATCATCGAGTCTTAAAGATATAGGTGTCACTCGCCTCCTACACTGATAAACCCTAAAGGGCCTGATGTCCGCATCATTATGCAGGACACCTTAATCGTGATGCATGCTCATGAACATATGTAATCCAGCGGAAATAAAAGACAATAATAATCTAAAAATTCAACATCAACCATCATAAACTGAGAAAACCATAAAAGAGATGCAATGGAGCGGGCCATCATCACAATCACGAAGTAAGAAATTCAAATAATGCATAGGTTGGATCCGGCGAGTGATGGAACCTCCCGATCTTGCATGGTCTTAATCCAAATACCCAATGTGAATCACTAGTCCGAGGGATCGAGGGATTTCTCGGATTAGGGATTTTGGAATTTGATAAATAGGGATTTTGGATAAAATCTCAAACTTAGAATCTAGAAGTTATGAGAGAATAGAAATGAAGAAAGAGGAAGTAACAAGTTTACCTTAGAAGAAGTTGGAGGGGCACAGGAAAAAAAGAGAAGAATGAGATCAAGAAAGAAGAAGAAACACCATGAGAGAGGGAAAGAGGAAGGAGGCAACCAAAGGTTTGCTCTTTTTCATAAATCAACAACTAATCAAAAAGTTTTAAGGCAACACCCTTATAAAATTCGGAATTAGCATAATTACCAAAATACCACCACTAACAAAATTTCAAAAAAAAGACATTTGCATGAAAAAAACGTACCCACACTAACCCAAAACTCAAATACGTAAAAAATGCTTAAAATAAACTCAAATCTAAGATGTCCAATGCGCTCCAATGATGGTGTGATGAAAGTGGGCCACGACGAACCAACGGTCCGATCACATCATCATCACGATCCAACAGTCCGATCATATCTCCTCCAAGCAATTCACACGTCTTCCCAAGGTGGGGTCTTTTCAAATGTCTCGGACTACATGGGTAAGGTCTTCAATGCTCCTCAATCATCACGAACGACCCAGGCCCGTCATCATCGAGTCTTAAAGATATAGGTGTCACTCGCCTCCTACGCTGATAAACCCTAAAGGGCCTGATGTCCGCATCATTCTCCTCGCCTGAAAAGAACTCGACTCCGACGAGTTAAAACTCTTATGGCGCTCTAGCAAATCCGGATCAATGTTCTGGAACTCCACTTCAGTAAACCACGTAGATTCTGACGGTGGTCTATTCTTCCATTTGACAAGATACCTTGGGAAACTTCCATCTCCCGTGAAAACTATCTCTTCATCCACAATTTTCTCAATCTTTTCTTTACAAATAATAGGTGGGGGAAGGGGGGAGTAGGTTGTGAAGAAAATTCAGAGAATGGCCATGAAAGGGATAAGGGATCAATGGTAGGATTAGGGGAACGGACTAGATCCTCCACATTAAACATTGGAATAATGCCCATTTCAGGTGGAAGGTCTATCGTATACGCATTAGACCCAATTCTTTGCAATACTTTGAATGGTCCAGCACTACGCGCTTGTGATTTCTTAGCGGTACCTTGAGGAAACCGCTCTGGCCTTATCCTCACCATTACATAATCTCCTTCCTGAATTTCTTACAATCTACGATGCGAGTCAATTGAAAGTATATAACTATCATTGCTTCTATTAATCCGCTGTCTAATATATGTATGCAATTCATGAATGTGTCGTGCAAATGCATTGGTCGACTCTAAAGACTTTTGGATGACAGACATGGGTGAAACTAAATGACGCTCTGAAAAATCAACGAACTGGAAATAAACAATCCTATGACCTAGAACTTGGAAAACTGAAACAAAAGGATACTTCTCATGGGTGACTCATAATTTCTCATTATAAGTATTATAAACAAGGATGATTTTCAGGTATCCCAACACTTGAGAACACACACTATTAATACCAAGTCTAGAGCAGATCTTGGCATCAGCCATTATGTCCAAAATGTCATCAAGATGCAGGATAGTGACTCTGACCATTATATCCACCATGAAGTGAATACGTCGCAAGGTGGCATGACACTTGACTAAAGCTTTGTGGACGGCCAGGATATGCCCACATGTGCGCCATATGCCATCGTCTTTTAAAGTGAAAAGGGCAACCTTGGCACACAAAACAAAACTCCAACTTAAACTTTCCTTATTGAATTCTTCCCCGAGAAGTTTATCAAATTGACGCTGCATTTCCTTACTTTCTGCGGGGTTCACCTGGTATGGAGGAAAGCTTGACAGGATTGATTCAGGGACAAGTCCCATTTGGGTGAAAATTTATCTCATAAATCATCTGGTGGGATATCACAAGTCATGTGGGTGTCTACCATCATATCCTCACTAGTCTCTTCTTCAATTTCATTTGTGTTCACCACGGTAAGAGACGTAGATTGGGAGACTGCATCAATTAAATCACACATGACACTTGGAAGTGGAGTGGTCTCAAACTCTTCGACCTTTTCATCACTAACACACACTTCGTCATCCTCAACGATGATGAGCGATGCCTCAATTTCTTCCATTTCATCACTAGTAACGTTAGGCACGTACTCTTCCACTTCATAAATATCATGTTTGGATTCTTTCAACTTGCCGTTCACCAAGGCATAACGTTGATCATCTTTTCCATAGTTAGGGCTAATCTGGTTAAATGCCTCTAATTTGTCGTTGAGATTCTGGAAGAATTTTCTAGAATCGTTGTCAATGTTGTCTAGACATCGAAATATGACGGCCAAAGCCTCTGAAATCTAATCATGATTCATGATAGAGGTGTAATCCAAAACCATAACCAAAACGAATGGGCACACAACGGAGGATTTGTCCTAGGTTCTTCCTAAACTCGACTCTATGGACTGGATGACTCACAATATGAATGCAATGAATTTAAACTACAATGAACTAACACTAATTAATTCTAGATGATGCGACTCAAATCTGGAAATTTTTCCAAATTAGGAAACTTTCTAAAATTGGAAAGTTTCTAAAATTGGAAACTCTCTAAATCTGAAAATTTTCCAAATTAGGAAACTTTCTAAAATTGGAAAGTTTCTAAATCTGAAAATTCTCCAAATTAGGAAACTTTCTAAAATTGGAAACTTTTTAAATCTGGACATTTCCTAAAACAGACCTAAAAATCAAAACCCTAATTTGATAACTCGATCTAGACAAAACCATGCAAGCCTATTCTCTGATACCAAATTTGATGCAGGACACCCTAATCGTGATGCATGCTCATGAACATATGTAATCCAGCTGAAATAAAAAACAATAATAATCTAAAAATTCAACATCAACCATCATAAACTGAGAAAACCATAAAAGAGAAATGCAATGGAGCGGGCCATCATCACAATCACGAAGTAAGAAATTCAAATAATGCATAGGTTGGATCCGGCGAGGGATGGAACCTCCCGATCTTGCATGGTCTTAATCCAAATACCCAATGTGAATCACTAGTCCGAGGGATCGAGGGATTTCTCGGATTAGGGATTTTAGAATTTGAGAAATAGGAATTTTAGATAAAATCTCAAATTTAGGATCTAGAAGTTATGAGAAAATAGAAATAGAGAAAGAGGAAGTAACAAGTTTACCTTAGAAAAAGTTGGAGGGGCACAAGAAGAAAAGAGAAGAATGAGATCAAGAAAGAAGAAGAAGCACCATGAGAGAGGGAAAGAGGAAGGAGGCAACCAAAGGTTTGCTCTTTTTCATAAATCAACAACTAATCAAAAAGATTTAGGGTAACACCCTTATAAAATTCAGAATTAGCATAATTACCAAAATACCCCCTACTAACAAAATTTCAAAAAAAAGACATTTGCATGAAAAAAACGTACCCACACTAACCCAAAACTCAAATAAGTAAAAAATACGTAAAATAAACTCAAATCTAAGATGTCCAATGCGCTCCAATGATGGTGTGATGAAAGTGGGTCACGACAAACCAACGGTCCGATCACATCATCATCATCATGATCCAACAGTCCGATCATATCTCCTCCAAGCAACTCACACGTCTTCCCAAGGTGGGGTCTTTTCAAATGTCTCGAACTACATGTGTAAGGTCTTCAATGCTCCTCAATCATCACGAACGACCCAGGCCCGTCATCATCTAGTCTTAAAGATATAGGTGTCACTCGCCTCCTGCGCTGATAAACCCTTAAAGGGCCTGATGTCCGCATCAGTGTCCAATCTGGGTTTTAATTCACTGGTTTCACCCAATTCCAATGTTGTTCTGTACATTATAGTTTTGGAGTGCGACTCGCCCGTGAACTGAAACTATTCCAGTTCAGTCAGAATCAGTTCCTGTTTCGTGGGATAACTAATTTCTTTCTTCACCAATAGTAAGTAAACTAGGTGGAGTCGACTTGTTCTGAACAATATTTTTTAGAGAGAGTGCATGGGATCATTGTCTTTATCAAGGACACAGGCCACTCCACTAACTTGGACGTTTATGTTGATGATATTGTTCTCACTTGGGATGGTGAAAGTAAGATTGCAAAAGTGAAGCAGTTTCTGCAAGGTGTGCCGAATAATTACATAACAGCCATTATGTAATAGTTTTAATGGTGACTGTTACACGATACAGGGAAGTAACGGGCACCCTTAGAAAAAATTGCACCATAACGGCCATTAACCCCCGTAATGGTCATAAATAGCTAGTTTTTTCTTTCTTATTTTTTTTATAAAACCAGTTAAAACGCCTCCTTTTCCATTTTTTTGTATTCTCCATTTTCTTTAATTTTTACTGTTCTTAAAGCTTTCCTAAGATAAATTCTGACACTCTTTGCACACTCTTTTTGGATTTAAACACTTGATTTAGGTAATTTGAAATGGAATCAAAGCTCCATGGGCCATTTTAGAGAAAAATATAAAAAAAGAGGTTAGCATTCAAATTTTTTTTTCTTGGCAGAATAGATGTAGGATGAATACATTTATAGATTCATGCAGTAGATTAGGCATTTTAATCAGTGTTTGTATTTGTTTTCTATTTTCTGTTGATTTACAGATGAACAGTGACTATAATGAAAATTCCTAAAGTAGAGTAGGATGAATACATTTATAGATTCATGCAGTAGACTAGACATTTTAACCAGTTTTTGTATATGTTTTCTATTTTCTGTTGATTTACAGATGACCAGTGACTATAATGAAAAATTCCTAAAGTAGAGTAGGCATTTTAATTGATTTTTGTATTTGTTTTCTATTTTCTGTTAGGCTTTTTAATTGTTTTTTGTATTTGTTTTCTATTTTCTATTGATTTACACATGAACAGTGACTATAATGAAAAAATTATGAAAAAAATTTATTAATTTTTTTGTCAATATTGACACTTTCTTGCTAGAATAGATGTAGGATAAATACATTTACAGGTTGATGCTGTAGATAAGGCATTTTAATTAGTTTTTGTATTTTTTTTTTTTTTTTTCTGTTGATCTATGCATGAACTGCGACTGTAATGAAAAATCCCAAAAAAAAAATCTTTATTCAATATTGATTGTTTCTTGCTGGAGTAGAATGTAGGATGAATACATTCACATATTCATGCAGTAGATTAGGCATTTTAATCAATTGTTGCATTTTTTTCCATTTTCTGATGATCTACACATGAACAATGACTAATGAAAAATCCAAAAAAAAAAAAAAAAAAAAAAAAACATTATTATATATATATATATGAGGCACTCTCAAGGCCAACCGGTTGGACCACAATTTGCAGTCCACCCAGTGAATTGCTTCCAACCTATTAAGTGTTTGTGAAATCCAATCCTCCTAATAAGTTGGCCCACCACAAGGAACAATTCATAAAAAAATCAGCTGCATCCACTGACCCAACATACCACACTTGCATTTTGCTACTTATAAATGGCTGTACACTGTTTTCTATATTGTAGCTCACTTAATTATTGGATGGGGCTGATTTTTGCACTGGGGGATCCTCATGGTGGGGCCAACCTAATAGGAGGATTGGATTTCACAAGTACTTAACAGGTTGGGAGAAATTCATTGGGTGGACTGCGAGCTCGTGAGCACTTTTTGAGAGCTCATAACACGTGATGTGATCCCTGAATTTTAACCGTCCACATGATGCAGCACCCCAAAAAACTCCGGGGGACCAACTTTTACCTTGATCCAGAACTTTAGTGGGCCATGGAAAAAGGAAACAGTTTCCTCCCTTGATTTGCCTCTCTCTCTCTCTGCCACGGCCCACTAGAGTTTGGATCAGGTTCAAAGATGGACCCCTGGGGTTTTTTGGGGTGCTGCATCACATGGACGGTTCAGATTCAGGGATCACATCACGTGTGATGAGCTCTCAAAAAGTGCTCACTTGAGCTCTCATGAGAACTCGTGAGCACTTTTTTAGAACGCATTACACGTGATGTGAGCCCAATATCTAAACCATCCACATGATGCAGCACCCCAAAAAAC
Organism: Liriodendron chinense; assembly: GCA_003013855.2. Lineage (NCBI taxonomy): Eukaryota > Viridiplantae > Streptophyta > Magnoliopsida > Magnoliales > Magnoliaceae > Liriodendron > Liriodendron chinense. Next base: position 4,566,756 of record ML058330.1, on the reverse strand, counting down.
CCTTAGGGCCCAACTTTCAACCTGATCCAAAACTTTGGTAGGCCGTAGTAGAGAGAGAGAGAGAGAGAGAGAGAGAGAGAGAGAGGCAAATCAAGGGAGGAAATTGTTTCCTTTAGCCATGGCCCACCAAAGTTCTAAATCAAGATAAAAGTTGGGCCCTAGGGTTTTCTGAGGTGCTGCATCACGTGGATGGCTCAGATTTTGGGCTCACATCACTTGTGAGGAGTTCTTAAAAAGTGCTCACGAGTTCTCATGAGAACGGGCGCAAGTGAGCATTCCTCTCTCTCTCTCTCTCTCTCTCTCTCTCTCTCTCTCTCTCTCTATGTGTGTGTGTGTGTGTGTGTGTGTGTGTGTGTGTGTGTGAGAATAGAAGTAGGATGAATACTTTTATATATCCATGCAATGGATTAGGCATAATAATCTCTTTTTTTCATTTATTTTATTTTCAGCTGATCTATGGAAATGCAACAACTATCATGAAAAATCCCCAAAAAAGTATATTCTTCCGAGTTCTAACACATTGTCCATGGTTATATAAAGGGAATTTTACAAAAAATATTTGCGGGAATAGAAGTAGGATGAATACTTTTATATATCCATGCAATGGATTAGGCATAATAATCTCTTTTTTTCGTTTATTTTATTTTCAGCTGATCCATGGAAATGCAACAACTATCATGAAAAATCCCCAAAAAAGTATATTCTTTCAAGTTCTAACACATTGTCCATGGTTATATAAAGGGAATTTTACAACAAAAAAAAAAAAAAAAATTACCCTAGTTGATATGGAATTTAAATTCCGGTACCTTTTTCTAGAAGGTTTTCAATACACTAGCCTCATTAATCTAAGTAATTATCTTTGGGGTACCTTCCATTAGATATATTAACAGCGGATACCCTCTTTTCTTTTTCTCCCTTACTTCCTCATCTACACTCCCTAATCACCCTAGTCCCAATCCTAAACCCAAAACCCAAACCCTAATTCCCAAAATCCCAAATCCCTAAATTCCTAAATCCCTAATTCCCTAATTCCCAAAACTCCTAAATCCCAATTCCTGTATCCCAAAAACCCTTAGGAAAATCTGATTTTGAACAAACCCCTTTTTCCATAAATCTGAATTTTATTGGCACCATTATTTCTTCATGTGGATGTAGCATTACCTATGCTAGATTGGAAGTCCTAACTTCCAAGGGACCACTCTTGAGATATTTCATATTTTCATGCACCGTGTATGTGATTAACCTAGGATCATTTAGTTGTTAATCTTAATTTCTTATTTTATGGTATGGATTTGCTTAAATCTTTTTGTTAATTGCCTAGTTATTGTAAATTTTGATCTCACCTCATTCATCCTAGGTTAGTTTCACTCATTCAACATCAAATTTGGTATCAGAGCCTAGGTCTAGCGTAGGTTTAGTTTCTTACATATTAGGTGTTCGATAAAATCCCTACATGAATAACAGTGATGCATATTCCTTATTTTGCGTGCCAATCTGGTTTTCTGCGCAAACAATTTATGTGAAAACTAATTTTTTTGTGCCATCAGTTGTGCGCAGATCTGATTTTCAGCCATCTGAAATTCAGCAGTCTAATTTTCAGTAAGCTGATCTTGTGCGCAAATCTGATCAGCAGACTAATTTTCAATAAGCTGATTTGTGCGCAAATCTGATTTTCAGCCATCTGAAATTCAGCAATCTCAGCAAACTGATTTTGTGCACAAATCTGATTTTCAGCCATCTGAAATTCAGAAATCTAATTTTTAGCAGGCTTTTTTTTTTTTTTTTTTTTTTTTTTTGCGCACATCTGAAGTTCTACCATCTGAAATTAACTTGTGTCTCCGAAATTTTATTTCATCAAGCATATTTGGGTTTGATGCGTGTAGTTGATTTTGCATAATAGGTTTACATCTTCTTGCATGATTAGTCTTGTTTGAACGTAGGTTAGGGTTCTCATTGCATGTCTAGATTAGTATTCGCATTAAGCATCAATAAATCTGAATTTTGCATCAGATTCATCATATAGTTCACATAGAGTCTAGGTCCAGACTTCCAATTCACTCCCACCCTGAGTATGCACAAGATAGTTGAGGTGCTCAATTACATTAACAATCTCATGACATCCATTGAGGACCAAAATAGGATCCAAACCAACTCAATTCATCAAATTAACGCGTCCATCGGCAGATTAGAAGCCAAAATCTCGGCGAACCCTAACAGACGAAAAAACGCACCTAAAACTAGTACCAAGGTTGGGAAACCAGTGAGGTGTCCCAACTGCAAAGGTCTGGATCACTTTGAATACTAATGCCCTAACCAAGAGCGAAGTGAAACCCTTATGGTTGGCGACAATGAAGAAAGAGGAGGAGAGCAAAGTGATCATGAACGAGAAGAAAATCAACCCGAGGCAATTGGTGTTGCTGAGGAAGAAGTTGATCACATTGAGGCTACACCGCTCGTAGTTGTCCTGAGTGCTTTGGATCAACCCAAGGAGAGCAAAGATTGGTGCAAAGGCTCCAACTTCCACTCTCATGTTGAGTGTGGAGATAAAATTTGCGCAGTGATTAATGATAATGGAAGTTGCACCAATGATATCTTCGCTAGCACTGTCAAGTGGTTTGATCTGAAACCAGTGATCCTTCCTCAACCGATCGAGTGGCTTGGGTTGACAAGACCCCCATTCTTGTGCCGCAGAGGCGTTTCATTCCCCATTCAGTTCTCTTCATATAAAGACACTTTGTGGCATGATGTGATGCCTATAGATGTAGCCACATTATCTTGAGTCATACTTGGCCGAATCATTTTGATATGACACTATTTGATAGATCGAATATTTGTTGCTTTATCTTCGTGGGCACGAAAAGTGAGAGTAGCAAAGAGTCAAATCCTAAGTCTCTCCATGTTATCAATACAAGAAAAAAACTTAAAAGAGAGGTTGAGGATGGAGCGAAAGAGTCAATCCCCACATTAGTTTCACGTAGGTCATATGAGTCCGCAAAAGCATTTGCACAGTATATTCACGACTTGCATAGTGAGATCAAGAGGCGCATTCATGCTAGTAATCAACATTATAAAATCTGTATAGATTCACATCGTAGATTTAAGGAATTTCAAGTGGGTGACTACGTCATGGTCTGCATTAGGCCCAAACGATTCCCACAGGGAACCATGAGGAAATTGCATGCCTGCAGTGCGGGTCCATATAAAATTTTGACAAAAGTGGGCCCTAATGCATATGTGGTGGATCTTCCATTTGACATGAACATTAGTACCACATTCAACGTGGAGGACCTTATGCCTTGTGACGAACCCACACATCCATCTTCTAGCCCTCCTGCAAACATTTCCCCTACCCTAGCTGATGATGTACCTGACCCCGACCTGACCCCGACCCTACTTCCCACCCATTGCCTTCTCTTCCATCACTACCTAAACGGAAAGAAGAGATCGAGGATGTTTTGGATCACTAAGAGGTTTCTACTTGCCAGGGAGGATATCAGAAATACCTCGTGAAGTAAAAGAACAGGCTGGAGTCGGATAACACTTAGATTACAGGGGCAGAGTTCCAACGCATTGATCCCGACCTCGTCTAGCACTACAATGGCTTGATTTTACCAGTGGTGAATTCTTCTCAACCGGGCAGAGTTGATGAGGACATCGAATGACCTACTCGAGTGTACCAGAGGCGGAGGCAACTACCTACATCGGCACGGTTTTCTTTATGGATGAACGACGACTTCCAAACGGGGGCCGCAGGGCCATTTTGAAGACCCCGCATGCATTAGACATGCATCAGGAAGACCCAACTTTGGGATGATACATGTGGGCTGCTTAGGAGTTTTTAGCCATAGGATTTTAGTTTTGGGTCCATCTAACCGTTAGACCATCATGATCGGGCCATTGGACCATCAAATCTTCCAGATCTGGGCGCATGGACCCTGACTTTTATTTCATTTCATTTTATGTTATTTTAGGACATGATGGATGGTTTGGATCACTTTTATTTGCTTTGGATATTTTACTTTGAGTTTGGCCCATAGAACATTAAATTGATGCATATTTGTAATTTTTAAAAAGTTTTATTATAAAAGCTGGAAGGGGGGGGGGATGTCCAATCCTCAATTGGTTTTTAGAGCAAAAGAAAACAAAAGCTTGAAAGCTTGTTCTCTCTTAAGAAGTCCCTTCTTCATTCTTCTTTAGGGTTTGTGAGGAAACCCTCCCAATCCAATTGTGGAAGGGTTAGAGGCTAGCTTGGTGGTGGACTCCTCCAAGGTTATTTCTTCCTCTTTTTCTTCTTTAAGAAGGTACACAACTCCCTTTTCCTTTCTTCTTCTTCCACAAATCCTCTAAACTCTACAACCCTTCCATCCTACATCCCTTCATCATCAAAACCCAACCCTCCTTCGACCCACTCGCACATCCATGAGTGCGTCCGTATGGACACCCTCTTGTCCCTCTTTTCTTCATCTTCTTTTCCCTTTACTTCCTCCTCTACACTCCCTAATCACCCTAGTCCCAATCCTAAAACGTAAAACCCAAACCCTAATTTCCAAAATCTCAAATCCCAAAACTCCCAATTCCCGACTCCCAAAACCCCTTAGGAAAATCTAATTTTGAACAAACCCCTTTTTTCATAAATCTAAATTTTATTGGCACCATTATTTCTTCACGTGGATGTGGCATTACCTATGCTAAATTGGAAGTCCTAACTTCCAAGGGGTCATTCTTAGGATATTTCATATTTTCGTGCACCGTGTATGTGATTAACCTAGGATCATTTAGTTGTTAATCTGAATTTCTTATTTTACAGTGTGGATTTGCTTAAATCTATTTGTTGATTGCCTAGCTATTGTGTATGTTGATCTCACCTCATTCATCCTAGGGTAGTTTCACTCATCCTACATCAAAACAGCCAACCATAATGAGAAGAAGAATACATGTACCTTTTTAATGGATGCAATCAGATCACTTTGAAACCGATGCCCAAGGAGATCTGCTTCCCCTTTAAGCCTCTGAAAGGACAATAATTGAAGAACTAACCAAACGAAATAGTAGAATCTAAAGAAGCAATGTCTGAAAATCCAAAGAAAGCAATTTGTGAGGAACACGACATAGTGTATGATGATGAAGGCCAAGCATCCACCATTAGATTATTTGATAGATCCAAGGATGGTGGATACAACTTCAGAAATACAGACCTAGGGATCTACATAAAAAAAGAAAACAGATGATCGAACTGCAGATGAATTAAAAATCAAGGTAGAAGAAGAGATGACGGACGACTTACCAATAATATTGGTGAATTTTAAGGAGATTGTGAAAGTTGAGATGGAGGCATTATTCACATGCCAACAACAGAGTATGCAAATCAATGACTTGTGATGAAAGGGATGACATGAAAAGCCATGAAGTTGATTCAAGATGGAGGAACGCAAGAACAATCCAACATCAAAGGCAAGCAACTCCATTGGCATACATGCAGAAGCCAATGCCAAGGGCGTGGAGGGCACAAAAGACAAAAGAAGTGGCTAATATAACACCTTCCCTTTATGTTGACGATCCAACACATAGGGCTTCACCATCAATTGCTGCCAAAGTCGGAAATGACATGTTACGCAGGCAGATCATGGAGATCAATAAATGTCCCTCTAAACTCGAGGACAAGTTCTTTCCAAGTTGGTAGGAATCAATTAAAAACAGTCTGATCATCCAATGGGAAAATCCCTAGTGCTATTGTTGGTCAATCGACAATTTGACCATCTGACTGCAAATCAGGTCTAAATCTAGCCCATCGGAGGATCCTAATTAAACATCCAACAATCCATATAGAAAAGTTGGACCATCCAGGCAATCCACTCATCCAAACCAAATATATGGACTACATTGAGAGTCCAGTTTGATATGATGAAAGATTAGGACCATATTGATGGTCATGATCTATAATCTAGACCAGGTCAACTGTCCAATTGGACTTTGGGATCCACAAGAACATAGGTTGATTTAATTAGATGTTAGAATTAGTCATGACTAATTAAACGAGGTTCTTGTTAGTATTTATGTCATTTATGTGGACAATTTTTCAGGTAACAAATGATGTTAGAAACTTAGAATGATATAAAATTGGCCCTTTCTGAAAGCCTATTGAGATGGCTTTCAGATGAGACCAAGATCATGTGATTATGATATCATTGGAGTGGATTCTAGCCGATTTACAAAAAGCATGCTTTTTTGTGATGGGTTTTTCCTTTTTTTTTAAATAAATGGTTAGGAATAGAAGTAATGGACATTGAGGTCTATATTAGCGTTTCTTATTCTTTGAGAAGAAGTATATAAACATGCAAAGCATGTCTTGCTTTCATCCCTAGCATGTATTGCCAGAGGAAGAGTTGAGCTCTAATTGGTAGAAACTTGAAGGAAGAGTTTTTTTCTTTTTTAAGTAACAATATTTTATTACGAGAAGCGTCGATCTAGTGCGAAGAACTACATTCCCAAAAGAAGAGAAAAATTACAATCCTCCATTGCCTTTATACAAGATGCCCACTCCACTACAATCCTCCATTGCCTTGTTGAAAAACTCCCACGAAAACGTCTACCATTTCTTTCCCCAAAGTGTCAAAAGGCATGCAATCAATGCCAATCTCCAGCTCACTCTTCTTTCTTTTTCCCAAGCCCCACACCATGCCATGCCATGCCGTAAGGAAGTCACCAATTGATCCCGGCATAATCCATGGCACCTTGAATAGATTACAGAAGCTTGACCACACCTTTTGAGCGAAAAGGGAAGTGCATGAAGCAATGGTCAACTGTCTCCGCAATAGCCAAGACCAACACACAGATGTTGGGGATCACCGTTGACCTTTTTTGGAAGTTGTCAATAGTCAAAACCCTCTCTCTCCCAACTAGCCAAACAAAAGCCGCTAGTTTTGGACGGGCACCATAAAACCAAACACTGGACGTATGAACACATCTCTCTCCCACCGACAAGGATTGAAGCATCTCGTAGGAGTGGACTAAGAATCATCCTAATTTACCCATTCTCCACACCATCCTGTTGCAAGCCTCCACCGATGGGAGGCAACTTTTAGATGTCCCTGCAGCCCCACAAACTCCTCAACTTTTTCATCAAGCAAGTTCCTATGACACGAGGGTGACCACACTACAGCACCCCCACACAGGGAGTAACACTGAGCGACAAGGATATTTCTTTCCAAATATAGCCTTGCCAAGTGAGGGAACTCAACCTAGAGGGGAGTCTCCCCTATCCATATTTTCTCCCAAAACCATGTCTTTTCCCATTGCCAATATCAAAGCAAATCCCCTCACTAAACTTGCCACTCAAGCTAGAAACCATTTTCCATATCCCTAATACCCTGTATAATGTCCCACCTCAAAGGGTGGAACTTCTTTTCTTCCATACCCTACCATAAGAAGCCGCGCCTCAAGCGTTCCAATCTACTCAAAACTGATTTCGAGTACTTGAACAGAGACAAAGTACAATGGCATGTTAGACATAGCTGCTTTGATGAAAGTTAGCCGACCGCCCAAGGACAAATACCGACTCTTCCATCTCGCCAACTTTCATCCGACCCTTTCCACTACCCCAGGAAAGGCTCCCAAACAACACTCAAAAGCCACCACCATCCGCTCAACTTCTTCCTTGGACATCCAGATAACTAAAATCTCGCTCTTGGCAATATTGAATTTCAATCCCAACACCACTTTGAAGCATCTAATTAGCTTTCTTAGGTTGTCCATCATACATGTATTTACGTTGCAAAAGAAAATAGTATCATCGGCGAACTGAAAATGAGAAAATCATTTCTTCAAAGCATCTAAGAATTGAGGTTTTAAAGTCTCATAAATCATCTTCTAACCTTTTTACAATCTATGGTCTTGTAGCTTTATTTGATCATGTAGAATGAATCTTAAAGGAAGAGTTGAGCTCTAATTTATGTGTTCATCCTTTATTATTGAAGTTCATATTTTTCAATCTTGTTGTAACATGTCCATGCAACATACATCTTTGGACTCCTGCTACCCCGAGAACCAACTACTTGACGATGTGCTTTCCAATTTTGGTCAGATTGTCATACATTTGTGTGCAAAACTGCTATCTTTGCTCAACAAGCATGCACTAGGACATCATTTGTTCACAAATTCCCCTCTGTGGTCCTAAGGTGCACCAACATCTCTCTCTCTCTCTCTCTCTCTCTCTCTCTCTCTCTCTCTCTCTCTCTCTCTCTCTCTCTCTCTCTCTCTCTCTCCATATATATATATATATATATATATATATATATATATATATATATATATATATATATATATATATATATATATATATTCGCCATCTCCTCATTGGGGCCCCCACCTAGCACCTCAACTACTCCAGGCACCCTCTTGCACAGATGCTCTATGACCACCACCCACCTCTGAACTCCTAGTTTGCACCGCAAGGGGCTAAGAACAAGCTGAAAACTTCTACTACTACTTCTGATTAAGCCAGGATAGAGCTTGACTCCCTGAGAGCCCCCATTTCTAGCAAAACAATGACTGGAAAAGCCAAGCCATCCGCCTCGATGTCTATGACCTTACCCTCTCGCATTTAGCGGAACCCCACCTTGGCAAAAGCAAAGAACAATTTCTCCAAAGATAACCTATCAATTTCAATGACCTTCCCAAAATCAAGAACCGATCTCCACTAACATTAAATCAGTCTACACATGGACTTGAATCCCAAGCATATGAATTTAGGTCCCTCTGTGCGAGCCTACATCTGATGCATACCACTTCTTGCCGCTAGACAAGTAGAGATCATGCTGCAACAGATGATTTGAGGAGAAAGCAGCCATCTCCTCCTGGAACAGAAAGACAGAAGGAAGCTCTCGAAAGATATCCTAGCGAATGAGACATTAGAGGTAAAGGAATGAAGGATTATTCAACCCCACAGTTACCTCAGAAACAGAGACATCTTGCAAAGACACCACTAGCTCAAGGCTGAAGGGGAGGTCTGAGCATCAGCACTCAACAATCATCATCTTAATCACCTCCAACTCCCTTCACATCTTAAGAACAGAATTGCAACCCAACCCAAACCTTTGAAAGCCCACCTTACTTTTCACAATAGCATCATGGGAAACAGGCCACTTGAGCTTGAAGTTGGACTTCACAAGTTGGCTAGCCACAAGTTCTAAACGATCCTTCCATGCAACTTCACGGACCTTTATTTTCCTGCCACCGAAAGGTCTATCATCCATCACATCCAATCCTTTCCAAGCTTCATACCTATACTAGAATCTTACAAATGCAAAACAATGTTTCTTGACAGAGATCTTGGGTCTACGGAGATGAAAACATCCATAATGGCCCCAAACTTATAACAACATCACTCAGATCTTCAGCTGAAAGAGATAAAGGTATGTTTCCACAAATAGTTTAAACAGACCCCCCTTGCAGTTACTCACCTTAGTCCACACACTATCCTCCTCGCCTTCCTCCATTCAATACTCACAGGAGGTCAAAGGAGATCCACCTTTTCTTAATTTTGTATGTATTTATGTAATAAAACTATTTAAAAGATATCCTTGACCCACTTAATTGATGAGTTGAGTATCATGTCAACATGACCGAAGTGACAAACCAAGTTTAGGTCCAGTCTGGTTTGTCGAACCATTCTCAGATGGTCTGGCCAGTCCTGTGTTTAGAAGGTTTATATATGTTCTCATTGTAATCTACCAACTGTATATATGGACAAAAACTATTATTTTCTAGTTTATGAAAGCACAAATTCCACCCAAATTAACAACCAACAATTGAAATGTTTTTATCAGCAACAACAGAAAATTTCACTAAGTGAGAAAAAGGATTACTTTTTCGAAAGACATGAGAAAAAGGATTACAAAAAAATGATGATTGTTTATAGGCAACATGAGTTTTCTGCAGAGGGTAGTGACTGATCCCTGGTTAATAGCAGAGGAGAGAACACGCAACGGAGAGCTGCGTGTAGAGAATGGTGAGATGGTCGACAATGGTAAGACAGAGATAAAGCAGAAAGAAGACACGAGGAATGACATAGGAGATATCCGTCAGGGGGTAGCAAACAGGTCTTCCACCGAAAGGGTCAATCAGAAAGGTAATACAGATGATTGCGGTAATCCTAGATCCAGTGGGAGATATGAAGCAATGGCAGGCAGGCATCGTGACTCAGGGAAAGACGATTCGTCATCTCGCGAGATAGGGAAAGATACAGGAAGATGGGAAATGATTAAGAAAAAAAAATAAGGAACCAGTTAGTCAGTGTAAAATAGAAGTTCATGCTCTATCGGAATATCCCACGCTTTTCGTCGAAGGCTTCCCGGAGGCATGGAAACTGATTAATTTCGAAAGGGTATTTGGGAGCGCTGGTTCAGTGATTGAGGTAGTGATCCCTCGATACAGAAGTTCGTCCGAAAGTAAGGGTCTTGCGTTTATTAGAATGAGTTCGGAAGAGGATATTCAAAACGCGATTCACAACTTAAACGGAGAGAGCTTTGGAGGGTATAAACTCAGGGTGCAGAAGGCAAGACACGGGCCGGAGAGGAAAAATAAAGAGGTCTCAGGAGGAAGCAAGAGGGACTTTACAGATAGGTCAGAGAAGAAAAAGAAGATTCCTTCGGTAGTAGGTTTGGACAGACGGTCTCCTCCAGCGAAATCTTCACATACTGATATGGTAGAGGGGAGATCCTCTAGAGATGTGGTAACGAACAATTCACATACCGGTTCTGAGACAGAAGAGATAGATCTTGACGCAGGAACCAGTTTCATCTCTAGGGCAGTCACAAAAGAGGGCCCAATGGTGATGATCCATCCCAAAGTTCTTGACAATTCGTTGAAAACGTTTGACTTCTGCTTCGTCATGGACGTCAGGCTTGGTATAGGGGAAAAGGATCTTCTTCTTTGGCTGCTGAGTAATTGTGGAGGTTTAGAGGAAGAAGATGTTGTTGTTAAATTGCTTCGAGAGAATGTATTTATGGTTTTGGTGGGATGCCAAATGCATGCTGATGGGGTGCTTGATGCTTGTAGTTCGATTGCGAATGGTATAATAGAGAAGTTTCAGAAATGGGAAGATTAGTCGATTCTCGGGTGGGAGGAGCATCGGTACCAAGTATGGTATATCCCCCTTGAAGTCTGGATGGATGAGGTTTACAGAGATATTGGGGCTTGCATCGGAATGGTGGTAATGATCGATGAACGTACGGATAGAAGTGAAGAGTTGCGGTTTGCTAGGATTCAAATAAAAAAGAAGAAACTTACGCAGTATCCATTTCGATAGGTCTACAGGTTGGCTCAATAAAGCTGCACCTCAGAGTGGTTCTGATGCGGACATCTAGCCTTCAAAGTCTATCGGTAAAGAAAGCGCCCACCACAAGCATCTTTCTTGTGGTTAGGCGATGATTGAGGAGCATTGAAGACCCTACGCACGTGATTTGGCACATAAAAAACACGTGTATAGGATGGAAGAAGACCCGACTGAAGGAATGGAAGAATGCCTGACTGAAGGTGGCCGGGCGCCCGGCCAAATTTGTCGCCGGGCGCCTGAAATTCCGAGATTTTTAAGATTTTATTGCTGGAAGTTTTTGGTCCTGGCCGGGCGCCGAGCCAAATTGGTCACCGGGCGCCCGGCCCCCGCACGAAATGTTTTTTTTTTTTTACTTGATTTTTAGGGGTATTTTGGTACTTTTAAGTTTTCTTATTGCTTATTTAAGTGGGTTAAGCTCTAAAAACGAGTTAGTTGATTATTATTGAATGAAAACCTCTTTGGTGGCTTCTCTCTTCTCTCTCTCTCTCATGGTGCTTCTTCTCTTTCCTTGATCTTCTTCTTCTAACTTCTTCTTGTGCCTCTCCAAATTCTTCAATGTAATTATTTTCTTCTTTCTATTTTCCAGTTTTGTTAATCCTTTCTCGATCAAACCTTGAGAATCGATCTAAACCCTAAGCCTCCAAATTCTCAAATCCCTAATCCGAGAAACTTCCTGATTCTTCGGACTAGTAATCTTCATTGATTGATTGGGTATGACCATGCAAGATCGGGAGGTCTCATCCCTCGCCGGATCCAACCTAAGTAATAATTGAATTCCATAATCCATGGTTGTGATGATGGCCCGCTCCATTGCATGTTTCCTTTATGATTTTCTCAGTTATGATGATTAATGCTAGATTTTAGATTATTATTGCCTTTTATTTCCACTGAATAATTGTGTCTATAAACATGCATCATAATTAGGTCATCCTGCATCAAATTTGGTATCAGAGAATAGGCTTACATGGTTTTGTCTAGATCGAGTTATCAAATTAGGGTTTTGATTTTTAGGTCTAATTTAGGAAAGTTCCAGATTTAGAAAGTTTTTTATTTTAGAAACTTTTCAATTTTAGAAAGTTTCCTAATTTGGAAAATTTTCCAGATTTGAGTCACATCATCTAAAATTAATTAATGTCAGCTCATCGTAGTTTAAACTCATCACATTCATATTGTGAGTCATCCAGTCCATAGAGTCAAGTTTAGGAAGAATCTAGGATAAGTCCCCCGTTATGTGCCCATTCGTTTTGGTCATGGTTTTGAATTACGCATCACTACCATGAATCAGGATCAGATTCTGGAGGCTTTGGCCGCCATATCTCGATGTCTGGACAACATTGAAAACCATTCTAGAAAATCCTTCCAGAATCTCAACGACAAATTAGAAGCATTCAACCAGACATGCCCTAACTATGGAAAAGATGATCAACATTATGCCTTGGTGAACGGCAAGTTGGATGGGTCCAAACATGATGTTTATGAAGTGGAAGAGTACGTGCCTAACGTCACTAGTGATGAAATGGAAGAAATTGAGGCATCGCTCATCATCGTTGAGAATGACGAAATGTGTGCTAGTGATGAAAAGGTCGAAGTAATTGAGACCGCACCATTTCCAGATGTCATGTGTGATTTAAGTGATGTAGAGTCCCAATCTAAGTCTTTTACCATAATGCACACGAATGAATTTGAAAAGGAGACTAGTGAGGATATGATGATAGACACCCACATGACTTGTGATATCCCACCAGATGATTTATAGGATAAATTTTCACCCAAATGGGACATTCAGCATACAATCGATCTTGTCCCTGGGTCGGTCCTGTCAAGTTTTCCTCCATATCAGGTGAACCCCGCAGAAAATACAGAAATGCAGCGTCAATTTGATAAACTTCTTGGGGAAGAATTCAATAAAGAAAGTTTGAGTTGGGGTTTTGTTCTGTGTGTCATGCCTGCCCTTTTCACTCCCAAGAACAATGGCATATGGTGCACACGTGGGCATATCCTGGCCGTCAACAAAGCCTCAGTCAAGTGTTACGCCACCTTGCGATGTATTCACTTCATGGTGGATATGATGGCCAGAGTCCCTATCCCGCATCTTGATGACATTTTGGACATAATGATTGATGCCAAGATCTGCTCAAGACTTGGTATTAATAGTGTGTGTTCTCAAGTGTTGGGATACTTGAAAATCATCCTTGTTTATAATACTTATAATGAGAAATTATGTGTCACCCATGAGAAGTGTCCTTTTGTTTCAGTTTTTCAAGTTCTAGGTCATAAGATTGTTTATTTCAAGTCCGTTGCTTTTTCAAAAAGTCCTTTAATTTCACCCATGTCTGTCACCCAAAGGTCTTCAAAGTCAGTCAATGCATTTACACGACACATCCATGATTTGCATACACATATTAAACAGCGGAGTAATCAAAGCAATGATAATTATAAGTTTTCAGTTGATAATCATCGTAGATCATAAGATTTTTAAGAAGGAGACTGTAATGGTGAGGGTGAGGGTAAGGCCAGAGCGGTTCTCACAGGGTTCCGTTAAGAAATTACAAGCGCGTAGTGCTGGACCATTCAAGATATTGCAGAAAATTGGGTCCAACGCGTACTAGATCGACCTTCCACCTGAAATGGGCATTAATCCAACGTTTAATGTGGAGGATCTAGTCCGTTTCCCCTAATCCTATCATTGATCCCTCGTCCCTTTCATGGCCTTTCTCTGAGTTTTCTTCGCAACCTACCCCACCCCTTCCTCCACCCATTATTTGTAAAGAGGAAATTGAGGAAATCGTGCATGAAGAGATCGTTTTTACGAGAGACGAAGGTCTCCAAAGATACCTTGTCAAATGGAAGAACAAGCTGCCGTCAAAATCTACATAGTTGATAGAAGTGGAGTTATAAAGCGTTAACCAAGATTTACTAGAGTGCCACAAGAGTTTTAACTCGTCGGAGTCGAGTTCTTCTCAAACGAGGAGAATGATGCGGACATCTAGCCTTCAAAGTCTATCGGCAAAGAAAGCGCCGACCACAAGCATCTTCCTTGTGGTTAGGCGATGATTGAGGAGCATTGAAGACCCTACGCACGTGATTTGGCACATAGAAGACACATGTATAGGATGGAAGAAGACCCGACTGAAGGAATGGAAGAATGCTTGACTGAAGGTGGCCGGGCGCCCGACCAAATTTGTCGTCAGGCGCCCGAAATTCCGAGATTTTTAAGATTTTATTATTGGAAGTTTTTGGTCCTCGCCGGGCGCCCGGGCCAAATTGGTCACCAAGCGCCCAGCCCCCGCACGAACTGTTTTTTTTTTTTTTTTACTTGATTTTTAGGGGTATTTTGGTACTTTTAAGTTTTCTTATTGCTTGTTTAAGTGGGTTAAGGCCTAAAAACAAGTTAGTTGATTATTATAGAATGAAAACCTCTTTGGTGGCTTCTCTCTTCTCTCTCTCTCATGGTGCTTCTTCTCTTTCCTTGATCTTCTTCTTCTAACTTCTTCTTGTGCCTCCAAATTCTTGAAGGTAATTATTTTCTTCTTTCTATTTTCCAGTTTTGTTAATCCTTCCTCGATCAAACCTTGAGAATCGATCTAAACCCTAAGCCTCCAAATTCTCAAATCCCTAATCCGAGAAACTTCCTGATTCTTCGGACTAGTAATCTTCATTGATCGATTGGGTATGACCATGCAACATCGGGAGGTCTCATCCCTCGCCGGATCCAACCTAAGTAATAATTGAATTCCATACTCCATGGTTGTGATGATGGCCCGCTCCATTGCATGTTTCCTTTATGATTTTCTCAGTTATGATGATTAATGCTAGAATTTTAGATTATTATTGCCTTTTATTTCCGTTGAATAATTGTGTCTATAAACATGCATCATAATTAGGTCATCCTGCATCAGGTTCAAGAGCAGGAATCTTCTCCGTTGGTTGATGGAGGGGATTCACTTCTGAGTCGGGAAGGTGGGGACGATGGAGCACCGAGGTTCAGCTCTGCTGGAGTACTGGACGATAGAATGGTTGCTTGTCCCAGTTTCAGTGGCCTTCGAAAAGCAGAAGCAGGGTGTTTGCAGTGATGTTGTGACGCGTGTCCAAGCGGAGCAGAAGCTGCAGACAGAGGGAGGCTGCATTTATGAGGGAGCAGATCGAGGAACCACACATCCGTGTGAGAGCCTGTGGAAAGGCCTTTACAGACTCTTCTTTGCTGGCTTCAAATGAGCCGAGCCATGATTTTTCGACTCGGGCACATTTGGAACCCTAACCATGTGAGGCACATGTGTTAATTATCTTTAGTGGTGGCACGTGCGACTTTCATATCGATGCCCTCTCGTTACGATGCTTCCTCATCTCAAAACCCGACAGTTTCTTCGCCAACTCGTA
Organism: Liriodendron chinense; assembly: GCA_003013855.2. Taxonomy (NCBI): domain Eukaryota; kingdom Viridiplantae; phylum Streptophyta; class Magnoliopsida; order Magnoliales; family Magnoliaceae; genus Liriodendron; species Liriodendron chinense. The sequence goes on along the minus strand of ML058330.1, from coordinate 4,551,047 downwards.
TTTCTTCAAACCCGCCTCAAGAAACTCACAATTCAGGGATTCGATTACTCCAGCTTGAGAGTGCATTGAATCAGGTGAGTCTAGTTAGAGAAAAAAGAGATGATGGGGGGTTGTAAACAGGTGAGGTGGGCCAATGAACAGGTAGTTGCTGCGAGTAATTTTCGGGAAGTTTTGCAGAATGTGAGCCCAGATGTTAGAGATTCTCAAGCCTCCATTGAAAACCTTCATATTATTGTGATTCTGATTCCGGCACAGATCATTAGTGCAGATGCGACTTCTAGTATGAAGGAAATTCAAACTCCAAGCCCTTTAGCGTCAATAGAGGTGACAGCGGAAGATGTCGATACGCCCCAATCTCTTACTCCCTTAGCTTTCAGTTTCAGTCCAATAGCAACGTCACAGCAGGTCTAAGGGTGACGCAGGTGGGTTATCAATCTTCAAATAATAGGCAGAAGCAGATGGTTAGGATTTCTATGGCCAAGGAATGCGGAGAATTAAGTTGGTTATGATAGAGGTTGCGAGGCTTGTTGGAGTGAATTTTGGGCACAGACCTGAGGATTATGTGGAATATTTTGAGTGGGCAGAACCAGTGTTCACATTGTCGGTATTGCTACAAGTTTCGCTGGCCAGGAGATAAATATATAATATCGTTATCGTCGATAATATCGCCGATAACCGGAAATGTGGGGGAAAAGGGGGAAACATGAGGAAAACGATGGAATTTTTCAATGAAACTCCAGGAAATGCCTAAATACACATTTGCATATTCAGGAATAAAAAAAATTGCAAAAAGAATGCATTAAATAATAAGTTAGTATTTAATGGGGCCCAAAAAGCATGCGTTACGGTAAGAATTCACTCCAATAGTAACTAAAATGAGTTTATATAATACAAATACAACCACCATACAATAATTAAGTCATGTAAAATTAAATGAAAGATCATTTTAGGGCATGATCCAAAAAAACAAAGCAAATCCAAATCTCAGATGGACCATAGAACAGGAAACAGTGGTAATTGACCATTAAAAACTTATTGCGGTCCACAAACACTTTGGATTAGGATGATATTTGTGTGGTCTCTTCATCTATGTCTTTGTGACCTTATCAACAGTTGGATGGCAAATAAACATTCGGATGGACCGTGAGATGAAAGAGTGGGGATTCAATGAGATTTAGAGCCCCCTCATTTTTGTCCACTTGAGATTTGGATCCACCTCATTTTTGGCATCGTGTCCTAAAATAAGCTTGCAAAATGGATGGATGGTGTGGATTTCTCAAAAACATCATTGTAGGCCCCACAGTTGGGGTCCCACCCACCTTCGTGGATCCAGGGTCTCACCGAATCTGCTCCTAGTTTGATGGACACAGATTAGCTACTGACTACCCACTGTTGAAACTTTTTGGGGGCCATCGTCATGTTTATTTGAGATCCAGCTTGTCCATAGGTTAACACAGACATGGAAGAAAAGAAAACACAAATATCAGCTTGATAAAAAACTTATGTGGCCCCAAGAAGTTTTTAATGGCAGACGTTCAATCCCCACTGTTTTCTGTGTTGGGGTCCACATGAGCTTTGGATCTGCCACATTCTTTGGGTCACGCCGTAAAATAATCTCTCCAATTGGACAGGACAGTGTGAATATAACACATACATCATGGTGGAGCCCACAGAACTTGGTGACGTGACTTTAGTAGCTAATTTCGCTACAGCGTTCCCGTTTGATAAGGATGCAAATTTTCCTTCTACATGACGTTCATGTGCTCAGATGTTGCATGGGGCCTATAGTGATATTTTTGAGAAATCCACTCCATTCATCAGTTTTGCGAGCTAATCTTAGGACATAATACAAAAAATGAGGCATATCTAAAACTAAAGTGGGCAACATTAGTGGAAAGAGTGGGGATTCAATGACCACCATTGAAACATTCGTGTGGCCACAAAAGTTTTATATCAGGCTAAGTTTTATATGTTTTCACTTCATACTAGTGGGAATGACCTTATAAACGGTTTGGATGGCAAATAAACATCAAGGTGGAGCCCAAGAAGGTTTCAATGGTAGGAATTTCTTTCCCCAATTTTCCCTGTTGTGTGGCCCACATGAGATTTGGATCCACCTTATTTTTGGTATCATGTCCTAAATTAATCTTGAAAATGGATGGATGGGGTGGATTTCTCAAAAACATCACTGTGGGCCCCACCTAAGCATCCCTAGCGAAATGGAAGTTATTTGATACTCTAGTTGCGTATGACACTTGTACCAAGCGTGATTTATGTATTTGATACTCTGCCAATTACGCAACTTTGTGGGGATCATCATGAATTATGTATTTTATCCACTCCATCCATCCATTTTAACTGATAATTTTAGGGCTTGATCCCAAAGCTGAGGCATATCCAATGCTCAAGTGGACCACACCACAAGAAACAATGTGAATTGAACGTGTACCGTTTAAAAATTCTTAGGGGCCACGGAAGTTTTGGAACCTCTGAATTTTTGTGTTTTACCTTCATCCATGCTTGTGTGATCTTATGAACAACTTGGATGACAAATAAACATCACTGTGGGCCCTAAAAAGGTTTCAACGGTATGAATCATTGTCCCCACTACTTTTGTGGTGTGGTCCACTTGAGCTTTGGATATCTCTAGTTTTTAGGATCATGACCTAAAATGATCTCGCCAAGTGGATGGACCATGTGGATATAACCAATACTTCATTGTGGGGTCCACGGAACTTGGTAACGTCCACACGCGTGCGTCGGCACACAGCATGCTAACTCGCTCCCCGTAAACAAAAGGCCTCGAGAGACCCTTTCTCGAAATGGAAGAGGGTTCCAGATGGGAACCCTCAAAACCCTAAAATCCCCAAAAAAAAAAATCAGTGCAAAACCCCTACTCTTTCGTAGATTCTTCACTGAAATTAGCATTTCATTTGAAATTTTTTATCTATTTAATGGAAAGAAATGGAAAGTAGAGATTTTCTCGCACTTACGGCGCACGGATCGATCGATTGGTCCACTGCCACTTCCGATCAACGATCCTCTTCTATGATTGGCCCACAACAATTTCTGATCAGCGATCATCTTCTACAGACAACAGGTACCGAAATCCAACAGTTTCCCCCCTTTTTTCCCTTTTCTTTCAGATTTTTGGGTATTTACGAAATCCGACAGCCATTTCTCGCTGATAACTGAAATTTTTGATGAAAAATCAATAAAATCGCCTAATTATCGGCGATATCTGGAAGAGAAACGAATAACTGGAGTTTCAGTGTCGCAACTCCGGCGCACCGATAATATCAGCGATATTATCGACATTTCGTCGACAATCCAAACATTGGGTAGAACAGAGGGGGAGACCAATAATCCTTCTTCAGCGTCCCATAGTGGGCAGGGAGATGGTACCTCAGAGTGATCACGATAGAGAGGTGGAGAACTCCGGCGACACCGATAATATCGGCGATATTATCGACATTTCGTCGACAATGCAAACACCGGGTAGAACAAAGGGGGAGACCAATAATCCTTCTTCAACGTGCCATAGTGGGCAAGGAGATGGTACCTCAGAGTGATCACGACAGAGAGGTGGAGAATGGTTTTTCAAGTTCAGTTTCTGGTTCGGGGAGACAGGAGGGTCTAGTTAGTCATTAATGAAGATAATGACCTGGAATGTGCGGGGGCTGGGATGTGTGCAAAAAAGAGGTCAATTTAGAGATGTGTGTAAGAGATAAAAAATTCAAATAGCAGCGATTCAGGAAACAAAATTGAAAGAGGCTGATCAACGGATGATTAATTCGTTGTGGTGGGGTCGGCAGAAAGACTGGTTATCGGTGGATGCGTTGGGAGCGTCGGGAGGTTTGATTCTGATATGGAATGCAGAGGTTTGGAGTAAAGAGGACAGTTGGGCGGGGCAGTTTTCTGTTTCAGTAGTGTTGAAACAGAAGGGATCAGGCTTCCGGTGGTGTTTTTCTTCAGTATATGGGCTATGTAAACTGAAAGGCAGGGAGCTCTTTTGGGCAGAATTGGACTATTGCAGAACCAGATGAGATGGTCCCTGGTGTGTGGGAGGTGATTTTAATGCAGTGAAATTTCTACATGAAAAATCAAATGGTGGCCAGATTTCGATAAGTATGAAACAGTTTTCGGGATGGATCCAGAAGCATAAGTTGTTGGATCTTTTGATGGGAGGCGCCAAATTTACCTGGTCGAATGAGCAACAAGTGCCGATCAAGTCTAGGTTGGATAGATTCCTCATCTCCCCCAATTGGGTGGAAAATTTTCCATTGATTCACCAGTCCAGTCTGCCTAGACCAATATCAGATCATTGCCCGATTCTGCTGGAAGTAGATGAGGAGGATTGGGGACCGCGGCCGTTTAGATTTGAATTAGCTTGGTTGGAGGTGGAAGGCTTTCGGGCAAAAGTAGTGGAGTGGTAGTCGTCTTTTCCAAATCAAGGGGGTGTGGGTTATTCCCTTTTTCATAAACTTAAGCGTTTGAAAGTTAAAATTCGAGAGTGGAAGAAAGATCACCTTCAAGGGCGAGAAGAGGAAAAGTTTATTTAGTTACTGGAGATTCAAAGATTAGATTTGAAAGAAGAGGAGGGGATCCTCACGGAGGAGGAAAGAGCTTGGAGGGAGGTCTTTCGAGCAAAATATAATGCTAGAGTACAAGAGGAAGAGATTAAATGGCGTCAAAGATCAAGACCAATTTGGTTGAAAGTGGGGGACAAAAATACGAAGTTCTTCCATGCTATGGCGAGTGCTATGCACGAGCTAATAAGATAACTTAATTGATGGTGGAAGCAGAAAGGATCGAGCAAAAGGTAAAGATTAGCGACTCCATAGTCAATTTCCATAAGTAGCTTTTAACTAGAGAGAAAGGTCATAGGCCGACTCTTGATGATCTGTCTTTTGAAGCTATATCAAGAGAAAAGGCGAACTCTTTGGAGCAGGCTTTTTCGGAAGAAGAAATTAAGAGGGCAGTGGTGGAATTGGGTAGCGACAAAGCACCGGGACCCAACAGTTTTCCTTTGGCTTTTTTTTCAGATCTTTTGGGAGAGCGTTGAAGGTGATGTGGTGGCCTTTGTGCAGGAATTTTTTGACAAAGGTGTTATAACGACAGAGTTGGGGGCAACTTTTATTACATTATTGTACAAGAAGGAAGGTGCGGAATCTTTAAAAGATTTCCGTCCAATTAGTTTGCCAAGCGGTCCTTACAAGATCCTAGTAAAGGTGCTGGCTTCCAGATTTCTATAGGTTTTAGGGAATGTTATTTCAGAGTCTCAAGGGGCCTTTGTGGACGGTAGGCAAATTGTAGATTGCTCTCTGTTGGCAAACGAATGTGTTGACCCTTATTATAAGAATGGAGAGAAGGGGCTAGTTTACAAGTTGGACATTGAAAAGGCATATGATCATGTCGATTGGGCGTTTATTGACTATATGTTGTCCTGGTTAGGTTGGGGTTCAAGATGGCGGTTCTGGATCCAAAAATGTGTTAGATCGGTTAAATTTTCGGTTCTAGTAAATGGGTCACCAAAGGGCTTCTTCACTGCTTCTCGTGGACTTAGGCAAGGAGATCCTTTATCTCCTTTTCTTTTTGTCGCAGTTATGGAGGCTCTTAGTAGCATGATAGATCGAGGAGTTCAAATCAGCTTGGTGGAAGGTTTTAGGGTGGACAACACAAATTTTCAGATTTCTCATATTCAGTATGCAGATGATACTCTTTTGTTATGCAAAGCAGATAACTTCTATGTGCAGAATCTTTGAGCGATCATAGTTAGCTTCGAGGTTGTGTCAGGATTAAAGGTGAATATATCCAAAAGCGAGAGTTTCGGGATAGGTACTTCTAAGGAAGAAGATTGTTTCTTTGCGTCGATGTTCGGATGCAGAAAAGCTCCTTTTCTGACTTCTTATCTTGGTCTACCTTTATGCAGAGGGAGGCCGGCGAAGCACATGTGGGACAAAGTAGTCGAGCGTTGTGAGAGGAAGCTTTCTAAGTGGTCTTCAAGGTCTCTTTTTTTGGGAGGCAGATTAGTTATGATCAAAGCATCTATGTCTAATCTTCCGGTCTACTTCATGTCGATGTTCAAGTGTCCTAAGTCTATTCTTAATGTTTTGGATTGACGGAGGAGGGATTTTCTTTAGAATGGGTCGGATTAGAATCATAAGTTTCATGTTCTAAAATGGGAGGAAGTGTGTAAGCCTGTGGGTATACGAGGAGCGGGTATTAGGAAATTGGAGGAGATAAATTTAGCTTTGTTAGGGAAGTGGGTTTGGAGATTTGGCTCTGAAAGGGGGGCGAAATGGAGGGAGGTGATTAAAAGGAAATGTGGGGTAGAGGAAGGGGGGCGGTGGATTAAGGCTTCTCCCTTGTACCGATCTTCCTATCTTTGGAAATCAGTGGCGGCTTTAAAGGAGAAAGTGTGGGAGGGTATAGGTTTCAGTTTGGGGAATGGAGAGAAGACTAGATTTGGGGAGGATAAGTGGGTGGGTAATTTGAGTTTTAAGTATTAGGTTTCCATTATTAGCGAGGCTAGCTAGGGAGAAGGTGAGCAATTACTTTTCAATGAGGGGTAACGAGGTAATTTGGACGCCCCTTTGTAGAAGGAATCTGGGGGATGAGGAGTTTGAAGAAATGGTTCTTCTTTCATAGTTACTTCAGAATATTTCTCCAGAGTTAATGGAGGCAGACTCCTTTAAATGGTTGATAGAAAATTCTGGCTCCTTTACAGTTCGGTCTCTTTATGGGCTTTTGACGGCCAATGTTGCTAATGAGGGAATCTGCCCTATGGCTTTTCTTTGGCGTTATAATGCTCCGTTGAATGTGGAAGCGTTCGGGTGGCTTGTAGGAAGGAACAAAGTGTTAACAGGTGTGGAGTCTTCTTCTTCAGATGTGCGGGGTGTTATGGGTTTCCCCTTGTTCGATTTCAGAGTTTCTTCTTGCTTGGCATGGTGGGGGGATGGGGAAATCGGAGAAAAGTTTGTGGAGGCTTTGCTTGATAGTGGTTCTTTGGGCCATATGGTGGTAAAGAAATGATCATTGCTTCAGGAATAGAAAAGGAAGACCTATTGATGTGTTCAGGAGGGCGATTCTTGATGCTAAAGAGTGGGCGGAAGCATAGCTTTCTAATTTGTCTTTGTTTTTGGAGTGGGTCAGTCAGGTTTGTAGGTGTATTTGTAGGTGTATATTTGTATATGGTTTCTTCTTGTTCTTTGGGTTTGTGCCTTCTTTGGCTTGGCCCTGTTTTTAATGAAATTTCATCATCGTTTCAAAAAAAAAAAAAAGGATTATAAAAAATACATCGAGATAATGGATAGGTATTGCTATACAAATTCCAAATTTTAAAATCCCTTATTTACTTGTTTTTCCCCTTCACTTGGGGTACTAAGGGGATTTGGAGGTTTTCAACTATTCCATCTCGATTTGAGCAACAAAGCACAAGTGAACCCTCTTTTGATCGACCAGAGATGGATCATAGCCAAAGACAGAGATCGAAGCCAAAGATGGAGAGAAGGTCAAAGACGGAGCTAGGATTGAAGGTGTAGTGAGGACCGAAGATGCGACGCGAGAGGGGTTCATAGGTGGATCAAGGATTAATGTCACAAGGCGAGAGGTGGGAGAGGCGATAGGAGGAAGGTGAGAACTGAGAGTAGGGGGAGAGGAGTGTGAGAGGTAGATAGTCGTAGAAGGAAAGGGTTTGAAAGAGGGGGTAGAGGCGAGGAGGTGAGAAGAGGGTAAAGATCCATAGATTTCTAGTCATGGAGGAACATGGGTCCAAGAAGATTTAAGAAGCTAATCATAGGAAGGTCTAGAGATCTCCAAAAGGGACGGTGAGAATTGGCTAGCCTTCAGTCTCTCATCAACTACGACCTGAGGGCTTCTTCCATAAACGTGAGGATGCATTAAGGGCAAGGTATTCCATAACAGTAACGGTGGCAATAACGGCCACCACCATTACCATTAAAAAAAACGGCACCATTATGAGCCATTTTTCCGTAATGGCCTTACAACCCCATAATGCGTAAAGATCAATTTCCTAATTAAGATCCTCATTTGGAATGTGAGGGGCTTTAAGTGCCAAGAAAAAATAGTCCAAATTAAAGGCCAAAGTGCAAATAATTACGCTACAAGAAACTAGGCTCCCATCAGTGGATCAGAAGGTAATGGAATCCATCTTTGGGGGGGGGGGGGGGGGGGGGGGGTCAGTTCCAAGCATCGGGTGGTACAAGATGTTCGCTTGGCAAGGTATTATGGTTGCTTGGGATTCTAATAAATGGGTGAGGAGTTGTGGGTTGGTTCTTTCTCTACTTCAATGGCATTGAGGGAGGTGGCATCGGGCTTCAGATAGTTGTTCACAACCGTTTACGGTCCGAACTAAACCATTCACCGACATTTGTATCCAGGAGAGGTGGTTGATTCCATGGTGTCTATGGGGGCTATTTTAATGTCATTAGATACACCTACGAAAAATTGAGTGGTGTTCGCATCACTTGTAGTATGAGACTTTTCTGAATGGGCGGATAGGAATGATTTGGTTGATTTTTCATTGGGTGGCATCAAGTTCACATGTTATGTCAAGACTCGATAGATTTTTGTTTTCTTCAGTTTGAGCTGAGAAGTTTTCTATAGTCTAGCAGAGGGATTTCCTAAGGCTAGTGTTCGATCATTGCCTAGTTTTATTGGAAGTCAAGGGGGAGAGTTGGGGCCTAAGACCGTTGCGGTTTGAGCTCTTGTGGTTAGAAGTAGAGGGCTTCTCCACTCTAGCATGGGGTTAGCGAGAGGCTTTCGAAGTGGAGAGTTTTGCAGGGTTTAAATTAAGCCAAAAGCTTAAACTCCTTAAAGGCAAGATAAACAAGCAGACAAGGATGGTGCTTGGAAATAGGGAATCTGAGGTCAAGAGTATTCTCAAATCCGAGCACTAGATGTTAAGGAGAGGGGGGAAACGATCGGAAGAAGAAAGAGCTTTGACAACCAAATATCTCTTCACTATTTAAGCCATCTTAAGGAGGAAATCAAGTGGAAGCAATGATCAAAAGTAGTTTGGTTTAAAGAAGGTGATAAGAATATGCGGTCTTCCATAATATCGTCAGTGTTCATGCAAGGAATAAAAATTAACAAGATTAGCAACATTGTCATAGATGGCAAAAGGATTGAAATAAATCTCAAGTTTGTGACACCATTGTCAGCTTTACAAGAACTTGTTAATAGGTGAGGTGTGGATGTGGTCTCGATTAGACAACGCGGCCTTCAACCAAATTTCTAAGGATATGGAATCTCTTGAAAACTGGCCACTGAGGAAATTAAAGTTGCAATTAAGTTGCTAGGTAGGGATAAGGCCTCAAATCCAAATGGCTTCCCACTGGCCTTCTTCTAGGTTGTTTGGGATATTGTAAAAGGCGATTTAATTAACTTCATCTCAGAGTTTATTGAAAGAGGTAGATTGCCGATGGAGTTGGGGATTTCTTTCATTGCCATCATTCCTAAAGTAGATGGCACAGATAGTGTGTGAGACTTTGGGTATATAAGTCTCATAGGGGGGCCATATAAGATATAAGCCAAAACCTAGGCCTCCAGGTTTCAAGGGGTCCTAGCTAACGCGAATTCCAAAGTGCAAGGAGCGTTTGTTGTGGTAGACAAATTTTGGATAGTGCAATCACAGCTCATGAGTGCAATGATTTGCGATTCAAGGCAAGAAGGCATCATTTGCAAATTAGGTAGTGAAAAGGCATTTGACCATGTCAACTAAAATTTCTTGATTATGTGTTGGGGTGGATGAGTTATGGCTAGAAGTGGAGAAGGTGGATCCAAGAGCATATCAGATTAGCTAAATTCTTGGTTCTAGTTAATGGGTCCCCCAAATGATTTTTTCAAGGCCTCCAAAGGCCTTTGGCAAGGAGATCCTCTCTCCCCATTCATGTTTGTGACGGTTGTTGAAGCCTTTAACAAGATGTTGGATATAGGTGTATTGACTCGGGCTTTTCCATGGGTTTAAGCTCGTTAATGCAAGGATTCAAATCTCTCACCTTCAATTTGCCAACAACACAATATTGTTTCGTGATGCTTATGAAGTCATGGCGGACAACATGAGGAAGATCGTGAGATGCTTCCAAGTGGTCTCGAGTCTAAAAGTTAAGATCCTTAAGAGTGTGATGTCAGGAGTTTTTTTGTCCAAGGAAGAGGTGGGAAGCAGAGGTGTTTGGGTGCAGTGCAGGGTCTTTTCCTATGTCGTATCTAGATCTTTCCCTGTGCATTAGAAAACTAGAGAAACACCTTTAAGATAAGGTGAACAAAAGAGTTGAGAGGAAGCTATTAAGATGGAAGAGCCGGTGGTATCTATGCTTGGGCGGGAGATTGACGTTACTAAAAGCAGCATTGTCTAACCTGCCATTGTATTTTGTCTCTTTTCAAATGTCCAACGTTGATTTGGATAGGCTAAAAGTTGAGACCGAACTTTTTGTGGCAAGGTTCCAATGAAAATCACAAATTCCACCTGTTGAAATGGGAAGACATATGCAAGCCTTTTGCAAAAGGGGGGCAGGTATAAGGGATCTCAGCGCGATGAATCATGCTTTGCTAGGAAAATGATTGTGAAGGTTCAGCACGAAGGAGTGGAATTTCTGGTAAGAGGTTATTGCAAATGAGTAGGGGGATTAAGGGGGTTGATGGGCTAAGGAATTGATGAGGACACAAGACATTTTAAAGTCTACCAACGAAGAAAGCGTCCACCACAAGCATCTTCCTTGTGGCTAGGCGACTATTGAGGAGAATTGAAGACCCTACACACGTGATTTGACACATTGAAGACCCCAAATTGGGAGGACACATGTGGAGGAAGAAGACCCGCTGGACAGATTTTACTGTCTTCGGGCGCCCGACCACTATCTTCGGGCGCCCGATCAGGCACCCGAACTTAGCCTCTCTGGCGCCCGAAACTCTCTGGACGTTTTTGGACGTCTTCGGGCGCCCCGATCGGGCACCCAACTAAGTGCCTGAACTTTGGCGCAATTTGTTTTTAAGTTCCGTTTTTGCTTATTTTTATGGGTATTTTGATATTTTCATGTTTTCTTATTGGTTATTTAAGAGGGCTCAGCCCTAAAAACGAGATTAGCTGTTGATTAATGAAAAAGAGGAAACCTTTGGTTGCCTCCCTCCTCTCTCTCTCTCTCTCATGGTGCTTATTCTTCTTCCTCAATCTCCTTCTTCTCTTTTCTTCTTGTGTCCCTCCAATTTCTTCCAAGTAATTTATTTCCTATTCACATTACTTCAAATCATTATTTGTTTATTTCCCATGATCAAAATTTGATGATTGATCCCAAACCTAATTCTCTAGATTTTCCAAATCTTCGATTGGGTTAAGACCATGCAAGATCGGGAGGTTCCATCCTTCGCCGAATCCAACCATAGCAATAATTGAATCTCATACTTCATGGTTGTGATGAATGGCCTGCTCCAATGCATGTCTCCTTGTAATTTTCTTAGTTTATGATGATTGATGCTGGATTTTTAGATTATCATTGTCTTTTATTTCCGCTGATTTAATTGTGTTCATGAGGCATGCATCATAATTAGGTCATCCTGCGTCAAATTTGGTATCAGAGCATGGGCTTGCTTGGTTTTGTCTAGATCGAGTTATCAAATTAGGGTTTTATTTTTAGGTCAGTTTTAGGAAATTTCCAGATTTAGAAAGTTTCCAATTTTAGAAAGTTTCCTAATTTGAAAATTTTCCAGATTTGAGTAGTCTTCTGTTTTAATTCAGTAGTTATCAGTTCATCATAGTTTACATCCATTACAGTCATCTCGTGAGTTACATAACCATAGTGGTCAAATTGAGTAGAATTAGTTCAAGGTTTTACTTGTATGCCCACGAGAAGAGGTAGAGGTTTTGGACTTCAACCCATCACGAATAAAAAGTAGTTATCTGAGCAATTGGCTCAATTGATACAAAAGATAACCGCTCTAGAAACGAGCCAAAGGCAAGAATTCGCTCGCATGGATAACCAAATCGCAACCACCATGACTAAAGTTGAGCAATTAGAGGCGTCCCAAAAGGAGAACCCCGCTGTTGGGGATGATGCACACTCCTAAGTGGGAGGGATCATTGAAGAACGCGCTCCCGCACATGGAGACAATAGTGGTAGAGATTGTGGAACCGGTCATGGTGTTGTGCAAGAAGCACAAGCCACATATGATCATCAAGACCACTACGATCCAAATGAGCGTGCGATGAAGAATGTGAAGTTGAGGCCCCGAGTTTTGATGGACATCTGGATCCCAAGGCATTCCTTGACTGGGTTGCTGACATGGACCACTACTTTGAGTGGTATGGCATGTCAGAAAACCGTCAAATGTGATTTGCAAAAATGAAACTTGTAGTCCAAGCCAAGTTATTTTGGACCAACATTGAGCGAAAAATAAAAAGAGTTGGTAGAGCCCTTATCACAGACTGGTATGAGATGAAAGAGAAGTTGAAGGAGAAATATCTTCCTCTCTCATACCGACAAAAGCTCCTTGACCAATGGCAATCCTTACGCCAAAGGTCAATGTCTGTCGCTGATTACATCGCCAAATTCGAAGAGTATATGATGCGATGTGATATCCATGAGTACCCTCTGGTAACGCTCTCGCGTTTCAAGACGGGCCTTTAAGCGAATCTTCAGTGCGAGCTTATGACTCAACCCTTAACGGACTTAGATGAAGCATATCAAGTTGTGCAGGAGTTAGAGCAATACCTGAAAGCTCCTGTCATTAGACGTTTTGAGTCCTGAGACCCTAATGCTAGATTTGGTTCCCAGGAAACTAGACCTAACATTAGTCGTCAACCCAGGGTACAAGCGACTGTTTCGCCTAGGCCTAGGGAGGACAAGGGCAAAGGGGTTCTTGGTGCCGGTCCTAGTGGAGATAACCAAGTGAAATGCTATGAGTGTGGGAATCTCGATCACATGTCCAATCAATGTCCCACAAAGAACAGTGGAAAAGTCTTAGTTATAGGCGAGTCCCACGAGGGTGTTGATGACCTAGGGTAATTATAAAGTAGAAGAATATCACCTTGAATGAGGTCTTACTGATGAAGACGAATGAGGCAACGTTTGCAGTAGTCAGGCGTGTGCTGTTTCAATCGAGGAGTAGCGTCGATTGGCGTCAAAACACTATCTTCTACACTCTCGCCAAGTGTGGAGAAAAGAATTGCAGGGCAATTGTGGACAGTGGAAGTTGTCAAAATGTGATTTCCGCTAACACCCTGGATCAGTTGAAGTTGAAATCCACACCTCATCCTGACCCATACAAAGTTTCTTGGGTTGATAAAACATCTCTTCCTGTCACCCATCAGTGCTTAGTTCCTACCGAGTTTAGGTCATACAAGGAGTCCCTATGGTATGATGTGATACCTATGGATGTTGGACATATTATCCTAGGTAGGCTGTGGCTATTCGACAATGACGTCACGATCTTTGGCCGTTCGAATGCATGTACCTTCATGCATAACGATAAAAAGATCAAACTTAATCCTATGCCACCTGAAAGCACACTACGGAAGAAAAAGGATGAAAAGGCGAGTGCGCTTAAGTGAGGACATTCAAACCTAAGTCTCTTCACATAATTAATGCGAGAGAGTTCGAGAAAGAGACTAAGGAGGATTCCATGGTGTATGCCCTTGTGGCAAGAGAGATTACACATAAGGTTCCATCAGAATTACCCCATGAGGTAACGTCGGTTCTAAAGGAATACAGTGACGTGTTTCCTAAAGACTTACCGAACGAGTTACCACCTATGAGGGACATTCAGCACGCCATTGATCTCGTCCCAGGGTCGACTCTACCGAACCTTCCTCACTATAGGATGAACCCTGCAAAGCATGCAGAGTTGAAGAAGCAAATTGATGAACTTCTGCAAAAGGGTTTTATCCAGGAGAGTATGAGCCCGTGTGCCGTGCCTGCATTGTTGACGCCAAAGAAAGACGACACGTAGCGCATGTGTGTGGACAGCCGTGCCATGAACAAATTACCGTCAAGTATAGGTTTCCCATACCTAGACTTAATGATATGCTTGACATGATAGCGAGGTCCACCATATTCTCCAAAATTGATATCAAGAGTGGATATCACCAAATCCGCATACGCCCAGGAGATGAGTGGAAGACTGCGTTCAAAACGCAAGACAGGTTGAATGAGTAGATGGTCATGCCTTTCGGCTTGACGAATGCACCCAGTACTTTTATGAGGGTGATGATACAAGTCTTGAGACCGTTCATGGACAAATTCCTAGTAGTTTACTTTGATGACATTCTTATCTATAGTACCACCAAGGAATCACACTTTGAGCATCTAAAGCAGGTCTGTAGCGTCCTTAGGACTGAGAAGTTGTACGCTAATTTTAAGAAGTGCGCATTCATGTTTAGTCAAGTCATGTTCTTAGGATTTATAGTGTCATCAGAAGGAATGCACGCAGACCCTGAAAAGATCAGGGCCATAGTTGAGTAGCCTGAACCGAAGAACATACACGAGGTGCGAAGCTTTCACGACTTAGCAACTTTTTATCGTCGGTTCATTAGGGGTTTTAGCACGATCATGGCTCCCATTACTGAATGCTTGAAAAAGGAGGAGTTCGTGTCGTCTAAAGCCGCAGTCAAGGCTTTTAGGGAAATTAAGGGCAAAATGGTAGAAGCTCATGTCATGCATCTACCTGACTTTTATAAAGTCTTTGAGGTGGCGTGTGATGCGTCTGGTGTTGGTATAGGTGGAGTGTTGAGCCAGGAGAGCCACCCAGTAGCCTATTTCAGTGAGAAACTGAATGAAGCAAAACAGAAGTACTCCACCTATGATAAAGAGTTCTATGCGGTAGTGCAATCCTTGAGACATTGGCGTCACTATCTCCTACCGCAAGAATTCGTCTTGTTTTCTAATCATGAGGCCTTGAGATATTTACATTCTTAGAAGAAACTCAACCTAAGACATGCAAAGTGGGTAGCATTTCTTCAGGAATATTCGTTCGTTCTAAAACATAAGGCCGGGGTCGAAAACAAACAAGCAGATGCCCTTAGTAGAAGAGTGGCGTTGCTCAACTCCTTGAGTGTAGAAGTTGTCAGATTTGAGTAACTAAAAGATGAGTATCCCATATGTCCTGATTTTGGGAACACTTATGCATCACTCTCTAGTGATCAGAATAGCACAGGTGATTATGTGCTTAAAGATGGTTTCCTTTTCAATGGAGACCGACTTTGTATTCCCCGTATGTCCATTCGTGAATTCCTCGTCAAGGAGCTTCATTCATGAAGGATAGCTGGCCACTTTGATCGTGATAAGACCATTACCCTCGTAGAGGATTGTTTTTATTGGCCAAGTCTCAAGCGAGACGTAGCCAAAGTTTCAGGGCAATCTCGTACATGTCAACTAACAAAGCAACGAAAGCAAAATACTGGGTTATATACGTCATTGCCAGTGCCATATGTTCCGTGGCATGACATTAGTATGGATTTCATGCTGAGACTTCCCAAGACGATCAAAAAGCACGACTCCATCTTTGTTGTTGTTGATCACTTCTCTAAAATGGCACATTTTCTCCCATGTTCGAAAACGTCAGACGCGTCTTATGTTGCTCATGTCTTTTTTGATGGTGTGGTGCGTCTCCATGGTTTGCCTAAGACCATAGTGTCTGACCGTGATGTCAAATTTACCAGTTACTTTTGGAAGACACTATGGCACATGATGGGTACTCGTTTACAGTTTTTTACTGCATACCACCCTCAAACTGAGATGGTAAATCGAAGTTTTGGAAATCTTCTACGTTGTCTAGTAAGTGAGCATGTTAAAACTTGGGACTTAATTCTACCTATCGCTGAATTTGCTTATAATGGGTCAGTTAATAGAACGACAGGGATGAGTCCATTTGAAATTGTCAGTGGTTACAAACCTAGAATGCCCATAGATCTCTTACCCATGTCTGTCACCCAAAGATCTTCAGAGTCGGCCGATGCATTTGCACGACACATTCATGAATTGCATACACATATTAGACAGCGGATCAATAAGAGCAATAATAGTTACAAATATTCAACTGACTCTCATTGTAGATTACAAGACTTTCAGGAAGGAGACTATGTAATGGTGAGGATAAGGCCAGAGCGGTTTTCACAGGGTTCCGCTAAGAAATTACAAGCGCGTAGTGTTGTACCATTCAAGATATTGCAGAAAATTGGATCCAACGCGTACCGGATCGACTTTCTACCTGAAATGGGCATTAATCCAACGTTTAATGTGGAGGATCTAGTCCGTTCCCTTAATCCTACCATTGATCCATCGTCCTTTTCATGGCCTTTATTTGAGTTTTCTTCACAATGTACTCCACCCCTTCCTCCACCCATTATTCGTAAAGAAGAGATTGAGGAAATCATAGATGAAGAGATCGTTTCTACGAGAGACGGAGGTTTTCAAAGATACCTTGTCAAATGGAAGAACAAACCACCGTCAAAATCTACGTGGTTGACTGAAGAAGAGTTGCAAAGCATTGATCCAGACTTGCTAGAGCGTCACAAGAGCTTTAACTCGTCAGAGTCGAGTTTTTCTCACTCGAGTGGAGTTGATGAGGACACAAGACTTTTTAAAGTCTACCAACGAAGAAAGCGCCTACCACAAGCATCTTCCTTGTGGCTAGGCAACTATTGAGGAGCATTGAAGACCCTACACATGTGGTTTGACCCATTGAAGACCCCACATTGGGAGGACACATGTGTAGGAGGAAGAAGACCCGCTGGACAGATTTCACTGTCTTCGAGTGCCCGACCACTATCTCCGGGCGCCTGAACTTAGCCTCTTTGGCGCCCGAAACTCTTTGGACGTTTTTGGACGTCTTCGGGTGCTCGACCGAGAGCCCGAACTTTTGCGCAATTTGTTTTTAAGTTCCATTTTGCTTAATTTTTAAGGGTATTTTGGTATTTTCATATTTTCTTATTGGTTATTTAAGAGGGCTCAGCCCTAAAAATGAGATTAGTTGTTGATTAATGAAAAAGAGCAAACCTTTGGTTGCCTCCCTCCTCTCTCTCTCTCTCTCTCTCTCTCTCTCTCTCTCTCTCATGGTGCTTCTTCTTCTTCCTTAATCTCCTTCTCTTTTCTTCTTGCGTCCCTCCAATTTCTTCCAGGTAATCTATTTCCTATTCGCATTACTTCAAATCCTTATTTGTTTATTTCTCATTATCAAAATTTGAGAATTGATCCCAAACCTAATTCTCCAGATTTTCCAAATCCCTGTTCCGAGAAACCTTTTGATTCCTCAGACTGG
The DNA here is from genome assembly GCA_003013855.2 of Liriodendron chinense. Taxonomy (NCBI): domain Eukaryota; kingdom Viridiplantae; phylum Streptophyta; class Magnoliopsida; order Magnoliales; family Magnoliaceae; genus Liriodendron; species Liriodendron chinense. The sequence goes on along the minus strand of ML058330.1, from coordinate 4,533,776 downwards.
TGATCCCCATTGATTGATTGGGTTAAGACCATGCAAGATCGGGAGGTTCCATCCCTCGCTAGATCCAACCATAGAAATAATTGAATCTCATACTTCATGGTTGTGATGAATGGCCCACTCCAATGCATGTCTCCTTGTGATTTTCTTAGTTTATGATAATTGATGCTAGATTTTTAGATTATCATTGTCTTTTATTTCCGTTGATTTAATTGTGTTCATGAGCATGCATCATAATTAGGGCATCCTGCGTCAGGAATCCTCACTCTATAAGGGTTCGAGGTTGAAAGCAGTTTTCCAGGTGACTAATAAGTTTAAATATAGGATTTCCTTTGCTGTTAGAAATGAAGAATGGAATCGTTTTTGGGAGGATGCATGGTTAGGTGAGAATCCACTTCAGTTGGAATTCCCAAGGCTTGCTCGGCTCTCCCAAAATACACACACACACACACACACACACACACCCCCATGGTTCGGTGCTTTTCTACAAATTCCTTGAAATCTTTAATACCTCATGGCTGATGCTTGGGTCAATTGAAGCTCCCCTTTGGGCTTGGCATGGAGGGGTGGGAAAAGATGATAGGATAGCATGGTGACTAGTCCTACTGGCAATTTTGTAGGCCATTAGGGAGGAGAGGAACAATTGATGCTTCCAAAATCTTTGCTAGTCGGTGCCAAAGGTGGTGAGAAGGGTGAAGTGAGATGTAATGGCATGGGCCTCTCGTTTAAAGGTCGTTGATATTTGTAATTTATTTTGTTTTGGTATATAATGGCTCTTTTCACCTTTGGCATTTCTTTTAATAAAACTTTGTTCCTTTCAAAAGTTAAAAATAATAATCCTTTTTTTTTTACACACACATGCACACACCCCCGCTCACACAATCCCACACTCACTCCCTAGCTGGGTTTCCCCACCTATGGGTTTCGAACCCAAGACCTCTTGTTGAAACTCCAAAGAGTCTATCAATGAGGCAAGGACTCCAACCCAAAAAAAAAAAAATTAATAATAATAATAATAATCCCTTATTTACACTATTGAGTCAAATGTGCTATTCGCTACCCTCAAAACATGGTTAAGCACAATTTTCATAGAAGATGTCATTCTAAAATCATTTAGCATGAATATTTGTTTCAGGTGATTGTGCATCTACTCAACGCCCACGTAATCGTATTACGCAAATCCAACTAAGTGCTTTGAAAAGATCTTCAATAAGCTTGATCAATGATCACAACTCCATTGCCTTTCAAAAAAAATGATCACAACACTCTACTCGAATTGCCATTTCCAACTAGATAAAAAAAATGACATTAAATTGAGGCCTCATTATCTTTTATCACCCTAGCCAACTCAAAAGCACCGGGATTTCCCATAGAGCTAACATCAATGTTTAGGTGCCACAAACCTTCACATAGAGGGTCCACATATCAACATTCTAAGGGGCAATGTGATAATTATAGGTGACTACCCCTCAATCACAAATCATGTCTAAAGCACTCTCCCGCTTTAAATTCCTCTACAATAGATCCCAACTCATAAGAAAAAGGCTAAAAGCCTTGATTTTCTCGTTCCCTGGGATAAATGGAGAAGTTGTTCTCAAAGATTATTTTGTTTCGCTCCTTCCAAAGGACCCAAATAACCACAAGCGGAAGCATCTTCCGAAGGATTTTTCCTCTAGGCTTAAGTGAGCCCTCAACCATCCTCCAATAGGGCTGTAAATGGTCGGGTTCGGGGCGGGTTTAGCCAAAACCAGACCCACCCATTTACTAAACGGGTCTGGATCCAAATTTTAGACCCAGACCCTTTTACTAAATGGGCGGGTCCGGGTCGGGTCCCAGTCAGCCCATCAGACCCATTTATAAATGGGTCCAGGTCTGGTAGAGGGAGATCCACCCAGACCCATTTATAAATGGGCCGGGTCTAATGGGTCCGGGTCTGGATCAAGTATGCAAGCATTTTACAAGGCTTAAAACCAGGTCTGGACGGGTCTGTGCTGGACGGGTCCCTTGTAACATAGACCAAACCCGCCCACTTACTAAATGGGTTTGGTTTGGGTCGGGTCGGGTCGGGTCGGGTTTGGTCGGGCCTAAAATAAAGGAAACCAGACCCAAACCCATTTAACAAATGGGTCTATTCTTGGACCCAGACCCGTACCATTTAACAAATGGGTCGGGTCTAGGTCGGGTCTAAATGGGTTGGGTCCGGGTACCCCATCGGGTCCACTGACCCATTTACAGCCCTATCCTCCAATAAGGATAGAGATCGACTCCAACATGTAGATAGGTTAAAGAAAAATGCCCAATTTTACTAAGCTGCCACTCATGAGATAGGTTATATGCCCAAATTTCATAAGCTACCACACACTAAGGAAAAGACGATCTGCTGACTCCGCATATTTCCCAGACAAGAAGCAAAATTTAGGAAAACCATATTCCTCTTTTGCAGGTTGTCAAAAGTAAGAACTGTATTTTCTGAAGCCATCACCAAAGACACTGGAAACAGGGAAAAGCCAACAATTCCCAAACATAGGCACAACCAATTGAATCTGTAACTACCATTATTATGGCAACATTAAACAATTTAGGTAAAAATACATGGTACGAACTACGAAGTAACAAATTATTGTCAGTATAAGAAGTTAATTTATCTTTTGATGAATAAATTAAGTAGTTACTAATTTAAAACATGCAAAAAAGGAGTGAAACGAAAAGCTAGAACGGCATGCAAAACACGTACCTTCTTGTAGAGCAGCCATGCCTTCGGGGTCCTGCTTCGAAGAGAGAATTTTACATATATTTCGGTAAAGATTCTAGAATAACAGCGTGTACTAAATGTATTTTCAAAAAGTGGTAAGATACAAATGCTCGGGTTTGTAAAGTGTGTTCAAGCTTCAGGCCCATGTTTCAGTGATCCAAGCCCTCAATAAGATAGGCCACATCATGTATAGTCTGTCCACTAGAAATGACCCTCATAGATTAGACAAATCCAAGCTCTTCAATATGTGGACAAGAAACAGATGCTGAAGAAAGAAAACAAGAACAGTTCAGATTCAGTCGGAGAAAAAAAAAAAAAAAAAAAGAGCCCAATATCCGACAGCTAAGATTTTCCAAACTAAGGGATTTTTGGTGCGAGGGCCATCATGGTAAGGCCCATCAAATGAATGGTTTGAATTACTAAACTATGAGCCCCACTTGTACATACTTTTAAGTCCAAAGAAATATAGTACACATAAGCACTGTATGTACCTTATCCTGTCCAAAGGCAGGACAAAATAAGGAAGACGAAGTACATCAACCAATCAAAGTAAGAAACCTACAGATGCTTTATTTCCAGAAGAATGTTCTTTCTTTTTCTCCTTTTCATATGCAGCCTGCAGAAAATATAAGAATATAACCATAATAAAAGTAAACTTCCCTGACACAACATTTTTCAACGAAGGCAACATCACATCCAGTTACCTTAGGTTCAGATTGCCGATGCTGTCTCTCACGTTCAGCTTTCCTCAGTTCTCGCTCTTTGCGGAGGCGTTCATATTTCCTGTGATGTTCTTCAATTTTGTGTGCATTGGGTTCAACCTGCAGATTTTAATGCATTATTGGTAAACAAAAACCTTCCACATGTCCAATCTTTGGAATATTATGTGGTAAAGCAATTTGCTGGGTCCAATACTGTATGTGGGACTTGCCTTCTGGTTATCCAATCATTCACCTGTTGGGGCTGTCAACAGGTCAGGTTCAGGTCAGGTTCGGATTGGTTCCTATTGAACCCATACCCAAGCTAACTAGGTTCAAGTCTCGTTCTTGAAAACCCGGACCCGAATCCGATCAGACCTGGGTACACAATGGATCTTTAGGGTTTAGATCTAGGTTTCTAGTTGGTACAGCTCAAATAAGATCATTTACATGGTAGGGCCCACTTGATGAATGTCTTTATATCACACACGCATGTGCCACTTTGACACATGCGTGGCATGTGAATGGGCTCCCCCACATGCCCAGGGCTTGGGAAACCTTATTTCCCTGGTGTGCCGTAAAGGTAAAAGCGGCAACTGTTACACGTTACGGGATCATAACGGCCATAACAGCTGTTATGGAAAAAAAAAACATGTAACCTGGCATTAATGGCCCGTTACACATCCTGTAAAGGCTGTAACAACCCCGTAATGGTCTATTACAGGACATAGTTTTTTCAGATTTTTTTTTCAACGTTACATGGAAAATATAGGTTTTTCCGGGGGGGTAATAAAAAAAAGACACCGTGATGGCAATAACGAGGGCCCGTATCGTAAAGGCAACAGTGGTGGTCGTTATGGCCACCATTGCCGTTACGGAATACCTTGCTGATTTCATTGCTAGAATAAATAATATATGTTTAATATGAGGCCAATTTCCCTATTCATTTTGAATAGAGAATTTCCTTCTTCAGACTTTGTAGATGTGGGGCCCATGGTTAGTATATCCATGTCATTGATCTGATGGCCCCCAATTATGAATGGACCATTCCCAGAATATCCTCTCAATTGATCAGCTCTAACCTTCCCGTTGAAAAGAAATGCATGAACAAACCATATTCAATGGAGGAAAAACCAAAGATTCAATGGTTGGGATCTTCCAATTTGGGAGATTTTGGTGGAATGGTCAATCCATGATGGGGACAGTCAGATCAGTAGCTTGGATAGACCAACCATGGGTACCACACATACAAAGTAAGCTCCAAACAGGGGGGTTCCTGTTTGAAGCGAATACAAAACTCGGCCTCATATTTTGTGTGTGTGTGTGTGTAGTTTATACTAGCAACAAAATAAGGTTTCCCAAGCCCTAGGCATGTGAGGGAGCACATTTACATGCCACGCATGTGTCGATGTAGCACAGGCATGTGTGATCTAAAGGCATTCATCAAGTGGGCCCCAACCATGGAAATGATTTTATTTGACCCAAACCATGTAATGCTCTTATTTGATAACCTATCACCTGTTGGGCCCATGATGGATTGGACAAACACCAATATTCTCCCATTGGATGATCCTTCTAACAATGTCCCGCTAAATGTGCATCACTGGTTATAGTTTCCATTCTCATTGGATGTCAAGGATCTCTGATACGGGAGATATCAGGGCATGGCTCATCGCAATATCCCATGATGAGGTCCACTGAGTCAGTGATTTAAGAGACCAAATGGTGGGCCCCACCTATACCATTGCTTGTTAAAGAAAATGTTATTTCTTTCAATCCATCACACTGTAAGGCCTCTATATTCTTACCTTTTTAAGCACAGAACTTATCTCCTCATCATAGTCCAATTTCGATGCTAAGTGGAGATCCTTCGCAGCCTTTTCCCACTGTCCCAACAGGGCCCTTGCCATGCCTCGAGATTTGAATCCTTTTGCCGAGTCAGGGTTTATCTAAGAAAGATAAATGCACATAATATATGAGGACAGTTTCTCACACAGGACGGATATCATTTCAATAAAATTTCATTTGAAAGGATGGCGAGAGACAAACCTGCAATGCTGCATCCGCATCCCGGATTGCAGCATTTGGTTTATTCATCTTTACAAAAACACTAGCTGCAAATAAGCAGACATGATTGAGAGAGAATGAAGATAGCTAGAAACAACTGAACAGTGAAAATTGATAGTGTTGCAGTGCAGTCAAATTACAAGAGGAATTATTGGGTTGTGATGCATCAGGACAGCATAGCGCCCACTGCTGCTCAGATGGAGACTGTTTGATAATCCAAACTGTCGATCCGTGCTAAAGACAGTAGCACAGACCAGATGGTCGCTGAAATGCCGAAGAGACAATGGTTGTTACCTTAGGCTGTGGATTGCCGCGCAACGATGGATTTCTCACAAACGTTGTATATGGAAGTTTTTCTTATTTCTTCTCATACACTTTCATTTTTTCATTTGCTGCAATATATAGCCATTTAATGTTTGGATTTTTCTGTTCCGCGAACTGGGAGAAACTGCCCTTAAATCTCTGATTTTTTTCAGTCGCAAGATGCTAGCTTCCATCCTTATCTCATGTGTCAGTTTCGTAAGAGAGGATACAAGTACAACCAAGAGAAAATAGAAAGGCCTTTTTTTTTGTGGGGGGGGGGGGGGCCAATAGAAAGGCCATATTGACCACACAAGTAGACTGGTGGTCACACCCCACCATGGAGGATGCCCCAGAAATCATCCAGATTACAAGAATCCTAACCATCAAAATGGGGGGTTAGGATCTCCCCATCTGGGACTGGGAGGCATGGTGCAACAATTTAGATGAACAAACCATGGGCTCCACCAGTACAAACTAATGCACCAGGACACTACATGTCCTGATGCATCCCAATAATTCCTCCATTTACAGAACCAAACTTTACCTCTAGTGGCGTATAGGATTGCTGAACTTGGATTCAAAACGATAGCTTCTGTTAGATGTTCAATCGCTTCATCAAGCTTACCTGATATGCATGCATCTCAAGTTAAAAACAGAACCACTATCCAAGAACATCAGAAATGGCCATAAGAACAACTCTATAGCCTGCCTTCATAAATCGCATCCATGGCTTTTGCTTTGGACATTTGAGCAGCATCTCGGCTTTCTTCTGTAATCTCAACAGAAGAATCTCCCATCTAAAAGCAGAATTAACTCGTGTTATCTCAACAAATTTGCCTAAGTAATACTGGACAACAAAAACAGCCTTTGTGCTTGTTTGGTCGACACCAAAACTTGGGTTCATCTCATTTTAGGAAATCATACCTACATATTAGAGATCATATTTTTCTTTTCTTTTTTTGGGTACGGAATGAAAATAATTACATAATTATGATAAACTACAATGAGACAAAATGATTTTTAGGCATCTACCAAACAAGTCTTTTAACTATAAAGCAACCATATAATCCTCAGCCTGACATTATGAAAGCATCCACAGGCCTTCAGTTTGAACAAGTGGAGTGCAGATATTGATCCAGACCTTTGGCTTCACACGGACCCAACTTGGATAACCCATGCACCAGAACTCTCTCAGGAGATACCTTCCATCCAGTGTTCTGTGTGTTTCTGTTGAATACTGTTGCTGTATATTTTCTTAACAATCTATTTTTAGGCTGCCAATTATAGGGTTAGGATTGTCATATTGGGATATTTGGAGCATGGACAATCCAAAGTAGGGCCCATCAGATGGACCACCTGAGCCCCACATATATGAGCTTAAGACTTGATGGTAGTATTCATAGTATCCATCTAGAACGTAAACCAACCTTTTGTGGAGGATCATTATCAGGTTCTACAACTTCACCTTCCAACTCAATATCGGATTCAACAATCTCATCCACAATATTATCATCATTTTCAGTAGATTGATTGGATTTTCGACCCGCAGCATTATCTTCTTCGACCATGTCATTGTTGCCTTCACCCGACATGCTCTGTGATCAAGAAAGTGCCAAACATGAAGATTCATTGAAACTCAATTAACATGTTATACTTCAACTCGAAACAAGAGGGGAAAAACATATGGATATAGATGTTATTGCTTCTGGCAAATATGTGACTCTATCAATCAATAGATGTGTCCGGTCCCAACACACATGCATACCAAATCTGTGTGGAGAAACGTGTCTGCTCCATGTAAAATCCGGAAGTCTGACATCATGGATTATCAAACTAGTCTTCCAGATCGCAAATGCAAAGGTCGAAACGCACGACCAAAACAAACCCATAACAATTATGGGTTTCAAAGGTTTTTCCTTTATTGTATGCTTCAAATACTATGAGTGCTATTCGATGTGAGTAATACCAGTTAGCAACACATTATAGAATCAGTTGTCCAATTAGTATCATTCTTTTTTCATTTCAAACTGATGTGTGGACCCATTCCTAGTTGTGCCCTTATTTGGTTTCAAGCACTTTGTGTCCTTATTGACAATTGCACTTATGGTGATCTATCTTATAAATCCAAATGATGAAGTTCTTCTCCATCTTTACTTCTGTTTTTTCCTTTGAACGGCCATCTTTACTATTTTTCATAAAATAGTTTCCACTCAGTTCGATGCAAATATCCAAGTCTTACGGTCGAATGATGAGGAGTATATTTCCTCAAATTTCAAAGACAAATTATTGAACTATAGTATCGAATCTCAAACCACGTCTTCATACACACCCCAACAGAATGTTGCTACTGAGAGAAATTATAGAAATCTCCTTAAAGTAGCTCTGCTTGAAGAAATGAGAACTCTTGAAAGCTCTAGAAAAGAATCAAACATGGGATTTTGTGAAGCTACCTCTAATGAAATGCGTTAGGCTATAAATGAGTGGTTGCATTGAAGTACAGACCAGATGGAGAAAGGGAGCGCAACAAAGTGTGCTAGTTTTCAAAGGTTCTACTCAGATGCATGCATGAATTTCCATGAGACCTTTACACCTATTGCAAAACTGAACTCTGTGTTGGTATTGTTGTCTCTTGCTGTGAATAGTTACCAGACTTGCCTCTATTAGACATCAGGAATGTGTCTTCATGGAGATTTAAAGAATTTTTTTTTTTTTTTTAAGAGTTATTAATGATTTTATTAAAAAAAACTGCTTGACGAACTGCCAAGACAGCAAAAAATACAACTCAACAAGAGTTTATAGACCCAAAATAGAACGAGCTACATTGACATCAAAATGATGAAGATCTAAAGAGATGTATATGGCTCTGCTTCTAGGATTTCTTCCTTCCACCAGGTCTGAGATAGTTTGGAAGCTAAAGAAAACTATTTATGGCTTAAAATAATCCCATTGTAGTTGGTTTGAGCATTTCAGCAATGAAACGTCGAAGTGTGGATGCTATAGGAGCAATGCAGGACATACTTTATTCTTTAAGTGAAACACTATCAAAATTGTGATTTTATGTGCCAATGATATTGTTGTTATAGGAGATGTTATAGAACAGATAAGGGAGTTGAAATTGTTCCCGAATCAAGAGTTTGGCATTAAGAATCCAAGTCCTTCATGGCATTTTTGGGCATTGAAGTGGCTTGATCACTTCAAGGCACAGCCATCTCTCGAAGAAAGTACACCCTAGATTTACTGCATGACTCTAGGCAACTGTATCACAATTGTGATTTTCTACTTCGATGATATTGTTGTTGAAGAAGATGTTACAAAATGGATAAGAGAGTTGAAACTATTCCTAAGTCAGAGAGTTTGATAGTAAGAATCTAGGTCC